>JBBDGP010000889.1:4390000-4990000 GCA_037952835.1 Lithobates septentrionalis | reverse complement strand
GCAGCAGTTTCTTGGGTTAGGAGATATGGGCGGGGGGCCTTGATGGCTAAGGCAGATATCGAGTCGGCTTTCAGGCTATTGCCGATACACCCAGAAAGCTTTAGGCTGTTGGGTTGCACGTGGAATGGGGCCTACTATGTGGACCGTTGCTTGCCTATGGGCTGCTCCATCTCTTGCGGCCTCTTTGAAACGTTCAGCTCATTTTTGGAATGGGCAGTTCGGGATGTTTCTGGGATTAACTTAGTCATTCATTATTTGGATGATTTTCTATGTGTTGGACCAGCGGGTTCCAATAGATGTGCGGTATTGTTGGGGACGCTACAACATCTGGCAGATGGTTTTGGGGTACCCCTAGCTGTTGAAAAGACGGAAGGCCCAACTGCTACAATTACGTTCCTGGGAATTGGAATTGACTCGACGAGGATGGAGTGTCGACTGCCGGCGGATAAGCTGGAAAAATTGAAGGAGGAGGTGCTTGGGACCATTGGAGTACGCAAATTACAGTTACGCCAACTGCAATCTTTGCTGGGAAAGCTGAATTTTGCTTGCCGCATAATCCCGATGGATAGGATCTTTTGCCGTCGGTTGGCAGCAGCCACCGCGGGGGTCCGGGCACCTACACATTTCGTGAGTCTCGGCAGGGAGCACAGGGAGGATTTGAGAGTGTGGCAGGAGTTCCTAGTATCGTTTAACGGCCGGGCTCTTTGGATGTCAGGTCCCATCAGTAACTTTCGTGAGTCTCGGCAGGGAGCACAGGGAGAATTTGAGAGTGTGGCAGGAGTTCCTAGTATCGTTTAACGGCCGGGCTCTTTGAATGTCAGGTCCCATCAGTAACTGGGACCTGGAGCTGTTTACAGATGCAGCAGGTTCCACTGGCTTTGGGGCATTCTGCAAGGGACAACGGTGTGCTGCCAGATGGCCCTTAGCTTGGGAAGAGGCAGGTTTTCTGGGGAACCTAGTTCTACTGGAATTGTTTGCAATTATGGAGGCTATGGAGATTTGGGGGGAATCTTTTCGCAACCTGAAGGTGCGTTTTCCTTGCGATAACATGGACGTGGTACAGGTGGTTAATCGGCTGACGGCGGCATCAGTGCCGGTGTTCAGGCTCTTGCCACATCTGGTACTACGCTGCCTACAAGTGAATGCATTCATATATGCTGTGCATCTACCTGGGATTGACAACACTCTGGCTGACGCTTTGTCTCGTTTTTAGTGGGACAAGTTCCGGAAGTTGGCACCGGCAGCGGAACAGCAGGGGGTCACCTGTCCCGAGTGGATGTGGAACATTGCTTTGGGATTGCAGCAAAGTGGATAAAGCAATCAGTGAGTACGGCTACTTGGAATGCCTACTTAAAGGTATGGAGGGATTGGTTTGACTGCTTGAGAGAGCTGGGCATACACTCGGGGGATCCGGAAGTTGCTCAGGCGGTACTCTATTTTGTCACTCGGGGCATAGATAGGGCTATCTCGGCAGCTGCCATCGATCATGTGTTGGCAGGTTTGGCCTTTCTTTTTAAGTGGCCAGGGCATAAGGATCACACAAAAGAGTTTTGGTTGCGGCAGGCGGTAAAAGGGTATAAGAAGGCGCACAAGAACAGGGATGGTAGGCGCCCGGTCTCCTTTGAGATGCTATATGTTTTGTATGATAGTTTGGAAAGAGTCTGCCAATCATCTTATGAATGTTTGTTATTTCGGGCTGCGTTCGCACTGGCTTTCTTTGGGGCGTTGCGTGTGGGGGAGCTGGTTAGTTCTTCTAAGACAGTGCAAGGGGGCTTTCGTGTGGGGATGTGGAATATTTGGGGAATTCTATTAGGCTCTGGATCAGACGATCTAAGGTAAGGGCTGGCAGCTTGAGTTCCATAGGATAGCAGAGTCACGCATCTGCCTGGTGGGGTCAGTGGCGGCATTCTTGGACGTGCGACCAGGAGTCGCGGGGTCCTTTCTCATTCATCAAGACAGTACGTTCCTTTCAAAATTCCAATTTGTTTTTAAAAAATGTGTGTCTATTGGGGGGTATGACCCGGGCAGTTTTTCTTCTCACTTCTTTTGTATAGGGGCGGCCACAGAGGTGGCTAGGGTGGGTCTGAGTCAGGAGGCAATCAGGCGTATTGGTCGTTGGGATTCAGACAGATTTACGTTATATGTTCGCCCACAATTGATTTAATACCAGGTTTCATATTGTTGGTATGGTTGATGGCGTTGATGTTTTTCATTTATGTGTTTTTGTGTTGTTGTCTTCTTGTCCACAGGTTATGACAGGGGACTAGTGTGGATTCTTGGCCACTCCTACGTTTTTTGGGGGGCTATGAGAGCTGATGTGAGGCCGAATGGCAGGCAGCTTTGCATTCACAGACAGGAGGCTCAAATCGGGTTAATTGGGATTCCGGGTATGCGGTGGAACAGGGTGTTGGGTGAGGTGTACAGGTTTTCCCGCTTGGACAGGGCACCAGATGTGCTGCTGTTACATGTGGGAGGGAATGATATGGGAATAAGATCTATGAGGGACCTTATCAGGGATGTAAAATGCGATTTTTTACGTCTACGCGCGGCCTATCCTGGGATGGTAATAGTGTGGTCAGATATGGTGGGTAGGTTGTCCTGGCGATGGGCTTGGTCGGCCAAGAAGGTGGATAGGGCTAGAATAAAGGTCAACAAAGAAGTTAGCAGGTTTGTGATAAAAAATTGGGGATTAGCCATTCGCCACAGGGAGCTCGAGGTGGATACTTGGAGGTATTTGCGGAGTGATGGGGTTCATCTTAACGAGGTGGGGACGGATTTGTGGTCCTTGGGTCTACAAGATGGGATACAACGAGGGCTGCAGGTGTGGAGGTGCTCGCAAGGGTAAGGGGTTACCCCTTTCGTGCTGTGGCAGTGTTGGGTTGCTGGAATTAAGCAATTATTAGGTGCAGGTATGGAAAAGGTGGTACCCATCCATTGGATGGGGGTTATTTGATGGTACCCATCCATGAGATGGGGGTTGTTTGATGGTACCCATCCATTGGATGGGAGTTGTTTGTACCCATCCATGGAAGGATGGGGGTTGATTTATGTACTTCCAGGTCACGAGGGGTTAAACTAGAAGGGGTTAAAAGGTATAGGTCATTGCGAATGTGGGGGGTACCGCCTCTGAGTCAGGGGGTTCCGACTGGAGGCCTTTAAAGTTATAAGGTAGTTGTTCGCAGTGATTAGTATTATGTTGTTTTTTATTATAATACCTCAAAAAGTTTATAAAGAGTTTATGGTTATTTATAATGTTTTATGTAATTTATACGTTTATAAAAAATAGGCCGTAAAGGCCATTTACTCCAACTGGGTCGAGTGGTTTATGTGAGTGAGGAGGGAAAATTGTTGGGGTAAAAAATGAGGGTCTATAAGATACTGGGCTTAAGTCCTACAAATGTCATGGCTGGGGCAGCATAAAACTTAATCTGCTTACACTCTGTTGAGTCCTTGCCCTCTGTGCCCATAGAGTCTAACCCATTTTTCCCACACCTAGCTAATTCTCTTCTTCCTTGACTAGTTCTTTTTTCATATCTACTTTACATTGGCTTTCTTTTTGCTAACTCTTGCATGTGCCCTTCATTCTCATCTCCCCCTCCCCTTATTTTTACTCTCTCTTTGTTCTTTTCTCTCCTCTTTCTTTTTTAGATAACTCATGACATTCTAGTCATATCTACCTAAAATGATACCTCATTAAATTTGAATAGTCTGTACGTACCAGAAAAACAACAATCTCTGGAGGATGATATCACATACTGCCTATCCAGAAGACACACTTCAACTTTCCAACTATCATTACTTTACAGTTACCATCGTTTGTCTGATTCCAGGTCCCAGAAAGTAGGTATGTTCATCTTAAGTCAACCAACTGGCAGATACTAGATTCAAGGACTGACACAGAAAGGCAATTCATTTTTTGAAAGGAAACATCCTCTCACAATGGCAAACATCTATTTCTTGAACACACACCAGGCTATTTTCTTGAAAAATACATTATGCCTTTTGCAGGAGTTAAAAATAAGGCACATACTATTTAAGATGGAAATTTACTTTTTTCATACAATATTTCCAAAAAGTTGTCACAATATTCTTTCAAAAGAATTAAAAAGCTCCTTGAATGCCCATTCATTGACATTTGGTACATCCTAATGACAAAGAGTATACATTTTACACAGCAGCCGGGTTTCCATTTATTATCTCTCTTGGGCGATAGGGCAGTAAGGTTAGAGGGGGCACCACTAAGCTTCAAAATGTACAACTTGGGATAACTCTTTCATTATTTTTCTTCCCTTTTCTGGCCATCCCTGACCATTTGAGTCTACAGTAAATAGAATAGAAGAACTGTGAGTGGATAATTGGACATTTGTGTCTGAATTCAGCAAGGATGCTGTAAGCGGTTAAGTTGCGCCAGACGTCTCCTGATAAAGAAACATTAAGCCATCTATCCTCTCTCTTGCTTGATGAGATGTATGGTTGATAAACCTGTACAGGATATAAAGCCAACAGTAGTACATTTGGAAGGCTATTGTCAACTCATAACAAAAAATGCCTGACTGCTGCAGATTTAAAAAAAGGTAGAACACTACATTTTAAATTTGCTTGTTTACGTTGTATGAGATTTTTTTTAATGGGCTTTACCTCTCAACATTGGTTTCACCAAACTGGTTCACAAACAATTTTTTTGAGAGTATTATCCATCTCAATATAATGATATAAATCTTAAAGCGTTTGATACTCCAACATTTCATATGTTATTTGTATTACTTCCTTTGTGTGAAATCCCTGGTGATCCTGACAGTCCCTCTGCTTCCACTTGTTTATGTTGTATGAGATTTTTTTAATTTGAACTTTCTTTACCTCTCCACATTAGTTTCCCCAAACTGATTCACAAACAAATACTTTTTTGGAAAGTATTATCAATCTCAATATAATGATATATCTTACTCAGGATGAGGGTACTCTCTTATCAAAGCAAAAATGTACTCATCAGGCCTTTCTTCTTTGCTGCCAAAAGAGCATACATAGCTGGAGTCCCTTGTTAGGTAGAGCAGTGGTCTCCAAACTTTTTAAACAAAGGGCTCGTTTACTGTCCTTTAGATTTTGAGGGGGCCGGGCTGTGGCCAGTGTGAGTAGAAAATGCCCTGGCGTCAATGGGAGTAAACGATGCCCATCATTAGTATTTACAGGAGGAATATTGCTCATTGTTGGTAGCGGGGAAGGAAGGGTGCCCCTTCATTTGTGTCAGTGGGAAGAATAGTGCCCTGCCATTGGTGTCAGTGAGAGGAATAGTGCCCTATTGTTGGTATCAGTGACAGGAACTATGCCCTGTTGTTGGTATCAGTGGGAGGAAAAATGCCCTAAGGGCCAGATAAAGGTAATCAAAGGGCCATATCCAGCCAATGAGCTGTATTTTGGAGGCCACTGATGTAGAGTGTTGCTTAGTCGTTTCAAACCCCCAGACATCAGGGACAAAATGGCTTATCTTAATCCAATTACAAAACTTGTATCTGCCTTGGTCCTCACTGTATTACCTATATGAAAGACACACTAGGGTTGATTTACTAAAACTAGAGAGTGCAAAATCTGGTGCAGTTGTGCATGGTAGCCAATCAGGTTCTAACGTCAGCTTGTTCAAATAAGCTTTGACAAAAAAAAAAAAACAAACTGAAAGCTTATTGGTTTATATGCAGAGCTGCACCAGATTATGCACTCTCCAGTTATAGTAAATTAACCCCACTGCATTCTCACACCACATTATTACCTGAAGAAAGGCACAACGTTTATCGTGTTTCGGCTACTATACAATTTCTTTGCTCAATAGTGTAGATACATTTACAAAAGTATTGCAGAGTGATCACATCATTTAAGCTTGTCATTGGATTTGATTGACAGCAGCGGGAGCCAATGGCTGCGCTGCTATCAATCTATCGAATCAAGAGCCGAGAACCCCGGGCAGAGAGACAGCGCATCCCCGTCGGTCAAGTTCCAGGGCTCAGGTAAGTATAACGGGGGGAACGGGGGGCCGGTTACTGCCAGGTTATAAATAAATGTGAAAGCTGCGCTTAGGACAACCGTTTAGGTATGCAGCCCCCCTAAAGGAGCTTCCCTAAGGATCCTCCACAGAGTATTTGAATTAAATTGAAAAGGGGTATGGCGCTCCCTATGGTGTTGAATGGGTTAATGTATGGGGGGGGGGTTAAAGTTGTGTTATATCCCCAGATGATTTCCCCCACTATGATCCTAGTAGAGGTACCTGATACCAACAGGAAAAATTAGTTACCAAAAAATATATATCTATATATATATATATAACAGCAAAAATAAATAAATAGACAAGGAGCTGTCTTCAGTGGTAGTTCGAACAAACCCTATATGTAAGGGATGTGTGCTGAGACCCTTACTGCTGTGATAGGTCTGCACCATATGCCACCACAGAGTGAAGTGACTATAACATATAAATGTAAAACATATATGTGCTCTACTAGTGCAAATAATACCCAAAACATATGATAAACTCTGCCTAAACAGTGCAAATAAATATATATATATATATATATATATATATATATATATATATATATATATATATATATATATGTATTGCAAAGAAATACACATCATAATCAAAGTCCAGTGATCAAATAATTGCACCTCAAACTAGTTGGTGCAGAAAAGAATCAATTAGAAATTTGTGGTTATAGTCCTTAGAGTGAAAAAACTGTTCAAACCCAGTGTTTCAGGCAATTTTCTTAGCAAAAGAAAACCGTGACTTGAGTGCTCTCAGATGGTTCCTGTGACTTTTGTGCTCCCCCTTATGGGTCCCCACTCACCGAATCCAACAGCCCCAGAAGGGGCAACCAGCGTAGGGTATCTCAATCACGATCTCCTCTCCACACCAATCGTATAGGGCATTCGGGATGATTTCCGTGCTGTTGGTTTTCCCAATGGCTTCCCGGATCCACCAGCCCCAGACGGGGCAGACTGCATGGAGTATTACGATCACAGTCTCCTCTCCAACACAATCCTACTGAGCATCTGGGTAATTTCCTTACTGTTGAATTAAGGTGTTCACAATGGCTCCTTTTCCCTTAGACTTGAATCTCCCCTTGAAATGTCCTGATATTGTCACAGAAAATGTGTAATGCAGACATTATTTCATCACCGGCTCCTTAAGCCCCTTACTGCCAGGTGTTTTTTCACTTTAATGCATAGAATGCATTAAAGCGGGGGTTCACCCACACCGCCAAAAAAAAAAAATATTAAAAGCCAGCAGCTACAAATACTGCAGCTGCTGACTTTTAATACATGGCCACTTACCTGTCCCAGGGTCCAGCGATGTCGGCAGGGGACGCCGAGAACCCGCTCGGTTCTCGGCAGCTGCCGCCGCCATCCTAGGTGAGGGAATCAGGAAGTGAAGCGTTGCGGCTTCACTTCCCGGTTCCCTACTGCGCATGCGCGAGTTGCGTTGCGCGTCCCAAGTGGTCCCCGCTCTCTCCTGGAAGCTGTGTGTTCCCAGCAGACAGCGCTGTGGGGATGGGAAGAGGCGTAGACTCCCATGGGAGTCTATGCCGGAAGTGGGTGCAAATACCTGTCTTAGACAGGTATCTGCACCCCCCTCCCCCTTGAAAGGTGCCAAATGTGTCACCGGAGGGGGGGAGGGTTCCGAAAAGCGGAAGTTCCATTTTTGTGTGGAACTCCGCTTTAAGGTGAAAAAACATGAGAGTTTACAACCCCTTTAATGCAGATATTTTCCCCCAAAAGTACTTTTTTCTGCCACTTGATGTTCTTACTCTGATGGCCTGGATCGTTAAACTCACTTCCTCTGATCTCAGGTCATCCTAGACCCACCCCAGCATGTTAATGGACAGTAAAGAAGGATCAGCACAACGAAGAGCTCATCTACCTATCACTCTGCTTTGAATAGCATGAATAGATTGACTCCTTTCACTGCATCTTCCGCTCACACTAAAACCCTGCTCCAATTTAGAAGCTTACAGTTTACACTAAGAAAATACATGTAGCAATGCATAAATATGTGAATTTACATATTCTTTTGCTGCCATGTTGACATTTACAGTTTTTTTTACTCTATTGTTCATTCATGTGACCGCACAGCTCTATTTCACATGTTCTTCTAGATAGTGGGGGGCGGGCAGTCTATTACAATACACAGAGATGGGGAAGTACGTTTCCTGCCTGTGAACGCTGCTTTTCTCCTACGTTAACTCCCCAACAGGCTTCAGCTGCAAAAGGGGAACAAGGCTAGGGCTGGAAACTACTGTCTATTTATAAACTCTGAGTTACGTCCAAGGTGGTGTATGACATCTCCTGGGCTTATCTCTATTATTTACATATACCGTATTTATACACTATGAGTTAAGTCCAACGTGTTGTATGACATCTTCTGGGCTTATCTCTATTATTTACATATATTTATACACTATGAGTTAAGTCCAAGGTGGTGTATGACATCTCCTGGGCTTATCTCTATTGTTTACATCTGATGAGTTTTATTAAGCTCCCAGAAGACGACTGTATTTCCAGGAGCCTTTGCCGATTCTTCAGGTCTCAGTATCTTCAACATTAGAGCTGGTGCAGCTGCTATTCCCGCCCCTCCTCTCCTCCTGCCTAATCACAGAAGCTCTTGTTATATCTGAACCCATTCAAAAAATACAAAGGTTTCTCTGAATGGGCAGCAGAGGGGAGGGGCGGGCATAGCTACTCTGTGTCTCTCTTCCCTCTCTCACAGCATGTCAGTGTATGCACCAGCAGAGCCATAAACCTTTCAAATATAAATAAAGGAGATAAGCCCAGGAGCAGCCATGCATCTCCTTGGACTTAACTCAGAGCGTGCCTGCACTTTTTATAAAGTGGCTGAATTCCTGGAATTACATAGTTACATAGTTACATAGTAGGTGAGGCTGAAAAAAGACACAAGTCCAACCTATGTATGTGATTATATGTCAGTATTACATTGTATATCCCTGTATGGTCATTCAGGTGCTTATCTAATTTTTTCAAAACTATCGATGCCCCCCGCTGAGACCACCGCCTGCGGAAGGGAATTCCACAATCTTGCCACTCTTACAGTAAAGAACCCTCTACATAGTTGAAAGTTAAACCTTCTTCTTCTAATTTTAATGAGTGGCCACTTGTCTTGTTAAATTCCCTTCCGCGAAAAAGTTTTATCCCTATTGTGGGGTCACCAGTACCATATTTGAAAAATTTAAATCATATCCCCTCTCAAGCGTCTCTTCTCCAGAGAAAATAAGTTCAGTGCTCGCAAACTTCCTGCATAACTAATGTCCACCAGACCCTTTATTAGCTTTGTTGCACTTCTCTGTACTTGCTCCATTTCCAATACATCCTTCTTAAGGACTGGTGTCCAGAACTGGACAGCATACTCCAGGTGCGGCCAGACCAGAGTCTTGACCTGTGATCGCTGTTTCCTAAATTTCCCCGTATTTCCACATCCGTGATCAGGTCTGTATTGTTGGTAATCAATAGATCTAGTAACGCTTTATTTCTAGTTGGTGCGTCTACCATCTGACCCATGAAATTGTCCTGCAAGACATTTAGGAACTGGCGAGCCTTACACAAATGCATAATCCATTATGATAACACTTCCCATCCTTCCTGCTAATCCAAATTGTGAGAGGAGGTCCGCCTCCCCGTCTTCCCTCAGGTTAGGGGGCCTATAGCATACTCCCAGTATTTTCCCCTTAGCTTCTTAGCTTCATCCCTTTGGAGCTCTACTCATAGGGATTCCACCTCCTCCCTAGCTCCCTTAGTGATGTCATCTCTCACATTCACTTGTACATTATTCTTGATATACAGGCATACCCCTCCCCCTTTTTCCCCTCTGTATCCCTGCGATAAAGGGTATACCCTTGAATGGTTGCCAGCCAATCATGAGAGCTGTTGAACCAAGTCTCTGAAATTCCCACAAAATCCAAATCCTCCTCGTACAACAGTATCTCTAGTTCACCCATCTTCCGCCAGGCTTCTGGCATTGGTGAACATGCCACGTAGTTTAGACCAGTTGCATACTATCCTCTTATTGGGTGTTCCGAGATTGCAACTAGGACTTGTTACTATACTTACCTTGGGTTTATGTGCTTTAGTCAACCTACCACTAATGCCCCCAATACTACCTTCTGGACTATGTTCCGCGCTGACTATCTCTCCTTTTCCTCAATTTAGCTCCCATGTCCCTAAAATCATTCTTTAGGAAACTCCATGTTCCTCTGACTTTGTCATTGGTGCCAACCTGCACCGTGACAGCCAGGTCTTCCCCAGCCCCTCCCAGTAATCTGTCAGATCTGTAATGTGCCGAACCCAAGCGCCCGGTAGACAGCATACAGTTCGGCGCTTCAGTCTTTGTCACAGATTGCCCTCTCTGTCCTTCTTATGCCGCGTACACACGCTCGGAATTTCTGACAACAAATGTTCAATGGGAGCTTGTTGGAAATTCCTGACCGTGTGGAGGCTCCATCGGACACTTGTCGGAATTTCAGACAACAAAAATTTGAGAGCTGGATCTCAAATTTTCCGACGACAAAATCCGTTGTCGGAAATTCCAAGCGTGTGTAGACAATTCCGATGCAAGTTCAACGCATGCTCGGAATCAAGCAGAAGAGCCGCACTGGCTATTGAACTTAATTTTTCTCGACTCGTCGCACGTGTTGTACATCACCACATTCTTTACGTTTGGAATTTCCGACAACATTTGTGTGACCGTGTGTATGCAAGACAAGTTTGAGCCAACATCCGTCGGAAAAAAATCCAGGATTTTGATGTCGGAATGTCCGAGTGTGTGTACGCGACATAAGAATTGATTCCCCTACTACCTGAAACTGTCTATCCTTTCCCTTCGCTTCCCCCCCACTCTCACTTCCCCTAGCAGCTAGGAGAGTCCCTCAGCTCTAGCAGTGCTGGTCCCTGACTGTTTCACTAATGTCACTCAATGGAGTGGACTTATTGGGATGCTCCAGCCCAGGATCGGCCCCCCTGTCCCTTTCCCCTCTATCCTTCCTGACTTTCACCCATCTACTCTTTTCTGGTGCCTGCACCACTTTGTCTCCACCGCCTCTGTACAGACCCATGTGCACTATAGACAACGTACACTCGCAGCCTATGTGCCCTCGCAGCCCATGTGCACTCGCAGCCTACGTGCACTCACAATACACAGGTACACACCATACACAAGTATACACAATACACAGGTACTAATGATCTACACACTACTCACACTACACAGGTACTTTGAATGTTATAACCTCCTGTTTTCAACTCTGGTTTTTAACTCACCACTTAGTCCAGTTCCACTTTTAAAGACTACAATTTTAAATATACACATATGTGAGCACACATAAGAACAAATATACAACGTATATTTAGGGTAACATACACTTTAATCATTACAAAGTTTATTTTATGTCTGTCTGGAGGTCAGATTTACTGGTTTCAGGCAGTTTATGTTGAAGAATTGAATCCTGGATTTTTATATTGACTGATGAAATCACAATAGATTCTACGAGTTTGAAAATATTGGAATAATTTATATTGTTGAGTGTTTTTCCCCTAAATATATTTTTTTATCAGAGAAATGATAGGTTTGATGTATACCATTTTAAAGGGTTAATTCAGCTTTTCAGAAAAAAATGTACTATACTTATCTCCGTGGGTAATGAGCTTTCAGTGTCCATGCAGCCAGTGTAGCAGTCCAGGGATTTGTAGACCCTGATTCCCCCCTCCCCCTTCTTTCTGCAGGGCTTCCAGGATGGATCAGGATGATTCTCTGTGCTGGTGCTGACCAAACAGAATTGTTCTGATCTGTCCTGGAAGTCCAGCAAAAAGAAGAGGGAGAAGAGCCGGGGGTTTCAAATCCCCGGACCGATACACTGGCTGCATGGACACTGACAGCTCATCACCGATGAAGGTAAGTACAGTGGGGACCAGAAGGGTGGGGAGAGTGTAGGGTGTAAGTTCACATTTTCATTTTTTCTAAAAAGTTTTGGTGTTGTGATTATATGTGGGTCGGTTTTTATAGTTTTTTATTTTTCTGCTTTGTTGTGTGATATTTGTCTATTATTGAAATTTGAAAACACATAAAACATGAATTAAAAGAAAGAATTTGATCCAGCCAAGCTGTTTATCTGCAGAGTGGTAATAAAGGGTCTGATCTGAGGGAGAAAACACACTGGTCATGATCTGCCCACTCAGCAACACCCTCTACAGGCTCTGCAAATATAATGTTGCTGTGTATGGGAGATAGGTGGTGCTGGTGGCTACTGAGAGTGACCATCGGTCTATTCTTAGTAGTCAGTGGATTAGAAGGCTTTGTATAGGCGGGTACCCGTAACACTGGGGATTTTGACTTCATTGGCTGCGCTCACCTGGCATGCTTTCTCTGTGGAGGGGAGGTGGAAGAATCATTGGTCTTTCTCGGTGTAGTCAACTAGATGTAGCAGCATTCAGCCTCATCCTGTACAAAGATTTTCCAGCTCGCTGACAACAATCTATGTTCCAGAGACATAGTGATCATCACTAGGGCTGGTAAACTCTGCAGTTAACACTTTATGCACACAAACAATAGCTACCAGTTTTTTTGCAGAAACACACATCATTTACAGCATCTGCTTTAACAATTCTGACTTTAAAGTGGATGTAAACCCTCACATATACCCAGTGAAGTGAACAGGCTCAGATGATACGCAAAGACAAAACAAATCCTCCTACATAAGTTTTACATGTATATCTGCCGTCTTCAGCTTTCTATATCCTTTAGAAAGTGCACATTGTGTTAGAAATGTTTCTTCATGTTCCAGCAGGGGGAGGGGAGTCTGGGCATACACTATGTGACAGCTGATTGAAGGAGAGGTACACCCCCCCCCCCCCCCATGGGCAGAGGAAGAAAGAAACATGCAGAGCTGTGCTGTGAATAGACAAACTCTCTGCTAATCTATTCCTAGCAGCCACCCGACACAAATTTTCAGCTGCTTTTATCTCCCATGTCGGAGAACTTGTCAGAAGTTATCATGCTGATAACCGAAGAACGGAGCACAAGAACACACCGCACTTAGGACTTTGCAGAGAGATAGGAAGACACTAAAGATATATGTGCCTAAGTCAAATTTCATGAAACAGATTTACATCCAATTAAAAGCAGAACTAAAGGTACCATTTTTTTTTTTTTTTTTATAGAATAAGCACTGTTTCACACTGCAGCGTACCCAAGGTTTTCAGGTGGATACCCATGGCTTCCCATAGACTTATATTATATCCTGGGTTTTTGATGCGCTTTCTGAAAGCACACAAAAAATGCAGCATGCAGAACTTTTGATGCGCTTTCAGGAAAAGTGACAAAAACGTAGGACATAATAGAAGTCCGTGGGAAACAACGCAGACAACTGCGGGTAACCCGCACAAAAACCCCGCAGGTATACCGTGCTGCAGTGTGAAAGCAGCCTAAAGGAGGATTATAAGCCCAGTAAGGTTATTTTTGCCATCTTGTCAACTTGTCATGCGATTTGACAGTCCCAAATCGCATGACAAATCGCACCCTATTGTCGACAATGAAACCATTCAAATCTGTGCGACTCCAACTTTGCGGTGTCCCACTGATTTGAAAAAATGGTTCCTGCACTATTTTTTGTGATTTCAGGTGCGACTTGCATAGACATCTGTGCATGAAGCGACACAGATGTCAGCCAAGTAGCACCTAAAATCGCGCTGACCTGCTACTTTGAAATCACGATACTTCAAGTGATGTAGCAGGATTTAAAAGCAGCATCAATGAGCGGTAAAGGCTCTTTTCACATGACCATTCCAATTGGTGCTCCTGTCAGTTTTTCAGGTGGACCTGATGGAATGGTCCATTCATCCCTATGGACTAGCATGTGTAAACGGACTTGTGTATGTTTACACCCGCCTACCTTTGATCTGGTCCGCTAAAAACAAATGCTAAAAACAGTTAGAAGCTGATTGGTTACCATGTACAGTTGCACCATATTCAGAGTGCTCCAGTTTTAGTAAATCTCCCCACAATGTGTTTAGTATGACCCATTTGCCTTTAATCAGCTTGGAGTACATCAGACCACAGTGTCGTTACATTGAGTACACCAAAAGAGTGTATCACAAGAGTTTGTAAGACCCATTTAAGTATCTGTGGTGAAAGGTACGTGCAGAAAAGAATCTGAAGAGGAACACCAAACCTGCCATGGCAAAACTGACACTAGAGACCATCATCATGACCATCACCCTTGTGAACTGCATATGATATGTACTATACCACCACTTCAGCCCCTTTCCTGACCAGGCCATTTTTTGCGATACGGCACTGTGTCGTTTTAACTGACAATTGCGTGGTCATGCGACGCTGTACCCAAACAAAATTTATTTCCTTTTTCCCACAAATAGAGCTTTCTTTTGGTGATATTTGATCACCTGTGTGTTTTTTTTTTTTTGCGCTATAAACAAAAAAAGACCGACAATTTAAAAAAAACAAAACAATATTTTTTATTTCCTACTATAAAAAAACCCAATACAAAAATGTAAAAAATCAAACTTCTTCAATCTAGACCAATTTGTATTCTGCTACATAACAAATTTTTGGTAATAAAAACCCTAATCATCATATATTGATTGGTTTGCGCAAAAGGGTATAAAATAGGGGATACAATTATGGCATTTTTACTATTTTTTTTTTTTTTTATTAGTAATGACGGTGATCTGCGATTTTTAGCGGGACTGCGACATTGCGGCGGCGGACAGATCAGACTCCTAACTGACATTTTTTACACTTTTTTGGGAACCAGTGACATTATTACAGTGACCAGTGCTAAAAATATGTACTGACATTGTACTAATGGCACTGGCAGGGAAAAGGTTAACATCAAGGGGTTAAATGTGTTCCCTCACTGCGTGTTCTAACTGTATGGGGGATGGGCTGCCTGGAACGACACACATATCCGTCTTCCTGCATAGCAGAAAGACAGGATCTCTGTGTCATCCCCTGTCAGAATGGAGATCTGCCTTGTTTACTGTGGCGGATCCCCGGTCTGTCACAGCGGGGAATGATTGCGGGCGGCCGGCGAACATCGAGTCTGCTGGACCCACTGATTGGCTCCCCTGCTGGCCAATGGGCACACGCGGCCCACAGATCAACGTGTATGAGCCTGATGTACACCTACAGCGAATTGCGTAGCCGAGCCAACCTGCCGCAGTCAGTATAAATGAGGTGGCTAGTCGGCAAGCGGTTAAAGTGATATAATCACTACAGCCAGTTGAAAAGTTGACTTTATCTCTTGGTATCTATGTTGTATCAATATCTAAAAGAGGAACCACTGTAAAAGTAAGTGTGACAGATTGATTCAACTGCCAGTTTAGAAAAAGGACTGAAGCAAGTTGCGCTCCCAAGGACAAATATAAAGTTAAATCCAGCCCCTTCTAACAAATTTTAAATATATTCAAAAGGCTTTCCAGCTGTAGGGGCAAAATAATTTAAATGAAATAGTAACAAAAAACAGAGCCTGGATAAAATGACAGCATAAGTGCTCGATTTTTGCCACAGGAGGGCAGCATCTTTTTAGAAATACCATAGAATCACTATATACTATAGTAAATAAAGCCAAGAACAGACAGATTCCTAAACAGTTATGATAGCAGAGTTGAAATCAACCTGTCCTCCATGGAACAGCAAAGCCTGCAAAAAATGTTTTATCTGGCCTAGGCAACCTTTTAATAAAGCATAGCCCTGGTCAATGAAAAGAGTAAACCTTGGTTATCTCTTAGATTTTAAACATTATACAAAATCCTGTGTGAATTGTACAAATCCTATTCTCCTATTCTCCTATTTGTCCAGATTCCTGCTCTTGACCATCAGATTACTTTTCAAATGAGTAAACAGATACGTGAATAGAAGGCACCTATGTAGCATAGATTATGTTGGATTCTTGAGATAAGACCCTCTATTAGGGCTATTGCATTAAGGTTGCTGGTTGACTAATGGTATATTGACTACAGGAATACCTTAAATTCTTTTGTTTGTGACCATTAGAGACCTATGGGACCAACAAGAGTGCTTTAATATTTTTCTTTTTTTAATTTTTGTTTCAAATGAGAAAGTATAATCAGACTGATTATGGTAAGATGGACCCTAAAGTTAATTGTACAGCCATTTTTTAAAGTTTAGATTGGAGTTTAGAAGTGTTAATATTTATCTCTGGTTCATATTTCCATCATCGGGACAGGTTGGCACAGTAAATCATTGTCAGACCATGTAAGCCTTCCTCAATTTACTCTATACAGGAATGCAGGCACTGCTTACTGCTTTGTTGTACTGCACAATGACTGCTTCACTGCACCTCTCCCACCCTCACAGTAATGGCGAGGCATGCATAGAGATACAGTTGTGGCAGAGGTGTGTGTGAGGGGTATAATAATGCAGAGGGGTTTGGTGGAGGTGAAAAGGTGATGGCAGAAGTGTGTGGGCAGTGCTGTGGTGGCAGAGAAGTGTGAAGGAAGGGGTACAGTGTTGACAGACTATATGGGGTGTGCAGTGGTGACAGAAGTATGTGAAGGGGTACACTGGTGGCAGAGGTATGTGGAAGGGTGCAGTGGTGGCAGAGGTATGTGGAGGTGTGCAGTGGTGGCAGAGGTATTGTCAGAAACCATGAATCAGACTGAGACAGAAGTACAGTTAAATCACACTTGTTTAATAATAATAATAATAATAATAAAAAGGTAAACAGAGTAAATGTAGTCAAAACATAGCCAGAGTTCAGGAACCAGAACGATACAGACAAGCCAAAACGTCAGGGAGCCAGAGATGAGCCTAGTAGAACAGCAAGCAGGATCTGGAGCCAGAAGGAATGTCAGCCAAGCAAGTCTTTAACAGGAACACAGGAGAGCATCTCTAGAGATATGATCAAGGTGAAGGCAGAGATCATCTGGGCTGGACGGCTTAAGTAGGCTGGACTGACGAGCAGGATATCAGTAACAGGTGAGTCACTGTGGAGAGAAAGGAACTGGCAATTAGCCGACAGCTGAGCGGCCAGATTTGAGAAGGAGGGGCTGAGCCCAGCCCTGAAAGTACCCCCTTCTCAATGACCCCTCCCCCTCAGAGGACCACCAGGCTTGAGGGGAAAATGTCTAAGGAAATCACAGAGGAAGACAGGGGCATGTATGCCCGAGGAGGAGACCCAAGAGCATTCCTTCAGACCGTACCTCTTCCAATGCACCAGGTACTGTATGTGCCCACGGAACCTTCGGGAGTCAATAATGGACTGTACTTCATACTCCTCGTGGTTCTCAATCTGTACAGGGTGAGGACGAGCCACCGAGGTGGTAAAGCGGTTGCAGACCAAAGGTTTTAATAAGGAGACATGAAATACATTCGAGATAGGCATATTAGAAGGAAAGTCTAATGCGTAAGCCACTGGGTTAATCCTGCGAAGAATACGGAAAAACTCAATAAACCGAGGTGCAAACTTCAGAGAGGGAATACGAAGTCGGAGGTTGCGAGATGACAGCCAGACCCTGTCCCCAACCTGGTAGGAAGGTGCAGGCAGCCGTCTGTGGTCAGCATGGAGTTTGTACCTATCATTAGTCGCAAAGCCTCCTGGATTTGTGCCCAAGTGGAACGAAGACCACGGACATGCTCCTCTAACGCAGGAATACTCTCCAGAACAAACGATTCAGGCAACAAGAAAGGTTGGAAACCATAGTTCGCCATAAATGGGGACAATCAGGAAGCAGAATTCAGGGCACTATTGTGAGCAAACTCCGCCCATGGTAAGAGGTCTGACCAGTTGTTATGATGGCAGAAATATAACAACGTAGGAATTGCTCCAAGGACTGATTGGCTTGTTCTGCTGCCCCATTAGACTGCTGGTGATACGCAGAGGAGAAAGCAAGTTGAATTCCCAACCGTGCACAAAAGGCTCGCCAGAACCAGGACACAAACTGACTACCCCTGTCGGAGACAATCACTTTGGGTAGCCCATGTAAGCGAAAGATCTCCCGAGCAAAAATGGAAGCCAGTTCCTTAGAAGTGGGCAAATTCTTAAGTGGAATAGAATGGGACATTTTTGAGAACCGGTCAACCTCCATAAGGATAACTGTGTTGTCCTGGGAGTTGTGTAACTCCACAATGAAATTCATAGACAGGTGGGTCCAGAGCCTCTCTCCATTGGGTATGATTTGAAGGAGGCCCACTCGAAGGTGTCGTGGAGTCTACTCTGAGCACACACGGAACAGGCAGCTACGAAGTGCGGTTACATCAGCACGCAGACTAGGCCACCAGAATTGTTGGGAAATGGCCCAAAAGAGTTGATTCTTCCCAGGGTGGCCAGCAGCACGGCAGTATGGAGACTCTCTGGGACAAAGCAGCGGTCACAAGGTTTGTCAGGAGGAGCAAACCGTAGCCAGAATACGATCAGGAGGAATCATAGGAACCGGAACCAACTACATCTTGAAAGTGGTGGAAAATTGTTGTGACAAAGCGTCAGCCCTTACATTCTTAGTATCGGGTAAGAGTGAGACAATGTAATTGAAACTAGACAAGAAAAGAGCCCATCGCGCCCTTCTGGGAGAGAGGTGTTTAGCCTCAGACAAGAATGTGAGATTCTTATGGTTAGTAAGAATGAGAACTGGCACAGTGGTACCTTCGAGGAGATGTCTCCAATCTTTCAGGGCTAAAATGTTCGCTAACAGCTCTCTGTCACCAATCTCGTAATTGCACTCCGCAGGTGCTAATTTCTTGGAAAAGTAGCCACAAGGATGCACAGCGCTCTCAGAGGTAGAGGAGACAGAAGGGTGCCAACTCCATTTTTAGAAGCATCAACCTCAAGGATAAAAGGTAACGTAGGATCAGGATGTGCCAACACAGGAGCAGAAACAAAGGCAGCCTTGGGACTCTCAAAGGCCTTAATGGACTCTGGAGACCAACTCTGTGGGTTATCATCCTTTCTGGTCATATCAGTTAGGGGCTTGACCAGAGACAAGAAGTTACGAATAAACTTCCGATAATAGTTAGCAAAGTCAGGAAAACAATGCAGAGGACGTAAACCCATGGGTCGGGCCACTATAGAACTGCTGAAAGTTTCTCTGGGTCCATCGAAAAACCATCAGTGTAAATGACATAACCCAGGAATTTAACCTGTTCACGATGGAATTTGCACTTCTCCAATTTACAATAGAGATTGTTCTCTCTTAGTTTCTGAAGCACACGACAGACATCTGTGTGGTGGCTCTCCAGGGACTTGGAAAATATGAGGATATGGTCGAGATAAACCACCACACATAACTGCAAAAAATCTCGGAGGACATTGTTAATAAATTCCTGGAAAACTGCTGGGGCATTACAAAGGTCAAAAGGCATTGTGAGGTACTCATAATGGCCTGTTCTGGTATTAAACGCAGTTTTCCACTCGTCGCCCTCCTTAATCCTCACGAGATTGTATGCCCCTCTCAAATCAAGCTTTTTGAAAAACGTTGCTCCCTTGAGGCGGTCAAATAACTCCGTAATCAACGGAATCGGATAGGCATTCTCAATCGTGAAACGACTGAGACCCCTATAATCAATACAAGATCTCAGTTCACCACTCTTCTTCTTCACAAAGAAGAAACCAGCACCAGCAGGAAACGAGGATTTGCGGATGAAACCTTGAGAAAGTACGTCTGCAACATACTCCTCCATGGCCCTATCCTCCAAGACCTACAAAGGGTAAACCCGGCCATGAGGGGGTATGGCACTAGGTTGAAGGTCAATTGCACAATCATACAACTGGTGTGGAAGCAAACTACCGGCTTGACCCTTGTCAAAGACATTGCTAAAATCGCAGTACTCCTCTGGCAGGGAGGAGAGTGAAGAGGTGCACAGGACCTTGGCTACCTTCTGGAAGCATGTCTTACTGCATTGTGGTGGCCAGGAGAGAACCTCAGCATGGAGCCAATCAAAAGAGGGGTTGTGCCTCTGTAACCAAGGATAACCAGCGGAAACTTAGGTGAGGAAATAACTTGGAATTGGATTATCTCATGGTGAATAGCCCCTATGGCCATGGACAATGGAACAATTTCATGAGTCACATGGGCAGGCTGCAGAGGTCTCCCGTCAAGAGCCTCAACGGCAAATGGAGTGTCACACAGCTGCAGTGGAATCAATACAAAGGCAGCATCAATGAACAAGCAGCCCCATGTAACTCGACAGACGACTCAGCTCAAGAAAGGGTAACCAAAACCAGGGGCTTATCCTTCTGGATAACTGGGGACGAAAGAAGACCACCTAAGGTCTGTCCGTGACAGGACCTCAAGGTTCAGGCATTCCCTGGATGGGTAGGACAAGACTTCAAAAAGTGACCTGCCTGGCCACAATAAAGGCACAATCTCTCCCTCCTCCTAAGGGTTCCCTCATCCGCAGAGAGACGCGTAAAGCCCAAATGCATGGGTTCATCTTCACAGACCGACTCTGTACTAAGAGGCATGGGAGGTGAGGGAGGCAAGGGTGGGACTGTAAAGTTCGGAGACAAATGTACAGGAGGCTTCTGCAAACGCTCCTTAAAAGGAAACCTTTCTCTGAGTCTGGAGTCAATGAGGTTGGCAAACGTGATCAACTTCTCCAGCTCAGTGGGTATATCTCAGGCTGCTATCTCATCCTTGATGGTATCCAAGAGACCGTGAGAAAAAGCAGCCACGAGGGCCTCATTGTTCCAAGCAACCTCTGCTGCCAGAGTACGGAATTCAATGGCGTAATCGTCAACAGTTCTAGTACTCTGATGGACATAAGGCACTTGGCAGCAGAAGCGGAGCACGCGGGAACATCAAATACCCTTTTAAAAGAAGCCACAAACTTTGGGTAACTCAAGACAACAGGTTTTTGCGTCTCCCATAGAGGGTTTGCCCAGGCCAAGGCTCTCTCAGAAAGCAAAGATATCACGAAACCTACTTTGCTTCTGTCCATGGGAAACATTTGGGGCAGCATCTCAAAGTATATCTCAACCTGGTTGAGAAACCCTCTGCATTGGACTGGATCATCCCCTAATCGCTGGGGAAGTGAAGCGGAACCAGACATATCTCTTATAGAGGTAATACTGGAGGCGGGTGCCTGCACAGATACTGGAGCCGCAGCAGGGATGGGCTGCAACACAGGTTGTACCGGAGCAGCCGCAGTGGGAGATTCCAGGCGAGTCCTGCGACTCAGGAGCGTTTGTAACGCCATGGCAAACTGATCCATGTGGTGATCCTGCTCATCCAATCTGGAAAAAATATTGCCGACAAGTGGATTGACTGCATCTTCTGAATTCTTGGCATTTCGCCTACTGTCAGAAACCATGAATCAGACTGAGACAGAAGTACAGTTAAATCTCACTTGTTTAATAATAATAATAAAAAGGTAAACAGAGTACACTTAGTCAAAACATAGCCAGAGTTCAGGAAATGGAACATTGTCAGACAAGCCAAAACATCAGGGACAAGGTCCAGGCTTAGGGCAGCACTTTGCAGGGGGGCAGCACGGAAAGAGTCCCCGCTGGCTTGCGCTGTTATTGTAGTGCCAGTCTTATGGGGTGGACTGGGCTGAGAGGCAAATTAGTCTAGCACCCCCATAAAGCGACCGCACTGCTTCCGGGCAGCTGGCATTCCGCAACTGTGGGGGGGGGCGCTTCTAATTTTGACTGTCCTATAATCCTGGACTACAAACCTTTATCACTGTGCTATGTGTTTTCTGCTGCACCACTGGCGTGGTTATATCTTCTTAGTCCTCTCCATAAAATTATCAGAAATTTGTGCTTAACCACTTGCTTACTGGGCACTTAAACCCCCCTCCTGTCCAGACCAATTTTCAGCTTTTAGCGCTGTCGCACTTTGAATGACAATTGCACGGTCATACAACACGGTACCCAAATGAAATTTTTATCATTTTTTTCCCCATAAATAGAGCTTTCTTTTGATGGTATTTGATCACCTCTGCGGTTTTTATTTTTTGTTAAAAAAATTGAAAAAGACAGAATTTAAAAAAAAAAAATTATATTTTTTTTATATTTTGTTATAAAATTTTGCAAACAGGTAATTTTTCTCCTTCGTTGATGTACGCTGATGAGGCGGCACTGATGGGCACCGTTAGGTGGCAGTGATGGGCACTGATGGGTGGCGGTGATGGGCACTGATGGGTGGCAGTGTTGGGCACTGATTGGGCACTGATTGATGGCAGCACTGCTAGGTGGCACTGATAGGTGGCACTTGTGGGCATTGATAGGTGGCACTTGTGGGCATTGATAGGTGGCAATTGTTGGCACTGTGGGCACTGGCAGGTGGCAATGACAGATGGCACTTGGAGGCACAGATGAGGCATCTGTGCCTCCTTCCTCTTCGGGACCGATGTCCCTTTGACATAAGCCGGTGATTGGCTTTTTTTTCCTCCTCACGCTGTCAGCGTGAGCAGAAAACGAAACCGATCACTGAGCTTTTGTTTACATCATGTGATCAGCTGTCATTGGCTGACAGCTGATCACATGGTAAGGGGCCGAGACCGGCCCCTTACTCGGATCTGTGATTATCCGAGTCTCCGTGACTCGGTGATCACAGCGCGCACACCGCATGCCCTGCAGGGTGCGCGCGTTGCGCGTGCACAGGGGAGGACGTCCCATGACGGCCTCCCGGAGATTGAGGTCCGCGCTGTAGCCGTCATTCGGCTATGGCCCGGACCTCAAGTGGTTAAAGTAGAACTATAGGAAACACTTTTTTTTCATTTTGGAAAGAGTCTCTCTTTTTTTTTTACCATCCCTGTCCCATTGCAGAGATTTCCCTTCATTTCCTGCCCCATAACCAAACAGGAAGTGAGAGGAAATCTATGAAAATTAAGGGTCCATTGCCCCCCCCCCCCCCCCCCGCCCTCAGAACTAGTGTCCCCACTCGAAAATTTGAGGGCAGGTCTTAAACAGCAAGGGTTATGGCCTTGACAGGAAAGGGGGGGTCATAATTAAATTGGGGGGGCATGAGTTTAGTCAGTCCTAGGGCAGCACAAAACCTAAATATACTAGAGGCATGCAGATGGGTAGAGTGGTGGCAGAGGTATATGGGGTATGCAGTGGTGACAGAGGTATGTGAAGGGGTACAGTGGTGGCAGAGGTATGCGGAAGGGTGCAGTGGTGGCAAAGGTATGTGGAGGGGTGCAGTGGTGGCAGAGGTATGCAGGGGGTACAGTGGTGGCAGAGGTATGTGGAGGGGTACAGTGGTGGCAGAGGTATGCAGAGGGGTGCAGTGGCAGCAGAGGCATGCAGGGATGCAGTGGTGGCAGAGGTATGCGGAATGGTGCAGTGGTGGGAGAGGTATGTGGAGGGGTGCAGTGGTGGCAGAGGTATGCAGAGGGCTGCAGTGGTGGCAAAGGTATGCGGAGGGGTGCAGTGGTGGCAGAGGTATGCAGAGGGGTGCAGTGGTGGCAGAGGTATGCGGAGGGGTGCAGTGGTGGCAGAGGTATGCAGAGGGGTGCAGTGGTGGCAGAGGGGTGCAGTGGTGGCAGAGGTATGCAGAGCGGTGCAGTGGTGGCAGAGGTATGCAGAGGGATACAGTGGTGGCAAAGGTATGCAGAGGAGTACAGTGGTGGCAGAGATATGCGGAGGGGTAAAGTGGTGGCAGAGGTATGCAGAGGGGTGCAGTGGTGGCAAAGGTATGGAGAGGAGTACAGTGGTGGCAGAGATATGCGGAGGGGTAAAGTGGTGACAAAGATGTGCTTACGATGCAGTGATAGAAGAGGTGTCCGGGGGAAGCAGTGGTGAAAGAGGTGTTCAGGGATGCTGGTGGTACAAAGAGGGGTGTGTCAACAGTTGTATGTATGTATGTAACATGCAGAGAGTGCAGCAGTCACAATTATGGAATGTAAATTACATATATATGTATCGCTGGTAGATTTGCGATCTACCATCTGATAGGTAAATTTAGTAAATTGCTCGTTAGGGGAAGTTAGATTTGCCTCTGTTCCAGCTTGGCTGACGTTGCATGTGTTTCCATACTGGGCCGGTGGGTGTCGTTGTTAGTATCGGCTAGTGTTGGAAAGGCAACGTGTCAAAGTGTATGGATGCTCTTCTGTCCCGGAGACAACTCGGTGGAGGTGGTCCTCCGAGTTGCATTCTGGGAGAGGGTATTTATGGGACAGACGCCATGTTTTAGGGTCGTTTACAGCCACCTGCTGGCCCTCCTGGCCGGTGGGTATGCGTTAGAGTGCTACCTCGTAGTCCTCCGTTCCGAAGGCCCGCGTCGCTGTGGCCCATGGGTGGGCCCAGAAGCTTGTCTGAGGCCTACCACAGCAGCCGAGGAATGGTCTTGAGCCGTCTATCCAGAGTGAAGAAGCTGGACAACCGAGGAGATCCCAGGGGGGGGATCCGTCATGGAAGGATCATGCAGAGTGCTGGTCTGGAGAGGGGCTTGGTGACTCGGTTGGAGAACGTATCCTAAAGTAACTTTACAGCATAGTGTTGCCGGGTTTAGCTTAAAGGTTCAAGCACTGTGACTGACATTCACCGCAAAACCAATACATCCTGTGGCAGAGGATCGTACGGGTTCATCCCAAGCAATTCTGTGGCAGAGACTTTTGTTTGTGCTACGTACTGGCTGCTAGGCAAGTGAGAGAGGCCTATCCAGGCGAGCAAAGAGTGTGTCACACAAGGGGAGCGCATTCTACTGTAATATTCAACTCTAAAGGACATTTGTCAAGAATCCTACAGAGAGGTATTTGAGCTTCCCTGCAGTTTCCCTTCTGCCTCTTTCCTGCTACTTCCTTCGTTAATTGTTCAATAAAGCATTGAAAACGTACTCAAGTGTTGGTGCTTGTATCGTCTGGAAGTAAACTCAACGGAACCCTAGACCCGGTGTCGGTGAAACAAAGGGAAGGAGAGTGAAGGTAACAAGCCCGCTTAAACGAGCAGCTCCGCCGAGAGTTATTGCTACATGTGGGAGCGTCGTCTGGGATTTGTTGACCATCAATTCTCGCAACCCAGAGAAGTGTTTCACCGGGAGTTTACGGTGAGAGCTGGACTTTGTAGGAAGAGAAGGGGTTAAAGCTGCACGACTTTATTTCTGAGTGCGTAGGCGGCGGGCGCCAGTGAAAGCCCAGGAGCTACGTGATCAGAGGAACAAGTGGGAGGAGCCTACCCTACTTGATACTGCGTGGGACGCATGTATGTGTTTGGCCAGAAAAAAAGAGAAGCCTCGTGATCGTGGTGAGAAGATCAGAGTTTGGCTATGTCTTTTCCGGCGATGCAGCCAATTATGGGACCGAGAATGTTCCCTGCAAGCACCGTGTTGAATACTGTGCTGACCGGAACCCTGCTTACGGATACTGGAGTTCGTTTGAAGCCGCAGGGGAGGTTTGTTCTGTATACCTCAGGAGATATTGAGGGACTGGGCATGATCTGCCATCTATGTGAAGGACTGGCAGTGCCTGTCTGTAGAGTCTCCAAAAAATGCTGGTAAATAGTTCTTACTGAATGGGCTGAAAGAGATTCAAGATATATAATTGCATGCGCATGCTCAAAATATTTCATTCAAAAATGTCCATTCCAGAAGATAGTTTATAATCACAATGGAGTTCGAATAACTCTAGCAGGAAATATTGATAATGAGGATCAATACATGATCAGGCGATGCTATGATGACATCTGCCAAATGACAATAGCCTTGATCGGGATGAAGTAGATAATGGTAATTTAGATCTGCCTTTAGCCATCAATGAAACACAGCTAGCAATGGCTCAGTGTCTATCACAGCGGGCTAACCCGGGATCTATATTCATTCCCTGGCCGTGCAGATCATATATTGCAGGGGATCTGTGCCAAAATGCAAGTTTGAATATGTGGTAGTTTTTATTACGTTACTGCCTTCTTTCCTGGTATCGGAATGCTGGCTTAGATCTCCTGCACTTCCACAGCGGCAAATCAGATCCGTTGCCTCCCCGTCCATCACGGGAGGATTGAGCCACGAGCGTTAATGAGTATAACGTGTAGTGTGTTTGCTGAAACTCAATTCATTATTCGGTCACACTGTGGCAGTATCTTTAGGCCGGTCACAGCCTCACTGGTAGCAGCTTCATCTATATGGAATAGATTTTTTCTTTCAAAAAGTCCTCGCCTCCCATTTGGATTGGGAGATAACTGTAACAGCGTCTGCTGACCGTGGTTACGTTGACGCGTTTCGCAACATCATGTGACGAAGCTTCAACTGGACGACTTTTTTTTTTTTCCAGGGAGGTCCCCTCTCTTGTGGTCTTCCTTGGAATTAACTTTCTTGTATGCTGTTTTTTAGCTACGGATATAGCCTCCTAATTTGAGGAGTGGCACCGGGTGAGAAATTACCATCACATAGGTGGCACGAGGTGTAAAGGTGGTCGTCCTTTTGGTTTCTTGCACAAAAGGTCATAGATTTCATGTGCTGCTGTAGGTGGAGTGGGCCCTCGCCAGCCGGGCCCCTTGGGACGCTCGGGCCCCTCACTTGAATACTGTCTGTACCCCCCTGATGGCGGCCCTGTCCAGACTGGAATTGAGCAATTGAAGAAACCAGGTGCAAAAATCAGCTGCAGACACTGTACGGGTATCCTGACAGCCAAAGATGCTGGCTATCAAAATACAATAGTCGACAGCATATGAATCATCCATTTAGCATTGATGGGGGAATCTATTCATTTACGTATATGGCCAGCTTAACAATCTCCATTATACAGAGGTCAAATAAAAGGAGCATTTACATAAAAATGATCAAAATCTGTAATAGCATGCAAGTATATCAAATCTCAAAGTTACTTTAAGATAAATGTTACAATAACAATTGTAGTTACTAAAAATGCCTTATAGCTTCCGTTAAGAGTGATGGTTTGAAGAGCACAGTGTAGAATGTAGCTGCATTGTGTATGTTGGCTACTAACAGGATTTTTCTCCTCCTACAGGCCACAAAACAAACATGGTTCCTACCTACCTACCTTTTTTTTCTCTACCTAATTAATCTTTTGGAAAGCAATAGTAAAGTGCTTTCAGTTCACTTTTGTATTAGGAATCATTCAGACAATTGATTAAGCCCATCCTCTGTGGCTGGCAGATGCATGTGCATCCACCTCTGGAGCTGCGTGCAGGAAGCCCATGGAAGTGGGTGCACACGCAATGGCCGCACACGCAATAGCTGCACGGACAAAATCACTTGTCTAATTTTGACATGCGGGCAGGAGCGGGTGCACCCGCTCCTACCTGCACGTCAAACTTTGACATTGCAATTGTGTCTGTGCAGCCCCTAAGTATGCATCTTCTTCTATGGGCTGCCTGCACGCAACTCCGAGGTGAATGCACGCGCATCTGCCAGTGGCTGTGTATAGAGGATAGGGGGCTGTTCGCCCATCTGAATGAGCCCCTACAGCTTTTTTTATTATGTCTGACAAGCCTCATTGAAACAAATGTATGTAGCAAAGCTAGCCCTTGCTTCTTCAAGAAAACCTCTGCACTGTACCTGTTATGGCTGGTGAAAACAGTGAAATTTTTGCAAATGAATAAAAAAGACAAAGAAAAGCAATTAGGTACTTCATTATAAATGTTTATATATAATTTACATAACAAACATATAAACAGTTTACCAGTGTTAGGTTAACAGTGTACAATATTGTATCATAGGAAAAGAATGCCCAAGTAGGAGTAGGCTATGGGAACAAGAGAAGGCCTTCATAATGCCTGACTTTACATAGGAAACAAGTATGTGTGTAATGCCAATGCATATTTGGCTACCTATAATTCTCTTCTCAAGTTCCTTTCAAACATACATTCATAAGGTTTAGTTTACACGGACGTAGAGCCCTGTACAGTGTGAAAAGACATTTGTTTACCTTTTAGATCTTTAGGCAGGAAGTCTATATAAGTGAATAGAGATGCAGCAGCTGTACAGACTCACCCACACAGTTCAACAGGTATGCCAGGACTGGTGTACAGACCTAAATGCAGACAGTGTGCATTGGCAACCATGCACCCGTCCCTGAGTACCTGTCAAACTCGGCTCTGCGGGTGAGTCTGTACAGCCACTGCCTCTCCATTCACTTATATAGGCTTCCTGCTCACATCTCCTCCAATGAAGCCAAATAAGGCAATAGAAGTAAGGCAGGTAAACTGCCACCATCATTACAAGTTCACCTATGTCTTGTCTCCCTGTGGTAATATCACAACAGCTGTACACATTACCCAAACAAATAATAGATCTGGGCCTAGGAGTGTATTTTGTGCCCAAAGGCCTCAGTACAGCAGTTACTATCCAGTACAATGGCATCCTTTAGATGTCTTTGTGCAATACATGGGAAGGCACTGCTTGTTGTGCTTGTGAATGAGGGAAATTCAGAACAGTTCTGCTCATGGCAAGGGGTTCCAACCCCACCCAAGCCATTCATAGACATAGACTGAGTATATGTTGAAACCTGAAAGCAATTACAGACATTTTGGTTGTCACCTAAATGCCACAATTGTCTGGAAGAGCATAATCTAATGCAGCACTGGGCCAATCAGTTTGATTTTTAACGCACCAAATACGGTCTCTGACTTCTTGGAAGGGATCCACAAAACATTATTTATTTCTTTTCTTGGCAATATTGGAAACTGTATTGTTCAACCATAATTATTAATCAACCTGTATTTTACTTGGTTCTTCTTTAGCAGGACTTCCACCATGGACTACTCCATAAGGTACAGAACATTCAGTCCCTGTGCTTCAAAGTGGAATCACTTTGCATATAGACAGTGTGCAGGAGCTCCTTAAGAGTGGTTTAGAAGTAGAGTATTTTGTAACTTATGGAGTAGGTAATGGTGTAAGGTGTGTTGTAGAAAGCCTTCAAACCAGTAGATAGTACTGGTACTGCTAATAAGTGGGGAGTAAATCCAATGAATATGTAGAATACAGTTCCTTTTACAGGTCTGCTTAGGTAAAGGGAGAGAGTAAAAAAAAATGTTTTAACACATATCTTTTGTTATGATTCATGTCATCAATGGAATTTTAGAGGGTAACATGATGCAAAAGGCTGCAATTGATCTATTGATTGTTGGTAATTTTATTTTCTTCTTGCAATCAGCAGCCTATGAAAGCAAGAAAGCTTCAGTAATGCTACACTGAATTGCCTGCCTAGCATTCAATATCTGTGTGAAAACACTCATTCTTCATTTTAATTACAAAACCTCAATACAGCCCAGTGGAGCACCATATCTCATGAATAAAATACTGTGTATATTAAATTATAGCTTGGTAGATTTTATAGGCTCAGTTCACAAGCTTTCAAGCGGATCAAAACTCCTTCCCTGGCTCCCTCACTGCCACCAAATTTTTACCCGGGTTCAAGATTCTTTGCCATCCTGAGTGGCTGGGCCAGTATGATGTAGCATCTGTGCATGCTAGCTAATGCATTCTGGCACTGATGTGTGTCCAGAATATACACTAAGTTGCCCATGTGCAGCTTGGTGTACTTCATGAAGGAGACAGCGAACAAGCAGGTAAAACACTCTAATTTCAGCTGTATAACTGTTATTTTCAAATTTCACTGAACTGAAAAAAAAATCTGTTAAATTTCTCAAAATAAGGATTCTTATGCTGGTGTGTTAACCTTGTAAACTGAGCCTTATGTATCAGCACTTGAATGACACATAGAAATTCTGCTTATAATAACGTTACAAAAAGTTTTAGAAATATCAGTTTGTGCTGTTAAGTTCTCAGATTAAATTGTGAATTGTTAAAAAAAGTATAAATATCTTCTAATTTGAAAATCCCAGTAGACATAAATGGATGCTTGTGATTACGGCTTGGGTTCCTAATGCAGACAAATGCATACACCACTACTCAGAACTTTAGTCCTAGGCCAACAGGGTAAGAGTGGGCAGCACCAGGGAACAATGCTTACAGCTTGCTTCATGTGCTTTCTTCAGTTCTGTGTCCTCTGAACACCTTTTCAAACTTAGATGAATCAGAAGCATAAATCAAAGGAACTGCCAAGTGAAGCCAAAAGATTCTCCGTAGCTCAGACAATAAGCAGAATCTATTTCTTTGCAGCATTTTGGTAGATGATACTCTCCGTACAAATGAGAAAGCTTGCTGTCTTCAACAACACCTTCTGGTTTCATTTTGTGATATTGTGTAACATTAGTGAGAAAATGGCAGGGCCTGTAGAAAAGGGCGTCGTCATTCATGGTTTTAGGGCAGCATGAATAATAAATATAGTTTTTTGGCCCTTCATGGGAATATTAAGTGTAACTTTAGTTGCTTTTAGTGCTTTCATAGATACAATGTTGATTTGCAGTTTGCACTTTCATCTCCAGGCACTTTTTTTCTGTTTCTGAAGTTGGACACTTTATATTGTTCTCAGTCCTGTCCTGCTGACTATAGAATCAGTCTTGTTATATGCATTGTTAGGAGGTGTCCTGGCAGTGGTAGCAGTGTCTGGCCCTGAGGAATACAAAGTCTCGGGGAGTGGCAGAAGGATGTAGTCCAGAAGTCTATGAGCTATGAGCTATGCCACGCCACATTCTTTTTCTTGCAAGTTATATTCTCGACTCCTTTTCACTTTCCAAGCAGTTAAAGCCAGTAACAAGATTCCCAAGGTCTTGTATCCTATCTGGAGACCAAGGTACCTATGGAGAAAAAGAGGTTTGTAAAAGAAAGAATGCTAACCAACAACTACCTTCTGTTTTTGCCACCAGAAAATGCAGACTAACTATAACCTAGCTGTCTCAAGGTGGCCTATTTGGCTTTTTTTTTTTTCTTTACATCAGATTAGAAAAGCCATGCTTTTACCAGTCAGGAGTCAATACACGTCTGTGGTATTATGAATATTTGTTATCTTGCTAATATGCAAGTGCATGCAGTAGCCATGCCTCTGTCTTCATGTGGCAGTGGAAGTCATAATTGCAGACTGGGAAACCAAGAAATATACTGTACATATGGTCTTGACTACCTTCATGAGCAGGAACATTTACATATAAAAAGAGAAACACCTTTATTATAAAAGAAGCAACTATAACTAGGTAAATTTAACAGAGACAAAGTTAACAATAAACTATTGTGCTAATAAGAATTAGTGAAGAGACTATAATATGTAAAATATTACAGAAATAAGTCCCCTTCAAATGCACAGTATTTGTGCTGTAGCACAGAGAATCATTAGTACAGATCAGTGGTCTCCAAACTGCGGCCCAGGGGCCAGATGCGGCTGTTTGCTTGCTTTATCTGGCCCTTGAGGTACTATTTCATCCACTAATACAAATAATTGGGCATATTTCCTCCCAATGGCACCAACGATGGGGCACAATTCCTCCCAATGGCACCAATGATGAGATACAATTTCTCCCAATGACACCAAAAATGGGACACAATTCTTTCCAATGACACCAGTGATGGGGTGTAATTTTGCCCAATGATGGGGCACAATTCCTCCCAACAATGGGGCCCACTTACACCATTGATTGGACACAATTTCTCCCAATGGCACCAATGATGGAACACAATTCCTTCTAATGGTATTTAAGAAGGGGTGCAATTCCTTCCACTAACACCAGTGATTGCGCACAATTCCTCCTACTGACACCAACGATGGGGCATTGTTTTTTCCCACAGATGCCGGGACCTTTTCTACTTCCAATGTGGCCACAGTCCGGCCCTCCAAAAGTCTGAGGGACAGTAAACTGACCCTTTGTTTAGAAAGTTTGGAGACCCCTGGTATAGATAAACACTCAAAATGTACTGCTTTAAAATGAATTACTCAAAAATGGATTTCTGCTCCCCCAACCCTTCATGAATGGATAAAGACTCCAATCACATGCTAAAACCAAAAAAATATATATTTATCAACATAATGGAACTTTAGGTAACTGTAATGCCCCGTACACACGGTCGGATTTTCCGATGGAAAATGTCCGATCGGAGCGTGTTGTCGGAAATTCCGACCGTGTGTGGGCTCCATCGGACATTTTCCATCGGATTTTCCGACACACAAAGTTTGAGAACAGGAGATAAAATTTTCCGACAACAAAATCCGTTGTCGGAAATTCCGATCGTGTGTACACAAATCCGACGGACAAAGTGCCAGAATAAATAAAGAGATGAAAGCTATTGGCCACTGCCCCGTTTATAGTCCCGACGTACGTATTTTACGTCACCGCGTTTAGAACGATCGGATTTTCCGACAACTTTGTGTGACCGTGTGTATGCAAGACAAGTTTGAGCCAACATCCGTCGGAAAAAATCCTAGGATTTTGTTGTCGGAATGTCCGAACAAAGTCCGACCGTGTGTACGGGGCATAATAGTGTTTGGGTGCAATGGATAGATGCACCGGGCTTTAGCCCTAATACCAAGGCAGTACTGAGCAGACTTAAACAAATTTTATTTACGTTGGATTGGAAGCCAACTTCTAAGTGGGAAATTCTGGGGCATGCAAAGGAGTAATAATAGTAAAAATTGGAGGATTGTAATACATACAAAATGTGTAATTAATTGCTGAAGTAATCTATGGTACAACAGATTATTGAATATCTGGCAAGCACAATGGCTAAGTGGTTAGCACCTTTGCATAGCAGCACTAAGGTTGTCGTTTAAAGCCCAACCACGACACTACCTGCCTGGAGTTTGCAATTTCTCCCTGTGACCGTGTGGGTTTCCTCTGGGTACTCCTGTTTCCTCCCACACTCCAAAGACATCCTGGTAGGTTTTATTCACTACTGTCTAAACTGGTCCTAGTATGTGTATGTATGAATGTGAGTTAGGGACCTTAGATTGTAAGATCCTTGAGGGCAGGGACTTATGTGAATGTATAATATATATGTAAAGTTCTATGTAAATTGATGGCCCTATATATAAGTACCTCAAATGACTAAATAAATAATAAATATCTGTTGGGGTTGGAGGGCAAAAAAGACGACACTCGCCATTCCTGTATTTCTCAAACTTCAATATAATGTTTGCTTCTACCGATCAAACTATATCTGAAATATCCAGGTAGATGTGTTGTTGGGGTGGTTTGCGTTGAAAAGCAGGGATGTTGTGGTGGTGTGTTTTGCTGTAACTTTTTAATGTTTTGTAAAATTAAGCTGCATACATAAAAAAAATAACGATTTATACATTACAATACCTGTTTCGCAGCAGATCATTATCATAATATCGACATGCTCCTTTCTTCTGGTGACATGATGTAGACCACCGAATACAGGCAGAATCTATAACAAATCCAAAGAGTGCTGGGGCAGGCAACCAAGCTGGGAAAAAGAATATGAGGAGTTAACTAAAATACTAGATTTAGGCATGTAATAGGTAGTTATCTTAAACAGACTCTGTTACCACAACATGGGTAGTGGTTCACTTTGGTTGTTTACTCATTGAAAAAGTATCTTATTACTAATAACAGGAAAACATGGGAGGCAGCAGCTTTCCCAGCAATCTGACAGTATCGCGTTTTTCCTAGAGACATATTTCTGTGCTCATTATAGATTGCTCCCTGCAACTAGCAGCTAACTACTTTTTTTTTGCACTCACCGAGAAGCCTCATAAGAAGAAACTGGACTCCAATAGCAAATGATTTTTCATCCTGTGGTACCACCCTGAAATACAGTGAAATAGACTGTTAGAAAAAAAAAGACAGGCTTCCACAACTTTGAAATTAGCAATTATGGTGTCCAAGGGACTTTGTTCAAGATAGGCAACCATTCCATGCATACCGGTATTTTAGGTTTAGCACAGAAGTGGTGCATGGGACTGACTGTGAATTGGAACTCTATATTCAAGTTTCCATTTAGGCCAAGCATATACTGGCTGATATTAACAAAATGTATACAATGCAAGGAGAAAATAACAAATGTAGGGAAGAAGAGAACAATCATTTCCAATTATTTCTAGCTTAATCCTACTAAAGCAGTAGTAAATGCAGCCTGAACACTTGTAGCTACAGGTAAGCTTATAATAAAGCTTACCAATAGGTACAAGATATAACTCCAGTTTAGGAGGTTTTCACTGTTTCTGCAGCCGGTGACGTCACCGATGCATGCGTTCTGAAAGAACAGCATACTCATGCCATCCCTTCAGAGCTCTGTGCCATGTCTCCATGGCTCAGCCATTCAAACGGCCAGAGCCCACAAACTCAGGGGGGAGACCAGGTGAATATGGAACCCCCTTCAGTGGTGACAGCGCACCGCTGGATGGCTTCATTTTAAGGTAAGTCTTTTATAATGTGCTAGTATGCCTTTAACTTGCAGGGAGAAGCTTTTGTTTTTAATTTTTACTACAGTTTACTACCGCTTTAATCTGAACAATCTTGAAGTTTGTAAACTTGTGAAGATCCCCACATACAGTTGTGCTCATAAGTTTACATACCCTGGCAGAATTTATGATTTCTTGGCCATTTTTCAGAGAATATGAATGATAACACAAAAACTTTTCTTTCACTCATGGTTAGTGTTTGGCTGAATCCATTTATTATCAATCAACTGTGTTTACTCTTTTTAAATAATAATGACAACAGAAGCTACCCAAATGACCCCGATAAAAAGTTTACATGTTGACACAAAGGGGTTTGAATGGCTATTAACGATAACCACCCTCCACTGTGATCTGTTTGCTTGTAATTAGTGTGTGTGTATAAAGGGTCAATGAGTTTCTGGACTCCTGACAGACCCTTGCATCTTTCATCCAGTGCTGCACTGACGTTTCTGGATTCTGAGTCATGGGGAAAGCAAAAGAATTGTCAAAGGATCTGTGGGAAAAGGTAGTTGAACTGTATAAAACAGGAAAGGGATATAAAACGGTATCCAAGGAATTGAGAATGCCAATCAGGAGTGTTCAAACTCTAATCAAGAAGTGGAAAATGAGGGGTTCTGTTGAAACCAAACCACGGCCAGGTAGACCAACTAAAATTTCAGCTACAACTGCCAGGAAAATTGTTCGGGATGCAAAGAAAAGCCCACAAATAACTTCAGGTGAAATACAGGACTCTCTGAAATCATGTGGTGTGGCTGTTTCAATATGCACAATAAGGAGGCACTTGAAGAAAGATGGGGTGCATGGTCGAGTCGCCAGAAGAAAGCCATTACTACGCAAATGCCACAAAGTATCCTGCTTACAATACGCCAAACAGCACAGAGACAAGCCTCAAACCTTCTGGCACAGTCATTTGAAGTGATGAGACCAAAATTGCGCTTTTTGGCCACAACCATAAACACTACATTTGGAGAGGAGTCAACAAGGCCTATGATGAAAGGTACACCATTCCTAGTGTGAAACACGGAGGTAGATCACTGATGTTTTGGGGACGTGTGAGCTACCAAGGCACAGGAAATTTGGTCGAAATTGATGGCAAGATGAATGCAGCATGTTATCAAAAAATACTGGAGGAACATTTGCATTCATCAGCCAGGAAGCTGCACATGGGACGTACTTGGACATTCCAACATGACAATGATCCAAAACACAAGGCCAAGTCGACCTGTCATTGGCTGCAGCAGAATAAAGTGAAGGTTCTGGAGTGGCCATCTCAGTCTCCTGACCTCAATATCATTGAGCCCCTTTGGGGAGATCTCAAAACATGAAGTTCACGTTTTGAGATCTCCCCAAAGGGGCTCAATGATATTGGGCTCAAAGACAGCCCAAGAATTTACAGGAACTGGAGGCTTTTTGCCAAGAGGAATGGGCAGCTTTACCATATGAGAAGATAAAGAGCCTCATCCACAAATACCACAAAAGACTTCAAGATGTCACTGATGTTAAAGGGGGCAATACACGGTATTATGAACTTGGGTATGTACATTTTTTATCAGGGTCATTTGGGTAGTTTCTGCTGTCATTATGATTTAAAAAGAGTAAACACAGTTGATTAATAATAAATTACTTCAGCCAAACACTAACCATGAGTGAAAGAAAAGTTTTTGTGTTCTCATTCATATTCTCTGAAAAATGGCCAAGAAATCATAAATTCTGCCAGGGTATGTAAACTTATGAGCACAACTGTAGGTTCTTCCAAAAATTCTGAGACACAAATCAATCATCTGCCTGTCCTCCATTCAGAGATCATGTTTCCTTAATAGAAGCTGTAGTATGGCTTTTATAATTGAAACAGCTGGGTTGGAAGGGCAGGCTCTCTTAATGCGAGCCTGTGACAGCCCCTTAGTTGTATTACAGTTTTTCTCCATTGTTTTGGCTCATTTCTTGAAACAGAAATTACATTCTCAAAACATGGACAAATCTCCAAACCACTTGGCAATTGTTCACAACTGAATTGAATTTCTCATTCATTTCATCAAATTCTAAATGTCTCAGTATACGTCTCAATGTCTCAGTACATCTTTTAAATGATTAAGTAGCCTACATTTAGCACAATTTGAATAGATCTTGTTGATCTAAACTGATTGTCAATTCTCAGTCTAATGGTTGTTCTCTCTAAAACGTGACAGTGTCATTTCATTGTTTAAGTCATCACATGCACAATAGTCTGTTCAATTGTCAAAATTATTCAGGAACATAATACCATGAATACCATATATGAATCTCTTGGAACATTTGATAAAATGATTACAGCAATTGACAGTCAGGTGCAACTAGAACTTGACTAACAAAGGAGGAGTTGGAGTTGGTCTCAGATGACCAATCAAACAGTATGTTTAGTTACCTGACAGGTGCTGTCCATGATTGTAAATGCTGCCAAACATGTATATATAGAGCTTGACCATGCAGGACCAGTACAGTTTCTGAACATGGAGGCACCTGGCCAAGTAAATGAACAAGGGCAACTGGCTGCTCGAGGAAGAAGAAGAGGAGGAGGAGTAAGGGTGTAAGGGTGCGTGGTGGTGGAATAGGGGGAAGAGGCCTGAGGAGCATGAAGACACCATGCTGTCCCTGATGAAATTCAGGCCACAGTTATAGATCATTTCATCAACCATGGCCTCACAATGGCGGAGGCAGGTCGCCGAGTGCAGTCTAATGTGCCTCGCTCTACAGTCTTCTCTATCATCCAAACCTTTCGCAGGGAAAACAGGTATGTAGTCAGTCAATGATGGAATTATATAATGTATAGGACAGGACACTGTGCATAGAGCAACAAATATGTTTATTTACTCATTTACGTATTCATTTAGTGTTTGTGTGTGTGTGTGTGTGATAGGCCTACAGTATTACAGTATCTTACCTCAGTGGGATGTTACGTATCATACTAACAATGACCAGAAAAATATTGTAGAAAATAAACTATGGATTAGTATGGACTAGTTTATTTTGTACAATATTGATGATACAGTTTACAGTAGTATTCCAGTCACTGTGCAGTGATTCATTAGAATTGTGGTAAAGTTACTGTAAGTAAAACAACAATACGATTACTTTGGTAACTCATTCTGTACGGAATACATAAGGTATAAATTACGAATGGAGTGTTGTCCTTTGAATTCTATGTCTAGGATTGGATGACAACCTGGCACGGGTGGCCGAGGAAAACTTCTCAATGAACAACAAGAACAAGAGATCTGTAACATGGTGTTTGCAAATAATGCCATCACATTGAGACAGATCCACACTGCAATCCTACAAGACAAAGCCATATTCCAAACTGTCAACTCTATAAGCATCTCCACAATAGCCCGCATATTGAAGAAGCATCAGATGACAATGAAGCAAATTTACAGGGTACCATTTGAGAGGAACTCTGACAGAGTGAAAGAGCTGCGGTACCAGTATGTACATGTAAGTCAGTCACTGGTTGTCCATCAAGATAACCTTTTTACAATTACCGTAAGCAGTGGTTCCCAAAATTTATTGGTTTCAGTACCCACTTTACCTGATTTCTGAATCTAGGTAATCCAGGTATGAAAGTGTTTGATTTACGTATCTGATTTATAAACTTTTTGCCTAAAAACTGCAGCTTACTGTATGATGCAATTATCAGTATAATCCTTATTTTGAAGAATATAACATACAATACAGTAAGAAAAAGGGTCAAAGAGCTGCAATTACAGTACAGTACTAATACTGTGGGTTTTACTGTAACATTCCAGTAAGTCTACTCGATAATTTTTCCCCTCCCCTTTCTGTCAAATACCCCCTGTAGTACCTCTGCATAGGGTACATGTACCCCAGGTTTGGAACCACTGGAATAATGGCCAGTAGTATATTGAACTTGTGTAGAACATAGAAAATTGCTATGTAACTGTCTGTAACTGTAGTGTATGACTCTTCTGTATGACTGATTTGATGTTTCACTCTATTGTAGGGATGAGCTTCGCGTTCGAGTCAAACTCATGTTCGACTCGAACATTGGCTGTTCGCCAGTTCGCCAAACAGCGAACAATTTGGGGTGTTCGTGGCAAATTCGAAAGTCGCGGAACACCCTTTAAAAGTCTATGGGAGAAATTCAAAGTGCTAATTTTAAAGGCTTATATGCATGGTATTGTCATAAAAAGTGTTTGGGGACCTGGGTCCTGCCCCAGGGGACATGTATCAATGAAAAAAGTAGTTTTAAAAATGGCCGTTTTTCGGGAGCAGTGATTTTAATAATGCTTAAAGTGAAACAATAAAAGTGTAATATTCCTTTAAATTTCGTACCTGGGGGGTGTCTATAGTATGCCTGTATAGGGGCGCATGTTTCCCGTGTTTAGAACAGTCTGACAGCAAAATGACATTTCAAAGGAAAAAAAGTCTTTTAAAACTACTCGTGGCTATAATGAATTGTCGGTCCGACAATACACATAAAAGTTCATTGATAAAAATGGCAGGGGATTTCCCCACAGGGGAACCCCAAACCAAAATTTTTAAAAAAATGGCGTGGGGGTACCCCTAAATTCCATACCAGGCCCTTCAGGTCTGGTATGGATATTAAGGGGAACCCTGAGCCAAAAATTTTTTTTAAAATGGCGTGGGGGTCCCCCTCAAAATCCATACCAGACCCTTCAGGAAATTTATTTTTGACACATGAGTGAACTGTTTTGGGAAAGATATGAGCTTTTAAAGGTGAACCATGGTGTTGTGCCGAACCATCCAGGTTATTTTGGCAAAAGCACCAAGAGAGTTGAGAACGTCTGGTCTGTTTCAAGAAATGAGCCAAAGCAATTGAGAAGAATCTTTGCCATTTTGGGGGCACTGACTCTTTATATGGGAAAGGAATATGGTTTTGAAGCATGAGTGAACAGTTTTGGGAGAGATATGAGCTTTAGTGTTGTGCTTAACTGTAATGCCCCGTACACACGGTCGGATTTTCCGACGGAAAATGTGTGATAGGACCTTGTTGTCGGAAATTCCGACCGTGTGTAGGCTCCATCACACATTTTCCATCGGATTTTCCGACACACAAAGTTTGAGAGCAGGATATAAAATTTTCCGACAACAAAATCCGTTGTCGGAAATTCCGATCGTGTGTACACAAATCCAACGGACAAAGTGCCACGCATGCTCAGAATAAATAAAGAGATGAAAGCTATTGGCCACTGCCCCGTTTATAGTCTCGACGTACGTGTTTTACGTCGTTCAGAACGAACGGATTTTCAGACAACTTTGTGTGACCGTGTGTATGCAAGACAAGTTTGAGCCAACATCCGTCGGAAAAAATCCTAGGATTTTGTTGTCGGAATGTCCAAACAAAGTCCGACCGTGTGTACGGGGCATTAGACTGTTTTGCCAAATGATCTTAGAGTTTTGAGAATGTCATTTCTGTTTCAAGAAATGAGCCAAAACAATGGAGAAAAACTGTAACTCCTGCCGCACCGGAAGATTAAAGCAGTGGGGTTGGGGGTGATCATGGAAAGAGGAGATGTTCTACTGACAGAAGAGAAATCAATACAAGGGACACATCCTACTGATTGTAAGTTACAACCCTTGTGCTGATTTTTCTGTTTTTTTATTTTAGCTGCACTTAGTTACATAGTTGCTACACTTAAACTTTAAAGTGCACGTAAACCCAAAATCTGTTTTTCAATAGGTTTGGAATCATGCCTGCCTGCATATAGTTTACTTAAAGAGTATGTAAACCCAACATTTCATATTCCTGATATGTTCCTGCTGTACCATGTACTTGTATGTGAAAGTAACCTGTTCTTTTTTTATTGCTTCCTTTATGTGAAACCCCTGGTGATCCTGCTAGTCCTTCTGCTTTTCTATTAAACACTGACCACACTAAGCAGGAGAACACACCGTGGTCAGTTCTCTAGCTGTGGCTGCTCTACTTCAGTGATCAGACTTGTCTTGACCCCTCCAACACAGCCATTCACTGGGAAGCTCAGTGTACTGTTGCTTCTCCTCCCCCAGCTTTTACAGTATGCAGCTGAGAACAGAGAATATGAGATCACTTATAAAATAAGGAAAAAAGTCTTTATATTTTTTTTACACACAAATGTTTTCCCTTTCATTTCTATTTTAAACTGAATGGGTTGTTTTACAAGGTGATTGATTACAATCCCTTTAAGCAAATCTTTTTTATGGACCTGTTGCAAAGCTTCTAACCTGGGGATCCTGCCAGTAATAGCACTTCCTGTTGCAGGCTGAAAATGTTAAGCCGCTGCTTACCAATTACCAGTAATAGTGTCAACCTGTGATGTTTGCCCCATAAGTTGTCCGTCGGACTGACAATCAGGTCTACAGCAGATAACTGAATGAGCTAATACAGCAGGCTAACAAGTTAGACTTCTCAGCCTACAACAAGAAGTGTGGTTACTGGCAGGATCTGCAGGCAATAAACTTTGCAGCAGATTCACGAAAAACAACTTGACTAAGAAAACTGTATACAGTGAGGTATGATTCCAAGCATTCCTGAAAATAAATTTAACACATTAGAAAAACTTTGTGTCATTAGATGGTCATCTAAAATGTTCTCTTTATAAAGCTGTACAGTATTTGCTGTTAAAGATAAAAAAGGGCACCTGGGTCTAAGCATTTTCCACATTTGCTGCCCACAACTGAGCAATGACTAGGGGACCACAACATTTTTGATGTGAAAGCCCAAGCATTCGAAAACTCAAAGGTCATCAAAAGTCTTTTGGCAGGAAGGTATTAAGAGGATGATCCCAGTGTGCACATGCACTGATTTAATTTTGACATGAAGATGTGATCACTTGGCAGACGTAATCATCAGACTACAGCCATGGAGTGCTCTTTGTATTTTCATATAAATGTATGTGGTGATTAGAAAACTTGGTGGGGTCAACATCACCTGAAAATACATTCTGGTAGTACTTACCTTAAAACCATCATGTAGAGAGGATTATGGGAGAGACAGGCAATGAGCGAAGCAAATGAGAGGAGGAACATGACAGGCAGTAGACGGTGGGCACAGCTGACAGGGCAGGATCCTGATTTTGCTGTTCCCATAAGTGAACCTGATCTGATACATGAACAGTTCATATATAACTAGAATAAAAAGATAATACAAAGGATGGTTATAAAAAAAATAAAGCACAGCAATATGTTAATTAGTGGTATGTTTCATGATCTGAGTGTACTACAAGCTTAATCTCTTAAAGTGGTTGAAACCCCTAAAAGAAAAACATTTAAACCTCCCTAATAATGTTTATCATTTCACCTTGGTTTTTATAATTAAAGTGAATGTAAAGTCATAAGGTTTGTTATCTTAATGCATTCTTTGCATTAAGATAAAAAGCCTTCTGTGTGCAGCAACCCCCGTCAGCCTCCCTAATACTTATCTGAGCCCCCTCTAGATCCAGCAATGTTGCACGAGACAATCGGCTGTCCGGGACTCCCCTCCTCATTGGCTGAGACAGCAGCGTGGCGCCATTGGCTCCCGCTGCTGTCAATCAAAGTCAGTCAGCCAATGAGGAGAGAAAAGGGGGTGGGGCCGGGTTGTTGCTCCGGGTCTGAATGGACACAGGGAGCTGTGGCTTGACTCGGGTGCCCCCACAGCAAGCTGCTTGCTGTGGGGGCACACAACAGGAGGAAGGGGCCAGGAGCATAGAAGAGGGACCCGAGAACTGGAGGATCCAGACTGCTCTGTGCAAATCCACAGCAACAGGGCAAGTAAGTATAACATGTTTAAACATGTAACATGTAAAAATGAGATTTCACAATCAATTTAACCACTTCAGACCCCTTCCTGACCAGGCCATTTTTTGCGATACGGCACTTTAATTGACAATTGCGCGGCCGTGCGACGTACCCAAACAAAATGTATGTCCTTTTTCCCCCACAAGCTTTCTTTTGGTGGTATTTGATCACCTCTGCGGTTTTTATTTTTTGCGTTTTTAAAAAAACAAATTTTTTCCTCAGTTTAAGCCGATATGTATTCTTCTACAAGTTTTTGGTAAAAAAAAAAAAAAAAATCGAAATAAGTGTATATTGATCGGTTTGCGCAAATGTTATAGCGTTTAGATTTATGTTATTTTTATTATATATTTCTTTTTTTTACTAGTAATGGCAGCGATCTGCGATTTTTATCAGGACTGCGACATTGCGGCGGACAGATGGGACACTTTTAACACTATTTTGGGACCATTGACATTTATACAGTGATCAGAGCTAAAAATAGCTATTGATTACTGTATAAACATCATTGGCAGGGGAGGGGTTAACACTAGGGAGCGATCAAAGGGTTTACTGGGTTCCCTAGGTGTGTTCTAACTGTAGGGGGGATGGGACTGACTAGGGAAGGAGACCGATCTGTGTTCATACTTAGTATGAACACACGATCTGTCTCCTCTCCCCTGAGAGAACCGAGATTTGTGTGTTTACACACACAGATCCTGGTTTTCGCTCTGTCACGAGCGATCGCGGGTGCCCGGCGGGCATTGGCTCTGGGGACACGTGGCTGTGACGTCTTAAAGGAGCAATGTACAGCTACGCCGATTTGCGCAGCCGTGCCAACCTACTGCAGTATAACTGCTGCGGCTGGTCGGCTAGTGGTTAAAGGCCAAGTTCACCTTTGCTTAACTTTTTTTTTTTCTAAATTCTAGCTGCATTATGTATGTACCATAAAACAGCTTTCCATTAATTCTACACAGGCTTACCTCGCTCACTTTATAGCTGTTTAACCACTTGCTTACTGCCTTTGAATGACAATTGCACGGTCATGCAACACTGGACCCAAATGACATTTTTATCATTTTTTTCACACAATTAGAGATTTCTTTTGGTGGTATTAAATCACTGCTGGGTTTTTGGGGGTTTTTTTGCTAAAGACCGAAGATTTTGAAAAACCCCCTCCCCATTACATAGTTTGTTATAAAATTTTGAAAACAGGTAATTTTTCTCTTTCACTGATGTGTACTGATGGCTGCACTGATGGGCACTGATAGGCACTGATGGGTAATGATAGGTGGCACTGGTGGGCACTGATAGGTGGCACTGGTGGGCACTGATAGGTGGCACTGATGGGCACTGATGGGTGGCATGGTAGGCACTGGTAGGTGACACTGATAGGCAGCACTGATGATGAGGCACTGATAATTGGCACTGGTAGGTGGCACTGGTGGGCACCGATAGGCAGCACTGATTTGCACTGGTAGGTGGCACTGGTGGGCACTGGCGGGTGGCACTGGTGGGCACTGCATAGCAGCAGTGGCTCTCCCTGTTCGGGACCGATGTCCCTCTGACAGAAGCTGGTGATCTGCTTTTTTTTCTTTTCCTCCTCACGCAGTCAGCGTGAGGAAAAAATAAGACAATTACTGATCTTACAGCTGTCATTGGCTAGGGGAAGGAAGGGGTCAAGAGGAGATCCCCCCAAAAAAAGATGGTCCGCTCAAGAACAAACAGTTGAACCTACAAAAACTTTATTGTGTCACAATATGTAGAAACATAATCCAACAACCATGTGTATTTAAAAAATAGGGCAGATAAAAGTCCTATTGTGTGCTGGTGGCCACCACAGACATTACACATATATCTCATGCATTCATGCACTCACACTCATCAATTAAAGTCACTAGAGACCCGGGTCTATACAATTTCACTGGAATTCCAGAGCTGGATTGGCTACATGAGTGGGTAGACTAGGTCCTTGTAGGTAAAGTGCAAGTGCTAATACACAACAAAAGTCCCCTCGGATGTGGACCAATGGCTGGTTAGACATATGTATGTGTCATTCAACCAGAGCCAAGGAAGGAAACGGTGTCCTGATTGTGTGGTGAACAATTGCAACTCAAGCAACCTCACAAAGAGGGCTTTTAAGGGTGGACGGAAAATGGCCATAAACAAAATGCCTCATGAATGTGAGGGTACATTTTAGCTCACCGTCTGACGTCTTCAATGAAGAAGGAGTAGAGCCCAAAGGAGTTGCTGATGGCCGCGTTCGTGTGGATTTGAAAACACGTTCATGCGGTATTAGCTTGTTGTGGGCATGAGCGGGTTACTTCCGGGTATCCTCCGGCAGAAGGTAAGGTGAGTCACAAGGGTCAAGCTTGTTAGTGTCTCATATCCAATGATATAAACGATCCGGAGAGGCGCTCGGCGTCCGTGTTCACCGCAGAGGTTTCACCTGATATCCCAAATCTTGATTGATCCGATCAGGATCGTTAGGGATGTTCACATCCAATTTGGAAGGATATTGTAGTTAGAGTGTGAGAGTCTGTGTGCCACCTGCACATGGGTCAAATGCTGAGCGCTTTCGCTCGTTGCCAAGCTTCTTCAGAGCTAATGTGGTATCAGTAGCTGGATGTTTAAATAGCCAGAAGGCTAGTGTTCAATTTCCTGTCTTCATAATTAACACCTGAATACCATAGCTTGACCATAATTGCAATCACCAAAAATGTGCCAATCACACCCATACATACATCTATTTAGACAAAACCATTGAGGGTAGTGGATACATAAAGATTCAATCTGATTGACTTGTGTATGTGGTCAGATTTGAATATTGCATCTCTTACCATCATGAAATAACGGAAAAAGGCTTGTCAAGCAACTGCTATCAATACATAAAAGCCAATTGAGGGATGCTGCATTTCCAAAAACAAACCGTGCATATATAACCATATACTAAATAATAATAATAATAATAATAAGATAGTCAAAATAGTGATATATGGAAGCAAGAGGGAACAGTCTATTGTTCCGAATTAAATTGCAACACATATCAACATCCTGACAATAAACAAAGATGTCCCAATAGTTGATAGAAAATTGCATGGCATACACACACGGAATGAAAATAATGAGTATGAATATATGCAACCAACCATCGCTTTGGCCAGATTAAATGGCAGCTTACGTCCCATGTATTGTCATCCACACACGGGATAAAATCATTGTTACCAGTGAGATTGCCTGTGAAGTCGCATGAGACAACTTAGTACAAAGTGATTCCGGATAGTCCGGATATGTAGTTACATATAGGCATTACACTGATATTACCCGCACATGGAACAACAGAATAATCTGTTGTACAGATTATAATTTAAAATATGAAAATTTCATAATCTGGGGGCAGTGCGGCTTCAATTCAATCAGTTGGTTGGTAGCCAAATGATCGAGGCAAGCTGGGATGGAATGAGGTCATGGGCCACTGTCTCGCATAGGTTACGTCTCACATGTCACTCACTGATATTCGTGTAGAGAGCAGAGACATGGTCGTGAGCAACACTACACACAGTCAATTTTCTTTAAAAGCTGCCCGTTATGGGCAGGAGAAGATGTGGATCCTCGGTTAGAACCAATCAATTTTCGGATGGGAACATTTAGATTGTAAATATTTAAGTCATTGTTCCAAAAATGGAGATAAATTAAATTCATTGTTCAATCCAAAAGGCTGCATGCTGTTTAAATAGAAGATCCACATCTTCTCCTTCTGGCATAAGATCTTATCAAAATCTCCACGTCTATGGGGCAAATTAAGCTTGTATATACCCTTAACCCTAAGGCCATCCGGTTTACCTTCATGTTTATCAAGAAAGTGCAATGACAGTGGCCGGTCATCATCCTTGTTGATAATACTTTGGATGTGTTCGCCAGTTCTGACTTTTAGCTCTCTTTTGGTCTTGCCAACATAAATAAGGCCACACGGGCAGGTCAACATATAGACTACCCGCGTGGTTGTACAGTTGATAAAATTATTGATTCTAAATTGTCTTTTATTGTCAGAACTGGCGAACACATCCGTCCTATCCACGTGCCTACATATATGGCATCTACCGCAACTGTACATACCCCTAAGGGGTGGAAGGTCAGTAAGCCAGCTGCGTTTTTTAGGGCGGGTGTACTCTGAGTGTACCAAGCGATCCCTTAAATTTGTAGCTCTACGGGCAGTGAGCAGAGGTTTTTTGCTGACAAGCTTTCCCAAAATGGGGAACTGTCCCACGGGGATACCCCGTTTCAGAGATGCGGGATGGTGGCTGGACGCTAGCAGTAAAGTGTTTTGGGGCACCTGGAAGACATATCGATACCCAAAGGCATGTTACTGGTCGGAATTGACGTGGAGTCGTTATACACGTCAATTCCGCACAGATGGGGACTAGCAGCGACACAATTCTTTTTGGAAAATAAATTTCCGTCATTAGCAGGCCAAAATGAATTTATCATTGAACTATTGCAATTTATGTTAGAAAACAACTATTTCCAATTTCTTGGGATATACTACAAACAAATTAGGGGCACATCGATGGGTGCCCCATGGGCCACATCATATGCATGCCTGCACCTTGGCTTTTGGGAGTCTGAGTGTGTGTACCCCTCGTCGATGTACCTCAGCCACTGTCGTTTGTGGCTGAGGTACATCGATGACGTGATCATGATTTGGGACGGCCTGCCATCTGAATTGACACAATTCATTAATGAACTTAATGACAACGACCGTAATATTAGGTTAACATATACGTATGACACCAATGAATTGTCATTTCTGGACCTTACGGTGTTTGTCAGGGATGATAAGTTACATACAAAAACCTTTCGAAAAGACACAGCGGCAAACACTTTACTGCTAGCGTCCAGCCACCATCCCGCATCTCTGAAACGGGGTATCCCCGTGGGACAGTTCCTCCGCGCAAGAAGGAACTGTTCAGAGGAGGGGGATTTCCACAGGGAAATGTATGACCTACATGGGAGGTTTCGTGATAGGGGTTACTCGCATACGGACATCAGACGTGCTAGAAAAAGAGCACTACAGACAAATAGATCGTCTTTGTTGGTGAACTCTACTAAAGAAAAAGCAAAAACCTCAAGCCACCCTCCCCTTAGAATCATTACCAAATTTGGTACCCAGTGGGACCAAATCAAAGAAATTCTGGGCCGACATTGGCACATTTTATCTGAGGCCCCCATTTTGGGAAAGCTTGTCAGCAAAAAACCTCTGCTCACTGCCCGTAGAGCTACAAATTTAAGGGATCGCTTGGTACACTCAGAGTACACCCGCCCTAAAAAACGCAGCTGGCTTACTGACCTTCCACCCCTTAGGGGTATGTACAGTTGCGGTAGATGCCATATATGTAGGCACGTGGATAGGACGGATGTGTTCGCCAGTTCTGACAATAAAAGACAATTTAGAATCAATAATTTTATCAACTGTACAACCACGCGGGTAGTCTATATGTTGACCTGCCCGTGTGGCCTTATTTATGTTGGCAAGACCAAAAGAGAGCTAAAAGTCAGAACTGGCGAACACATCCAAAGTATTATCAACAAGGATGATGACCGGCCACTGTCATTGCACTTTCTTGATAAACATGAAGGTAAACCGGATGGCCTTAGGGTTAAGGGTATATACAAGCTTAATTTGCCCCATAGACGTGGAGATTTTGATAAGATCTTATGCCAGAAGGAGAAGATGTGGATCTTCTATTTAAACAGCATGCAGCCTTTTGGATTGAACAATGAATTTAATTTATCTCCATTTTTGGAACAATGACTTAAATATTTACAATCTAAATGTTCCCATCCGAAAATTGATTGGTTCTAACCGAGGATCCACATCTTCTCCTGCCCATAACGGGCAGCTTTTAAAGAAAATTGACTGTGTGTAGTGTTGCTCACGACCATGTCTCTGCTCTCTACACGAATATCAGTGAGTGACATGTGAGACGTAACCTATGCGAGACAGTGGCCCATGACCTCATTCCATCCCAGCTTGCCTCGATCATTTGGCTACCAACCAACTGATTGAATTGAAGCCGCACTGCCCCCAGATTATGAAATTTTCATATTTTAAATTATAATCTGTACAACAGATTATTCTGTTGTTCCATGTGCGGGTAATATCAGTGTAATGCCTATATGTAACTACATATCCGGACTATCCGGAATCACTTTGTACTAAGTTGTCTCATGCGACTTCACAGGCAATCTCACTGGTAACAATGATTTTATCCCGTGTGTGGATGACAATACATGGGACGTAAGCTGCCATTTAATCTGGCCAAAGCGATGGTTGGTTGCATATATTCATACTCATTATTTTCATTCCGTGTGTGTATGCCATGCAATTTTCTATCAACTATTGGGACATCTCTGTTTATTGTCAGGATGTTGATATGTGTTGCAATTTAATTCGGAACAATAGACTGTTCCCTCTTGCTTCCATATATCACTATTTTGACTATCTTATTATTATTATTATTATTTAGTATATGGTTATATATGCACGGTTTGTTTTTGGAAATGCAGCATTCCTCAATTGGCTTTTATGTATTGATAGCAGTTGCTTGACAAGCCTTTTTCCGTTATTTCATGATGGTAAGAGATGCAATATTCAAATCTGACCACATACACAAGTCAATCAGATTGAATCTTTATGTATCCACTACCCTCAATGGTTTTGTCTAAATAGATGTATGTATGGGTGTGATTGGCACATTTTTGGTGATTGCAATTATGGTCAAGCTATGGTATTCAGGTGTTAATTATGAAGACAGGAAATTGAACACTAGCCTTCTGGCTATTTAAACATCCAGCTACTGATACCACATTAGCTCTGAAGAAGCTTGGCAACAAGCGAAAGCGCTCAGCATTTGACCCATGTGCAGGTGGCACACAGACTCTCACACTCTAACTACAATATCCTTCCAAATTGGATGTGAACATCCCTAACGATCCTGATCGGATCAATCAAGATTTGGGATATCAGGTGAAACCTCTGCGGTGAACACGGACGCCGAGCGCCTCTCCGGATCGTTTATATCATTGGATATGAGACACTAACAAGCTTGACCCTTGTGACTCACCTTACCTTCTGCCGGAGGATACCCGGAAGTAACCCGCTCATGCCCACAACAAGCTAATACCGCATGAACGTGTTTTCAAATCCACACGAACGCGGCCATCAGCAACTCCTTTGGGCTCTACTCCTTCTTCATTGAAGACGTCAGACGGTGAGCTAAAATGTACCCTCACATTCATGAGGCATTTTGTTTATGGCCATTTTCCGTCCACCCTTAAAAGCCCTCTTTGTGAGGTTGCTTGAGTTGCAATTGTTCACCACACAATCAGGACACCGTTTCCTTCCTTGGCTCTGGTTGAATGACACATACATATGTCTAACCAGCCATTGGTCCACATCCGAGGGGACTTTTGTTGTGTATTAGCACTTGCACTTTACCTACAAGGACCTAGTCTACCCACTCATGTAGCCAATCCAGCTCTGGAATTCCAGTGAAATTGTATAGACCCGGGTCTCTAGTGACTTTAATTGATGAGTGTGAGTGCATGAATGCATGAGATATATGTGTAATGTCTGTGGTGGCCACCAGCACACAATAGGACTTTTATCTGCCCTATTTTTTAAATACACATGGTTGTTGGATTATGTTTCTACATATTGTGACACAATAAAGTTTTTGTAGGTTCAACTGTTTGTTCTTGAGCGGACCATCTTTTTTTGGGGGGATCTCCTCTTGACCCCTTCCTTCCCTTTCTTATATATGCTTTATGGTCCATTGAACAACCGTTTGACAGCTAGTCAGCTACATACCACTGAGTTATATGATTCATGATACGGGTGACATGAGAGGCATATTAATCTGATTAATTACCACAGTGGGAGGGAATTCCCCTCCCCCCGTTTGTCACCCTAGAACCTACTATTGGATGACTTTAAGGTGTCCTTCCCCCCCTTTCTTTTCATAGCTGTCATTGGCTGACAGCTGATCACGTCGCAAGGGACCGGGATTGACCCGTTACTCCGATCTGTGATCAGCCAAGTCTCATTGACTCAATGATCACAGAGCGCGCCGGGCATGCAGGTGGCGCAATCTCAGGAGGATGTACATGGACGCCCTCCCGGCAATTAAGGCCCACGCTGTAGCCATCTTTCAGCTATAGCACGGGCAGGAGGTGGTTAAACACACTGCTCGATTACTTCTGCCTTACTTCCTGGTCAGACTTTAGGTCATGACACAGGAAGGAGTTGACCAGCTGATCTCATTAGCACACACCTGCATCATCCACCCTCAGCTGGTCATTTCCTTCCTGTCTCATGACCTAAAGTCTGTCCAGGAAGTAAGGCAGATGTAATCGAGTAGTGTGTTTAAACAGCTATGAAGAGAGTGAGGTAAGCCTCTATAGAATTAATGGAGAGATGTTTTATTTTTGCAAAATACATCAATGCTATATTAGTACATTGGGGAGCTGGAATAAAAAAAGGTGAACAAAGGTGAACTTAGCCTTTAAGCTCTCCTGTTATGGAATTTACTGTATCTGTTGATCCCACCATTCATTTAGACTTCCTACTTCTCGGTGGCGATGATCTGCACACTCTGCAGCATTGCCACAACATGCTTCCCTTCTAGTAAGTAAAGCTGGCCATACATTTATCCGTTTTTTTCAATCAGCCAGTGGACTGATCAAAAAACTGAACAGATTCCCCCATCCACACATCTGAGGTGGATTTGGGAAACCTCCTTATATCGACTCCTTTCGAACGGCCATAGATGGATCAAAATTCAGCTGGTTCAGCATTGATTCCAGTCCATCTAAGGCCAGCTTAAGTTTTGTTTTACTTACTAGACACAGCTTACTGCTTGAGGCACATAACCACTTTTTTTCCACTATAGCTCAACAATGCTTGGGTTGGGGGATGGGCAAGGACGCAGCACATCACATGTTAATGGCGTGATGCTTTGCCACGTAGCCCAGCCTCCGAGCAGTTCATTGCTGGGCTGTAGGGGAAAAATAATCAGTCACGTGAGATCTAAGAAACGAGAATAAAAACATGGTGTTTATAATTTAATTTCTTTAAATTTGTTTTTTAAAATTTGTTTTTTAACATGAATTGCTGGTTTTGCGCCCTATGCATAAAAAGCATGATAAATATCTGGGATTACAACCACTTTAGTGAGTCTACTCATTTAGATTTGAGAGTGGAGAGTATTCACACACAAATACAGTATCAGAGGAAAATATCCCAGGAATCGGAACTATGTGAAGAATTGTACTCACTTTAGTCGAGATGTTAGAAGTACTACAGCCAGCCTGGCATGGTGTCAGGTATTCCACTCCATCAGACCCACACACCGGATGAAAAGCATGTTCTGAGCAGCCACATCTTTGGATACAAGTCATATTGGTACTGTAAGGCAACATAAATCTTCATTTACTACACATTTCTACTCTTTATTCATGAACTTAATTCACTTATTCTTATATAAACGTGCTCTTGACCTACTCCAGCAGTAGACCACGCATGGTTAATGGCAAGCAAAGATTACATTTTACAAACCTTTTGTGCTTAATTTAAAGCAGCCTTTAGCTCTAGCATCTGGATAACTAGAGTTCATAGTTTATCGGTCAATGCTTGTGTCTTGTGTTGTATGTTGGCAGCCATAATGGAAAATTCACTGTATATTATCTAGCTTTAAAGTGTGAGTTCAGGTTCAGGAAGATTTTCCAAAAATTTCCCATATGCAATTCTATAGTCTTGGAATAGTACATACTAGTGCTCCTCCTGTTGTAAATGGTGCATTTGTGGTGTTACAACATCAAGTGTCATATTCACGCATTAAGAATGCTGACTATGCCTGCCCTTCCCGCCCTGCTCTTCTTTTCATAGAAACTGAATATATGAATAGAGGATGGATAAATGAATGAAAGGTCTGCCTACTTTGTTCAAAGATCATTTTTTGTTCAAAGAAGTTATACTAAATTACTTAAATGAAATAGAATGGAGAACACGAGGATAGTCCCGACCCTAGTAGATGGCAGACTTCCACAACTGCCTGACCTGGGGCCTGAACATAAAAATAAATGGATACAATATCACCAATTAAATACATACATAGAATCAAAGATACTACCATTTTTGACTAATAGACCATTAACTAGTTTTGAACAATTGTTAATAGAGGAGCGAAAACTGATCCAAAAATTGTTTATTGTATATAAACTGTTGCTACCCTCCGGACCTCTCAATGAATTAGCATGCATGAGAAAATGGGAGAATGAAATAGAGAGTCTGATTCCATTATTGGAATGGGATAAGGCACTTTCAGTAATACATAAAGCATCGGTAGCGGTTAAACATCAAGAAAGAAACTAAAATGCTGCATACACACGGTCAGAATTTTCATCAATAAAAGTGTGATGGGAGCTTTTGGTCTGATATTCCGACCGTGTGTATGCTCCATCCAACTTTTTCTGTCTGAATTTCTGCCAGCAAGAGATTGAGAGCTGGTTCTCTATTTTTCTGACGGAAAAGGTTCTTGACGGAAACTCCGTTCGTCTGCATGCAATTCCGACGCGCAAAAAAACATACATGCTCGGAAACAATTCAACGCTTGCTCGGGAGCATTGAACTTCATTTTCTCGGCTCATGGTAGTGTTGTACGTCACCGTGTTCTTGACGGTTGAAAGTTCAGAGAACTTTTGTGTGACCATGTGTATGCAAGCCAAGCTTGAGCGGAATTCTGTCGGAAAAACCATCCAAGGTTTTTCCGACGGAAATTCCGCTCGTGTGTACGGGGCATAAGATTATGATGAGATGGTATTGGAGTCCAGTGGCCCTAAATAAAATGAATAAAGATAATACAGAGATCTATTGGAGATGTCTTAAGGATAGGGGAAAGATGACACATATCTGGTATGGGTGTCATAGGGTGAGGGATTTCTGGAACAGAATATTCGAAATATATCAGAAAGTATCATTGAAATACAACCAAATGTAAATGTTTTGATATTATCTATAATACAAGGGTCAATAAAATCAATAAAAACAGATGTCCTTCACCAAATGACAACAGCTGCCAGAACAGCAATAGCCCGAAGATAGCGAAAAACAAAAAGTCCTACAATAGTGGAGTGGGTTTGTGAATTAAACGAAATACACTATATGGAAGAACAAATAAGTAGAGAAAAGAACACAAGGAATCAAAGCCGAAAATGTGGCAACAATGGGAGGAATTTCGGTCCTCAGCATATATGATGCAACATTTATGAAAGGGAATACATCACCCCAGGGAGAGATGTGTTTTATTTTTGTTTTTTTGGGTTTTTTTTGTGATATGTGGTATTTTGCGTTAATGTTGTCGGATGACTGGAATAGAGGATAATAATGAGGTCCTGTGTAAAGGACAAGGGAAAAGGCATAGAAAGTATGGTCCTTTGTCAGGGATACAGGATAACATGTATTGCTATTGTAGTAAAGCATGTGAATGTATTTGTATAAATTGTTTATAAAATTAATAAAAATGGATTGAAAACAAAGAAGTTATAGTACAGATTCTATGAAATGCATATGTCAGGTCCCTTGGCTCTATTAAACTCTTTGTTCCCCTGGAAGATTATGGCAACAGGGGTGGGGGGTATGAAAGGAGAAAGATTTGAACTAAAGAGCCAACAACACAAGGGACACATTTCATTAATGTAAGTAATGTCCCCTGTGCTTTTTTTTTTTTAATAAAGCTTAGACTCCACTGATGAGGGGCCTCTTTCAAGTTGTGGTATGTACAGCTTCCAGGGTTCTTGATTTCATTAAAATCATGTTGTTCCATTCCCCCATTTTCTTCAATGTTCTATCTTCAACCACTGATATATTAGCTTTGGAGTCTGTACAGCAATTGTATTTATTTTTTCACTTGAAGTATGAGCTGACGACACCCCAACTCTATGTCTTTGATAAATCACTGCTGACAATGTCATGATGAAGCCAATCGAATGAAAGAGCCCAGCAAACCCCCCACCAGCATTTGCACATTGTTTCCATTTGTGGAGTCTTACTTAATATTGCTTTAATTTTCGAAATGTTATATCATAAAAACATTCTATTACAGGGAATGAAATGTAATGTATTATCCCATGTATTCTCTTCATTATTTTGGTTGTAATGCTGCCAAATACTGAGGTGTGTTCGGCATTTAGATAAGAACAATAATACAAACATTGCATAAATATAGTTTATAGAGTTTTGACATAGGAAAGTAATCATTGCACAGTCTTTTATCTTTAGTAGATATATGAATATGCTATTGGTTTAGATACAGTCCTCTAACAACAAGCCTCATCCTAGAAGAGTAGAAAAGGTGGAAATGTCGATCTTGTCTATAGCAACAGATTCCTTTAATTTTCTAATCTGCTTTAGAAAAATTACAGCTTAAAATTGATTTGATTGTCACAAACAACATGTAATATAGTTGTTGTCCAGTCATATTCCCTGTTTTATTTTCCATTGCAAACTAAAGAGAGTGGCAAAACCTTGACTGGCTGCAGTGAGAAACATGGCTATTCCTGGCATTGCTAAGTATGGGCACCTGAGGCTGTTGCCATCAGTATCTTGAGACAAACTTGGTCTCAAATGTAAATACAGACTTGAAAAACAGTTTCATAACATATTCAGCTAATCAGTGAATTGTTGCATCCTCAAGACCTACTGTATGTTGGTCTTGCCTTTAAAATACATGTCTGCCCATATATTTGTATACATAGTGAAGGCATTAACATGCTATTTTGCTGTCACTGAGCAGGCACAATCTGCACAATGCCTTGAATTTGCAAGAGTCAACAAATCAGTGAGACCAGGAGGGAAGTGGTGGGGTCTGTTTTAATGTTGTCTCATCTTTTAACCCCAATCTGTTTTCAGTTTCATTCTGTTAGATAACATGCAAAAAAAAATTCTTATACCTTCCATTGCTGTCCCCAAGTTCTTGTGTTGAGCATCCCATGAAGAACAGAGGCACACAAAGCAGGACGGAGAAAAGAAGGACGGTCAGAGCAAAGCGGGGAATCACTTTAACTGAAATACAGAACTTTTTCATGATGATTCCTCCAATCAGCATCCCCAGAGCCGCAGATGGCAGATTGACAGCGCCTGCATACACAAGATATAAAAGAGATACACGGTGTCACTGAAGGTCTGTCTACTATAGGTCCTGAGAGTGAACAGTAAGAAATGATTGGTTTATAGTAGCAAAGTATATTCTTTATGGTGATAACAACAAGCAAGAATTCAGAGAAAGCAAATAAAATGGTTCAGCTTATTAAAAATGCAAGATTTTTCTGATTACTGGAAGTCTGTGAGCTGAAGTCTGTGAAAGGGTTTCTTATGTAGGCTGGTGACATTAGTTGAAGGCCAATTCAAGCTGAAAAAGAGTTTTATATAGTTGTTGCCAAACTGAATCTTATGCCCTTTGGCATCTCTGATTAAATGTTCCACCAACATATGCAAACATTACAAACTCAAATAATGGTGGAAAATGCCCTGATGGATTTCCTGTACTGATAATCAAACAGAGGAGGCAGCTGTGAGAAAGTGTGGTTTTATAGAGGGGTAGGGACAAACATTTCTGTGATGAATTCTTTTGAATTCTTTTCTCACCATTGGAAACATACACCTACATGAAGCCAATGGGTGATTCAACCCAACAATACTCATCCAAATGTAAAACTATCTGTTATTGGTGCAGGGAGAATTTTTCACCTATCCTTTTTTCTGCCCTTTTCTGTACATTCTTCCAGATAAAACATAGAGATTAGTTCTAATGGCATTTCTGAGTTGTAAGCCTGTCCAATTCTAACCTAACATAATTTCTCAAATTATCTGAAATAAGAGCTGTCTGTGGTTCTTGTATGATAGACGAATGCAGCTACACCACTAACTGTGCATCCATTAACAGATATGAGCAAGAGGAACCTCATAGAGGATGCACTGACCGATGAGGAAATTGGCATATGAGGTACTGGATCCATACTGCTTCTCTAAAAACTTGTTGAGGAAGGTAGACAGCGCTGCGATGACTGAGGAAAAGCTGCACTGTGACAACACCAGGATCAGGAAGAGTGGATTCATGAGCAGGCGAGCAAAGTATCGTGGGAACTCTGAAAGTACACAACAGAAATGTTTAAATATCTTCTTTTAATTCATAAGCAAAGCATATAGAAACAAACCCTGTATCTGTAAAAATTAACTGTGGCAATTGTACATATATATACATTTATGTAGTCTATACAGGGTTGGAGCAGTGTTTACACTGAGTATACTCTGAGGGAGGAGGGAGGGGGTTGTTATAATAATCTCTGGGTTAGCTGCCTATCTTTTGTCATACCCATTATTCTAGGTCTGGGAATAGGATTCCTACCCTTTGATACCCATTATTCTGGATCTTGGAGTTAGCTGCCCACCCTTTGAGATAGACATTATTCTAGGTCTCAGAGTTGGCTGCCCACCCTTTGTGATACTCATTATTCTAAGTCTCGGCATTAAATGCTCACCCTTTGGGATACTTATTAATTTAGGTCTCAGAGTTAGCTGCCCACCCTTTGTGATACTCATTATTCTAAGTATCTGCATTAAATGCTTACCCTTTGATACTCATTATTTTAGGTCTCGAAGATAGGTGTTCACCGTTTGGGATACTTATTATCCTAGGTCTCGGAGTTTGCTACCCATCCTTTTTGATGCTTATTATTCTAGATCTCGGAGTTAGCTGCCCACCCTTTGTCATAACCTTTATTCTAGATCTCCGAGTTAGCTACCCACCCTTTGTTTTACACTTTATTCTGGGTCTCCAAGTTAGCTAACTATCCTGTTTGATACCTAATATACTACTCATAAATACACACATGCATATGTATATTTAAAGTTTAGCTGTGCTTATTAGGGATGAGCTTTCTGTTCGACTTGAACACGAGTTCGACTCTAACATTGGCTGTTTGATGAAGATCGAACATTATGGGGCGTTTGCGCCAAATTTGAGCGGCATGTCACGCCCCATAATGCACTGCGTGATCGCAGTGCATTGCTGGCTGATGATTGGCCAAGCATGCACTATGACCCGCATGCTTTGGCCAATCACAGCGGCGTCAGCAAAGAGAGCCATAATTGGCCAAAGGCAGGGTGCCTTTGGCCAGTTATGGCTCAGGGGTTAAGTTCACACTCCGCACTATATAAGGCCGCCTGCACGTCGGCCTTGTGTAGTGTGTTCTTGGTGGAGAGAAAGATAGAGAGAGAGGGAGAGTGTCATTTCATTTACTTTGAGCAGGCAGTTTATTCAGTTAGCTGCTGTGTATTTACTATATCTATATATATCCCGGCTTTGTATATATATATATATATATATATATATATATATACACACTGTATCCAGTTTAGCTAGATCTCACTACAGACCGTTCCTAGTGTACTCTTTCTCTTACACACATTAGACAGGCATGTGATTCAGTTGGCTGCAGTGTATTTTATATATATATATATATATATATATATATATATATATATATATATATATATATATATATATATATATATATATATATAGTCAGTCTTGTATATATATATATATGTATATATATATATATCCACTGTATCCAGTTTAGCTATATCTCACTGCAGTCCGTTCCTGGTGTACTCTTTCTAATATACTTCAGGCAGGCAGGTGATTCAGTTAGCTGCAGTGTATTTAGTATTTATATATATATATATATATATATATATATATATATATATATACACACTGTATCCTGTATAGCAAGATCTGACTGCAGGCTATTCCTGTTGTACTATTCAAATACACTTTCAGGCAGGCAGGTTATTCAGTGGTCTACAGTGCATAAAATATATATACAGTCTCCAACATAAATATATCCACTGCATTCTAGTCTAGCCAAGCCTATATCTGACTGCAAGCCATTGCTGGAGTATGTTTTCAAATACACTTTCAGGCAGGCAGGCAAGTGATTCAGTGATCTGCAGTGCATTAAATATATATATATATACAGTCTCCAACATATATATATATCCACTGCATTCTAGTCTAGCCAAGCCTATATCTGACTGCAGGCCATTGCTGGTGTACATTTTCAAATACACTTTCAGGCAGGCAGGCAAGTGATTCAGTGATCTGCAGTGCATTAAATATATATACAGTCTCCAACATATATATATATATATATATATCCACTGCATTCTAGTCTAGCCAAGCCTATATCTGACTGCAGGCCATTGCTGGTGTACGTTTTCAAATACACTTTCAGGCAGGCAGGCAGGCAGGCAGGCAAGTGATTCAGTGACCTGCAGTGCATTAAATATATATACATTCTCCAACATATATATATCCACTGCATTCCAGTCTAGCCAAGCCTATATCTGACTGCAGGCCATTCCTGGTGTACGTTTTCAAATACACTTGTAGGCAGGCAGTTGATTCAGTGATCTGCAGTGCATAAAATATATATACTGTCTCCTACATATATATTTAATGCATTTTAGTCTAGCCAAGCCTATAAATGACTATAGGCCATTCCTAGTGTACGTATTCAAAGACACTTTCAGGCAGGCCGGCCAGGCAGGTGATTCAGTGATCTGCAGTGCATAAAGATATATATACAGTCTCCTACATATATATCCCCTACATTCTAGTCTAGCCAAGCCTATACCTGACTACAGGCCATTCCTGGTGTACGTTTTCAAGGACACTTTCAGGCAGGCAGGCAGGTGATTCAGTGATCTGCAGGGCATAAAGATATATATACAGTCACCTACATATTTATCCACTGCATTCTAGTTTAGCCAAGCCTATACCTGACTACAGGCCATTTCTGGTGTACGTTTTCAACGACACTTTCAGGCAGGCAGACAGGTGATTCAGTGATCTGCAGTGCATAAAGATATATATACAGTCACCTACCTATATATCCACTGCATTCTAGTCTAGCCAAGCCTATACCTGACTGCAGTCCATTCCTGGTGTAATTATTCTAGTGAACTTCAGGCGGTGTTTTGCTAATCCAATTTTACAGCATGTCTGGAAGGCCACCAAGGGAAGGCAGATGCTCACAGGCCATTAAAAAGAGGGCAAGCAGGCTCTGTGTCTACAGCCAACAGTGCTGGTCGTAGACATGGTGCATCCTCAGCACGTGGCCGTGGGGCACGATTGTCCTTTTTTTCAACAACTGGCCATGTTGAGCCACAACATGCAGAAGAGTTGGTAGAGTGGATCACAAAGCCGTCCTCATCCTTCTCATTCTCTGTCACCCAGGCTAAGAGAAGTTTGGCTGCCAATGCAGCTGCCAAAGCGGCCTATTCCATTGGCTCAATGGCATCAGTCACTCCTTCCCTATGAAGGCAGTAACGTGAGCCCAGAGAGAGGGGTTTGTCCAAGAAGGACAAGAACCTGGCAGTCATGTTCCCCCAGCTGCAGCATACTGCCAGATTTGCTCCAGTGTCGAGGAGGGAGAGGATGATGAGGTCACTGACTGTATGTGGGTGCCTGATAGAAGAGAGGAGGCACATCTCCGACGAAGCAGGATGCCCTCCAGGGGCCAGCTTAAGGACAGCCAACCCACTGCATAACACCACAGAGCTCCACATGTGCAGGGCGCTGCTGACTCCGCACGTTTTTTCAAAAGTTCTTTGGTGTGGGCCTTTTTTGAGACGTGTGCAGCAGATCGCACCGTTGCTGTTTGCAACATAAGTCTGAAGTGTATCAAGCATGGACAAAACAGCAGCTGCTTGGGCACCTAATGCTTGACCAGACATATGTCAAGCTCCCATGCAGTCCGTTGGCAGTACTTAAAAGACCCACACCAAAGAACAAGGCAGACCTCTCCTTGCTCCTCATCAGCTGGGAACTCCAACCCCACTATACCTTCAGTCCTCTCAGAGACCTGCACTGAGAGGAATGAAGGAGTTGAATTAGGTGTCCCAAGCATTTGCGGGCAATCTGCTAGCAGTACACCTAAATCTGATAGTAGCAGGCAAATTTCCCTACCCCAGTTGCTAAGCTGTCGAAAGAAATTCGGTCCCAGCCATTCACATGCTCAGCGGCTGAATGCTAAATTGCTAGCACTCCAACTGCTGCCTTTTCAGCTGGTAGACTCTGCCCCCTTTCAAGAATTTGTGGAATGTGCAGTACCTCAGTGGCAGGTTCCCAAACGCCATTTTTTCTCGGAAGGCCATTCAGGCTCTCTAGCGGCATGTGGAAGGCAATGTTTTGGCCTCGTTGGACAGGGCGGTCAGCGGTAAGGTGCATATTACCGCTGACTCATGGTCCAGCAGGCATGGACAGGGACGTTACCTTTCTTTCACGGCGCACTGGGTAACTCTGCTGGCAGCTGGGAAGGATGCAGGACAGGGTGCAGTAATGTTGGAGCTTGTTCCGCCACCATGCCTCCAAAATGCTGGTAGTGGTGATTCTGCCACACCTCTCTCCTCGACCCCCTCCTCTTCTTCTTCCTCTATGGCCTCTTCCTGTACAGATTTGTTCTCGGAACCAGCGGTGCTCCGTAGACGTTCTAGGGGCTACACAAGCACTCAGGCAAAAAGATGCCATGCGGTGCTTGAGTTGGTCTGCTTAGGGGACAGGAGCCTCACTGGGGCAGAGATTCTTTCAGCTCTGCAGGGTCAGGTTCAAAGGTGGTTGACGACACGCCAGCTTCAGCCAGGAATGGTGGTTTGCGACAATGGCACCAACCTCCTCTCCGCCCTCCGACGGGGAAACTTGACTAATGTTCCCTGTTTGGCTCACATCCTTAATTTGGTGGTGCAGTGGTTCTTGTGCAGGTACCCAGGCTTACAGGATCTTCTGAGGCAGGCCAGGAAAATCTGTGGGCATTTCCGCTGGATATATAATGCCAGTGCTCGGCTGGCTGACCTTCAAAAGGAATGCAACCTGCCCAAGAACCGCCTCATCTGTGACATGCCCACCAGGTGGAACTCAACATTGGCATTACTGCAGCGGCTGCACACGCAGCGGCTGCACACGCAGCAGAGGGCCATCAATGAGTACCTGTGCAAGTATGGCACCAGGACAGGGTCAGGGGAGCTTGGCTTTTTTTTGCCACGCCAGTGGCTAATGATCAAGGATGCATGCACTGTCCTGTCACCATTTGAGGAGGCCACGAGGATAGTGAGCAGTGACAGTGCATGCATCAGTGATACTGTCCCTCTTGTCTTCCTTTTGGAGCACACGCTGCATGGAATAATAGACAGGGCAGAACAGAGGGAGGAAGAGGAGGACTTCCTTACCTCTAAAGGCCCCCTTTATCCAGACAGTATTCCTGCAGGCCCGCCTATCACACAGGAAGAAGAGGAGGAGGATTGTGTCAGCATGGAGGTGAAGCCTGGCACTTAGCATCAGCAGCAGTCTTCAAGGGATCGTTTTCAGTCCCCAGAAACCCATGGACTTGTACGTGGCTGGGAGGAGGTGGCTGCGGATCATGTCGTCCTTAGTGACCTAGAGGACTCCGGACCGAATGCCTCAGCAAAGCTACACTGTGGCCTCCCTGATCCTGCAAAGCCTGCAAAAGAACCCTTAGATTCATGGTATCAATGAGAGGGATCAGTACTGGCTGGCAACCCTTCTTGATCCATGTTACAAGGGTAAGGTTGAGGAACTTATCCAGCCTTCACAGAGGGAGCAGAGGATGAAACATCTTCGGGACGCCTTGCAGAAAGGTTTGTGCAATGCATTTCCAGAGCCTGGGAGGTTACAATTTCCTGGTCCTCCTGGACAACATGTTGCCGAGGCTTCGGTCAGTCACAGAAGGAGCCGTGGAGAAGGTGGCCATCTGACCGATGCATGCAGACAATTTTTTAGTCCACAGCCCCAAGGGCTGATCGGTTCCAGCAACCATTGCCAGCATCTGATTTACATGGTGCAGGAATACCTTGGGGCAAGATCAGAATTGGAGACCTTTCCAACCGAAAATCCACTGGGTTACTGGGTCTTGAGGATGGATCACTGGCCAGAGCTTGCACAGTATGCAATTGAGCTACTGGCCTGTCCTGCATCCAGCGTTCTTTCTGAACGCACATTCAGTGCTTCTGGAGGCTTTGTAACCGATCACAGAGTGCGCTGGCCCACAGACTCGGTTGATCGGCTCTCCTTCATAAAAATTAATCTTGGATCACCAGCTACCAAGCACCTGATGCTGATGTAACCGATTAATTTTTTTATGAATGTGAGATCCCTTGAAGACTGCCTATGTTGAGTGACTATCCTGTTATGCTGAGTGACTATCCTAATTCTCCTCAATGTTCATGTTGATAGCTTCTAATGCCGCGTACACACGGTCGTACTTTTCGTCTACAAAAGTCGGACAGCCTGTCGGACAGACTTCCGGCAGACTTTCGGTGGACTTGCCGCGGACTTGCGGCCTACTTTCTAACGACCGGACTTGCCTACACACGACCACACAAAAGTCTAACGGATTCGTACGTGATGACGTACACCGGACTAAAATAAGGAAGTTCATAGCCAGTAGCCAATAGGTGCCCTAGCGTGGCTTTTTGTCCGTCGGACTAGCACACAGACGAGCGGATTTCGGGGTCCGTCGTAGGTACGAAGTAAAAGTTTTGAAGCATGTTTCAAATCTAAAGTACGTCGTATTTGAGGCTAAAAAAGTCGGTTGAAAGTCCGGAGAAGCCCACACACGATCGGATTACCAGCCAGCTTTAGTCCATCAGCGTCTGTTGGACTTTTGTAGACGAAAAGTAGGACCGTGTGTACGCGGCATAAGAACTTTTTTGGTTCTGGGCACCACTACCAGTGCCTAAAGCCCAGTCTTTCTGCCCCTGTTTAACAGGGGCGTGTAATTACAATTTTTGCTGTAATATTTCGCAGCAGGGCTCGTTCCTGCGCTAAACTAGAGTATCTGTGAGGGGTTGTAGTGTTGTGGCACCAGCACCAGTGCCTAAGGCCCAATTTTTCTGCCCCTGTTTAACAGGGGCGTGTAATTACAATTTTTGCTGTAATATTTCGCAGCAGTTCCCGTTCCTGCGCTCAACAAGAGTATCTGTGAGGCTTTACAGTGTTGTGTCACCACCACCGCCGCCTAAGGCCCAATTTTTCTGCCCCTGTTTAAGAGGGGGGTGTAATTACAATTTTTGACCTAATATTTCACAGCAGGGCTTGTTCCTGCACTCAACAACAGAATCTGGGAGGGGTTACAGTGTTGTGGCACCACCACTAGTGCCTAAGACCCAATTTTTCTGCCCCTGTTTAACAGGGGCATGTAATTACAATTTTTGATCTAATATTTCACAGCAGGGCCTGTTCCTGCACTCACCGAGAGTAACTGTGAGGGCTTACAGTGTTGTGGCAACACCACCACCAAAGGCTCAATTTTTCTGACCCTGTTCTACAAGGGCATGTAATTACAATTCTTGATATAATATTTCACAGCAGGGCCCGTTCCAGCACCCACCAAGAGTAAATGTGAGGGCTTACAGTGTTGTGGCACCACCACCAAAGGCCCAATTTTTCTACCCCTGTTCAACAGGGGCATGTAATTATAAATCTTGATATAATATTTCACAGCAGGGCCCGTTCCAGCACCCACCAAGAGTAAATGTGAGGGCTTACAGTGTTGTGGCACCACCACCAAAGGCCCAATTTTTCTGCCCCTGTTCAACAGGGGCATGTAATTATAAATCTTGATATAATATTTCACAGCAGGGCCTGTTCCAGCACCCACCAAGAGTAACTGTGAGGGCTTACAGTGTTCTGGTACCACCAACACCTAAGGCCCAGATTTCTGCAGAGTATATAGGGCAGGCTGTATAGTATATACAGGCGATCCCCTACTTTCAAATATCCGACTTACAAACGACTCCTACTTACAAAAGGAGGGAGACAACAGGAAGTGAGAGAAAATCTACCCCTAGGAAGGGAGACTCTCTCCTGTGAAAGTAAATATGTGATAAAGGTGTCTCCACTGATGCTTTATCACCAATCCTTGTTTCCCTAAAAAACCCCAAATTTCAAAATCCAATTGTCATTGGAACAGAAAATCTTCTGAACAGGGGAGCACACAGCAAAACAAATGTTACAGGGGTGATGATAACCCTTCCCCATGTTATCCAAAAAGCTTAAAAATAGATTTTTTGGCTGGAGCTACACTTAAAAAATGTACCTGTTCCAAATTACAAACAGATTCAACAAAAGAACAAACCTACAGTCCCTATCTTGTTTGTAACCCAGGGACCACCTGTATACTGCTGTTCAGAGTATATAGGGCCTGGGGGCCCCACGCCTTTTCTTTTTTTAATTTGGGTGCGGGGTTCTCTTTAATATCCATACAAGACCCAAAGGGCATGGTAATGGACTGGGGGGGGGGGGGGTACCCATGCTGTTTTTCTCAATAATTTTCATCCATATTGCCGGGACCCGACAATACATTACAGCCGCAAGCAGTTTTAAAAGACTTTTATTCCTTTAGAAATGTCATTTTGTGCAGGGACAGTTCTAAACACGGGAAACGCGCCACTTTACAGACATACTATAGACACCCCCCAGGTACGATATTTAAAGGAATATTTCATTTTTATTTTTTCACTTTAAGCATCATTAAAATCACTGCTCCCGAAAAAATGGCCGTGGCTGGGAGGAGGTGGCTGCGGATCATGTCCTGGGTCCCCAAACCCTTTTTAGGACAATAACTTGCATATTAGCCTTTAAAATTCGCACTTTTGATTTCTCACGTTCGAGTCCCATAGACTTTAACGGCGTTCGAATGTTCACGCGAACTTTCGGTCCGTTCGCATGTTCTGAATGCGAACCGAACCGGGGGGTGTTCGGCTCATCCCTAGTGCTTATCATGGTGGTAGTTAGTCAAATTCAACTGGACTTGTTCTGTACTGATGAAGACGTTTTGTAGCTTATCTAAGTCACTTCTTCTGGTTTAATGAGTGTCAGGAAGATATCCCTCATGTATGTCAGGAACATAGCACCCATTAAAACTGAAGAAGTGGTTTGGATAAGCTATGAAACATCTTTAAACATTACAGAACAAGTCCAGATGAATGTGACTAACCAATACTAGATATAGCATGAGCTGGATAAATGAAAATCTTCACAGACTTATCACAGCCTTGCACTTTTAAAGTATCTGCTAGTGTTAAGAAATTTTATTATAGTCAGTTTACAATATTTCGCACCTAGTTGTTTATGTGCTTTTTTATCTATGTAAGTTTACTATCTCTTGTTTAAATTGAAAACCAAGCACATAATGAAATCAATCATTTGTATTTTTCAGTGAAGAAATAGATCAGTTAATTCATCTGGAAATGATTATTTTGATTAGAAGTTATTTACAATAAAAAAAAAAAGAAAAAAGAACAAGTCTTTGCCATGCAACCAAACGATGCTGGATGGTTGTCAGCACATTTTTACCGCTTATGCCAAACTGACAATAGAAAACATGCAGAATTCTCTTGGCAAAATCTTTCTTGTTGATGTTCCCAAACCGTTGTGCTGGAGACTAGTAGAGAATCATGTGTGCTTTGGAAACAATTCGGTCACCACAGCGCTCAACAGGGAGTTGTGTAAGTGTATATTATTAGTACAAATTGGCAGTTTGTGGTCAAACCTGACACCTCTGCTGCACTACTAATCTATTTCACAATCTGTAAAGTCATCCGAGGCAACACGTTACTTTTACTGAATAGGTACTTTAGAAACAAACAATATACTACCATTATCTGGGCAAATACCTGCTTTGAAGCACTTATATAACATCTAATGCTAATGTTTCCCTGTAAATTGACAGAAATTCTAAAGGGAAAGTTGTTACGTGTTTGATCCTGTTAAGAAAGGATCACTAAAGTTAATACGATAATTCACTATCGTAGTCAGAATGAGGTCTACTTTTTATAAAGAAATGCATCTTAACTGTAAAGAACACCAAGAAAAAGCATAGTATTATGTTCCCAAACTTTAAAGTGTTACTAAAGGCAATATTTTGTTTTTAAATAAAATAATACATATATTATACTCACCTGCTCTGTGCAATGATTTTGAACAGAGCAGCATAGAACCTTTTCTTCTGGGGTCCACCACCGGCGATCTTGGCTCCTCCTCTTCTTAGTGTGCCCCCATAGCAAACATCTTGCTATGGGGGCACACGCATGTGCTCGCTCCTGAATGTGTCTGAGGAGCCACCCTTCATAGACACATATAAAGTGCTTGGCTTGGCCCCGTCCCCTCTTCCTCCTCACAGCATATGATTGACAGCCCAAGTCCCTGTGTGAAGAGGAAGAGAGGAGAGCATAGCACTGGATCGATTGAGGACTTAGGTAAGTATTTTGGGAGGTGGGAGAGGACAGCAAGCTTTGAATTAATTTTTTTCCTTAATGTAGGGAATGCATTGAAGTGATACTCAAGTCTCTTTTTTTTGGTAAAATTAAGAAACATGTTATACTTACCTCCTATGTGCAGCGGATTTGCACAGAGCAGCCCAGATCTACCTCGGGTCCCTCTTCTGTGCTCCTGGCTCCTTCCTCCCGTTGAGTGCCCCCACAGCAAGCAGCTTGCTATGGGGCAGCCAAGCAGCAGCTCCCTGTGTCCATTCAGACTCGGAACCGGTCCTGACCGATTTCTCTCCTCATTGGCTCACTGACTTTGATTGACAGCAGCGAGAGCCATTGGCACCGTGCTGCTGTCTCAGCTAATGAGGAGGGGAGTCCCAGACAGCCAAGTCTCTCGTGCAACATCGCTGGATCTAGATGGACCTCAGATAAGTATTAGGGGGGGCTGCTGCACACAGAAGGTTTTTTAAAACACTTCTGACTTTTCAACCACTTTAAGATAAAAATCTTTTGGCTTTAGAACCACTTTAAAGAGTCTTGTGACTCCTATTAACCTCCCCTGCACTCCCTTTCCCTTACTGTCCTTTTACTGAATTTAGCTACAAAGGCCCAGTGGTGATCAGGTGAGGGAAACAAAATAGAAAAATGATCACAATTTGTAGATTTTTAAGCGTGGTTGCTTTTACTAAGAAGAATGTATTTTACTAATGGAAACAAAGAAGAATGGTGGCACATCCAGAAGTAAAATCTAATCAAGTCTATAAAATCATGCAAACATGACAAACATCAATCCAAAAAAAGGTGCTAAGTGGACGCGTTTCACACAGACGTGCTTACTCATCACTTGAGTGATGAGCAAGATTGTCTATGTGAAACGCGTCCACTAAGCACCTTTTTTGGATTGATGTTTGTCACGTTCGCTTATTTTTATGGACTTTCAATAAATTCTTTTGATTTTACTTCCGGATGTAATGCAATTCTTCTTTGTTTCTATTGAATTTCCCTCGCTGCGGACCAGGCAGGCACCCGAATCTCTTCAGCAGCTCATCAGATCCTCACAGGTGGCTTTGAGCGGTGTGTTCCCAGCTCTTTCTCTCAATGTATTTTACTAGCCTACGTGTAAGCCTGGTGTATCAAGTGAATCTCACTTTGGGAGTCAAGCCATGCAACTCTATAGATTAACCAGCCTTGTGCTGCAAAGGGACAGTATGCAAGGGAAATTCAAGTGCAACTGTAGTTTCATACACATTAACCTTCCGGGTTGAGACACACTACTAAGGATGGCAACCAGTCTGCATGTGGAGGCAAATGACTTGGCGGGTCAGGGTAACCCCTGTTGGGGTTGGGAGGACAGATGGGAGAACAGGTGCGCTTTATGTCCCTCACCTCGCAGATGGGCATCCTATACTGGAATCCGCTGCAGCATAGGTGTCACCTAATGACCAGGCCTGGGTTGTCACAGAGCAAGGCCTTGCAACAAGTGCAAAGCGGTGGCTTCCTGCAATACGTGTAGATGGTGAAATGAATTCAGTACACAGGTGTTTATGGAGTTCAAGTAACAAGTGTCTGCTTAGAGGCATGAGAAACTCACAAGGCATGGGGTGTGCTCTGCGTCCCCATCCTGTAACAGGTTATTTACCTGAAAGAAGAAAGGGAGGAAGATGAGCAAGGCCTTGCAACAAGTGTAAAGCGGTGGCTTCCTGCAATATGTGTAGATGGAGAGATGAATTCAGTAAACAAGTGCTTATGGAGTTCAGGTGACAAGTGTCTGTGTAGAGGCACAAGAAACTGGCAAGGCATGGGGTGTGCTCTGCGCCCCCCCATCCTATAACAAGTTTTTCACCTGGTAAAACAATGGGAGGAAGAGCATATTACAGTGTCTGCTGGTTCCAGGAGGGAACCGAACTGTGAAGAGTTAATAAAGTGCCTGTTGGACTTGGACCTCAAGGGGGCGAACTCCCAGTCTCAAGTGGGTATTGATCGCCCATACGCCAACATGCATGAAGATTTAAAACACTAACTTGTGGCTTGGAGTGAGGATAAGGTATATAAAGTGGTCGCCTACATCAGTGGTCATCAACCCTGTCCTCAGGGCCCACTAACAGGCCAGTTTTGCAAGATAATTGAAATACATAACAGGTGATATCATTTTCTGCTCAGTGATTGTAGTATTCTAGTCTGCATCTCCCCAAAGTAATACATAAAACCTGGCCTGATAGCGGGCCCTGAGGACAGGGTTGATGACCACTGGCCTACATGATTACAATATTTGTAACTTTCCTTTTTATTTTTAAGGGATTCAGGATGAGATTGTATAAATGTAAATAAAAGAAAATGGCCAAACTTTGATAAAGTACTTTTCAATTATAGACATCCCTGCTTCTGTTAAAATCTTTCTGTAATCTCATTGTAAATTTCCTTAACACAAGGAACCCAGCCTGTGATATCTGGGCACTGATCATCACATTAGCCGTCATAAGGTTTTTGTTATCATTTGGAAAAGAATAACGCACTTCAGGAATGAAATGTGCAGCGTAAGCAATTGGCAATGTCAGGATTATTATTATGCTTATGAGGAATGAGTTTTGCTCAGCCCTTCCTGTGATATGACTGACTCAGGTACCCCTGCGGTGCTGTCTCCTTACTTTTAATAAATCCGGACAGAGAGCCTTCCTCGCTAGTAGCATCCGGCATCTTTCTCAGAATGTTCTTCTCTGTTGACTTCTAGAACACAAAACAGGAAGAAGTTAGGGAGCATAACACAAATATTTTTATCCTTTTAACCACTTCGCCTCTCACACCTGTTCACCCCCTATGGACCACAGCAATTTTTACATTTCTGCTATGGACCTGTTTATTCAGCCATATCTTTTCACATTACTTAGGATAACAAGGTAATACATATATTGTTTTTGTAAGGACAAACAAGGCTTTCTTTTCATGATATTGTCTTGCAACAGTGATTTTGTTAGCAATCCTTCAACAATAAAACTCAACAAGAAGGTGGAATAATACTGCGCAAAACTATAAACCAAGTATAACAGCTGCTACACTAAATGTGACAAAATTCAATACAAGAGGTGTGGAAAAATGTAGCCCTAACAAAATATGTGCACAAATGATAAGTGCAATAAAATGAAGAAATATGTATAAAGGCCAACATATCAAAGAAAAACTATGTGCACAAATAATAAGTGCAATAAATAAAAAATATGTGTAAAGTCCAACATAAACAATGGTGTAAAAGTGAGTCTCTGGACCCAAATCCTAGCTGGGAAATGGGAAAACAAACAAGTGGAAATCTTCAAACAATGAAGTGTAAATCTTCTAGAGGTGCAAGGAATAATGTGAGACATCCACAATGGTGAATCCGAAAAGTGAAACAAATGGGTACTCTTACCAGAGAAGGTGGACCTGGATGTCAGCGACACCGAATCATAAAGGCTTGAAGATCGAATCTGTGGCACTCTCAGATGGAAGTGGAGGTCTGGGGTCTTCTACGGGTAGCTCCAAAGGATCTCAATGACCTCGACCCGACCAGGAAGCCGCCACCTCGAAAGGAACCTCCGCAGCAACTCTCATCAAAAAAACAGTGTATATAAAAGAAGAGAGGGGGGGCTCCAATAGTGTGGATCCATCTGAGAGTTCCACAGATTCGATCTTTAAGCCCTTATGATTCATTGTCGCTGACATCCAGGTCCACCTGCTCTGGTAAGAGTACCCATTTGTTTCACTTTTTGGATTCACCATTGTGGATGTCTCACACTATTCCTTGCACCCCAAGAAGATTTACACTTCATTGTTTGAAGATTTCCACTTGTTTGTTTTCCCATTTCCCAGCTAGGATTTGGATCCAGAGACTCACTTTTACACCATTGTTTATGTTGGACTTTACACATATTTTTTATTTATTGCACTTATTATTTGTGCACATAGTTTTTCATTTATATGTTGGACTTTATTCATATTTCCTCATTATATTGCACTTATCATTTGTGCACATATTTAATAAAAGTCAACAAAACTAAACAAAACACACTTTTCCTTTTTTATTGAGTAGTGTTTGTTTCAAAATAAATAGTGTTACTGCGTTTAAAATTACACCAAAATTATGATTCTGGTAAAAAGCATTGCAAAGTTTTTTACAAATGAAATCAAGTGTTTTTTTTCTTGTTTTTTTTTTCAATTTTGCACATTTTTAAATGGGAAACGTGTAAATTTATGTAAAATGTGTAAAAATATTAACAAATAATACAAACACAAAAATGTTTAAATATTAATAGTTAATAAAAAAGAAACAAACAAAAAAAATCAGGAATATAATAGTTGAAGGGAGAAGAAGAATAAGCTAAGAGTTAAAAGTGGTTAAACGGAGAAACATTTTATTGAAAAGAAAAAACAAAAACTTTTTTTTTCTTGTTTGGTTGCTTTACCTGATATCATTTGCAGATCTAAGTTCATTCCTTTGATCTGCAGCTGAACGAACAGAAAGATACAAAAGTAGCATTATGTTAAATGAGGTTGATTTACTAAAACTGGAAAGTGCAAAATCTGGTGCAGCTGTGCGTGGTAGCAAATGAGCTTCTAACTTCAGTTTGTTCAATTAAGTTTTGACGAAAAAAACTCAGAAGCTGATTGGTTTCTATGCAGAGCTGCACCAGATTTTGCACTCTCCAGTTTTAATAAATTAATCCCATTGCATCTTTCTATATTCCGTCCGAGTCAGACTGCTTTTTTGACAGCTGAAGCTGCAGACACCTTCCTAGAGTGTACAGTGATCCTGGCTTCGAATAATCAAAGCCGGTAATTACTGTATACTGGGAGGTGGGTCCCAGAAGCAGGGCAGAGAGACTGGACATGCCACACACGTCTTGTGTACAAGCATGAAATTTTTTGGGCATGTGCAGCATACCCAAAGTCAGGAACTAGTTACCCACTTGCTGACCGTGCTAAATCTGAATGACAGCTACAGCTCTGGTGTCCTTTCAGAACCTCGCCCCCCCACGTGTCCTCGGAGCATGCATCGGGCGCAGGTATAGTGCCAATGACAGCGGCCCTTTACTGTGTGATAAGCTGTGTCCAATAACAGCTCCTAGATTGTAAGCTTTAACGAGCAGGGCTCCCTGATTCCTCCCGTATTGAATTGTATTGTAACTGTACTGTCATATTGTAAAGCATAAAAACTGTTGGCGCTATATAAATTCTGTATATTAATAATAAAAATAATCACATGTAAGCAAATGCCTGTTACTGGCATTTCCTTTCCTCAGCACTGTCACTGTCTGAGGAAAGGAAAGCCGATAACCGGTAATCCTGTGACAGGGCACACTTACACTGATCATCAGTTTCCTGATTATCAGTGCAGCCCCATAAGTTTCCATCAGTGCATCATATCAGTGCCCATGAGTGCTGCCTATCAGTGCCACCTATCAGAGCTTATCAGTGCTCATTAGTACACATCAGAGCAGTGGCATCAGTGCCCCTCAGTGCAGCCTATCAGTACCCATCAGCGCAGCCTCATCGTTGCACATCAGTGAAGAAGAAAAATCACCGATTTGCAATATTTTATAACAGAAACAAAGAAAAACTTCTGAAAAATGTTTTCTTTTTTTATTTGTTTGGCAAAAAATGAAAAATAAAACAGTGGTGATTAAATACCACCAAAAGACTGCTCTATCTGTCTCAAAAAAAGATAAAACTTTTAGCTAGGTACAGTGTTGCATGACCACGCAATTGTCATTTAAAGTGTAACAACACAGAAAGCTGAAAATTGGCCTGGACAGGAAGGGGATGAAAGTACTTAGTAGGCAAGTGGTTATAGACCTTGTCATCAAAACTGCAAGTAAAAGCGCAGAAAAAGAGTATTTTATATGCTTACTTGCAGCATTTTTCCTCTCCATAAACTGTTTACACTTTGGTCCTCTACCCTTAGACTTAACAAGCATTTAACCCTTGCACTGCAAAGGATCATTTTTGTCTGCCTGGAGTGGGGCTTTAATTGCAGTGCTGGCCAGGATGAACAAAAGCTCGGAAGACAAGAAACCTAATAAGAATTGAAACAAGATCCCCTGGTGGCGGACTTTTGAGGCACAAAGATAGTAAAGAATATTCTAATATGAAAGATATTTATTGAAATATGAAAAGTACACATTTAATAAAAAGCATATTTAAAGTGGACATTCCAGTGTTGTTATACAAAACAGAATACATATAGCGAGTCTTGGGCTGGATGCTGGAGCGAGCGGTCACAATATCTCATCAGGGTCTTTTCCTGCTTTCCGGTCCCAGTGGGTCCTCTGGTTACCCTTCCTCCGGGTTGGTGTTGTGTGGGTGTGGGGGAGCTGGACCAGCACTTATGGGCCAGGCAATTCCCTGTTCCTGAGGTATGCCTTTATGTTGAACTCTCTGGCTCAAGCAATTTGGAAACAACCTTTCTTGGCACCTCCATGTTTTTAATCGGCAATAAGTGTCATTCCAGTCTATAATACTGATTTTCTTGTTTAAACTATACCCCTGAAGAAGGAGAACTATACTCTCACTCCAAAACGCGTTGGATACAAGAAATATTAGCTCGCTATATGTATTCTGTTTTGTATGACAACACTGGAATGTCCACTTTAAATATGCTTTTTATTAAATGTTGTGTACTTTTCATATTTCAATAAATATCTTTCATATTAGAATATTCTTTACTATCTTTGTGCCTCAAAAGTCCGCCACCAGGGGATCTTGTTTCAATTTTTGCAAATACTGGATGTGGCACAACTATATGCCCAATCATAAACCGACTCACCCTCGCTATAAATCTAATAAGAGCTACACAAATTCTTATTACTGCACAGCCTGAAAAGTGCATCTGCAACTAACGACAACCATTCTGAAGCCTCCTCCTGTACATCTGACTTCAGCTCTTGGAATTGTCACAGGGGGAGAGGGTCATTTACAACATCTACCTCTGCAATCTTTAAAAATACAGTGATGGATATGTGTTAAAATAATTTGCACACAGATTTTTTATGTTTAATTGCTCCATGACTTCTCACAGCAGTCACATGATCAGGAGCCTATCCTGCTGGCTCACATATTCTTTTTGAGTCTACTATAAAAAATTTTTTTTATCTTTTTCCTACTGTAACAGATTCAGTAAAAGATCTCTACTAAACCTATGACCTATCTCTACTAAACATATGACATGTAGTTTTGTGTGCCTGGAACATTGCTTATGATGTCTTTTCTGAATAAACAATGTGCAATAAAAAAGGAAGCCCTAACACATCCTCCATCCTCCACCAAGGGTTATTCCCTTAAAACCACAGTGCAGGTCATTGAGTCCAGCCCTCTTGTTACTTTAGTACATTGTGGACGCAAATGATTAAAGTTTCAGAAAGAAAGGTTGCCCATGCTGAAATAAGGGTATTATCTATTTAAAATTCAAGTGAACAATTTTGATCAGGCTTAGGGTTTAAAGTGGAACTCCGTCATTTTTTAATGTTCTTATGGGAAAGGGTTAGACCTTTTATCTGTATTTTAGAGAACCTCCGAAAAACTGAAAGCACAAAATATAAACACTCTCTCATTCTAAAACGAAACCCAAACATATGCACGTGATTAAAGATTTTGCAGGCCATTTACCTGGCTTGTCGTCATTTGTTTTGGAAAGAAAAAATAAGGGATGGAGGTTACCACCAAGCATCCACATGCAATGAGAAGGCCGAGCCACCAGGCCCCTATCCACCGAGGATCACTTGGGTTGATCTCCACATCCTCTAAAATCAAAAAGCACAACAGTTGGCATAGCAGATGTAAACAGCAGACAAAAAAAGATGAACCTGGCATTTCTGAAACATTTCCTTTCATTAAACGATTGCAAAACATGTTTAATCTGCTTCCACATCTAGATGTGTAGACAGGGTGATTTACTAAAGGATTCATTGTACGTTATTCCAGAACACTCAAATTAAACAAGGGTGAATTTAACAATAGTAGATTTACCTACCACAGGATTGGGTGTTTAAAAACAACTTTCCTAGGCAGAACACTTAAATAAACCTCCATAATAACATCTCCATTCTTCTATCTTATTGTTATAAATAATTGTACATCTTCCCCTGATATTCTGTATATTTGCAACTGCTGAAAATCTGTAGTACCATTGTCTGATCTTTGCCAGGTGACAGTAATGGCAAAAGCAGTGTTTTAACAGCAGTACATGAATATAAAAATCTGCATCTCTAGCCATAGTTATGACAAGAAAATAGAGCAGGTTGTTTTATGGCGTTTTACTTTACAAATTTAGAAAAGAAGAAAAAACATTCTGGGTGGAATTTTCTGAACAGTAAAAACTCAAAGCTATTATTCAAGCATTAGAAATGTTGCTTAATTTCCACTTACCGTGCCTAACTCTACCGATGTCAACAAACATTCTTAAGACCATGGAGCTCAGAAGATAACCAAAAGCCGGACCAAACACAGATATTGCAAACAAAATGGCTGGAAGGAAATTGTTAATATAAAATTAGACGATTTAAAATTTGGTAAAGTGAAACATTATTACTTTATTTAAAGTTCCTTACCTATATACAATGGAGAATTATTTGGTTCAGCAAAATCATCTATGTAGGAAATGCCAAATGGCTGGATGGGGACAGTGCCAATGCCAGCCAAGAGTTGCCCTACAACCATGATGGCCCACATACTGGTGGCTTCATTGGTTTTTGTCTGTGGTGTTTTATGGCCTTGTGATCTTGAACAATATGATGTCTGGTTTTTCCCAGTGCATAACTCCTGAAATGAGGTATTTCCTGTCCAGAGAAAAAAAACACAATAAAAGAATAAGCAATATATATATATATATATATATATATATATATATATATATATATATATATATATATATATATACACACACACACACACACACACACACAGTAAAACCTTGGATTGCGAGCAAAATTCGTTCCGGAAACATGCTTGTAATCCAAAGCACTCTTATATCAAAGCAAACTTCCCCATAAGAAATAATGGAAACTCAGATGATTCATTTGACAACCATTTATTTATAGGTCTTTCAGTTTATAGTTCATATAAAAAGATTTTAGCAATGCGCTAGGTTGTGTAACCATATATTGTCCATCCACAAATGGCAGCCTCCACAAGGGGATTGGAAGCAATATCCAGCAGGAGCTACCAAGGATAAAAGAGAAGAGAGCGCCTCTAAGTGTAGCAATAGGGTTACATTTAATGAAGGTACAAAATTTAGCAACTCACACGGTTGACGATTAAAAGAGGCACATCTAAGTATGCAGGCATCCGGGCCAAAGCTGTCCACATAGACCATCCTCCGCACCGCGGGCTGTCACCGCTGTCGGTCTGCAATCGTGACAGGGAAGACTACCCTGCAGTAGAGTGATTTGAAAGCAAAGCGCTCGTGGAGCACAGCATGGAAGGGATGACATTGATGGCTGTACAGAGGACTGTCTATGTGGACAGCTTTACCCCGGATGCCAGAATACTTAGATGTGCCTGTTCTAATCATCAAGCATGTGAGTTGCTAAATGTTGTACCTTCATTAAATTTAACCTTATTTTTCTTCACTTAGAGGCGCCGCTCTTCTCTTTTATACCCAGTTAAGACTTGACGCTACTTGTATATCAAGACATCTCTTGTTTATCAAGTCAAAATGTATTTAAAAGTTTTGCTTGTCTTGCAAAACGCTCTCAAACAAAGTTACTCTCAAACCAAGGCAAAACACCTGCTTTACAAAAATTATCTCACAAAATAATAGATATGTGTAGCCAAATCCATCCCAAATGATCTTTGTTATGCCTGGTACACACGATGAGATTATCGGACGAATGATCATCCATTTATTTTTTTTGCATGCATGCTAGTCTCATATTGAAAATAAAATAGGTTACTAACGGAAATTCTCGTACAACAGAATAAAAACTTGGAAGTGAAGTAACGTGTTGTAGTGTATTTGTATTGTATTTTCGGAACGACAACTGCACCGATTAAACGAAAATCGTCCAATCTGGTATCATACGAGAAAAATTTTCATGCTTGTCCCATCGAATAATATCGGATGAACTGTCGTGATCGGCTCTCGACAGCTGTTTACTAATGATCCGATTATTGTAGGATTCCTGCGAAAGCGGTATTTTTCGTACGATTTTCTGATCATGTGTACAGGGCATCAGGAGTAAAAAGTAATTTGGCCCACACTGGATGTTTCCTGCTGTTTGAAGCTCTCTAAAGGTGTTGCCAAAATTGGCAGGTTGAGGCATTTATTAATAAATTAATATTTAGAGGCGTACCTGTAAAATATGAGGACAATTAAATCACTGGGCAACTGAGCAGAAGCCTTTTGTCCTCTAATTTCAGCACTGGTATTTGTCTATGTGCAACTTTTATGATGGCCAGATGCTTTCAGAGCAAGTTAGGGATCCATCTATATTTCAGGTACCAGTTTATGCAACAGTTTAGTGTTAGGGCAAAACATTTTTAGTTTCGCATGGAGTGGTCTGCATCCCCGCTGAAGATATTTTAAATCTCTGTGATCACTTTCACAAAGACAGAAAGAGAGAAGAAACCTAAATTTTAGTTATTATGGGAGCAAGAGAAAAGGCTAAACCTTTTCAATGGGGACAAATGTTCTGGTGACAACAGTCTAAGATGAGAATTTGCAGAGATTTTCTCTCATTTCCTGTTGTGTCTGCAAGGCAGTAAGTGAGGGAAAATCTCCCCAGCAGCACACTAACAGCAACAAATAACCTCATAGGGGTTTTAGCTCTTCCCTATCCTATCCAAAACTATAACATAAAGTTTTCAATTCACATACACTTAAAACAGAATTTTAGAAGCCTAAATACACGCGTAAAATACATACACAGTCTTTTACCTGTCAATCCATTTAGTTCTAAAATTTACACAGACCAGTTGGTGACTTGACTTTTCTCTAATGCCGTTCAGAAATGCAGATATTTTCACTAGCTTTTTTTACTATTAATGATTTTTGATGAACTCTTGTGTCTGGATTTCTGTTTTACCTTCAGCAGTGAGATACGCCTAAGTGTTAGGATGAGATTACTTGTTAGGTGTTCATTTTTAGCAATAGTTTAGGAAGGGGTAGGTTAAAGTGGTTGTTAACCTACTTTTACTTAAAGAGGAGTTCCACCCAGGGGGGCCATTAAAAAAAAAAAAATAAAAGTCAGCAGCTACAAATACTGCAGCTGCTGACTTTTAATTGGACACTCACCTGTCCCTGGGTCCAGCGGTGCGGGGGATCGAAGCCCCGCTCGTCCCCCCCCTCCGCTCGTCGGCGCCGGCATTTCAACTGTGGGCGCCGGGCTGTGGCTTCACAGCCTGGCACCCACTGCGCATGCGCGAGCGGCGCCGAGCGCCGTGATTGGCCGCTCAATCACCTGGGACCTGCAATGGGTCCCAGATGATTGACAGGAGGGAGGGAGAAGAGCCGAGCCCTTCCTGTGCCAGGGGGAAGTGATGTCATCAGCCCAGGCAGACGAAGGGGCAGATTACGAGGGACCACCTAGCAACAGGCATTTAGAGGTAAGTAAAAAAAATAAAAATATCCAAATGTTTTTTTGGTTTTTTTTTTAGAATTTTTTAGATATGTTTGTTTTTTTGGGTGGAACCCCACTTTAATGATGCCATCCACACTGTACCACTATAACAAGTTTTCCTGTGCCTGTGTTCTGTAAAAAAAACCTGCCCGAATGTACCTGTATGCTCACAGCTGCAGTGGGCGGGGTCGACTGCTCCAGCTGATGTCAGCCAGGGAGGAGGAGGAGAGAGGAGAGAGAGAAAAAGCCACACGTCAGCTGAGCGGCGGGAGCGGAGCTCATACAGGTACAGATGGGGAAGATTTTTTACAGAAGACAAGCACAGGGAAACTTCTTCTAATGGTACAGAGCAGACGGCACCATTTAATAGCAGATTTGCAATCAGCAGGAGCGGGGGGACAGGTGCAGGTACAACCAGGGAGGGGAGGGGGAAGGAGGACAGAGGACACAGACACAGCGAGAGCTGCAGACAGGAGGGCTGCGGCTGAAGGAATCACGCAAACAGACCACGATGCCATGGTCAGCAGCCATGATTATCGTGGTCTGTTTGCAGAGGGTAGGGCATAGCCAGGCAGGATCAGACAGCTATTTTAGGGTATACATGGGGGCCAAATTACACAGCAAAAGTGCTGTGCTGTATGACATCCTGACATCCTTTAAAGGAACAAGATCAGGATTTTTTTTTTTGGGTTAACAAATGCTTTAAGTGTTAAGGTAAGTTTTAACGGTCTGGTTGAAAAAGTTATGGGGTTAGATGGTTACCGGTTACTGGTTAGGGTAATGATGGCTGTCAGAAATGGGTGATGGGGAAGGAGGTTCAAATTCTGCCCTCAAAAGTAACCTATTAAAATAAATATCCTTAAAATATCTCTACAGCTAGAAATCCAATCGCTTTCCTACTTTTTAAGAATTGCACGACACATATCCCACAAGCTTCTGGTGGACAGTATGACATGGTCTTAACAAGCTCAGCAGTCTATCAAACACAAACATACCATTTTCCAGTGATGTGTACTGATATTTCTCAGAAAGGAAGTGCGGCACTGTCAGAAGGAATGTCCCCGAAGCTAGCAACAGGCCACCAATACCAATAATACGCGGCCGGTGTAGGCGGCTTCCAAAATAGCTGATGAAGATTATAAGCACAGCGTTGCTGATCTAAAACACGAAAGAGCAAAAAGGTCAGGACAGAAACATAGCAGGGAGATCAAAGAATGTATATTATTATTGGTTACAGATAGAAGCCTGTGCTGCTCAGAGTAGAAAAGGCTGTAATTTTTTATCCTGGTGAATATGAACATATGTTAAACATAAAAGGAGAGATAACATTTCCTGGAATTTAGAATAGAAGTAACCTTATTTCTAGATTTGACAGTTTTTAAGGGTATTAGAAACAGAATATGCATTAAGACACATTTTATTGAGACTGATTGCAATAGTTTTATAATTGTTTCCAGCTGCCATCAACCTAACTGGTTCATAATGGTCCTAAAAGGACAGCTAGTGAGATTTGGACCTAACTGTTAACCACTGGATGCTTACAGGGATCAAGCTCAAACGCTAATTGATAGATTCAAGCAGAAAGGGTATCATAGGGGTATTTTAGAGAAAACTTGTCAAAAGATAGAAAATCTAGACAGGGACTGCCTTTTATTAGACAAACCGAAAAAAGCACTTCCTGTGCTTTTGATTTTGCTATGCAATTTATTCACTCTAGGGAGTGTTGATTCCTTAGCAAAGCCACAGCCCCCTCCCTCCTGCTATGGAATAGCCTTCTCCTCTTCTGGAAGTGTCTAATCATTCTCTGTGCTGACCAGTGGCGGCCCGTCCATAGGGGGTGCATGGGCGCCGCCCCCCCACCCCCTCCAGGTAGTCACAAAAAAAATGTAAAAAATTTTTTTTATAATACTGGCCCGCACTGTGTTTGGATGCTTGAAGCGCCGATTAGCTTCCGCCCGGCGCTCGTAGTATCTATTACTACGGCCGGGCGGTTTGATTGACATCTCCGTTTGATGTCACTTCCTGTTTTCTCTCTCCCATTGCGCCCGGAAGAGAGAGGAAACAGGAATTATGAGAGGAGCGGACTCCTCCATCGCTGCTGCCAGTGCCCACACAGTAGGAGAGGACACCACACAGCAAGGTAAGTACTGCTGTGCTCCCATGGAGAACAGGGGGTGGAAGGGGGGGCTCGATGTGACAAAGGAAAGGCTGCATTTGGTGGGACACAAGCTGCATTTGGTGGACACAGGCTACATTTGGTGGGACACAGGCTGCATTTGGTGGGACACAGGCTGCATTTGGTGAGACACAGGCTGCATTTGGTGAGACACAGGCTGCATTTGGTGAAACACAGGCTGCATTTGGTGGGACACAGGCTGCATTTTGTGGGACACAGACTGCATTTGGTGGGACACAGACTGCATTTGGTGGGACACAGGCTGCATTTTGAGTGATACAGGCTGCATTTTGTGTGACACAGGCTGCATTTTATGGGACATACGCTGCATGTAAGGACGGACTCCGCTGGGGACACCTGATGGCATCTGGTGGCAGACGACACCTGATGGCATCTGGTGGCAGGCGACATGGCTAGTGACACGCTCAGGGCTCCCACTGATTCAGCATTATGGTGAGTTGAATGATTTCATTTTATATTACAATGTAATACTAGAAATAATGCGCTTCAATCATCCTGACACCATAACAACCATGGTGCTGGGTTGAGTAAAGTGCTAACACCAGGTGTTTGGAGTATCTTTATCTGCTGATTGTTAAACTTTCTAGAATACACATATTTCTATTGATGTGTAGGATCTGGGCCTGCTGTCCCTCCATCCCTCTCTCCCTCTCCCTCCATCCCTCGTTCATCTCAGACGCTAACCACACCACCCTAGAGCCACACCCACTATTACTCTGAAACCACACCCAGTTTCACCAAGTGGGAGGGGTCAAAAAGGAAGGGCGGAGTCTGGCACCCCCCATACTAATACTTCACCAGCCGCCACTGGTGCTGACTCACCTACTCCTACCCTTTTTTCACCTCCTTACATTATATTTTATGTGGCTTCTTAGAGGACCAGCAAGGGGGAATACTTTAGAGTGTCACTTTTGAGTCTGCTAAGGCTGTTGAAATTACATCCAAAATAGCGGTGCCCAGCAGCAGTCTCAGACTATTTAGATGTCTACTCAAGGGAGGTTTTTAAAGGTAAATAACAAATATAAAATTAATATAGAATACAGTAAATGCACATACAATTTTATGGGAAGTTTAAATGAATAAATGAATGATCTGGCGTCAGGGTCTTTTTACAGAAAAGAGGAAATGGCTACCTATTATGTATGTTACTGAGAGTCTCCTACACTTCCACTCTCAACTGAAGTTACTCACGAGAAGGCCATGCAAAGCAAACATAAAAGCAGATGTACACACAAATTATGTTTTGTGGTACTCATTCTTTCCTGCATACCTGATATACAAACTCACTTGGACCTTATAGTAAGTACAGTCCCATCTACTGATGATGTCTACTGAGAGAAAAAGGCAATGGTGCCCCAAAAATGCATGTGGATTCAAGCTATAATTTTCTTGGTGCACATTAGTTAATGAAAGCTCACGCCTGACTGATAGCTTTGGGGAGTCCCTTCACTTGTCCTTTCATTCAATTTTTATAGAAAAAAATGCCACAGGGTCAGAATGCTCTACTTACTTCATGGATACTGGAGAGGAGACCAGAAGAGGAACTTGAAAGACCAAATCTCTTTTCAATTGTAGTTAGGCTGCTCTTGAAGTATGCACTGTACAGGAGCTGAGAGAGCTGGAGGAGCGCATGGCAAAATACAAACACCTGAGAGGTAAAAGCAGAGATTATCAGTTAGCTCTCCGTTGTAATATTGTGCTCAGTTATAGCGGCGTCTGTGTGCTCATAATACAAGAATATTGTGAGACTCGCAACTGAATACCAATAAATGTATCATTTTGATTTATCTATGTCTCCTTCTGATTTGAAAAGTGGATTCAAACCTAAAAACACAAATTCATATCTGACAACTTATCAATTCTTAGATGGGGTTGCTGCATTCATTTTTATATTAGCTTTTTTTGCTTTATTTTTGCCTGGTGATCCTGACAGAAACATATTTCAGTCGTAGGATGACAACACTCATTTGCCCTTTTGTATCAGGACAACAGAAAGAAGATAAGGACTATGGAACCGCATCCCTCTCCTATTGTCCAAAACGTATGTAATTGATGACAGTCGGCACAGGCAAAGAGCACAGGAAATCATCAGCTCACAAAATTTTCTGGCAAGACCAACAGGTTTTTTTTTAACTTATCAAACAGAAGTAACAAAACACTTTCAATGGTATAAATAACAAACCAAAAAGGACCCAATAAGAGACGTTGACTGTACAGTTTGTCTTTTACTTCTTCCATTTGCTTTGTTTATTCACTTCTGTACAAGTCAATTTAGCAGCAGATCTAAGGGAAGAGAGGGTTCAAGGGGCTATTTGGAAGATTAAGGTCATCTGTAATTCACATTACATACAATCTCTCCTTTTCCACAGACTCTTGATTATACAATACAATACTGTATACAATAGTAAGAGCTCAGCATATAGAATAGTTATGATCTTCTATAGTGCAATCTGGTTTATATTTAGCTTTAATATTTGCATAATATTGTGAGTAAAAAGAGGCGGAGGAGAAATGGCGTTATCAGTCATGTGTGCCTAGGGCTGATTGATCTTTAAATATTATCCTGCAGACCTTTAGTAACCACTTGTGACGTATAGTGTGGTATCAAAGTTCCCTGCCTGTACATGACATCCTTGTAGTCTCGGTCTGTAATTGTGGTCTATTCGATTACTCACCAACCACAAAGGCCCACATTAAATAAAGAGCTGATAAGGAAGTATGACTATTCTATATAAACTGGGTTGTACAATACACTAATACTAATATGTGTGTCACCAGAGAAGAGAAACGTTGCTTAAAGCTATGGATTTACTGTAGTTTATCATTCAGTAATTTATTCCTGGCTCAGTGCTGAGGCTAAATTAATCATTTTCGGGTTAATATCAAGGTGCTAACACTGTTATAGAGACCCTGTCACCAACTTAAAGTGGTTATAAACCCGGAAAAAAAATAACCTTTAAGACAAAGGCATAATGAGCTAGTATGCAGTGCATACTAGCTCATTATGAAATACTTACCTTAGATTGAAGCTGTTGCAGCAGCCCCGCACACCGCTGTGACCGGGGACATATCTCCCGGAGTTATTTCCAGGTTCACGGGCTACGGCGCTGTGATTGGCCGGAGCTACGATTACATCACTCCAGCGCATGCGCGCAGGAGCCGCCAGTCACGGCACGGCTGCTAAAGAAACGGCCCGTTTCTTCAGTGCGCATGTGCCGATGACATAGACACAAGCGTATATGGTAAATATCTCCTAAACCGTGCAGGTTTAGGAGATATTTACAGTACCTACAGGTAAGCCTTATTATAGGCTTACCTGTAGGTATACCTGGTGTAACAGGGTTTACAACCACTTTAACACTCTTTTAGAGACCCTGGCACCAACTTAACACTGTTATAGAGACCCTGTCACCAACTTAACACTGTTTTAGAGACCCTGGCACCAACTTAACATTGTTATAGAGACCCTGGCTCCAACCTTACACTGTTATAGAGACCACGAAATCAACTTAAAGTGGTGTTCCACCCTAAAAAAAAAAAGTCATGATTGTGCCTAAAAAAAAATAAAAAAAAACATTTGGATATATTTTTTTTTTACTTACCTCTAAATGCCTGTTGCTAGGGGGTCCCTCTGCTCCCTCCCTCCTGTCAATCATCTGGGACCCATTACAGGTCCCAGGTGACTGAGCGGCCAATCACGGCGCGCGGCGCCGCTCGCGCATGCGCAGTGGATGCCAGGCTGTGAAGCCACAGCCCGGCGCCCACAGTTGCAATGCTGGCGCCACTGAACGGAGGGGGAGACGAGCGGGGCTTCGATCCCCCGCATCGCTGGACCCTGCGACAGGTAAGTGTCCAATTAAAAGTCAGCAGCTGCAGTATTTGTAGCTGCTGACTTTTAATTTTTTTTTTTTTTTTTGACTGGCCCTCCTCTTTAACACTGTCATAGAGACCCTGGCACCAACTTAACACTGTTATAGAGAACGTGGAACCAACATAACACTGTTATAGAGATCCTGGCACCAATATAACACTGTTATAGAGACCCTGTCACCAACTTAAAGCAAACCTTCACTTAAAATGACATCTTGTTCTGCCCTGCCTTCTCCCCCATCCTCACTTACCAATGGACATTTTTTTTACAATATACTTTATTCATGCTGCAATATAAAATACAGAATACTTTATTAATCCCAAAGAGAAATTGGGAAATTGTTGTGACACAGCCACACTCAACAAAGACAACACAAGATCACAACAATGAACAGAACAAGATACAAAGACACAACAAAATTACCAGTAACAGCCATTGGCACCAAATAAAAATGAAACCACACTCTAATAAACCACCCATACAATTAAAATACAACATAGAATAAATAACACAGATTAAAAAAAAACAGAAAATCAAACTACCAAATGCAACTAATACACCACTTTCTTTAACATTACCCCAAATAATAATTAACATAATACCAACATACTATAAAAACAACATACAGTGGGGACGGAAAGTATTCAGACCCCCTTAAATTTTTCACTCTTTGTTATATTGCAGCCATTTGCTAAAATCATTTAGGTTAATTTTTTTTCCTCATTAATGTACACACAGCACCCCATATTGACAGAAAAACACAGAATTGTTGACATTTTTGCAGATTTATTAAAAAAGAAAAACTGAAATATCACATGGTCCTAAGTAGGGTTGTCCCGATACCACTTTTTTAGGACCGAGTACAAGTACCGATACTTTTTCTCAAGTACTCGCCGATACCGATTACCGATACTTTTTTTTTAATGTCACGTGACTGTTTTTTTTTGTGTTTTTTTTAACAGTGCTTGCTTTTTTTTTGGGGGGGGGTGAACGTTGTATGTGTGTGTTATTTTTTTTTTTTTTTTTTTTACAATTTGTATTTTTTACAATAATATTTTTTTTTATTCTTTATTGTTTTTTTTTTGTTTTTTTTAATCAGCCCTTTTGGGGGGCTTTGGTGAGATATCAGGGGTCTTAACAGACCTCTGATATCTCCCCCTTGAGACAGAGAAAGAGACAGAGGATAGAGATTCCCCAGTCCCTTTCTCTGCAGCCTCAACTGCACTGAGAATGAATGGAGAGAAGACAGCAGCTTCTCTCCATTCATAAACTGACACATCGTAATTACAGAAGATTACAATGTTTCAGTTATGTGAATGGACAGAGTCAGCTGACTCTGTCCATACACAAAGGAAGGAGGAGGGGGACGGAGGAACGGAGGGGGAGAACGGAGGGGGACAGATAAGGAGAGAGGAACGGAGGGGGAGAACGGAGGGGGACAGATAAGGAGAGAGGAACGGAGGGGACAGCTGAGAGGGACAGATAAGGAGAGAGGAACGGAGGGGGAGAACGGAGAGGCACAGATAAGGAGAGAGGAACGGAGGGGACAGCGGAGAGACACAGATAAGGAGAGAGGAACGGAGGGGGCACGGAGGAGGATGCAGTGACAGTCAGCGGTGACCGATCACCGCTGTATGTCACTAAAGCTGGTGAAAGCCGCTGGGGGAGAATTTTGTAACTCCCCCACGCGCCGATCACAGCTGTCTTCCAGGTATCGGGGGAAGCATCGGGAGCATTTGCCCGAGTACAAGTACTTGGGCAAATGCTCGGTATCGGTGCCGATACCGATACTAGTATCGGTATCGGGACAACCCTAGTCCTAAGTATTCAGACCCTTTGCTCAGTATGTAGTAGAAGCACCCTTTTGATCTAATACAGCCATGAGTCTTTTCGGGAAAGATGCAACAAGTTTTTCACACCTGGATTTGGGGATCCTCTGCCATTCCTCCTTGCAGATCCTCTCCAGTTCTGTCAGGTTGGATGGTAAACGTTGGAGGACAGCCATTTTTAGGTCTCTCCAGAGATGCTCAATTGGGTTTAAGTCAGGGCTCCGGCTGGGCCATTCAAGAACAGTCACAGAGTTGTTGTGAAGCCACTCCTTCGTTATTTTAGCTGTGTGCTTAGGGTCATTGTCTTGTTGGAAGGTAAACCTTCAGCCCAGTCTGAGGTCCTGAGCACTCTGGAGAAGGTTTTCGTCCAGGATATCCCTGTGCTTGGCAGCATTCATCTTTCCCTTAATTGCAACCAGTCGTCCTGTCCCTGCAGCTGAAAAACGCCCCCACAGCATGATGCTGCCACCACCATGCTTCACTGTTGGGACTGTATTGGACAGGGGATGAGCAGTGCCTGGTTTTCTCCACACATACCGCTTAGAATTAAGGCCAAAAAGTTCTATCTTGGTCTCATCAGACCAGAGAATCTTATTTCTCACCATCTTGGAGTCCTTCAGGTGTTTTTTAGCAAACTCCATGCGGGCTTTCATGTGTCTTGCACTGAGGAGAGGCTTCCGTCGGGCCACTCTGCCATAAAGCCCCGACTGGTGGAGGGCTGCAGTGATGGTTGACTTTCTACAACTTCCTCCCATCTCCCGACTGTATCTCTGGAGCTCAGCCACAGTGATCTTTGGGTTCTTCTTTACCTCTCTCACCAAGGCTCTTCTCCCCCGATAGCTCAGTTTGGCCGGACGGCCGGCTCTAGGAAGGGTTTTGGTCATCCCAAATGTCTTCCATTTAAGGATTATGGAGGCCACTGTGCTCTTAGGAACCTTAAGTGCAGCAGAATTTTTTTGTAAGCTTGGCCAGATCTGTGCCTTGCCACAATTTTGTCTCTGAGCTCTTCAGGCAGTTCCTTTGACCTCATGATTTTCATTTGCTCTGACATGCATCAAACACAGCTGGACTCAAATGAAGGTGTAGAACCATCTCAAGGATGATCAGAAGAAATGGACAGCACCTGAGTTAAATGTATGAGTGTCACAGCAAAGGGTCTGAATACTTAGGACCATATGATATTTCAGTTTTTCTTTTTTAATAAATCTGCAAAAATGTCAACAATTCTGTATTTTTATGTCAATATGGGGTGCTGTGTGTACATTAATGAGGAAAAAAAATGGGGGTCTGAATACTTTCCATCCCCACTGTAAAATCCTGATCATAAACCAGAATTAAAGGAGTTGTAAAGGCAGAAGGTTTTTTTATCTTAATGCATTCTATGCCTATGCATTAAGATAAAAAACCTTGTGTGTGTGTGTGTAGCAGCCTCCCCAGCACCCCCTAATTACTTACCTGAGCTCCATCTCTCTTCAGCGATGTCCATGAGTCTCTTAGCCATCTGGAACTCTCCTTCTGTTTGGCTGAGACACAGCAGTGGCGCCATTGGCTCCCGTGGCTGTCAATCAAAGTAAGTTAGCTAATCGGGGGAGAGGGGGGGGACAGGTCAGGGCTCCATGTCTGAATGGACACATGGAGCTGTGACTTGGCTCGGGTGCCCCCATAGCAAGCTGGTGGCTGTGTGGGCACTAGTCAGGAGGGAGGGGCCAGGAGCAACAAAGAGGGACCCGAGAAGAGGAGGATCTGGGCTACTCTGTGCAAAACCAACTGCACAAAAGATTGGCAACAGGGAAGTCTGAAATCTTCCCTGTCTTTGCATGTGCATGGAAACCCCCTTGCATGTGCGCAGATGTGACGACGGGCTCTGCCAGGATCCAAAGGTCCTGTGCAAGCACAGTAATGACTTTTTGAGTCACTGTTTTGGAACAAGTATGAATGTCTTGTAAGGGAAATTAAAGCCTAACTCCAAGTTTTAGCAAACTTTAAATAGTTTGTTTGGACCAGCTTGGAGAGATAGATGGATGATGGCACAATCTCCACCTCAGCCAATCAGAAGAAGCTTGTATTCATTCAGAAAATACAAAGCTTCCTGTAAACGACTGAGCAGCACTCAGCCCGGCTCATTTTTGTTCTGGAAGTGGCCCGGGAGGTCCCTGTATCTCTGCTGGAGCACAGTGCTGTATACTGTATGTAGGTGATGCTACATACATTTTATACAGCGAACACAACTGATGCATGTGTTGGTGAAGGAAATAGTTTGTTTGGACCAGCATGGTCAAAAAACTATTTAAAGCTTGCTTAAACTTGGAGTTAGGCTTTTTGTGGGAGTTAAGTCCTTAGCTGCACACTTGTTCTGGATTACTAACTCAGAGTATTGAAACCAGAGGATCAACATGACAGCCTGGCAATCAGTATCTGTAGAATTGCAAAAATTAATAATGAAGCATCCATGTTTTATTAGAAAAGGCTTTAAGGTTGTAAGTAATTCTGAATGAATGGAAATGGTGTTTCAGCTGCATTGTATTTAGAGCTATTCCATTTTAAAGAACATTTTTTTCGTTGCTGTTTTAAGGTTGTCTTCTGGGAAGATTTTCACTTCCTGTGTGGCTACCAGGACAGGAAGGGAGCAGAATGTCTCCAAAGGTGACAGTAGAAGAGGGGTTGAGTAGGAAAGAGTTATAACATCTGCCTGGTTTTTATCATCATCTTTATCCCTATTGTAGAAGTTCTACTCACCTTTTATGTGGTCTCCAGGACAAATAGTAAGGGGTTGTGTCCTTAACATACAGAAATAAAAACATGACTGAGGTCTAACCTTTCCCATTGTAGTCAAAACAAAACCCAAAAAACTAGAATTTGGTTATAAAGCTGTTTTTAAAAAAAAAAAACTGTAAAACTTGTAATACCACTACATTATATTCATGTTACAAAAGATAATAATAAACATTGCCTGTGTATTTATGTCTCTTCAAAAAAACATTTTCTTGGATAAAAGAAAACTATTATTACCATCTGCCTTTATGCATGTAAATGATTTCACGACAAACAATACAATTTACAGCATATTTGCATTTGCTAGGAAGTTAAATGCAGCATATTGCATATTGTTCCATGGTATTAGCCATCTTTAGTCAAATCAGACTTAGTACAAGCAGCCTCTGTTTTAATATGGTTCTTTAGTGAACAAAGCTGGCTTATGTAGGCAAAAAGTAGCAACCCTGACAATATATGATCAACAAATTGACAATCTTTACAATATGTGGGCAACAAATAAGCAATCCTTTCAATATCACAGCAATGACCAAAGCAGTGACAGTACAGGAACCCAGTATGCCTATCACCACCACCATCAAACCTTCACTTTACTACAGGCATCTAATAACATGCAACATGTATCCTCCATGGCCAAAAGGGAGAGCTGGAGGAGAAAGCCGAGCTCATACTTCCTCCCAGGTCTCTCCTTCTTACCAGTGCCAGTTTGTGGCTCCGGCCTCTTGATGACAGGAATACTGACACTACTGGTGGCTCCGAGTTCCAGTATTTAAACTCATCACTGGATTTGTTGTAAATGAATGAAACTGGCTTAAAAATATGTAGGCAAAAAAAGCAATCCTGACAATATAGGAGCAACAAATTGGTGACCTTTAAAATAAGTGGGCAGCAAATAGGCAGTTGTGACAATACATGGGCGATGATGATAACGGTGAGACTACAGGAGCCTGGTATTCTCTCCTTCTCACCAATGCAAGTTTGTGGCTCCGGCTTCTTGATGACAGGAATACTGACACTACTGGTGGCTCCGAGTTCCAGTGGGTCAAACTGATTACTGGATTTCCTGTTAATAAATGAAGCTGGCTTAAAAATATGTAGGCAAAAATAGCAATCCTGACAATATATGAGCAACAAATGGGCGACCTTTAAAATATGTGGGCAGCAAATAGGCAATTGTGACAATACATGGCCAATGATGATAACGGTGGGACTACAGGAGCCCGGTAGTCTCTCCTCACCAGCACCAGTTTATGGCTCCTGCCAATGGCTAACAGGAATAGTGACACTACTTTCAGCCTTGAGATCCAGTAATCAAACCAATTAGTCAAAGTCTCCAGGTGAAAGCCAGAGAGGTCCCAGCTATAGTGATTTTTTTTAAATCTGAGCAAATCATCAGTACACTATGTAAGAAAATGTCTCTGTCAGAACTCTCAATTTATTCCCTATCAAATAACCTGATGGGACTTTTATATATTTACATATCTTCTTTAAATAGCATTGTAAAAGACTGGAGGCTTGTTTAAAGGCCAGTTATAGCCAAGATGTTTTAGTTTGTTTTGCAATGAGTTGTGAAGGGCTGAGACCGCTAATGGAGACACAGACAAAAAGACATATTTCATAGAATGAGAAAGGGTTACATCTGACAATGTATAGATTGCGGTCTCTGCCTTCCTGTCTTGGTAAGAACTACTCCCCAAATTTCTTGTCCATGTGTCTCAGGGACAGAAAGTGGGGGAAGTATCTGTGATGCGGGCACAGACAAGAATAGAAGCCTGGCAGAAACTCCTAACACTCTATCAATAGTGAAAAAGTATTGACTGTGCGCTGCAACGCATGCTTTGACATGCATTGCCTTATGGTGTGTTAAACAGCCCATTCGAAATGAAAGAGCTAAAATGCACCCAACACACGTGAAAACAGGGCAGGCTGAATGTTCTTTCAGCGAAATGCACAGGATACCATGTGTTATGTTGCAGTGCACATGCAGTTTGGAGACTCCTTGGGGTGCCCTTCAGAATGAAAAGGCACAGCAGCACACCAATGGGATCCTAAAGGAAAAAGGTTAATAATTACTATTTATAATATTTATGGGTGAACCATGTTTTTGCATTTGAATTGACCACTTTTATTCAACATTTAACATCACAAGTTCATGTCTACTTGTTGGGACATATCAACTGCGTGCCGCACATCTTGGGAAATGTTTTATTTAGCCATACGCTGTTAGATTTATTTTGTTCAGCCTGAGGCTGAATGAAAAAGAACATCGATAGCTGGGTACATATGCATAGTTTTGTTTTATTTCTTTGTTCAGCTAGTGAGCTAAATGAAAAAAACAAAACAAATGGATTCCCCCATCCACACATGCAAGGCAGATGACATTGTATTCTGACACTGAGACTCCTTCTCTGTCAGAATGCAATGATCAAAAGGTACAGCCGCTGAAGGAATGAAAGATTTCCTGTGTGGTCGTTTGACAAAAGTCAGTATACTGATCGACTCCTCTTGAACAGGGAGCAACAAACACAGATCAAAATTTTGATCCATCTGTACCCACCTCCATCCATACTAAATAGCATGGAAGGGTTCCCTAGGCTGGGTTGTGCACTCTGACACCCAAAGAGCAACTACATTTGATTGAATGCAGCCACTGTTTAGCTGAAAAATTTCCAGCAGATTTGTTCAACAAAAGTCAATCAAATGATCAGCTTTTGTAAAACAGAGCAGGGTGGGCAGAGCTGAATTGAGTGAATTTGGGCCGGTTAATCGGGAATGCATATGGCCAGCTTTACTCTCTCATTTTTTTATAAGTTACTGCTCTCTGTACGGAGTACCTACGCACTAGTGTTTGGCGTAAGGTGGTCAGAAAGTTCCTCAGAAATTCTAGTGCAGGAGGAAATGAGTCAGGAAAGCAAAAGAAAGTGTCTTCCCTGAAACATCAGGGGGGTTTGATTTCACAGAACACGGATCTCTTCTGCGGGTGATTTCAGGCAACGGGAGAGAAACCGCAGATATAGAAAAACAAACCAGACATTTGGTAAGAAAACCACAGGAAGTATATTTTGTGAATAGCTATTTATATTGCTACATTGATATAGCTCTTAAGTGTCTCTTTTCTAGACATTTATTTCTGTATTATACTTCTCTCCCATTTTAAGCCTTTAATTTAAAAATAGTAAAAAAAAAATCTAGCAATTGTAAATAGCCATCCTGAATGTTTTTTTTTGACATAGTAGATCTTGGTGCAGAAAATGAAGTTGTAGGTTGCACATAAAAGGATATAAAATATTTTAATGTTCACTATATAAGGTGTATTTCTACGCAATTTTCATAGCTATTTGTGCATCTTAACATTTGTACATTCATTTTGTGCAGATGGGGCAAAATATTCCCATGTTATTTCCTCAACCGGCCAAATGTTATTCATTATGGTCAGTAAATGGAGCTGAAGGTCATAAGAAATATTATTATTATTATAATATTTATTTCCTATGATCCTCAGCTTCATCTAATGGCCATAATAAGGTATTCTCCTGAACCACTCAATTTTTTTTATGAATGAACAACATTCAACCTGTAGAGGAACTAGAATGACAATATTTCATTTTGTCCTATTTGTACTGCACAGATGTATCAGCAGTTTTGCTGGACTAATAGGTATGCAATTTTTTCCCAAAATCTTTACTTTTCATTTTACAAAATAACACTCTTGCCACAAATGATAGAAAAGAAAAAAGAGAAGGTATAGCTCTTTAGACCAGGGGTCTCCAAACTTTCTAAACAAAGGGCCAGTTTATTGTATTTCAGTCATTAGGGGGACCGGATTGTGGCCAGTGGGAGCGGAAATTTTCCTGGCATTAGTGGGAGAAAACGTCACTACATTTTTATTATGGGTAGGAATAGTGCTCCATCATTGGTATCATTGGAAGCAATAGTGCCCCATTGTTGGTGTCAGTGGGAGAAATGTTGCCCCAATGTTGGTAACATTGGGAGGAAGAGTGCCCCATTGTCTGTGTCAGTTGAAGAAATGGTGCCCCATTGTTGGTGTCAGTTGGCAGAATAGTGTCTTGAATCAGTGTCAGGAATAATGCACCAAGGGCCGGATAAAAGCAAGCAAGGGTCCACGTCCGGCCCCTGGGCTTCAGTTTGGAAACCATTGCTTTAGACTACTCCACTACAGCCATAATAAGCGAAACAACATTGGTGTGAGCACAAACTCCCTACCCATGGTATATCTTTAATAGAACGTCCCTGGCTATGTAATTTAGTGTTATACATACACTCTTATGCATGTGTGCGTAATACTACAAGTTTTGCCCTGTGTCAGCAGCACTAGAGAGAGCTTGACTGGGCTTTTACACAGAGAGGTCCAACATGCCCCTTACACACTAATCCCAGTAACAATGCTGCCCAGGGAACAGGGGATAATGCCATGTTCTTTCCTTGTTATGCAGCTGGATTGCATAACAAATAAAAATGTAATACTTCACTTTAGCTTTACAAAAAACGAATTGTGAAAAAGAATGTAGTGCCATAATAGTTGTTGATTTCCTGACATTTTGTAGAATGTTCTGAAAAGGCCTCACCTAATAAGTCATACAGTATATCAGGTGTCTGGTATTATACTGTGTAAACAGTTTGACTGTGAAAAACACATTAATTTTTTGTGTCACCTTCTGGGAGCTATTCAGATTGCTGGAAGACTGCTGATTATACTTCTAATGATTCTGCTTGATTGTTCACAGAAAACAATGTGAAGGTCTTGCCTTGTTTTATAATACATGGAGCCTATGTAGATGTACCCAGAAGGTTTGTGCCTTCCCCACAGAATTTTTAACACAATAGCCCATATCAGAACAGTTATATCCATTATCATTGTATCATGCTGGTTCTACATATATATATACCATACCATATATATACCAAGACAGTATAAATGATAGTAAAAATAAGGACCTAATTCAGCCATTTTCAACTAGGGCTCCTCCGCAGGTTGCTTGGGACTCCTTGAGCTATGGCTGATTGACATTCAATTGTGCCTGCATAGTTCTGGAGCCAACACCACTTGGCTGAGCCAATGCAAGGTACAGATAATATTTTTAACTGTCTGTAAGGGTGATATACTGACCACCAGGGGTGTTGCTAGGTCTGCAAAAGATCTGGGGCTAGAGCCCATAGCAGCGGTCACCAACCTTTTTGCAGACCGGGGGGGAGGGTGCGCCGGTGGTAAACAATTTTTCGCGGGCAAAGGCTGGTGTTGTGTTTCAATCATCATGGCACCATGGTTGATATGGTGTCAGGGTGATCGAAGCGCATTGTTTCTATTGTTACATTCTAATATATAATTAAGTGGTTTAACTCACCATAATGCAGAATCAGTAGGAGCCCTGGGTGTGTCACTTGCCACATTTCCTGCCACCAGATGCAGCATGTCACTTGCCACCGTCGCCTGTCACCAGATGCAGCTTTTTAACTTGCCACCGTCACCTGCCACTAGATGTGGATTGTCACTTGCCACATCACCTGCCACCATTTGCAGATTGTTACTTGCCATGTCACCTGCCACCATTTGCAGATTGTCACGTCACCTGCTACCATTTGCAGATTGTCACTTTCTACGTCACTTGCCACCATTTGCAGGTTGTCACTTTCCACGTCACTTGTCACCATTTGCAGATTGTCACTTGCCACATCACCTGCCACCATTTGCAGATTGCCATGTCACTTGCCATCATTTGCAGGTTGTGACTTTCCACGTCACTTGCCACCATTTGCAGAGTGTCACTTGCCACATCACCTGCCACCATTTGCAGATTGCCACGTCACCTGCCACCATTTGCAGACTGTCACTTGCCACGTCACCTGCCACCATTTGCAGACTGTCACTTGCCACGTCACCTGCCACCATTTTCAGACTGTCACTTGCCACGTCACCTGCCACCATTTGCAGACTGTCACTTGCCACGTCAGCTGCCACCATTTGCAGACTGTCACTTGCCACATCACTTGTCACCATTTGCAGATTGTCTCTGTGTCATGATCCTGAATCATTTTAGGAACGGGCCCATTACTAGGTAACATCGGCGCTAGTGCAGGGAAGCATTCGTTTTATTAAAACGGCAATCACAGATCATGCATGTGAGATGCTGTGGCAGTAACCAGGCAACAGAGACGCTGTAGTGCCAGGGGCCGCCGATGCCATGGAACTGCATGATGTCGGCGCCAGCCGGCGCCCGTGTGGGGTAATTGTTTAGACTACCGCAGTCATCACCGGCCGCGCGTGCGTGATGCACGGGCGGTGACCAGGCAACAGAGGTCGTTGCATTGTTGGGGCCGCCAATGTCATAGAAACGAATGACGCTGGCTGGCCCCACCCATCGAGGCAGACTACATCCAATTGAGGGAGGTGGGGAGGAGGAGTAGATGTGGGCAGCGTGAATGATGTGAGACGAGAAGAACAGGAAGTGGAAAAAACTAAAGAAAGAGAGAGAAACACGGAGGGAAGAAAGGGGGAGAGTCTGGGCTATTGGCTCCAGATTCGGGGCTACAGCCTCGATAGCCACCCCCTGATGACGCCCCTGCTGACCACCACTATCTGGGGGGGCATTATTCCTCCTGTCCACCAATGAAAGGTGCATTTTTTCCACTGATCCCTAATTAATTGGTTTTAGTGGGGGTTCCCCGAGACCTGAAAATGATTTCAAGGGTTCCTCTGGGGTAAAGAAGTTGAGAAATGCTGAGGAATTTATCAACCAGAATTTACATTTTTATAGGGCACTTATGGGCTCGGGGAAGGACAGTTAGAGAGGGCAGCGCCAAACAACAACATTTACAAATTGTGAAATCTGTCCTCCTTTGAACACTGGGCTTCAATTGGCCAAGATCTGTGGGGTAAAAGAATGCAAGGGGTGGTAAGAAGAAGGCTCTCTATTGTTCAGAAGATATGAAAAAATCCCTCCTTACTCTTAGTTGTTGGCTTGTACAGTAGTCGTTTTTGGGCCAAGGTCACTGGTGCTGCTTCCCTCACCTAATTACACCACTAGCTAATTTTATAAGAGACTGGGCCACGCAAGTCCAAGCTTAAAAGAACAGTATTGTCAAAGCTTGTTTGGCCATAATTCTCTTTTTGGTCACAGAAATGCAATTAGTTGTTCTCCTCTGTAACCCAGGATCAGCCAACAGCAGGCTAAAGTCCACTGTTGGCTGACATCACAGAGCCACTCCAGACTCTCGAAGGTTCCTGATCATAACGTCGGGATCCACCTAAATTTCTGAGTGGCTGCTAGCTCTGCCTCTCCCCAGTCTGGCACTCCAATGAGTGTTTGAGGAGCACTGATGACTGATAGTCACTGCTCTCTGCTCAGAGCAGACTGAGAACTGAAGGATCAGCAGTCATGTGATCACTCAGTTCTCAGGCTTAAGCCGGAAATATGGACCAAATCTCAGCCAGTTCAACAGGGACCAGCTGGAATTCGATACATCTATGGGCAGGTACAACCAGGCTATCATATTTTTTTTTTCATGCGATCACTGTGTTCTGCCTGCAGTGAAGGCTCCCAGGCAGCAGAACACAATGGCGATGCAGGAGGAATTCTTCCATCAACACTGTGTTGATGGGGGAATCAAGCAATTTTCTTTTTTCCACCTGTAGGGAGGGAGGTGAGTATAGTTGTCTGCTTTTTTCACTACCCCAAAACTTCTCCATTAAATCAGACTGGCCATCCGGATCTTGGGATAATATATAAACATTTCTAAAAATAAGGTGTATATTGCTCTAATAAACCAGATTTTGTCTTATTTTTTCTAGTTCTGTATTGTTTTGGTTGTATACAACACTCCCTTTCAGGCATTTCATGATTGAGACCCATTATGACATAAAGAATAAGGATGCTAATTTAATGCCACATAATGATAACAATGATAGCAGCCAGGCTTTATCTTATCTATGATTGGGCCATACTCATGGCAGCCCCCCAGCTGTCTAAAGGAGAATGGATGCGGTCTGGCTTTTTTTCTGCAAAGGCTGTGCAGCAGTGGGCAGGTCCACACAGCAGCGCTGATGGCACATATGTAAGCACTGAGGGAGGCGAGGGGAACATTTGATGACCTTTAATGGGTTATACACAGTCTAGTAACCCATATCAACCAGTCCGATTTCAATTTACGCTAGTCATACCAGTGAATTTTTATTGGTTATTACTTTTTGTACATAGTGAACTATACACAATACCTGTGAATATGTTCAGTGGTCAGTAATTATAGTCATTTTAAGCTCTAATGGTTTCAACCTCAAACTTTTTCATATGACTGGACAAAGCACTGTGCACTGTTCACATCACAAATCAGCTACTGTACATACCACAGCTGCATCTCACATAGCTACATAACCTCATTTTGACCTACAAACCTTTTTCTGTCATTCCCACGCCATGTAGAGGTAAAATAATTACTTCTCCTCAACATGTCATCCCTAAGTAGGTGGGTCTGAACTGGGAAAAAATGCTCAGCTTCTTGAAGCAATGTAATGTGTACTGATTTGTTGGGTTTAAGCTATGCTGTCAGTCAACATCATGCAATGAAGCGGTGAGGCGCATTTAATTTTTAAGTTTGTCAGGTAAAGGGTGGCTAATTACCTGCTCTTCCATTTCAAGGGGAATGTGTAGGTGTTAATAGACAGTGGATTTTAACAGTTTGGTAATGAAAAAAATCTCAGCCATTTATTTGACCTGAAAATCAAATCACTCAAGTAAAATAAACTGGCAAACTGCCAACCCAGGAAACATTACTACTATGCTTAAACCAGAATGTTGACCTTATTTAGGGAACCATTTCAGGCAACAAGTAAACTGCCAAGGCTAACCAGGAAACACTGCAGTTATCCTTACATCAGAAAGCTCATTAAATTTACCGTAAAGCCCACCTCCATACAAAACTTAAACCCCCTCTCAAACCATTCACCATTTTTTTTCTTTTTTTCTTTTTATTGTATTCAATACCAGGAACACTTTAATTCTCACCATGCCTCCTACTGGTGCCATTTCCAGGTGATGGAGACTGGTAATCCAGGGCTGTAGATGTGCCTAGAGTGGCCGGTCCCCTCACACTGACATCATCACTTCAATTCATCTTCTGGATTCTGACAGGCCTCACTATTGGACAGGCAATAGGAAGTAGGACCTATTATATATTGTAGGACCCCTCCTCTTATGCATGGAAGAAGAGAGAAGACTTGGAACTGGAACATTACATAACCACAGATTTAGGCGAGTAAAAGGGGCATTTAGACTTTTTATTCCAGAGATTAGTTACAGGTAGGTCTTGTGAAGGGCAGCCCAGACAGATCTTTGCTCAGTGTGATTGAATGTAATGCAGCTCTTACCGCCACTTTGAGTTTAGCTTTTTTTTTTGGTGCTAATTTTTTTTACATCAATCTCCCTGTATTTGAGAGCAGTAGAAAGCCTAACAATTGGTGTGTTTTGGAACTCTCTTATAGTGTTCCAAACAAGGATTCTCAAATAATCAAGTTGCTGACAAAACTAAACTAAATACTGAGCATGTAGACAGCTCTTCTTGTATGCATATCAAGGCTTAGGTTTTGCATTATGACCAAAGTGCATCTTATAGCAGCTGAGACGGTACTTACAATGAATAAAAAGTGTCCCATGTGCTGGTGGCTGCTGTGTTGCTTGAAATCTTCAGTTTTCTGCCACCTGGATACACTCGCAGCAGTGATCTTTTGACGGTTTAGGTATTTTAATATGGGTAGCTGCTCTATTAATGAAGAAGATGGACTTTTCATTTGCCATCCTCTACTCATAGAGCATTTTTAATTGAGGGAACTGATATTATGGCTTACATTAATGAAGCAGAGGGTGCAAGGGACAGGCTTGATCGGCACATGTGACAAGTGCTTGTCACAGGTGCAGCCACTTATATTAAGCAGCATCGGAAGATCACAGATGCCGGGGTATCTGGGAGGTAGAGGACTAAAGATGTAGAGCAGGGGTAGGCAACCTCGGCTCTCCAGCTGTGGTGAAACTACAAGTCCCAAGAGACATTGCAAGACCCTGACAGTCACAGGCATAAGGCAGAGGCATGATGGGATTTGTAGTTTCACCACAGCTGGAGTGCCGAGGTTGCCTACCTCTGACATAGAGCAACACATTACCACCAGCACAAGGGACAGCCTTTATTCATTATAAATACTGTCCCTGGTGTTGATTGAAAAAAAATACCTAAACAAAGGCTTTAAGAGCAAACCTGTACCTCTCCCCATTCAAGGCCATAGCAACAGGTATATTTTAATATACCTATAATATAGTTAACTATTTTTGCTCCTCTGACACTTCCTTCAATGCCAGAAGCTGAAAGAACTACATGGTAATTTTAGGTATGGAGGATCATGTAAGTGCTTACACTGGGCTCTCTTGTTTTCACCCAGAAGACGAGCAGTATAATAGGGGGTGAAAGAAAGGTAGGTACGTGGGTCTGGAGTTAAAGTCTGTGTTAGGCCCCTTTCACACTTATAAGACTTCAAAGTCGACTTCGCGGCCGCTATTTTGATGCGATTTTACCGCGATTTTGCCGCAATTTGGGACCAGTACTACTTTGTACGACTTTGCCACAACTTTGGCATTAACAAATGAAAACATACATGGTGTAAGGCTTGTGCTTACAGCTTGTGCTTACAAAGTCGTACTGAAATCGTGTCTATATTATTCAGGTACGATTTGCATGCTACTTGAGGGTTTAACATTGAGGTCTATGGAGTACAACTCGCATGGAAGTCAGGCCAAAGTAGTGCAGAGACTACTTTCAAGTCGGCACGACTTAAAGTCGTGCCAATATGAATGGTAGTCATTGAAAATCATGGAGAATGACTTGTCATACGATTTTGCAGTACAAAATCGTGGGACAAGTCGTATAAGTGTGAAAGGGGCCTTAAAGAGAACCTGTTGCTTTGCTTTGCTCTGCGTGGGCAAAACACAAATTGATTGATTTTTAGATTTTCCATTGTTCTACATAATCCACGGCAGACTAACTGAAGTGAACCATTAACATTTTTGATCAATGCAGGCTCAACACAAGGACACGTGGTGTGCACCACATAAAAATGTTGCATGTCACTGCAGCGCAAAACAAAGTGATGTGTTGCATAGTGTTGAATAAAATGTAATTTTGTGACATTTCAATGTTACTCAGACCAGTGTTTAGAATAACATGGGACCCCATCAATAATTAAGAGCTACAATAACATAATATATAGACATTTATAAAAGTTATGGAAATGAACAATCCCAGTGAAGGCCCCTCAGCACAGTAACATGAGTTTGTTATTCACACACACACACACACTGATGAGCTTTCCCTAGTGATGATTCTGCTACAGCTGGCAAATAATCCATCCAGCAAGTATAGAGAAAGACCTCCCTAATAACAACTGGGCCAAGAACTAGAATCATTAAACAAACAGATACAGGGAAAATTAATACCCCTTGAACAAAATGTTCAGTTTGGACACTAATATTTGTCTCCCCTCCCTTTATTTGAATTAACTTTTTTGTTCTGGCAGAGTGATTTAGTTAACCAAATATTGGAATTCTTGCTGATGTTTTATGATAACACTTAAACTAAAGCTTGCATGATATATATATAATAATGGAATAAGGAAATCTACCTTTAAACTGTGATCAGTGACTGTAATGGGATGCAGTCGTTGTTCAGCTGATAATTTTCCACCCGAAACCAACAGTCGATTTTTAAACTGACTCTTGTTGAGCTGGATGGTGCCACAAGGTGCAACCACAGCTTGAATGTCAGCAGATTCAGTAGGAATTGCCCAAAATTCAAATCTTATATGGCCAGCTTAACCACTTAAGGACTGGAAGAATTTCCCCCTTAATGACCAGGCCTTTTTTTTGCGATACGGCACTGCGTCGTTTTAACTGACAATTACGCGGTCGTGCGACACTGTACCCATACAAAAATGATGTCCTTTTTTTCCCTACAAATAGAACTTTCTCTTGGTGGTATTTGATCACCTCTGCAGTTTTTATTTTTTGCACTATAAACAAAAAAAGAGTGACAATTTAAAAAAAAAGAAAAACAATATTTTATACTTTTTGCTATAATAAATATACCAAAAAAAAAGAAATTTCTTTATCTGTTTAGGCCAATATGTATTCTTCTACATATTTTTGGTAAAAAAAATTGCAATAAGCGTATATTGATTGGTTTGCGCAAAAGTTATAGTGTCTAGTGTCGGGAATAGATTTATGGCATTTTTATTCATTTTTTTCACTAGTAATGGTGGCAATCTGCGACTTTTAGTGGGACTGCGACATTGCAGCGGACAGATCGGACACTTTTGACACATTTTGGGACCATTGACATTCATACAGCGATCAGTGCTATAAAAATGTACTGATTACTGTGTAAATGTCACTGGTAGGGAAGGGGTTAACACAATGGGTTAAATGTGTTCCCTCATGTGTGTTTGTAACTGTATGGGGATGGGACTGACTAGAGGAGGAGACAGATCGCTGTTCCTAATTACTAGGAATAGACGATCTGTCTCTCCTCTCCTGACAGAATGGGGATGTGTGTTTACACACACACACATCCCCGTTCTGGCTCTCGTTCCCGCGATCGAGCATGGCCGGCAGGCATCGCGGCCGCAAGCCACACGCATCTGGTCCCCCGCCGTGCAGTGGGCACACGCACGTGCCCGCTAGAGATGTTTAAAGGGGCGACGCACAGCTACAACGATTTGCGGTAACGATCCGACCTGCTCCCATGACTGGGAGCGGTTGGTCAGCAAGTGGTTAAACTGGATTTGAGGAAACCTTTCCCAAGAGACACAGGGATGCAGCCATTCTAGATGTCTCATTGTTTCAGTGCTAGTTGCTATGCTGACCCTCTGGATTCAGGGCTTAGAGTCAATTACCTAGAAGTATGCAGACGAGGTCATCTAAGTTTAAGTTGGCTGTGCTGATACATATACAGGATCAGTGACTGAAAGCAAAATGTCAGAAGGTTTGGTTAACAGCGAGGCATCTAGCATTTTTAGTATTAGCTCCCATAGTTTCCTTATTGCTCTTGTAATTTGTAAAGTTTTGCAGTTTATCTGTCCTTAGATGCATTGCCTTCATTACTTTGCTTTTTTCTGTCTAAGTACATTTTCAACAAGTACAGAAAAAATACCTGTTGACTCCTTTGGAATTTCCATTGCACTGAACTGAAATCTCAGCCAATGCTTACAGTTTTCCAAGCTATCTTCTGTAAACTGTAAAACCCCCACCTCCCTATGTAATTGAGGTTAGGAGAGGGGAGATGTTTGTTGTCCAAACCAAGAGAATAGCCTAGGGTGACAAAACTACTCTTGTACAGATACAGTAAACTAATTGAGTGTGGTCATCCTAGGACAGGAATACATTATTCTCGGGATCACTGGTTAAAGCGGGGTTCCACCCAAATTTTGAACATTATCTCTATGCATTCTCTTCCTTGCCTAGATGCTGACATGCTGTGTAAAAAAATTTAAATCGCCGTAATTACTTTTTTTTCTAATCTTCTTAGCACTTCCTGGTTTTCCTCCCATGGGAGTAGGCGTGTTTCTAGCCTCTCCCAGACCTCCCACAGTCCCCTGGGAGCTAGTCTCAGGCTTCCCAGCATGCATTGTGCAACAGCGTCATCACAACATCTCGGTAAATGCTGGGAGCACAGCATTCACTGCATTCAGGAAATACATGCTTGTGGGCTTCAAATGCCCACAATGAAGATGGAAACCGCCTTCAGTGAATTTTATAAGTTATTTTATACAACGAAATCGGACACAGGCGGACTTATTACACAGAACATGTGAGTAGATAATCATGAGAAGAAAAGTTTGTGAATGAACTCCAAAAAAAAAAAAAAACGATAGATAGGTGGACCCCCGCTTTAAAAATAACTTTACAACATGTTTAGTTGAATTATATATGTATCTAAAATTTAAAAAATGACAAAATTATTTTGATATGGAATTAAATCGTACATTCTTTTGTCTCCCCTCAAACGAAATATTACCTTTGATTTAGATTTATGAGAAGCATTTAATTAGAAGGAGGATTTTTGCATTTCAATTATTCAAGGGGGCTGATTTACAAAAACTGGAGAGTGCAAAATCTGGCGCAGCTATGCATGGTGGCCAATCAGCTTCCAATTCAGCTTGTTTAAATTATGCTCAGACTACTGTGTCGGCAGTAAAGTGGCGCTATTTTTTGCACCGCCGTTTTAACCCCCGTTAGAAGCCGAAAAAGGGTTTAAAAAAATTTGCCGGCGCTGCCCCATTGATTTCAATGGGCAGGGGCGCTTTAGGAATGGTGTATAGAGGATTTTCTCTCAGATTGTATATGGACTATTACATCGGGTGAAAAAAAAGGGCATTTGTCCCAAGTCCACCAAGAAATGTCCCACCATATGGCCTTAACAGTGAGGCCAGAAAATTAGAGGTGTTATAAGTGTTTGCGGTTTAGATCCAAAGATTTCCACTGCAGTTTTTTTTTTCTATAAGTCTATAATTGCCTTATCAGTCTGAACACAATTGTGCAATATAACTAAAAAAGTATATTTTGTAACATTAAAGTGCAACCACATCTTTAGAGCAGTTACATATATACAAGGGCATTTATAAGGGCGTTTAAGACACTGAAATTCCAACATGCCTTTGCCCAACAAATGTTAGTGTGGGCAGGGCCAGAATAACATAGGGGCTATTGGAGCTGCAGCTCCAGGCCCAGGCCCCTTACCTTAAGATAGGCCCATTTTCCCAAAAAAATAAAGAATTCACAAAAAAAAAATCCACAAAAAAAAACAAAACGGTTGAGCTTCAAAATTCGTAGAGACCCTCAAAGAATTTGGTAGGTGCCCCACCACTGATCAAAATTTGGGTCTCCTAGGACATATGGTTCTGGAGATACGGGGCTCCTTGTGCAGCCTGTCAGAAGCTACATACAGAGCAGCCAGTTTAAATACAAGCTGGCACACTCTGTTTGCAGCAGACAGAGGATGAGCTCACAGTGCCCTAATTACCTAAAAACAATATGTATCATAATATATAATATGTATCATAATTATTTGTATATTACTTACTTATAGTAATCCCTTACCACCCAGTCCAATTCTGACACTTCTCTCCTACATGTAAAAGTCATAATTTTTTTGTTAGAAAGTTACTCAGAACCCCCAAACATTAAATATATATGTTTTAGCAGACACCCTAGGTAATAAAATGGTGGTTATTGCAACTTTTTATGTCACATGGTATTTAGGCAGCAATTTGTCAAACGTGTTTTTTTTTTTGGAAAGAAACTGTTTCATGAATAAAAAAAAAACACTAAAGTTAGCATGATTTTTTTTGTACACTATGAAAGATGATGTTACGCCGAGTAAATAGATACTTAACATGTCAGGCTTTAAAATTGCACACGCTTGTGGAATGGCGCCAAACTTCAGTGCTTAAAAATCTCCATAGGTGACGCTTTAAAATGTTTTACTTTTTACATGTTTAGAGTTACAGAAGAGGTCTAGTGCTAGAATTATTGCTCTCGCTCTAACGATCGCGGCGTATGTAACCTGTGTGTATCTGGCTGTGATACTAGCCAGTGCCTCACCAGCCACTGTCCTCACCGCACGTCCTTGACCCAAATCTTAAAAATACATTTGGACAGGGCTGTACGAATGACGTAGCTGTGATGCTTTACTTCACAGCTGCAACTTTTTTTTATTTTAATTTTTTTAGCTGCAGCATCTTTAACTCAGCCTGCAGAGTTTGATAGGCAGCACCGCCAGTCAAATTCACCTATTGATTTCAATGGGGCCACTCTACAACTGCAAGTCAAATTCGCTCACAGTAGCAGCATAGTCCAACAATGTAAAACTACCATTCAGCAATGTAAAAAAAAAACAAGGAGGTGGCAGTAGTACCTCATGAACACCTGTCAGCCTCTGCTATATCACTCGTTGAAAAGCAATCCACCACAGATCACTTTTCGGAGGGCAGTAAGCATTACAGCAAATGTGAAAGAAACTTGAAACACATCATCCATTTCACACTCCCCACCAACCAGGTCACTCCCCAGCCACTTCCCATTTTAGCCACCACCATTCAACTTATATCACAGGTGACCATTTCCCAACCTGCAGATGACAGACCCTACTCCAAAAGATATCACTCCAAGTTACTCCCCCCACCCGCTGATTGATATCCCTCCATGGCCACCTCACACCCCCCTGCTGACAGACCTCTCTTCCCAGCCTGTCCTCACACACCCTCTCACCTGCTGACCTGTGGATGGGGAAATCATTCCCGCAGTGTTATTGTGTTCTGCCAGTGGAGAGCCTTCCCAACCCACAAAATACAATGATCAGTGTTACTAACCATAGCTGGCAGCACTGATTGTTTTGGAAAAAACCTGACAGGCTTATTTTACTCAAGTCGATTAATAGATTGACTTGTGTACAACCAGCTAGCCCATACATAGATCGACTATGGCTGGTCTCTGCTTAATTTAAATCCATGTATGGCCCGCTTAACCACTACGCAGTCCCTAAATTCCTTCATCCCCCTCACCTGTACATAGTGCCCGCTGTCATACCCTCCACACTCCTCTCCTGTACATAGTGCTCCACACTCCTCTGCTGTACATACGGCCCGCTGTCATACTCTCCACACTCCTCTCCTGTATATACCGCCCACTGTCATACCCTCCACACTCCTCTCCAGTACATACTGCCCACTGTCATACCCTCCAAACTCCTCTCCTGTACATACTGCTCACTGTCATACCCTCCACACTTCTCTCCTGTGCATAGTGCCCGTTGTCATACACTTCTCTACTGTATATAGTGCCGGCTGTAATACCCTCCACACTCCTCTCCTGTGCATACGGCCCACTCTCATACCGTCTACACTCCTCTCCTGTACATACCGCCCACTGTCATATCCACCACACTCCTCTCCTGTAAATACCATCCACTGTCATACCCTCCAAACTCTTCTTCTGTACATACTGCCAACTATCTTTCTCTCCACACTCCTCTTCTGTAAATACTGCCCCCCATAATACCTTCCACACTCCTCTCCTGTACATACTGCCCCCATCATACCCTCCACACTCCTCTCCTGCACATACTGCCCACTGGCATACTCTTCACACTCCTCTCCTGTACATACCGCCCACTGTCATACCCTTCACACTCCTCTCCTGTACATACTGCCCACTGTCATACCCTCCACTCTCCTCTCCTGTACATACTGCCCCATCATACCCTCAGTACTCCTCTCCTGTACATACTGTCAACTGTCATACCCTCCACACTCCTCTCCTGAACATACTGTAGGGCCAACTGTCTTTCTCTCCACACTCCTTGCCTGTACATTCTGCCCCCATAATACCTTCTACACTCCTCTCCTGTACACACTGCCCCCATCATACCCTCCACACTCCTCTCCTGTACATACTTCCCACTGTCATCCCCTCCACACTCCTCTCCTGTACATACTGCCCACTGGCATACCCTCCACACTCCTTTCCTGTACATACTGCCCATGGGCATACCCTCCACACCCCTCTGCTGTGCATACCGTCCACTGTCGTACCCTGCACACTTATCTCCTGTACATAGTGCCCACTGCCATACCCTCCACACTCCTCTCCTGTACATAATGCCCACTGTTATACCCTCCACATTCCTCTCCCTCACCTGCACATACTTCCCACTTTTATACCATCCATACTCCTTCCCTATGCCTCTAACCCACAAAAACAATTCTTTCAAATTATATTGAATATCCTTAATGTTACCAGCTCTAGAATGAGCACACTTTTGTTAGTTCAACTAAAGGAAATCTTCTCAGTCCTCATATTTGTTCTGCCCATTATTAGTACTCATTTAATTTTGTGATTACTATTGTGATGTATAGTGGAACATAGGGGATGTCAGCTACCCTAAATATATCACTGGTAAAAAAAATTTTGAAATGTTGGCAACTATGCACTTGGGCACTGCCCAAGGGCCACTGGGACAGTAGGGGGCCCCATGAGAGGCTCCTGGAATCCTGTGATATTAAAGTGGTAGTAAATTTCGCTAACATTACTACTTTTTAGAGGCCCTGAGGTAGGTTATGCCATAATGTAATAGTATGCACAGCATGTTAGCTCATTAGGGTACACTTTTTTGTCAGACTGAGCCCACCAGCGCTGCGCTGTGATCAATCCGGCGGGTCCCGGGTGTTTCCATCTTCACCCGGTCTTCCTTCTGGATTCTGTGCCTTCGGTCACTTGCCTTGGCCGGGCTGCATTGCTCCTCCCTTACCCCTCACCCCTCTCTCTCCCCCTTTTTCTCTCTCTCTCTCTCTCATCCTCCCTCTCTCTATTTATTTTCATTTGTTATAACTTGTTTGCATTTTTTTTTATTATTATTATTTATAAAAAGCCCTACCAAAACCCTCAGCACCAGGCCCATGATGTTCTTAATCTGGCCCTGAGCGTGGGCGACAGTTCCTTATCACTGTTGTGAGCAGGTACAGGAATCTAGGGCACACACTGCATGCAAAAGCACATTGAGGCTTGAATGTCCATAAAGACACTCTGTCCGCAGTGCAGCTGAGCTTCATCCTACCCGCTGCAGCTGTTAAACTGACAATGCAGCACCCGAGCATTTTAAAAGCTGGGTGTAGGGATCCACCCACTGCCTGCTGTCAATCACAAGGGGTCCATTCCCTTGTGATTGACAGCAGGCAGTGGGTGGATCCCTAGTACACTATTAGCTAAAGGGTCCACCCACTGCCAGCTGCCAATCACAAGGGAATGGACCTGATGAGAGAGCCGACCTCATGAGACCTCTGAAATATTAACTAATATGCCTTTGTTCTGAGGCTTATTTCCAAAATGTAGACATCTCACATCCTAGTAGTCTCTAACGTGATTGTAGTCACTGGCATGATTATTGTCCCAACAATTGCTCTTGGCCATTGATTTTCTGATTATGTAATATAAATTTTTATAATACGCCCCTTTCTAACCAATGACACCATAAAGCTCCTAGTTCACTCCCTTGTCATTTCTGGCCTCGACTTCTGCAACTCCCTTCTCAATGGATTACCTCTACATAGGCTATCCCCCCTTCAGTCCATCATGAATGCTGCTCCCAGGCTCATCCACCTTACCAACTACTCCGTGTCTGCTACTCCTTTCTGCCAATACCTCCATTGGCTTCCGCTCACACAACTAATTAAATTCAGTTGCAAAATACCAACCTAATCGTTCTCTTCGTTCCTCCCAAGACCTCCTGCTCTCTATCTCCCTCGTCATCTCCTCCCATGCTTGCCTCCAGGACTTTTCCAGAGCCTGTCCCATCCTATGGAACGCCCTACCCCAATCTGTTCTCCAATTATCTCCTACTCTGTTTGCTTTTAGACGATCCCTGAAAACCCTCCTCTTCAGAGAAGCCTATCCTGCCCACACCTAACAACTTTACTTTGATTTTCTCCATCATCCCCCACAGTTATTACCTTTTGTATCACTTGACCCTCCTTTCTAGATTGTAAGTTCTAATGAGCAGGGCCCTCTGATTCCTCCTGTGTTTAATTGTATTGTAACTGTACTGTCCCTTATTAAAAACTAAAAAAGAAAAAGGATGTAGGACTTTGAGTGAGGCACACTGCTCCCGTGTGCCTCACTCAAAGTCCCACATCCTTTTTCTTTTTTAGTTTTTAATACTGAACCGGGATGGAGGTGGGGTATGAACGGCCCCACTATCCTCATTTAAAGTCCCAATACTGCTGATTTCTGTACTGTCCCTTATGTTGTAAAGCGCTGTGCAAAACGTTGGAATTCTGTATAGTAATAATAATATATTGGTTTCTGTTTTTCATGTTTTTTTTTTTGCCTAATTCTCTTTTTTAATAGTAGATTGATTTCTGTCTTGATGTGTACTCCATAATCACCATCCTCCAACATACTGCATGATTCATACAGCTGGCTATGGGTTAAATGTTACATTAAAAAAAAAAATACATAGAAAAACATGTTCTACCTTTTTTCTGGCACATCCAGTCTCAGTTTTCTATTAAGTTTGTGTTTTCCATTTAATTCATTAAGGCAAATAGCATCATGAAGTAATGTTTAGTTTTGTGAAAATCCCAGTGGGTACGTGTTAACAACTAATGACCCGTATCTGTGTTATTAGTCGGCTTAGTAATTTACCTGGAATTTAAAAATGTCACTGCAATGTTTGACAAGTGAAGGATCCACTTTCAAATGTTGTGTGATTAGTAGATGAAGTACTTAGAGTTTTTCATTAACCCTTTTGCAAATGTTCTAGGACAACCTGTATTCCCACTTCTTAGACTTATATATGAAAAAAAAGAATGCAATGCTACACATTTATTCATACTCCATGCGTGATTGTGGCTTGAGCTGATAAGGGTTGCCAACTGTATACAACTATGTGAGCTTTTATACAGTATGTACAAAATAGATAAATCTCCTGGAACAGAAAAGCCCAGCAGACTCCATCATTAATATTGACTAACATAATGGGTCATGCAAACTTCTGTCACATTGTAGTCCCCACTTTGATCACTGTGACAGCTGCATAAACAGAAGTTTAAAGTGGATGTAAACCCAATGTCATCCTTTCTAAACTACTGCTATAGGGGTTATCTATAAGGATATACATGCCTCCTGCATGTATCTTTACCTGTCAAATGTCTTCCCTCTGTCTGTTATGAGACCCCAAAAACTGCATATTCTGTGGGTGGGTCTATTGTCTGGAGCTCGGTGGGTGGAGTCGTGATGTCAGTGGACCCCCCACCCACGTCTACACTCCCCTTGTCAATATGCATTTTCTGCTGTGTATTTCTTACACTGAACTTCTGCTATGATCTCTAACATCCAGTGAAAAGACAGGAAACCACATGACTTCAGCATGCCAAATCATGCTGAGGTGTGGAACAGCCAATCCTGGCAGAGCAGCAGAAGAAAGGAGTGGGAGGGAATTAAAAAATAATGCATGTCTTAGGCTAGTGCACGAGATATGTAAATCACCTGTCACTCACAGCAAGGGGGAGGATTTGACAAAGTTTTTCTCTGTTTGTCAAGATTTATCTCACTGAACAATAAAAGAGGATTGCTCAGAGATGGATTAACTCTTGGTGGCAAGACTGGGCTCAAATGATAGGAAATCTTATACTCTATATTATGACATTTAAAAAAATAAAAAAAATTCGGGTTTACATCCACTTTAATACTTATACTAGCAAATCAATGGTTGCATGTAGGAGTTTCTCCAGAGAATTGGTCTCTCCCACAATTATGTCACAGTCCATGTAGAGCTAAAGCAGACCACATCAACAATGAGAATTAATATAATTCTAAGTTGATAAATTGGCAGCCAGGAAATTGCTACTCTAGCATCACCCTTTGGTTGCAACTGGGGCTCATGACCGAACTCCACCAAACAAAAAAGCTCTACACTAGAGACTGGTGGTTTCTAGGTTTCAAGTAAGTAGCACAGAAAAGCCTTCATGAAACATAAGATAGTCACATGTTTCATTCCATCATATATGCCAAAAAGAAGAGGATTATTCCTCATTTCAGGACAGTGGGTAGAACCATGGAAATCATTGCTTTGCACCTCATTGTCCATAACTGCATCCAGAACTGCTGGGATTAAGTGCCAATATAACATATTGTAGAGCCATTTATTTCAAATTGCATACAGCTGTCTCGTGCCATTTAGCCATCATCAGTGCAGTGTATGGAAAACATGTCCACCATGGCTTTTGTGGAGTAGGGTTTCGGACCCAAAGGGACAGTGAAGGGGATATACTAAAACTAGAGCGTGCAAAACCTGATGCAGCTCTGCACAGAAACCAGTCAGCTTCGAGGTTTTATTGTCAAAGCTTAATTGAACAAGCTGAAGTTAGAAGCTGATTGGCTACCATGCACAGCTGCACCAGATTCTGAGTGCTCCAGTTTTAGTAAATCTCCCCCCATAAAGCCCTAACTCTAATCAGTGCATAGCACAGGAAAACCTTTCTAAAACAGAGGGTTTTCTTATTTCAGATTTCAAGTAATAAACTTTCTTATCAGTGCCACCTTCAGTGAAGTGCATGGGTTAACTAAGTTCTTACCAACACAAGGCAGTGATTTAAAAGGTTCCTACATTTGCCCCATGTTCTCTATGTCCAAATTAGTAAATAGGTGAAGGACTTAGTGGAAAGGGCATGAAGGACTGAACAAATGCTTCTATGTACTCTGCTTGCTTGTTCAAGTAAAACTTGGGTTAAAGTTTTTCGTTTTGTTTTTTTTTATACATTTTTATACCAAGGTTTGACAACAGATTCCCACAGCACTATGCTCTATCTAAAGAAAAAGCACATCAGTAGATGCCTTTTTTTAGCACAGTTTGAGCTATTGAGCTTGGCATACAGCAGGGTTTTAGCCATGGAAGAGTTAAATGACAGCCTATAAACACATGAAAAGAAGCTGAGAACTCCACACTAGTTAAGAAAAAAGAAAAAAAGAAAAAAAAAATTATGAAAAAAAATGAATGATTTATTTACATTATTTACTTATTTGTCTTGAACATATAAACTAATGTATGAAAATATAAACAGTATAACATTTTTGAGGCTCAGCGCTATATACATGCAAGAAACAAAATAGTCTAATACAACCTTCCTTATTTTTTTCTAAGAACACCTTTGTTATACTGGAAGTCTTGGAGGATGGAAAAGAACCATCCTTATATAAGAACAGAAGGAAAGGCAATGAACAGCAGTAATCCACAGGAATCAGGGATATCAGCCAGGAATTCTATAACATGCTCTACACCCACAGACAAACCTGTGTTATTGTTCTCACCAATGTTAAATGTCAAGTTGAAGTTCCTTGACTAATAAAGGCTTTTAATGCACCATAAAACACAAATTAGGAAATACATATATTTTTACAATACAAGTGTGTACTGGTTCCTCCTCCTCTTTCTCATCGTGCCATAGATGAGAGGTTCTAAATCAGGGGACTCCAAACTTTTCAAACAAAGGGCCAGCTTACTGTCCTTCACACTTTAGGAGGGCTGGATTGTGGCCAGCAGGGGCAGAAGATGTCCCAGGCAGTGTTAATTTTGGCAGCAAATTTCGATTTCGTTAAAGTCTAAAGGCCCGTACACACGATACGTAAATCAGATGGAAAAATACGTACGACGAGCTGTCTGACGATTTTCGGATCATTAGTACGGTGCTTTCGACAGCTGATTTAGCTTTTTATTTAACCATTTCTTTACAATTTCCAAACTCATTATAAACTGCTGGAGTTAAAAATCGAATATGTTATTATTTATGGTATTAAGGTTTGTTCATGCACTACAGACCAGTGTTAATTTTGACATCAAATTTCTATTGTTTTCGTCATAGTCTTTTGACCAAAATGCCATTTTAGATTTAGTTGTATTTTAGTCATCTCAATTGTTTTAGTTTTAGTCGTATTTTATTCAACTAAAATAGTATTCATTTAGTCGACGAAAATGTTTTTGTCAACAAAATTAACACTCTCAGGCCCAGCATCAGTGAGAATAAATATGGCCCCAGGGTTGGTGGCCAATAGGAGGAGGAGTAGTGCCTCTATTAGTAGGAGGAATAGTATCCCATAATTGGTATCGGTGGAATAAATAGTGCCCTATTGTTGGTTTCAGTGGGAGGAATAGTGCCTCATATCAGTGGAAGGAATAGTGCCCCAAGGGCCAGATAAGGGCTAGCAAAGGGCCATATCTGTTTGGAGACTCCTGATCTAAATCATTAAAATGTCAAAAAAAGCTTTATTCTAATAAACCAATAGGCAATGAACCAATAACATGTACAGCTTTCTAATAAAAATGTACATTTGCCTTTTTTTTTTTTAAGATTCCAAAGTCTCTTAGATCTATACTAAAGTTATTCACAGAGGGATGCATAAACATGTACAGGTTCCCGCAGATACTTGATGCCTGTTGTTCATCCATATGTTTGAATTCTACTAACATGTACATGTACTTCTTCCCTAGGTTGAAAAGTTAGAAGTTATGCCTTTAAGCTTTACCAACAAAACAAGTAGGTGATTGTTACAGTCTGGGTATTCAGCTTCCGGTCTTTGTGGCTAACAGGATTTGCTTTTATGTTACAACAGCAAAGACCATGCATCTACTACGACTGTATCCAATATGTGCTTCTACTTATGATACAGTGTAACTAAGTAGATGAAAGGTGAGTGCAAACAGATATTGCAGGCAGAAAGATATCTACCAGTAAACCGGAATGCTTGTACTACAGGGGGTGAGCACACAATGCTAGGGAGGACTGGAGGAAGTAAAGGTTAGGTGACCTGACTCACATGCTATTGATAATACTTCTATTTATAGTCTGATACACTGGCTATAGCAATGGCTAACAGAAGGAACACCCTACATTTTATCACTAGAAATTTAGCGCAGTCAGTAAGGCGAGTGACTTTACACCATGATAGGGTACTTGTACAATGGGACTTTATGTATAATAAGTGTACTTAAAAAAACATTTCCTATAGCATCCACAGCTTGCAACTGTTATTTCTGCAGTGCAAAGCTGAAAATGATACAAGGATTCTAATTAGTTGCAATGAGCAACAAGTCCCTCATTGATGTCTATGGCCTCGTTTAGACTTGCTTTGCTGTTTGAAGCACAATTCGTGTTTGGATCGCTCTTCAGACAGCAATGGACAGGCACTGAAGACACATTGTATTGCCTCCCCACCACCTGTTTTAACCCCCTATTTACCAGGCAACCATGCATGTTGTGTGTGGTTGCAGGGCAACTGCAACACGGCCCCAATCACTTGAATGGGTCGTACGTGGCGGGCGGTACAATAGGGGGTATAATTCCTGCTGAAGCAAAGCATCGTGGCCACAGCAAGTGTACACTCCTGGCCACTGCCTCAGCAGAAACAGGGGTAGCAGTTGAGGGACAGTAGAAGCACAAATCAGCAGTGTCACCCCCTCCCCATCAATTACAAGTGTAAACAAGCCCTATCATGGTGCTCCCAAACCACACCTGCAGCGGTTGTAGGGTGCTCTTTCACCTCTAGCTGTGGTTTGTGTTCACATCCAGACTGTTGTATTCAGGGTGGAGCAGCAGAAAGATGAGCGAGGACCAGAGTGAGGGATCAGCAGATATCACACATGATGTACAGCGGGGGAGCGATACAGCAGGAAGGAAAGTGGGGCCTGCAGCATAAATCAAGGAGGAAACTAAATGTCAGAATGAGAGATCAGATCAGCAGAGCAGGATATCAGCAGAATGGAGAATCAAAAGGAGATCAGCAAAGTGGAGTAACAGCAGGACAGGGGACCAGCAGAGCAGGGGGGGGGTGTAAGGTAGCATGTGCAGATTACTACTGAGTGGGGGAAAATACTGCTAAGGGGGGGTTGGGTGTGATGTGGATGGGGGGGGGTTGTTTTGGCAATGTACTACTTAGTGGGGGGTGGGAATACTGAGCGGCAGGGAGTACTCCCAAGCCAGGAAACTGCAGAGCGGGGGATATACTAGACTGGAGGTACTACTGAGCCAGGGAACTGCTGAGTGGGGGAACTATGGAGCCAGGAAACTGATGAGCTGGGGATCTGCTGAACAGGGGTACTTATGAGCCAGGAATTGAATGGGGGTACTACTAAACCACCAAAATAAAAACAAAAACACCAGATACCACACCAACATCTAACCATTCTTCAAATCTGGTGACACCCTCATCGTCACTTCCCATTTGACATTACCACTAGAGATGGGCTCGGCGTGTTCGAAATTCCACGTACCTGAGATTCCACGTACCCGCCAGGAAGCTAACACTGCACACGGCTAATCAAAGGCAGTGAGACATTTCCCCGTTCACAGCTGCACAGATTGGGAAATGTCTCACTGCCTGTGATTTGCCGTGTGCAGTGTTAGCTTCCTGGTAAGATCAGGTACGTGGGATTTCCAAAACACCCGAGCCCATCTCTAATCACCACTTTAAAACAAATAGAAAACCAACACACACAGAGCTTTTGCCAAGCTTTATTAATGCTTCAAAACCGCACCACAAATGCATCAAAAACACTTCAAAAGTGCATGTAGACACTTTAATGTGTGTTACTAATCAACACAGATGTTATCTAGCCCTACATAACTACATTTGGCCATTTTATGAACTATTATAGTGTTATAATAGTGATAACACACAAACATGCAGTGATAGAATAATATTGTTGGGTACATAACTTTATAAAGTACTATGTAATTTCATTCATTTTTGGCTTATGAAAATTGGTTTTGTTATTTTCAGAGCCAAAATATTTGGCATACAAATTTCCAGTCTGTATAAATGTTATCACTTCTGTAATGCAATCATCAAACACAAATAATTATTTTATAACATTCAAAATAAAAAAGTATCCACCTATCAACTGTTAACCTCTAGAGTAGAGTAACTGCTAAACATATCTGTATTCTTAATTGAACCCATAACTAAACCTTAACCTAAAACCTATCCCTGAATTTGAAACCCGATTGAAATCACAGAAAAAGATATTCCTGCAATAAGAATTGTACTAACAACCTCCACCTTCCTGTTACAGCAGTTGTCTATATAGGACTGTGCAGTTTAATTAATAGGCACCAGAAAATAAGCTGTTTGCAGCTTCACTACCATAGAATAAGGCTTGCCATACACTATACAATTTTCCTATTCAATTTCCTTTAGACTAAGGCTGGCCATACACTATACGATTTTCCTATTCAAATTCCTTTAGATTTACCTTCAACTATGTAGTGCAAGAGCTTGCCTGATTGCATACAAATTGAAAGGGTTTAAGTTTGACCTCATATTATGTGGTTTTGGTAAATCTAAAGGAAAGTTGAACAAGAAAATTGTATAGTGTATGGCCAGCCTAAGTGAGGGCATTCTGCATATTCAACATTGTAGGAAAAAATGCATTGAATGTTTTATTACATACGTACAAGCCGAAATAAAGTTTGAAGACTCCATAAAAGATTGCATAAAAAAACAGCTCAAGGCTATGGTAGTGAAGAATTTTAACAAGGTTTGCAATAAACAGAATTAAAACGCAACTGTAGCTACTTCCCTACTGATAGTCATAATAGAGCTCTTCCTTTACTTCAGTGCTACAGTCCGAAACAAATTTAAAAACAAAGGGTCTAATCCAATGTCATTATGAAACTAAGCACAAAAAGGTTGCAGATAATGACTAATTTTATTGCTGATATACAGTATCTCACAAAACTGAGTACACCCTCCACATTTTTGTAAATAGTTTATTCTATCTTTTCATGTGACAACACTGAAGAAATGACACTTTGCTACAATGTAAAGTAGTGAGTGTACAGCTTGTATAACAGTGTAAATTTGCTGTCCCCTCACAATAACTCAACACACAGCCATTAATGTCTAAACCGCTGGCAACAAAAGTGAGTACACCCCTAAGTGAAAATGTCCAAATTGGGCCCAAAGTGTCAATATTTTGTGTGGCCACCATTATTTGGCCATGGAGTCCACCAGAGCTTCACAGGTTGCCACTGGAGTCCTCTTCCACTCCTCCATGAGGACATCACAGAGCTGGTGGATGTTAGAGACCTTGCGCTCCTCCACATTTGAGGATGCCCCACAGATGCTCAATAGGGTTTGGTTCTGGAGACATGCTTGGCCAGTCCTTCACCTTTACCCTCAGCTACTTTAGCAAGGCAGTGGTTGTCTTGGAGGTGTGTTTGGGATCATTGTGTTGTAATACTGCCCTGCAGCCCAGTCTCTGAAGGGAGGGATCATGCTCTGCTTCAGTATGTCAGAGTATATGTTGGCATTCATGGTTCCCTCAATGAACTGTAGCTCCCCAGTGCCGGCAGCACTCATGCAGCCCCAGACCATGACACTCCCACCACCATGCTTGACTGTAGGCAAGACACACTTGTCTTTGTACTCCTCACCTGGTTGCCACCACACACACTTGACACCATCTGAACCAAATACGTTTATCTTGGTCTCATCAGACCACAGGACATGGTTCCAGTAATCCATGTCCTTAGTCTGCTTGTCTTCAGCAATCTGTTTGTGGGCTTTCTTGTGCATCATCTTTAGAAGAGGCTTCCTTCTGGGACGACAGCCATGCAGACCAATTTGATGCAGTGTGCGGCGTATGGTCTGAGCACTGACAGGCTGACACCCCCATCCCTTCAACCTCTGCAGCAATGCTGGCAGCACTCATACCTCTATTTCGCAAAGACAACCTCTGGATATAAAGTTGAGCATGTGCACTCAACTTTTTTGGTCAACCATGGCGAGGCCTGTTCTGAGGAACCTGTCCTGTTAAACCTCTGTATGATCTTAGCCACCATGCTGCAGCTCAGTTTCAGGGTCTTGGCAATCTTCTTATAGCCTATGCCATCTTTATGTAGAGCAACAATTCTTTTTTTCAGATCCTCAGAGAGTTCTTTGCCTTGAGGTGCGATGTTGAACTTCCAGTGACCAGTATGAGAGAGTGAGAGCGATAACACCAAGTTTAACACACCTGCTCCCCATTCACACCTGAGACCTTGTAACACTAACGAATCCCATGACAGTGGGGAGGGAAAATGGCTAATTTGGCCTAATTTGTAAATTTTCAATTAGGTATGTACTCACTTTTGTTACCAGCGGTTTAGACATTAATGGCTGTGTGTATAATAAAAAAAATTACAAAAATGTGAGGGGTGTACTCACTTTTGTGAGATACTGCAAATACTCGATATAATGAAAAGCCACTAATGTGGTGCTCATTTCATTTTTACAACTTTACACATGCACTGCCACAATATAAAAACTATATAGTGACTGCGCAGTTCAGGGCTTGAGGTTTTGCAACTTGATGTGTCACCATCCCGTCTCCAGCCTGCTTGTTGGACAATGAATGTACTTTACAGGTAATGCCACACATTTCTGGTATACAGGGGATTATATGTAAGTAATATAAATATATATTATTTCTGTATTCATGTATTTATACTGGAAGTGTTTAAATGTACATATAATGATCTCTGAATAAATACATAACTGCACTGAGAGATCTTTCTTTATATATATTTTTGCTTGGAGAGCATCTCCAAATATATGGGACCCAAATCACTGCAACTAATTTAAAAGTTGTAACAATACTTTCTGTCCTTTACTGACGTACAATTTGAAAATTATAGTATGAATGGGTCATATTTCAGGACCCTACCGTGCAACTGGTGTACTACCCAGATGAGAGGTTTAGGTGAATTCTGGTAATTGTGTTTATGCAGCTGCCATTGCTGATCCCATTCTGAAAGTGCTAGTTTGACTCTCATACTGATCTGGTACTACTCTGTGAGTCCCTGACATAGAACAAGTATACAGATCAGGAGATCTGACTTCATACTAACTTCACATGTTGCATACTTCTGCATAGTCAGTGACTCAAAGTATAGAAAGATCAGTATGGTATCAATCAACAGAAGCTAGCATTTTTAGGAGGTCAGTAATGGCAGCCTACATATTTGTGAAATTAAGGTATAAGAGCTTCAGAGCCTGACTTTGCATTCATTTTGCCTGATGAAGGAGTTCTCTTATTGGATCTGAAACATCACTTGTGTGAGGTCATGAAAAATGCTTAGGATCTTGGTTAGCTGATGGTGAACCACATACGTCCAAATTGATAGTGACAGAACTATACGTTACAGTCATTCCAACGCCTTCCTATTGCATGATCATGTTGCTGTAAAGAGTGCACTAGATATCTCTCATTCGAAGACCATGATTGGCTGAATCTGCTGGTCATTTCTCAGGGGAACATGATCATTGCTAATTGGAGAGCAGTAATTGGAGAGTATCGGACTGTTGGAGACAGGCCACTGCTTTTACACAGAGAGCAGCGGCCCTTATTAGTCTGCTTCCAGTATTCTGACTTTTGGAATAGGGCTGCAGCACAATTAAGGCCTCATGCATACTGTATGCTCTTGGTGTTTTTTTCTCCTACAGGAGTTTAGCAGCAGCACAAATGTGGTAAAAATCAGCGTTTTGCATTGGCACGTTCACAAGCGTTTCCACATCTGCATCTGCCATTAATAAGAGGGGCATTTAAGTCAAACCAGGACTTTAATTTACAGGTATTAAAAAGGATTCTAGCATGGCGGTACTACACACAGTAGTAAGTGGCAAGTGTGTCCTTTTACTGATAGGCAGCATACATGTCACAGGACAGTCCAGAGAGCGTTAATCAAGATGGCAGACAACAGTGTTAGTGCGTGCATTGAACAGCTCCACTACAGACTCACCACCACCCAAACATTTTTTGAACCATTCCACCTGCAAGTAAAGTGATGGCAGGTGTTCTACCCCATGGTGCCACTATCAACAGTGAATATTACTGTTGTGTTCTGAGTAATGTGCATACGAGTCTGTGGAAAAAATAGCCTGGTTTGATCACTAATGCCACGTACACACGACCGTTTTTTCCGTCAGTATGAACTCTGACGGTTTTTTCGATGGAGTTCTGACGGAGCTCCGCTGAAACTGACTTGCCTACACACGATCACACCAAAGTCCGATCGTTTAAAACGCGATGACGTACGACGGGACTAGAAAAAGGAAGTTCAATAGCCAGTAGCCAATAGCTGCCCTTGCATAGGTTTTGGTCCGTCAGAATAGCATACAGACGAACGGTTTTCCCGGAAAGATTTAAAACATGTTCTATTTCTAGGTCCGTCAGAATTTTCGAAAGAAAAAGTCCAATTAAATCCACACACGATCGGAATGTCCGATGGAATGATTCAGTCAGACCTTTTGCTGCCGGAAAGTCCGGTCGTGTGCTGTACTGCCTTCTCCAGAACAACGCACAAGCTCATACTGCTCACCGTCCTTACGTGCACATTACAGCTGGGAAGTATTGCCACATTCCCCTTACAACCCGGACCTCGCTCCGAGTAATTTTCATCAGTTTGAACCCCTAAAGGCTTTCCTCGGAGCTTAGCATTTCAGCACTGATGACTAAGTGAAGCAGGCTGTCCTAGGATGGTTCAGGCACACTGACAAATCTTTCTATGCCGAAGCTAGTTAAATGATGGGATAAGTGTATAAATGTATCAGGAGAGTATGTCAAAAAATTAGTGCAGTTTCCACTCCTTGAAATTTGTTCTTTTATTATATAAACTCAAATGTCCTGGTTTGACTTGAGTGCCCCTCGTACATTGTATTGGCCAGTATTATGGCCATTGGAATGCATTAACTTGGGAATGTGCATAGCATTAATGTGCAATAAAGAGGAAGTAAACTCCTCTGTTTTGTTTGTACCTATAGGTAAGCCTATAATAAGGCTTACCTGTAGATACTGTAAATATCTCCTACACTTGCACCGTTTAGGAGATATTTACTGTATAGTGCACCAATTATGTAATCGGCGCATGCTCTCTGAAGAAACGGCATGGGCGGCATGTGCAGGAGTGATGTCATTCCTGCGCAGGCCAATCACAGCGCCGGAGACCGAGAACCTGGTAGAAACTCCAGGGAACATGTCGGCCGTGTCAGCGGTATGCTGTCCCTGCTGCAAGGCTTCATTCTAAGGTAAGTATTTCATAATGAGCTAGTATGCGATGCATACTAGCTCATTATGCCTTAGTTTTTGTTTTGTTTTTCACAAAGGTTCTACAACCTCTTTTTTGAGCACTTTGAGCGGTTTTTGAGCACTTTTTATGCTCAAGAGCTCCTCTCCAAAATGTACAAGTGATTATATATATATATATATATATATATATAACTTCTGTGAATGCCTATAGTGTACATGGACACATAGGCTAACATGAAGGGGAGTTTACAGGCGAAGACAAAAAAAAGCTCAAATGCCTGAGGAAGCAGGTTTTTTTGGGCTGCAAAGTGCGTGAGGCTTTAACACGCAAACCAACTGATATTATTATATTATTATATTATTATTATCTTTATACAGGATTTTTATATCGCTAACAGTTTGCTCAGCACTTTATATTAAAGGGTAAGTTCCCCTTTGTACACTTTTTTTTTCTAAATTCCAGGTCCCCTAAGCACTAATATAGCATTTATGTACTTTTTTTGCAAAAATATCAAAGCTTTCCATTAAATCTACAGTCACTTACTTTTCTTGTCCTAATCCATGTTTCCAGATGTTGCCATTAGTAATGTCTTCTTCCTGACCAGACTTTAGGTCATGACGCATATATGCGATATCTCAGCGGATGGGCTACGCTGAGAGGCAACATATATGGGGCCCAGTGTAAGCACTTTTCTTTGCTGAGAGCGAATGCTTTGCGAGCTCCCAGCACATTTACCAGTGGGGACCAGAAATCTCTCGATGCATACTTGCGATCGGGAGCTTTCCAATTATGTAGCCTCTGTGACAGCCAAACACAGCGGTCACATGACCCCAAAAACCCACCTCTGCCTCCTGGCATTTAGAACCTCTTAAGACCCCTTTCACACTGGGGCAGCAAGTCCGTTAGCGGTAAAGCCCTTTACCGCTGCTTAAGCGGAGCTTTTTGGGCGCTAGCGGGGAGCTTTTAACCCCCAAGAAGGGGTTAACAACGGGTTAAAAGCATGAGCGCTTCTGAATTGCTTTTTAGGCTATTCATTCCAATGGGCGGGGGGGGGGGGGGTTAGGAGCACTGTATTCAGCGCTCCAAAGATTTTTTTTCCCGCAAGCGCACCGCCCCAGTGTGAATGCACTCGGGCTTTCACACTGGGGCGGCATGAGAGGCAGTTTTCAGGTGCTTTACAGGCGCTATTTTTAGCGCTAAAACGCCTGAGAACTGCCTCAGTGTGAAAGGGGTCTAAAGGGTTGGGAGGCGGCAGGGAGGAAGGGGTTAAATTATTTAGTTGTTCAAGGTCTATGATAAGAATGTTCTATAAATCAGTGAGGATACTAAAAAAAGCAATAATAATGATGTTATCAAATGTAATACTTTCACTTTAAAACACATTCACCCCAATCTGTAATATTGCCAACTGGATCTTACATTATTTTTTTCAGGTTACGATTAGAAATTTTGCCTCATGCCAAATCTGTCACCAGCAATGATTCATATCACGTAAGACGTTTGTATGTTGATGTTAAGTAGAGTAAGGTGGTTTGGCGCAGTTGTCTGTGTTTACTGGATACTATTATTGCATAATGCAGTCCTATTTCATAGTAGCTCTCCTGGTTGTGTAATAATAGCCACTATGCTACTAACTTGTTTATTTTTCACGTAGTGGCCTTTTGCAAACAGATATGGTTATATATGCTGGCTATCATTAATGAATTATGCATGTTACAAGAAGGTGAACAGCCTCGGTTCTCATTGGGGTTGTTTTACTAAAACTAGAGAGTGCAAAATCTGGTGCAGCTGTGCATGGTAGCGAATTGGCTTCTAACTTCAGCTTGTTCAATTAAAGTGGTTGTAAACCCCCCTGAGACATTTTTTACATATAGGTAAGCCTATACTAAAGCTTACGTATATGTACTGAAAATATCTCCTAAACGTGCACCGTTTAGGAGATATTTACCTTGTAGTGCGCTGATGAAGTCATTGGCGCATGCGCAATGAAGAAACGGCCCTTCGTGCCATTTCTTCCCCAGCATGTACCAGGAGCGGCGGCTCTGGCCAGTCACAGAGCTTGAGTCTGCAGCCCCCGGAGGGAAGAGGGGTGAAGATGGATGCTTCCAACAGCGGGGACATCGCAGACATCACGGGCTTCGTTTGCAGGTAAGTGCCACATAATGGGCTAGGATGGGATGCATACTAGCCCATTATGCTTTTACTTTGCAGGGGAATAAAGAGGAAGTAAAACCCATCAGGGTTTACTTCCTCTTTAAGCTTTGACAAAAAAAAATGGAAGCTGTACACTGCAAAGAGGTCCCCAAGTATCTTAAGCCACATAAAGCAATCCCCCCTTTCCTGACACTCTTCAGCATTGTGAGGGCATGGTTATGATAAGTATATTGATGAGGCTCCAGCTGAACTGGGATGTGGCAGGTGTGAAAACAGGTTGCTGAGACTACAGGCGTACCAATAAAACAAGCAAGGATGCACGCTGATGACACATGGATATGCATCCGTGGTTAAGGGTGGTACACATGGGCTGAATATCAGCTGGTATTTAGTCTGTGTGTACATCAGCCTGTCCAAAAGAGGCCGGGCTAACGTTCTGGCTTCTAATGAACGGGTATGCTGGAAAAACAGCAGCTGATCAGCATCTAATCAGCGCTTGCAGCCAGTGGCGTCTCCAGCTTTCAAATTTAGGGGGGGCACATGGGGGGACAGGGACAAAAGTAGGGGGGCAATTATAAAATGCGCATATATATATATATATATATATATATACACTGGGGCCCTTTACTACGATCCCACAACGGCCCTTTCACATGTTCTGCAGTGAGCTCCCTTCCTACTGTATTGGGGCCCCACAGGGTGGCAGAAAACAAGAGATATACACTACCGTTCAAAAGTTTGGGGTCACATTGAAATGTCCTTATTTTTGAAGGAAAAGCACTGTACTTTTAAATGAAGCTAACTTTAAACTAGTCCTAACTTTAAACAAATATACTCTATACATTGCTAATGTGGTAAATGACTATTCTAACTGCAAATGTCTAGTTTTTGGTGCAATATCTACATAGGTGTATAGAGGCCCATTTCCAGCAACTATCACTCCAGTGTTCTAATGGTACAATGTGTTTGCTCATTGGCTCAGAAGGCTAATTGATGATTAGCAAACCCTTGTGCAATCATGTTCACACATCTAAAAACAGTCTAGCTCCTTCCAGAAGCTACAAAATTGACCTTCCTGTGAGCAGATTGAGTTTCTGGAGCATCACATTTGTGGGGTCAATTAAACGCTCAAAATGGCCAGAAAAAGAGAACTTTCATCTGAAACTCGACAGTCTATTCTTGTTCTTAGAAATGAAGGCTATTCCATGCGAGAAATTGCAAAGAAATTGAAGATTTCCTACAACGGTGTGTACTACTCCCTTCAGAGGACAGCACAAACAGGCTCTAACCAGAGTAGAAAAAGAAGTGGGAGGCTGCGTTGCACAACTAAGCAAGAAGATAAGCACATTAGAGTCTCTAGTTTGAGAAACAGACGCCTCACAGGTCCCCAACTGGCATCTTCATTAAATAGTACCCGCAAAACACCAGTGTCAACATCTACAGTGAAGAGGCGGCTGCGGGATTTTGGGCTTCAGGGCAGAGTGGCAAAGAAAAAGCCATATCTGAGACTGGCCAATAAAAGAAAAAGATTAAGATGGGCAAAAGAACACAGACATTGGACAGAGGAAGACTGGAAAAAAGTGTTGTGGACGGATGAATCCAAGTTTGAGGTGTTTGGATCACAAAGAAGAATGTTTGTGAGACGCAGAACAAATGAAAAGATGCTGGAAGAATGCCTGACGCCATCTGTTAAGCATGGTGGAGGTAATGTGATGGTCTGGGGTTGCTTTGGTGCTGGTAAGGTGGGAGCTTTGTACAGGGTAAAAGGGATTCTGAATAAGGAAGGCTATCACTCCATTTTGCAACGCCATGCCATACCCAGTGGACAGCGCTTGATTGGAGCCAATTTCATCCTACAACAGGACAATGACCCTAAACACACCTCCAAATTGTGCAAGAACTATTTACAGCAGAAGCAGGCAGCTGGTATTCTATCGGTAATGGAGTGGCCAGCACAGTCACCAGATCTGAACCCCATTGAGCTGTTGTGGGAGCAGCTTGACCGTATGGTACGCCAGAAGTGCCCATCCAACCAATCCAACTTGTGGGAGCTGCTTCTAGAAGCGTGGGGTGCAATTTCTCCAGCTTACCTCAATAAATTAACAGCTAGAATGCCAAAGGTGTGCAATGCTGTAATTGCTGCAAAAGGAGGATTCTTTGATGAAAGCAAAGTTTGATGTAAAAACAATGTTATTTCAAATACAAATCATTATTTCTAACCTTGTCAATGTCTTGACTCTATTCTCTATTCATTTCACAACGTATGGTGGTGAATAAGTGTGACTTTTCATGGAAAACACAAAATTGTTTGGGTGACCCCAAACTTTTGAACGGTAGTGTATGTCACCAGCATACCAAGAAAATATAAGGATCCAAAGCAGTGGAAGAACTATCAGGGTTGCAAAGGTTGTCTTGCCTCCGGGCCCTGGTGTTCCACCACTGTGGGGTTCCCCAGCCTCCTCTTACTGTCCTGCCCCTGCTATTGATAGCGCTGGTCTGGCATCTCTTGGAATTTTCAGGCTGGTTGTCCTGTTCTAAGGACGAGAGAAATCAGTCTGTTTTTTCAGTAACTGAGAGTCCTGGTGGAGTCCTTCCTGCAACTCGCTCTTCTCCCTGCCAATGAGGATGCAGGTGAAGGAGCAGATTGGGTGGCCGTGGTTGTATGAGCGCTCGCATTATGCAGTGCCAGCAAGCAGAGGGAGGGGGGAGGAATCACCCGCAGGAGCTGACTGGGGACTCTCTCCCTCTTAGACATTGATTTTTTGTAAAAAAAAAAAAAAAAAAATTTTTTTTTTGGGGGGCACATGGTGGGGCACAGCATAATGTTGGGGGGGTCAGGGCCCCCTCTGGCCCCCCCCTAGGGTCGCCATTGCTTGCAGCCAATGTCTGCAAGCGCTGACCGTTGTGTTCTGGCGGTCAGCACAGAACACAATAGCTTAGGAGGGGGAGAAAAAAACTGAGGAGCTCACAAGGATCTCTCTGTACTAACTATGCAATGTTAGTATAGCGAGATCCCTGCGAGATCCTCCATTTTTTTTTTGTTCAGTCTGCTGGGTTGAACAAAAAAAAACCTGTCAGTGTGTACTGGGCTTTAGCCTGGTCAGATCTGAACAGGAAGCCCTGTGACATAGAGGAAACTGTCAGGATCGCTGGATATTTAATCTATAATACCATTTACATATGACTAAAAAGCAAAAAAATAACAAATAGCATGTAAGGTAGAATGCACATTGGCAGATTTTTGATTTAACATACACTTTAGTATACCTAGAGCTTTGTAAATAATATCTGTATTTTTATTATAGCGCGATGCTCTGAAATAACTTGTAGAGAACCAATCACAATTGTGGGCTGTAGGGGTCAGAGTTCACCTTATATCTAACAGTTGCCATCATAGCCTATCACGACTGCCTGATCTCATGGTGACAACAGTTAAAGCAAGATTGAATAAGCAGAAATACTCAACTGCTGATTTGTCACCAGAAAAAGGAGTGAAAGTAAATCTTCTAATAGGGGCACCCATTATAAGGGAGGAATGCCCCTACTTTTGGGGGATTTCCTCTCACTTCCTGTTGCGTTCTGGGACAGGAAATGAAGGTAAATCTCCCAAACTAGACATGGGCAGCAAATATACTGATAGGGATTTTAAAATCATTTGGCTTTTAAAAAGTAGGCAGGAACTACTAGAAATGTTTTTAATGTTGCCAACCAATACCTACTTCTACTGCATTTACCCTGTTGGATTTGTATGCAAGTAAGGGGTTTATAAATCTATCTGCTCTGCCAAAGTGCCCAATAAAGAGATTACTAGAAAGGAAGTCAGCCGCATATGGCAAAATAACTCGGAAGTATTTTAAAGTATTTAAAAGTGTCCCAATAACTTCACAATAGCTACTGATGCATGTTACAAATGGACTATGTTTATTCAATTTAGGTTTCGGCTTTTTTTCACCTTTTGTGTCACAGATAGGAAGTTAAAAGAACTAGAACTAAAAGCAAAAAAATTGTAAAAAAAAAATGTTGCATAGAGGAGGGCAGGCCATAAATTTATAAATGTTTTTCATTCAACAAGCAGGTTGAACGAAAAAAATATTATCCAATTCCCCTATCCACACATTCGATGTGGATGGGGAAATCACTCCTACTATGCTATTGTGTTCTGACAGCAAAGAGACTTCCAGTCGGCCCGTACATTCAGCTAGTCCCTGCTGAACCGACAGAATTTTAATTCATGTATGGCCGCCTTAAAGAGGAAGTAAACCTAGTGGGTTTTACTTCCTTTTTTTTCCCCTGCAAAGTAAAAGCATAACGGGCTAATATGCATCGCATACTAGCCCATTATGTTGCACTTACCTGTAAACAAAGCCTGCAACGTCCCCAAGGTCCTGACTGGTGGCTGCGTCCATCTTCACCCCTCTTCCTTCCGGGGCCGTGGACTCCGGCTTTGTGACTGGCCGGAGTCTCATGACGTCACTCCTGCATATGCGCATGGGAGCCAACGGTCACGGCACAGGCCCTTTAGAAACAGCACGATCGTGCCCTTTCTTCAGTCCGCATGCGCCCATGGCGTCGGCACAAGCGTATGTGGTAGATATCTCCAAAACAGGGTTAGGGGATATTTCCAGTACCTACAGGTAAGCCCTATTATAAGCTTACCTGGAGGGAAAAGTGGTGTGTAAGGGTTTTCAACCACTTTAAGGGATGGTTATAACCCCTGTCAGTTTTGCCATCTGTGTCCCATTTGAGGGGATTTTCCTCCACCTCCTGTCCCATAGCCAACACAGGCAGTGAGAGTTAATCCCTCCAAAGTGAGGGAATGCCTGGTTGTCACCAGAACTAGTGTCCCCACTGGAAGATTTCCTCTCTATTCCTGTTCTGGAGAAATCTTACAATGTGGATACTAGTTCCAGTGACTCAGGTGACGCCCCGGAATTCTCTCATTTTGGAGGGATTTCCTCTCACTCCCTGTTTCAGTTATGGGACAGGAAGTGATAGGAAATTTCCCCAATGAGACACAGATGGCAAAAAATGGCAGGGGCTATAACTTCTCTTTAAAAACGAACAGGGGTTATAACTCTCCTTTACTCTATCCAAAATGGAAAAAAAAGCTTTGCCTTTAGTTCTATTTTAAATATAGGATGTTGGGCATGCATATGTATCATTGAGCTCATTAGACATGTTATCACAGAATTGTGTAACTGTAAATATACAGGACTGAAGGAAGGCGACAATACAGTACAACTACTGTTATAAGAACCTTCAGTGGCTGTAGGGCTGGCTATACATCACCTGATAAAATGATTGGAAAGTACATTCGGGTTGTGTATGGTAACAAATCTTTCTGCATGTTGTCATTGAGCATTATTGCACAGAGATTAACCTACATTCTGAGAATTTTCTTTGCCAAGATACTATGCATCAGCCAGTTTATAAAGCTCATGGCAGGTCCTGACAGCATGAATCAAAAGGACAAAAAATGATTTCACCCGCTGACATTCTTTGGGAAACCTCAGCCCACCTTTGGCGAACCCAACCCAACCAACGTATTATCAGCCATATCAACCTGAACTGACCTCCACTGAAATGTGCCGTGATGTAAAATAGTAATGTAAGTTTCAGATGTTTGCACTCAGCATTATCAATATAGGTAGGTCATAGGCTGTGTCCACATGGATGTTTTTGTGGAGAGCTTTCTAGGTAAATGCAAACATTGAAGGGCGTGAAAAATTGTATCTGTTTTTATGCTTCTTCATGCCGAATCATCTGGCATCAGAAAATACATCGACCTGGACATACCAATGGCAGATACATTGATTAAAGAGCCACTGTACATGCATTTTAACTGGATCTATATACCTGGTGTAAAAATAATAATGAATAAACATGTCAAAGACTATAGGTCTTGTTAAAACTTAATTTATAGAAAAGGGAATCAGGGTACTAGACAGCAATACAGCTGACTTCTTGCATAGTTGTCTCAATGAAGACAACCATTTTCTGTTAAAGTAAAACTATGAACAAAATGATCATTTATATATATGATCAGGGGCGGACTGATAACTCATGGGGCCCCCGGGCAATAGGAGATTATGGGGCCACACAGTATACACACACACAGTATACAATCGCACAGTATACACAGACAGATGTAAAAAAACACAGATTTATACATACTGTCCCTGGTTTTACTGAGGCTGGCAACCCTGATGGGGCCCCCTAGTGGCCCAGGGCCCTCGGGCAGTGCCCGAGTGGTTCAATGGTCAGTCCGCCCCTGTATATGATGCAGTCTGTCACTATCATTAAAGCAGAACTATACTTACCTCCCCTCCAGTAAAGTGATGTCCACAAGCTCCCTTGCCGCCATCTTCGCTCAGTCTTTTTACGCATTTGGGATCTTTGGTAATCTTAATTTGCTGTGGTGGGATGACGTAACTACTGTGCATGCGCAGGAGTTCATTTGTCTCGGCACATGCCAAAAATGTACACATGTGCAATGCAGTGTACATTATCAAGAAGGTCACAGGCAGGTAAGATTCATTTATTGAAGAAGAGACCTAGTACGGTATGTTTATTCTGCAATGAAAAGCTTTCCTTTTTTATTTGTATTTAAAGTTCTACTTTAACGCTTTCGTTTTTATTTTTCTGACTCCCTATGTACAATAATTTTATCATTTGTTGATCCCGCTAGTGGATCCCTTATTTTTCCACTTTCTGTAACAGGCCAAGCTGTCCGGTAAAAGTAGCAGTTACTGTTGTTAGGACAAACCATATTACACAGGTGGGGTGGGTCAGCTTTTTTTTTCATGTGTTTTTTAAGTCCCCCACCCCCAGAAAAAAAAAAATGTAATACTCACCTCTATGAGCACACTGCATCGCTGTGATGCTGCAGGCGTCCCCTGCTGATTTTAAGCCCAAGAAGTGATCAAATGACCGCTGATCGCTCAGTTCTTGGCCTTACGACTGTCAACACCAAATTGGCATTTCTGTTTAGGACACCCTCAGACAGAGTTGCAAACATCTGGTTTGTTCTCTGTTGTCAGTGCTGAGATATATCAGTGCCATGGTTCACAGCCCACTAGACTAGCATGCAGTATGCACTTAGAAGAGTATGTATATACTGGGTGAAAGGGGAACCTTCAAGGATTGTGTTGATTGTGGATGATAAGGGTTTTTCATGCACGGCATGATTCTCCCTAATGATGTAGGCATCCTTAGCATCATATCAGACCTATTCGGAGGTTTACAAGCATGCAACAACAGGCACATTTGGGAAATTCTCTGATGAAATATTCCCTTCTTTAGGAAAAAACAGCCTAAAATCGCTCACAAATAATTTAAAGTATGCAAATTAGAATAGAAAATCAAAAGTCAGATAGAGAGAACAAATTGGCATGTGTTTGTAAGTGCAAAACCCCACTGAGGAACCATAGACCTTGCCGAACCATCTGCAATTAAAACTGGTGAGCAATCTGCCCATCTATGGGCAACCATAAGCTCTCATATATGCTACAATTACTAGTGATGTTTTGACAGTACATGACGGAGACATACTTGGCTCCGAGACATACTTGGCTTAAACCGAGGTAACAAAGAAAGGTGAAAATAGCATCTTACCTTAATGTTGCTGAAGGTTCCCCTGCAACAGCCTGCTAGAGTTCTGCTCTGGGACTTGTTATCTCCCAGTTTCACTCCCATTTTCAAGCAGATTGTACTGGAGAGATGTGTAAAACAGTCCAGGACCAGTTAGTAGACTTATCTAAGGAGACAGAACTGGACAGAGCAGTCTCTCTTTATGTATGGAAGTCTGTGGAAAGGCTCCGGCAATCTCTCATCTGCCTTCTCCAGCACAAGCAGTCTTCTTCTCTGTCTCAGCTCAGGTGTCTGCAGAGGTTTAAGTTAAAGGGGAGGATTTATAACTTTTTCCTCTATGACAGATTCTTTCTCCCTCCCTCCGCCTACTTTTCAAACAATTGGGACAAGAGAGAAAAGCAGGAGCACACAGTGTAATGAAAACAGTCAATGACTTGGGAAATCTATGAGTAAAGCCAGGGAGCAAACTACAAAGTCCTGTAAATGTGAAACAAGTCTCCGCGGTGAATCAGCCACCTTTGGCTTTGTGAATACTGCTTATTGGAAAAAGGAAATAACTATGTTATTTAAAGGAAAGAGAAAGAGAGCGAGAGAGAATTGAAAAAAAAAAAAAAAAAGCAAGAAGAGCATTCATATAGCATTAAATACATTTAAAGCGCTATTGCTACCAGAACATACTGTATGTATATATATATATATATATCTATATAAATATATAGATATATATATATACCGTAAAACAGCATTTATCAACCTTTATAACACGAAAGAACCCTTGCAATAACTTTCTGGTCTCAGAGAATCCCGGTTTATAGTTAATGCCTACAACTCATGGTACATTAGTGTGATGGTCTGTGGAAAGAATGCTCCATACACTTGTGGTCATTGGGAAGATACACCTCTTATAGATAGCTAAAAAATATCATTTGTGTCAGTGGTTACTTATCTAAGTGGCAAAAATTGATCATTGCTCAGGAAACCAGGACTTTTTTTCAGCAGGAAACGTGGGGGGAACGCAGTTCTGGCACCTCTTAGGCTGACTGTATGTAATGGCAAGTGGTGCTGGGGTGTGCTGCAGGAAATTAATGCTCACTGCTGGGGATCTATTTTTGCAAGGGGGGTCTATTGTTGCTGGGGAGGTCTATTGTTGCTGGTGGGGGACCTATTGTTGCTGGGGGGGTCAGTTGTTGCTGGAGGGTCAGTTGTTGCTGAAAGAGATCTACTGTTGCGGGAGGGGTCTATTGTTGCTGGGGAGGTCTATTGTTGCTGGTGGGGGACCTATTGTTGCTGGGGGAGTCAGTTGTTGCTGGAGGGTCAGTTGTTGCTGAAAGAGATCTACTGTTGGGGAGGGGTCTATTGTTGATGGCAGCCAGACAGACTATTAATGCTGGCTGTGCGGAGATCTGTTGATGCTGCTGGGAGTCTATTGTTGCTGGCGGGGAAATTTTGTTGTGGTTGGTCCATTGTTGTTAGGGGGATCTATTGTTGCTGGCTGCAGGGGATCTATTTTACTGCTTTTTTTACCGAATTCCATACAAATTACTTAGCACCTCAAAATGATACTTGGAATTCTTTTCTGTATTGTCTAAAAGGGACGGTACTGGGAGGTGGGTAGGGGCAGAGAAAAGGGGTGACTTGGAAAGGGGGAGTTCCTGCACCTATTGTCTGAGAAAAAAAGCCCTGAGGAATCTCTGGAGGACCCCTAGAGTTTCACTGAGCCCTGGTTGAGAATGGCTGCTGTAGAGCATTAGATACAACTTGATACAAGAACATAAGGTAGATTAATTAAAGCTGGTACGTTCATAATCTGGTGCAGCTGTGCATGGTAGCCAATCAGCTTCTGACCTCAGCTTGTTCAATTAAGCTTTAGCAATAAAACCTAGAAGCTGGTTGGTTTCTATGCAGAAGTGAGCCTGATATTGCACTCGCCAGCCCCAGTAAATAAACCCCATGGTGTTAACAGAGGCAGATGTGGGTATGCGGAGAGCACTGTGCTGGGCATCTGGACACCAGTAAAGACGTGGTCAGGGATTGGCCTATGCCCCTACCCTCCCACAACTTGATTATCCATTTAGATGACGTAGCCCTTTGAGCACGTTAAAGGTATGTGTACTTTTTGAGTTTACCAAAGTCCCCCGCCACCTCTATAAAAAAAAAGACTGCAGTTAAATAATTTACAGCATACTGGGGGGTTGATTTACTAAAGTCAAATATACTGTTCTCTGCAAGTGCAGCTGCTCTAGATTTAAGGGGAAGCTCTGAAATTAGGGAAAGCTCTGCTGATTTCTGTGATCCAATCATGTGCAAGCAAAAATGCTTTTTATTTTCCTTGCATGTTTCCAATAGATCTACAACACATGCACTTGCAGTGCACAGACTAATTATTTTTAGTAAATCAACCCCAAAGTGTTCTGTAATAGGGACAGGAGGGGTGGACAAATGGCAGTGCTGCCTTAATGTATGAAGTATTACAGAAATGATAAACACTGGCTGTATTGCCTACCACCCTCTGAGAAGCAATCCACCAGTAGCGGCTGGTAGTATATTTTGGGGGGGGTGGCAAAACCCCCCTTTGGAATCCATGTGTCTGGCGCCCTGCATGTAGATTAGGGGGTCCAAATCATGGATTTGGGGGGGGGGGGACAGCGCCCCTGTCCCCGGCATTAGGGGCCGCCACTGCAATCTATGCCTGTTTTTACTGAGCCCCAGTTGTCCTTTTAAATGGTATACACCTCTTATGATTTAAATATAGATCAGTAGATCGATAGATAGAGTAAGAGGGAGATTAAAATATATTAAAATATTGTTCTATAAAATGTAAACTTTTTTATCATTTAATAATTTCTTTAATATTTTACTTTAAAAATAAACACTTATTACGACAGCCATGACAGCATCCTGAGCTTTTTATTAGGAAACCTGCCACTATCTTCCTTTCTCACAGACTGTATTGATTAACTAGTAAAATGTTGCTGCTTGGACTATTTTCAGCATAGTTCTTCTGAAGAAGAGAGTTCACAGAAAGTAGATCTTGTGTAATCACCATTAGTTGGCTGCAATTGGAAAATACAAAGTTTTCATATGCAATATTTTTTATTTACCTGATTAAAAGAAAAAGACAATATTTTTGATGTTTCTTTTTTTATTTAAAACTGAATATAAAAATATATAATAATAAAACTATAGATTTTCTTTAAAACTGAACTCCAGGATAAGCAGATATTATGTAAATAAAAGAGCCATGTGTATTCCTACTTGAATCTTGGTATACTTTGTGTATTTCTTCCAGTAATCCAGTGTAAAACTTTACCTCTGTGCAGAGCTTCCTGTAATACAGACCACTTACTGCTGCTCTCCCTGCTTGTGCTGGATGACTGGTCTTGTCTCCGCCCCCTTCTGTAGTTTTCTATAGGCAGCCTGTAGTGGGTGGAGCCTGCTGGGTCCCTCCTACAGTTTTGCACTTTTGGTGTCACTGCTGAGAGCACAAAGTTATAGCTAGATCGGCAAATGCATTTGATGTGCACAAAGTGGATTTGTATCCTTTGTAGTTGTTTAAGAGTATATTTAAATGAAAGTTTTTGTGACTGTATTTAGCTTTAAAGACCTTTCTTTGGCTGGCTATAAAACATGCACTTGTGTTCCCCATGGGCGTTTTGAAATCTGACTCCAGACAGGTATATTAAAGTCTGGCATGTAATAGTGATAATTAATGTTGTTATAGTACCTTAAAGGCAGATGTTGGGTACTTCATTTTGACTCCACGTATTACTAAAGCTGAACTCAAGGTGAAAAAATGTTAAATCCCTTTAGATATATTCTACAAATATCACAAAACTTATAAATCAATTTTTAAATACCCTTGTAAAATTATTGGTGACATCACCTCTGTGTGGCACAAGGCTTGTGCAGATAGCATAGCTATGGAAGAGAACCAGCAGGTTCTCCAAATACAAGCTGTCTGGGGAAAACTACATAAAGGGGCAGATACATGACCAGTCACAATGCACAAGGAGAGAGAGCAACAGTGACTGGTCTTTATTACAGAGGAATTGCAGGAGTTGTTCCACGATGATTTACTGCACATATCTGAAAGAACTATACAAAGGACATCACAACTCAAAAATCAGTTAAGGTCTTATTTATTTAAGGTGGCCATACATGGATTGAAATTTAGCCGGTTCAGCAAGGACTTGATGAATTTCGATCCATGTATGGGCAGGCTGGTTGTATGAAAGTCAATCTGTTGATCTACTTGTGTACATCCAGCCTGTTGAGTTTTTCCCAAACAATCAGTGCCACCGGTTATAGCTGGCAACACTGACCATTGTATTCTGGAAGGCTCCCCACAGTCAGAATACAATAGCACAGTGGGAGGGATTCAGCCATCCATATCAAATGTGTGAATAGGGGAATCGCTTCATTTTTTTTGTTTAACTGCTTGCCGACCGCCGGCTGTCAATTGACGGGCAGGCGGCGCAGCTCTCATTGCGGGAGGGCGTCCTATGACGCCCTCGCTTTCCCGGCCCACCAGGGGGTGCGCGCGCCAACGACGGCAATCGCGCACGCCCGCCGTGTCACCCGGTGCGTGTGCCCGGCAGCCGCGATGTCCGCCATTGCCCGGTAACACAACAGGACCATGGATCTGTGTGTGTAAACACACAGATCCATGTCCTGTCAGGTGAGAGGAGACCGATGGTGTGTTCCCAGTACAGAGGAACACCGATTGGTCTCCTCCCCTTGTAAGTCCCCTCCCCCTACAGTTAGAAATCCCTAGGAACATAATTAACCCCTTGATCACCCCCTAGTGTTAACCCCTTCCCTGCCAGTTACATTTATACAGTAATCAATGCATTTTTATAGCACGGATCGCTGTATAAATGTAAATGGTCCCAAAAATGTGTCAAAAGTGTCCGATATGTCCGCCGCAATATCGCAGTCACGATAAAAATCGCAGATCGCCGCCATTACTAGTAAAAAAAAATAAATAAATAAAAATGCTATAAATCTATCCCCTATTTTGCAGACACTATAACTTTTGCACAAACCAATCAATATACGCGTATTGCAATTTTTTTTTACCAAAAATATGTAGAAGAATATGTATCGGCCTAAACTGAGGAAAAAAATTGTTTTAAAGAAAAAAAATTGGATATTTATTATAGCAAAAAGTAAAAAATATTGTGTTTTTTTTTCAAACTTGTCACTCTTCTTTTGTTTATAGCACAAAAAATAAAAACCGCAGAGGTGATCAAATACCACCAAAAGAAAGCTCTATTTGTGGGGAAAAAATAATAACAATTTCATCTGGGTACAGTGTTGTATGACCGCGCAATTGTCATTCAAAGTGTGACAGCGCTGAAAGCTGAAAAATGACTTGGGCAGGAAGGGGGTGAAAATGCCCTGTATTGAAGTGGTTAACCCGCTGGTTGAATGTAAAAAAAAAAATTATCAATGTATGATCTGCCTTAAGCCTAGTACACACTACAAGTTTTCATTTTCGTTCAACCCAGTGGGAGCCGGTCGGCAAACCGTTTTCGATCATGACCCTGTTGGACTGGTCCAACATGGACCATAGACCATAGACACGGGCCACATGCCGGGAGACATCGGCCGGTTCAATAGAAACTGGCCAATGTCACCCAGCATTCGGCCCATGTGTACTAGGCTTTAGACTATAATTAATGTAACTATAAAAATAATATAATGAAATTTACTAGTGACTTCATTTTTTCTTTTAAGACTTTGTTCCTTTATTTTACCTGGTGATCCTGCCAGTAACACATTTCCTGTCCTAGGGTGACAACATTCACTCAGTGTATTGCAGTGTTGTCACTCTAGGCTGCACAGCAGATTTGGACAATAAAAACCTCATCCTCACCTCTATTTCATAAGGAGGAAGGGTGGTGTAGTTCACAGAAGATAGCTTGGAAAGCTGATAACATTGTGTGAGGATTTAGTTCAGTACACAAGAAATTACAAGGATATTAGGTTTGTATCCGGATAAAACAGATATAAGATAAAATAAATCGAATGCCGCCATTACCTCTAAAGACCGATAAGCTGCAATATATCAGTAATAATTAGTTCAATAAGTTAAGCGCAAAGGAAGTTACAGTGATACTGGATTTGTATCAGGATAAAAAAGTTTTTTTCTGTAGTTGCTAAAAATATATCTAGACCAAAAAAAGAAACATCATGAAGGCAATACATCTAAGGATTGGTAAACTGCAAAATATTACAATTTAGTTCTTGGGTTTAGATACATTTTAAACTATTATCTGAAAGCAAATAACTATTCCTTTTCTAATGCCGCGTACACACGGTCGTACTTTTCGTCTACAAAAGTCCAACAGACGCTGATGGACTAAAGCTGGCTGGTAATCCGATCGTGTGTGGGCTTCTCCGGACTTTCAACTGACTTTTTTAGCCTCAAATCCGACGTACTTTAGATTTGAAACATGCTTCAAAACTTTACTTCGTAACTACGACGGACCCCGAAATCCGCTCGTCTGTGTGCTAGTCCGACGGACAAAAAGCCACGCTAGGGCACCTATTGGCTACTGGCTATGAACTTCCTTATTTTAGTCCGGTGTACGTCATCACGTACGAATCCGACCGACTTTTGTGTGGTCGTGTGTAGGCAAGTCCGTTCGTTAGAAAGTAGGCCGCAAGTCCGCCGCAAGTCCACCGAAAGTCTGCCGGAAGTCTGTCGGAAAGGCTGTCCGACTTTTGTAGACGAAAAGTACGACCGTGTGTACGCGGCATTAGTCTTCTCCATAAACAGAATAACTACTGTAAAATAAAATGCTTTACAAAGCTAAACATATTTTAGGGAAGACATGAGATAATACTTAAAATTAGGTGTAAATGGTAGGTGCTTTAAAATATTATTTTTGGAGTATAACGTTGTATGTGTTTTATCTAATTTGTAGCTTACATTGCTAGAACAAAAAAACAAAAACAAAAAACAAAAAAAAAAAACTCCTTTTCCTGTCATTTCATTTTTTTTTGCAAAATTGTTATTGAATTTTCACAATTGTACAAATTAGCCAGAAAGGAAAATAAAGATAAGAAAACTAAAAATTATAGTAATAATAGAATAAACAGCATAAAATACAAAAGAAATAAGTCATTTCATTTTTTTAATAAATTCTGTGATCATTTATAAAATGTTTTCATAAAACAAAAGAAAAAAATGAAAATAAAAGAGAAAAAAAAAAGAAGCCAGAAATAAAATAACAAAAAATATTGTTTTATTTTTAATTTTTGACTATTTTTCAATAAAAATCCCATTTAACATGTCTTAGAGAATACAAAATACCAATATTTTATAGAATTAAAAAATATTAATGATAAAATGAATGTACTAATGAGAAATAAAAATAGCTCTGCTGGTAAAGTGTGTAAACTCCCTGTGCTAAGTTAGGATATATGTTGATACTATTAGTATGAAAAATATTTCATTTAATAAGAAGTGGCATGTACAGTATTAAAAATATTTCACATGTCTGCCCTGGATTCCACAATTTTCATGTAAAACAATCAATGTTCTAAAAGAATATATTTTTAAGTGCATGTAATCCAGTTATTTATTCTAAATAATTTTCAATACAGCTAGCATTTGTGCTAAAATAGCAGCCTCTTGAAATATACGTTAATGAATAAATAACAATACAATAATAAAATAAAATAAAAGATTTTATGATACTCAAAGCCAAAAAAAAATTAAAAAAAAATAAATCACAAGGACAACTAAAAAAAAGAAATTTATCCATTGGGTAAATGCGGGACAACTGGGCTGTAAAAGAACCCATGTCACATATATGACCTACATGACGTCTCCCTACCTGTATGCATATTGGGTACCGTATGCACAGACTCAGTGGCATGCCAATTTTTTGGTGCAATGTTACTTTTGCCCACCAGAGGGGGAAATTTACAAAAGTAACTGAAAACCAATTTGTTTTAGCATTTAAAAAATACTTTTTTAGATTTATATTTCTATGCATCTGTCTTTGTAAATTACATTCAACTTTCTATATGTCCAGTATTAAAGACCCATTATTAAAATACATAAAAACATAGATCCTTTTTGCCCACTTCAAAATAATTGTTCAAATGAGAAAAATGTGCTCATAGTGAAAACATTTTCTTCACATACAATGAGGAAGCATGAGACAATTAAGATAAACCTGCTCAACTTAACAGGAAAAGTACTGGTCTACAAACACAGAAGTGGATATTAATCTGTGGAAGTGCCACACAAAGAGCTTTCTAGAACAGGGGGAAAGGAAACATGGCTTGGTTCACATAGGAGCAGACCTGGCTCAATGGAGTCGCATAGCATCTGAACAGGAAAAACGAGTGTTAAGCCTCATACACACGATCAGACTTTCCGACAACAAAACCATGGAATTTTGTCCGAAGGGTGTTGGCTCAAACCTGTCTTGGAACGTAGTGACGTACTACGTGGTTTTTCAGCTCTTTAGCGCCACCCTTTGGGCTCCTTCTGCTTATTTCGTGTTAGTAGAAGTTTGGTGAGTGTTGATTTGCGCTTTTCTTTTCACGTTTTTCATTTATCGCTTTTCATTTCGTGCTTTCAGTTCGTTTCTGAACGGCTGTTCGTCAACCAGACATGTTGCGGAATCGGAGGAGATAGCGAGTTATTTATTATTGGCCTTGGAGTTATTGCTTTGACATTATTTTTTTGCTTGAATAATGATTTGATTTGGTACATTTTCTATATTTTTGGATGAATAGAATGCACTTTTTGGTTATTTTCTATTGGCAGATAGCATGTCTAATTTTTTTTTTTAATGCACAATAAAATAATTGTGGAGAATAATACTTGGCTATGTGTTTTACTTCAAATGACAGTTTGGGAGTAGACAGTTACATTTTAAAAAAATACAATGTAAAATTGACAAGGGACACCAACATAGTTGTATCTTTGTTCTTAAAAACTACGGGATAAAGGTGTTGTGGTAACTTGCCCAAATAAAAAAAAAAAAGCATAATAATATTATTCTTGATATCACTAGAAAAAAAGCCTTTAAAATGTGTTTGCAAAAACTCCATCAGTATCACCAGCAAAGCAGCTTCATTTTTATCCCATGAAATAAGAAGAGAATGTGCGCTGCATTTGGAGATTTCATAATTTGCCACGTCACGAATGTTAATTCTCCATTACAAATGCTAGTTTACAAGACCGACCGCTTCTGCTTCCGAGCATGCGTGTTTGTACTTTGGACTTTTGTCTGACGGACTTGTGTACAAACGATCAGAAAGTCTGACAACACACATTTGTTGGTGGAAAATTTGAGAACATGCTAGTCAACATTTGTTGGCGGAAAGTCCGACAACAAATGTCCGATGGAGCATACACACGGTCAGACTTACCGCCAACAGCCTGACATCCAACATTTCCCGTAGGAAAGTTAGATCGTGTGTATGCGGCATTAGAGTCCTCATTTACATCTCACATAACTGCTTATCATCTTCAGAGTCCAGTCAGATATAGACAGCCAATCCACATTGCACATCTACAGTATCTTACAAAAGTGAGTACACCCCTCACATTTTTGTAAATATTTTATTCTATCTTTTCATGTGACAACACTGAAGAAATGACACTTTGCTACAATGTAAAGTAGTGAGTGTACAGCTTGTATAACAGTGTCAATTTGCTGTCCCCTCAAAATAACTCAACACACAGCCATTAATGTCTAAACCGCTGACAACAAAAGTGAGTACATATTGGGCCCATTTGGGCCCCTAAGTAAAAATGTCCATATTGGGCCCAATTAGCAATTTTCCCTCCCCAGTGTCATGTGACTCGTTAGTGTTACAAGGTCTCAGGTGTGAATGGGAAGCAGGTGTGTTAAATTTAGTGTTATCGCTCACACTCTCTCATACTGGTCACTGGAAGTCAGAGGCGTATCTAGTGAAAATGGCTCTTATGGCAAGCACTGAAACTGCGCCCCTGTGTGATGAGGACAGAGAGGGACACAGTGCAACGAGGACAGAGAGGGACACCAGGGACAGAGAGAGATGCTGGGGACAGACAGAGAGGGAGGCAGTGTGAAGAGGACAGAGAGGAATGCCAGGGACAGGGAGGGACACTGGGGACAGACAGAGAGGGAGGCAGTGCGATGAGGACAGAGAGGGATGCAGTGCGGACAGGGGACACAAGGGGAAGCCGGGGGGGACACCGTGTGAGGGTGGGGACACAGGGGGACACTGCGGGGGGGACCAGGAGATTATCATGGGGCCTCCTGCAGTCCTGTTGGGGCCCAGGCCCCCTAATCTGTACTGGCTGCCCCTCCTCCCCCCTTTCCCCCGATGGTGGCAGAACTGGTGTCTCTAGACTCCTGTAAAAAATAAAAAGTACACAGCATCACCTGATGCCTGTAATAATAAGACCTCTCACGGCCCGCTTCTCCCCCCTGTCCCCTCCTCTCTTCTTGTCCGTCCGGTGATGTAATGTACAGTACAAGCACCTGGGGTGGATAGGAGGGAAGGAGGGGCCGGCGGAGAGCAGCATACGGTGAAAGGTCTTATTACAGCCGCTGCCTGTGCTAGACGGTATGTGTTGCAGTCTTGCAGAGCCTCTTATGGGGCCCTCCCAATGGCCCCAGGCCCTCGGGCAGTGCCCGAGTGCCCGATGGGTCAGTCTGCCCCTGCTCATTAAACTATTCACATTCAGTGAAAGTTCATGTACTGCAAACTTTTCAGTACATGAACTTTCACTGAATGTGGACAGTTTAATGAGCTTGTTGCACAAATCACTTTATTACACTTTATTTATGATATCTATTTATCTAATCCATATTGAGCACTATATTTGATTGGCTGCTTCTGCTTGGCACACACGCACATCTTTAAGTCGTCATCATCATGTACAATTGTGTGTGTGTGCCAGGCCCAAGTAGGAGCAGCAAATCAAATATAGTGCTGAATATGGTTTAAATAAATATGCATAGCCATTGATATCATAAATAAAGTGTAATAAAGTCATTTATTAAGTAGAAGTAGTACCTGCTGTTGCACAAATCACTTTATTACACTTTATTTATGATATCATTGGCTATGCATATTTATTTAATCCATATTCAGCACTACATATTTGATTGGCTGCTTGCTTCTCTTTGGCAGTGTGATGGAATCCAGGCACACAAGCACTCGCTGCTGCCTGGGGGTTCCACTTCATCCATTCTTTCTCTCTAGTCTCTCATGACTCATCTCTTCTCCTCCTCATGTCACGTGACTTCACAGACCACGCTCCGGGGAGAAGATGATGCCGGCCACGCAGAGGAGGGTAGGCGGAGCATTAGGCCCTACTTCCACCAGTTACCCTACCCTCTACGTGGACCTGGTCTGTCCAGTCATCGGTCATCATGGGGGCGCACACCTCTCACTCCCCTCCTCAGGCCAAATAACTATTAGCAAATGCTGTGCCGACGGCGCACCCTAGCAGGCCGGCCATGGGGCCGGGGGCTATATTAGTGCGAGAGGACAGGTGGGGGTTTTTTCATGCATGGGGCTGATTTTTTGCTGCCCCCCTCCCATGGCACTTGCCATGGCTTCCATACCTTAGATACGCCACTGCTGGAAGTTCAACATGGCACCTCATGACAAAGAACTCTCTGAGGATCTGAATAAAAAGAATTGTTCTACATAAAGATGGCCTAGGCTATAAGAAGATTGCCAAGACCTTGAAACTGAGCTGCAGTACGGTGGCCAAGACCATACTGCAGTTTAACAGGACAGGTTCCACTCAGAACAGGCCTTGCCATGGTAAACCAAAGAAGTTAAGTGCACGTGCTCAGCGTCATATCTAGAGGTTGTGTTTGGGAAATAGACGTATGAGTGCTGCCAGCATTGCTGCAGAGGTTGAAGGGGTGGGGGGTCAGCTTGTCAGTGCTCAGACCATACGCCGCACACTGCATCAAATTGGTCTGCATGGCTGTCGTCCCAGGAGGAGTACAAAGACAAGTGTGTCTTGCCTTCAGTCAAGCATGGCGGTGGGAGTGTCATGGCCTGGGGCTGCATGAGTGTTGCCGGCTCTGGGGAGCTACAGTTCATTGATGGAATCATAAATGCCAACATGTACTGTGACATACTGAAGTAGAGAATGATCCCCTCCCGTCGGAGACTGGGCTGCAGGGCAGTATTTCAACATGATAACGACCCCAAACACATCTCCAAGACGATCACTATTTATTCTTCGCCTCAGTCTTCACGAGGGAATCGGGGGGCTTTAGTAACCAAAACTGCAGTGTTTATCCTCATAACACATCACAGGAAGCGCTCTCATGGCTAACAGAGTACAGAATTAGAGATAGACTTGGAAAACTTAACATAAATAAATCACCAGGACCAGATTGCTTGCACCCGAGGGTCCTTAGGGAACTCAGTCAAGTAGTTGCCAGACCATTGTTCCTAATTTTTACTAACAGTCTACTGACTGGAATGGTACCAGCGGATTGGAGAAAAGCCAATGTAGCACCAATATTTAAATAGGGGCCAAAATACATCCCTGGGAATTACAGAGCAGTTAGCCTAACATCAATAGTATGCAAGCTCTTGAAGGGGATGATAAGGGACTATATACAATATTTTAGTAATCAGTAGCAGTAATCAGCATGGATTCATGAAGAATCGTTCTTGCCAAACCAATCTATTAACCTTCTATGAGGATGTGAGCTGCCATCTAGATAAAGGAAGACCCATAGACGTGGTGTATCTGGATTTTGCAAAAGCATTTGACACAGTCCCCCATAAATGTTTATTGTACAAAGTAAGGTCCGTTGGCATGGACTATAGGGTGAGTACATGGATTGAAAACTGGCTACAAGGGCGAGTTCAGAGGGTGGTGATAAATGGGGAGTACACAGAATGGTCAGGGGTGGAAAGTGGCAAAGAAAGGACACAAGAAAGAGGGAAAAATTGCTGCTCACCCCTGATAGTAGAAACAAAAAAAGAAGGAGGGTTTTCCCCAGGGTGGGGTTTTTTGGCAGCAAAATGCAATTATTGAACCAATATTGTATAAAAAATATTGTATTATATTGTACAAAAGAATCGCATAGCACAAGGGTTAAAAATGAGCTCCAGTAGAGTGTTTACAAAGCTTGTAGGATCAGACACACATTATACAGACATATTTCCATAACGACATTAAACAAATATTGTCGACATCAGAAAATAAAATCTGACGCGTTTCAACCCATATATCGAGGGTCTTCTTCAGAGGTCAGTCCAATAGTGCGTGTCCAAAAAACAAAAGGCTTCCTAAATGGAGATCCCTTTAAAAAAAATGCCTATTCTCTCTCCCCGAGGGGTCTCAAAACACCTCCACTGGCACAGCCACCAACACCGGAGCAAGACTCCAACGATGTGGCTTACGAGAAGTCAAACTAAAAGTCGCCCCCCATCAGGCCAGATGATCGGTTGGGGAGCAAGCCACACCTCAAGAAGTGTGAAAGCAAATATGAGGCTGCACCATATCGCCCTATATGATCAGACTAATTTGTGACCTAGCCCGGGATTGGCCGCAAGTTGTGTCGGGCTCAGTGAATAGATAACCAAACCGAGTCGACAAGTAGTGCAGAAGCTGCAGAGGTATCTGACCAACCAAGTAGAGGGAATGGTCAGGGGTGGAAAGTGGGGTCCGCCAGGGTTCTTTGCTGGGACCAATCCTATTTAATTTGTTCATAAACGATCAGGAGAATGGGGTAAACAGTTCAATCTCTGTATTTGCAGACAATACTAAGCTAAGCAGGGCAATAACTTCTCGGCAGGATGTGGAAACCTTGCAAGAAGATCTGAACAAATTAATGGGGTGGGCAACTACATGGCAAATGAGGTTTAATGTGAAAAAATATAAAATAATGCATTTGGGTGGCAAAAATATGAATGCAATCTACTCACTGGGGGAAGAACCTCTGGGGGAATCAAGGATGGAAAAGGACCTGGGGGCCCTAGTAGATGATAGGCTCAGCACTGGCATGCAATGCCAAGCTTCTGCTAACAAAGCAAACAGAATATTGACATGCATTAAAAAGGGGATTAACTCAAGAGATAAAGCGATAATTCTCCCACTTCGGTCTGGGCTCACCTGGAGTATGCTGTCCAGTTCTGGGCACCAGTTCTCAGGAAGGATATCCTGGAAATGAAGTGAGTACAAAGAAGGGCAACAAAGGGACTGGAGGATATTAGTTATGAAGAAAGGCTGCGAGCACTGAACTTATTCTCTCTGGAGAAGAGACGCTTGAGAGGGGATATGTTTTCAATTTACTAATACCGTACTGGTGACCCTACAATAGGAATAAAACTTTTCAGCGGAAGGGAGTTAAATAAGACACATGGCCACTCATTAAAATTAGAAGAAAAGAGGTTTAACCTTGAACTGCGTAGAGGGTTTTTTACTGTAAGAGCGGCAAGGATGTGGAATTCCCTTCCACAGGCGCTGGTTTCAGCGGGGAGCATTGATAGTTTAAAAAAACTATTAGATAAGCACATGAATGACCGCAACATACAGGGATATACAATCTAATACTGAGATATACGTAATCACACACATAGGTTGGACTTGATGGACTTGTGTCTTTATTCAACCTCACCTACAATGTAACTATGTAACTACAATGCTAAAGAAGCTGAGGGTAAAGGTGATGGGCTGGCCAAGCATGTCTCCAGACTTAAACCCTATTAAGCATCTGTGGGGCATCCTCAAACGAAAGTGGAGGAGCACAAGGTCTCTGTTGTCATGGAGGAGTGAAAAAGGACTCCAGTGACAACCTGTGAAACTCTGGTGAACTTCATGCCCAAGATGGTTAAGGCAGTGCTGGAAAATAAAGGTGGCCACACAAAATATTGACACTTTGGGCCCAAAATGGACATTTTCACTTAGGGGTGTACTCACTTTTGTTGCCAGCGGTTTAGACATTAATGGCTGTGTGTTGAGTTATTTTGAGGGGACAACAAATTTACACTGTTCTACAAGCTGTACACTCACTACTTTACATTGTAGCAAAGTGTCATTTCTTCAGTGTTGTCACATGAAAAGATAGAATAAAATATTTACAACAATGTAAGGCGTGTATTTACTTTTGTGAGCTACTGTAAGTTCCAGCACAAGCTGAAAGCATTAAAACAGCTGAATGGCAAGATCTGTGTATTCTTGAGACTTCTATAACTGTGACAACAAAGAATAATTTCACTAACATGTTATCTGTCGCTGACAGCACTGTTTCGGTTTGCACCCTGTGACTGCAGTGCATTAGCTGTGGTAAAAGTATCAGCCATTTGGGTACCAAATGCATAACTATGCACCACAGGTCTTGGTGGGAGTAGCACCTTAATGATAATGGTTAGCAGCAAAAGACCCACACTCCTCCTTCTTCTCCTTGTCCCTCACTTTTAATCCCCCTCCCTCACAAATTTCTCTATCTGCATTCACTGCAACATTTGCAGCCCCATGCAATAGGAAGGGCCAAGTCTGTCAAGGAGTTACAGAGGCCTACCTTATCAAGGGAGGACGAGAGTCAGCATGGGGTCAGACAGAGTAGGGCCAAGCATCAGCTGTAAAGTCACCCTTGCCATCTCCAGCAGAATTCTTGACCAGGCAGGTTTCTCTTCTGCAGCTGATGGAGTGGAAGGAAAAAATGTCCCCTAATCATTCTCATGCCCAGGGTTACGATACCGACTTGGCAAAACAGCTGGCTTTACAGTTGCTTCTATAACACCTGGTGGTGTCAGCTCCCTTACAAGAGTTTTCAGCCCATGCTGCACCGCAGTAGCAGGTACCCAGCTACAATTTTTTTGCTCAGAAGGTCGTGTCTGTCCTCCAACATCATGTGTAAGGTATCCTCTCTGTTCTGCTTGCAGGGTCCTCATGACGATAGATATGTGGTTCAGCAAGCTAGGGCAGGGACATTACATCTCCTGCATGGCCCACTGGGCAAATTTGCTAGCAGCTGGGAAGGATCCAGGATAGATCACACTGCTAGATTCTTCTGCACCTTGGTGACAGAGCAAACTTTTGTTATTCGGAAATTTGGATGTATCCGAATTTCCAAATTAAAATAGTACAGAATTTAAACAAATAAGAAATAATGACATTCACACCAGTTTGTGCCAGGCTTGGTCTTATATGACAACGACACCGACCTGCTGGCTGCCCTTTGGTAGGGAAAGGTCACACACATACCTTGTACCACATACCACATATACTTGTCTTGAACCCAGCAATGCAGCAGTTCTTGGTTACATAACAAGTTTTCATAATGTCCCGCAGCAGGCCAGAAGATTATGCACCCACCTTAGGTGAACATTCAAGTGTTCACTTGGCTGGAATATGGCAACACATGCTGCCTGGCAACAGCCTGATATGCAATACACGCACGTGCTGGAAATCCATGTTGGCCATGCTGCAGTGACTGCACCATCAGCGAACCATCACCATGTCAGTGGCTCCTGAATCAGGATGTGTACAACTTCATGTCACCTTTTGAAAAGGCGAGCAGAGTTGTGAGCATTAATGAGCTGGGGATTAGCGACACAATACTCCTTGTGTTCCTACTGAAGCATACACTGCATGGTGTAATAGACTGGGCACTGGAGGCAGCAAGAGGAAGAGGAGGACTTTCTGCTGTGTCATTGCCTACTGCCTGCATTTCTGTTAGGCAAAAGCAGCAAGAGGCAGAGGTGAAGTATGAGGAAGAGGGTAGGAATGCCAGTGGCAAAGAAGAGGAAGAGGTGTAGGGTGCTGGCAAAAGGGGGAGGAAATGTAATGCTGGCGGTGAGGAAAAGGAGGAGCAAATTTGGGACAGGTTCAAAAGGGAAGTTTCACCCTTCCCTGATCCAAGGGGAAAATTATGTATGGATCTAACACCACTTTCAAGATGGAGCACAAAGTGCCCAACTCGGAGGTAATGCAGCAGAGAACCTCTTTGCTGCATGTCCTGTGTTGGTTGAATCCACTGCCCAGTAGACATAGATGAAGGGGGAACACCTAATGGGAAAAAGATGGTCGTCCTCCCAAAAAAGGTGGCCTTCTTATCACGCTTATTGTTGAAACAAGCCTTTGTGTGTGGCACTGTGCAACAGGGGTGTTCTACAAAACATGACATTTAATTTTTTTAAATGTATACAGTATATATTTTTTCACTTTATTTTTCATGGGTTCCTTGCAAGATAAGGGCCACGGCCCAGACACTGCCCTTACAGATGTGTGGATAGCGACAGAGAGTACTCTTGGTGTTATCTGCATATAGTTAAACAACTATAAAACAGCATTTTGATTTGACCTCAACTGCATCTCTGGGCTCTTTTGACAATGTGGAAGGTATTGATAGCATAATGGTAAAAGTGAACATTGAAGTTTCAAAGGAGTTGGAAGTCTCACTTTTGGAACCCAATGAAAGAGAACTGGAAATCATAATTAACGCACACAAGAGAGTTTGCATGGCGTGTCTCCTTTTTAAAATATGGCCTAGTAAAAGTGCTTAAAGTGGTTGTAAACCCCATTCATGAAATGTGACCTAGGCACATGTATCTGTGGTGTTTACTTATCTCTCTCCAAAGCTCTAAGTGCCTTGTCTTTCTGCTGCTCCATGCCTCTGTTATCAGCAGGGTCACTTCTGACAAGCTCCCCAACACACGAGATAACAGATGCTGAAGTTTTGTGTCGGGGAAGGATATTTCCGCTTGAGTGCTTTCGTCATATACCGCTTCCTCCCAGTCTGAATATAGATATCAGATATTCCAACCGCTCACAAGCACAAAACAAGACGATACTTGTTTAGTTGCTGAACATGGACTCTTTTATTAGAACCAAAATACAAGTCTTATATACAGTAAAAGAGGAGGTTCCTCCCTCCTGCTCATATTACTTTAACCAGAAACCTAATTAACATGAGCTAGTTTACTAAATCATTAACCCAGACTAGGTGACTCAGAGATATGACCCCTCAGGGTAGACTTCACGTCTCCTAGCTCATCGACTATACAATACACATCATAAATATCAACACAGAACTCCTTCATACAATAGCGCGGTTAATTAGCACAAACAATAATGGGTGAGATACTCTAATGCCCTGTACACACGGTCGGATTTTCCGACGGAAAAAGTGTGATCGGATTGTGTTGTCGGAAATTCCGATCGTGTGTGGGCTCCATCGGACTTTTTCAGTCGGAATTTCCAACACACAAAGTTTGAGAGCAGGATATTAAATTTTCCAACAACAAAATCCGATCGGTTAAATTCCGATCGTGTGTACAGAAATCCGACGCACAAAGTGCCACGCATGCTCAGAATAAATTAAGAGACAAAAGCTATTGGCTACTGCCCTGTTTATAGTCCCGACATACGTGTTTTACGTCACCGCGTTCAGAACGATCGGATTTTCGGACAACTTTGTGCGATCGTGTGTATGCAAGACAAGTTTGAGCCAACACCCGTCAGAAAAAATCCATAGATTTTGTTGTCGGAATGTTCGATCAATGTCCGATCGTGTGTACAGGGCATTAGAAGCCACACTAGTAGACAACAGGAGACCCAGAGCTTTCCAGATCTCATTATTCAGCATTCCTTTCACATACATCTGCTATATGAGTCCCAAGCATGCAGAGACCACCATGGCCTCCTTAATAATGTCCTTTTGCATTACATAACAGAATATCTTCCTAAATGCTTGTAGCTCCCTCAAATGCCAAAGGCCAAAGGCAAAAGGCTAGCATTCAGTCCCCTCCAAAATCCTCTGTCCCGTGTGAGTTTGTGTCAGGGGATGTTATACACAACATCCAATGCAGGTGATCAGATCGCTGGGCTGCACCAAGGAATCAGGGACAAACCAGTAAATAAAGAAAGTATGTTTATTATTAATGATAAAGATACACGTGAAAACAAGACAGCAAACCAAAAACAAGAAAATGGTGAAAACACAGCAACCCCCAAACCCACCTAACTATCTATCTAACTAATATAATACAAGAGCAAGGAAACCAAATAAGGCATGGGCCAAATCGACAAGGGAACAGAAACCAGGAATAATGAAGCAGACCAAGGAGCAGGGAACAGGAAACAGGGTCAGGGTCAGGGTCAGGATACACAAACGGGGTTCAGGAACAAACAGGAACAGGCTGGAACAAGAGCAGGTACTGGCAGGGACAAGGGCTTAGCAGAGGAATACTGAAGCACTGAGGTTAGTTCAGGGCGGGTTTATATAGTCCAGCAAAACCATGACAGGTGTGCTTGATGGCAAGTCTGCAGTCCAGGCAGGGAGACCCCCGCTGGTGGCCACTGGAATTACACCCTTTTGGTGCTGAATGTAATAGTGCCACCAGCAGGAGAAACCGGAGATGACACCGTTCCTGACAGTTCCCCCTCCTAAAGGAGTGGCCTCCGGACACTCCATTCAGCCCTGGGTACGACAGTTCGAGTGGGTGCAGAAACACCTTAAAATGTTTCCCTACTGAGTCTGCGGACTTCTTCGCACTTCCAAGGCCAGAGTCTTTTAGTTAACTGGGGGACGTGCCATCAGAGTCTGAAAATAGGACACGTACCCCACCACCCGGGTCAGGAAGTTTGGATCTGGAAATGAAGATTAGCAGGGTAATGGTAAAGAAACCATTGGAGGCAGACCACGCAGGAGCATTACATTTAAGCCAGGCGACAGACAGGATTGACCCAGCGGCAAGATGGCCATCAGTCAGGAACAGTTTTAGCAGGCCCCATGTCATCAGGCTGAGCAGAAAGCAGAGGTACATCACGCTGGGCAGTGGCACATCTGCATCGAGCTGGGCAGCAGGCATGGGCACTTCAAGCTGGGCAGCAGGCATGGGTACTTCAAGCTGGGCAGCAGGCTCATCAAGCTGGATAGCAGGCACCGAGACATCAGGCTGGAGGGCAGGCACTGGAACTTCAGACTGGGCAGTAGGCACATCAGGCAGAACAGCAGGTGCTGGCACAACAAGCTGAACAGCAGGCACATCGGACTGGATAGCAGGTACTGGAACTTCAAACTGGGCAGCCGGTACTGGAACTTTAGACTGGGCAGCAGGCACTGGCACAACAGGCTGAACAGCAGGTGCCTTGGACTGGATAGCAGGTACTGGAACTTCAAACCAGGCAGCTGGTACTGGAACTTCAGACTGGACAGCAAGCACAAACTCTGGCACATCAGGCAGAACAGCAAGTGCTGGCACAACAGGCAGAACAGCAGGTGCATCGGACTGGATAGTCGATACTGGAACTTCAGACTGGGCAGTGGGCACAGGCGCTGGCACATCAGGCAGAACAGCAGGTACTGGCACAACAGGCAGAACAGCAGGTCCATTGGACTGGATAGCAGGTACTGGAACTTCAAACCGGTCAGCTGGTGCTGGAACTTCAGACTGGACAGTGGGCACAGGTGCTGGCACATCAGGCAGAACAGCAGGTACTGGCACAACAGGCTGAACAGCAGGTGCATCGGACTGGATAGCAGGTACTGGAACTTCAACCTGGGCAGCTGGTACTGGAACTTCAGACTGGACAGTGGGCACAGATGCTGGCACATCAGGCAGAACAGCAGGTACTGGCACAACAGGCTGAACAGCAGGTACATCAGACTGGATAGCAGGTACTAGAACTTCAAACCGGGCAGCTGGTACTGGAACTTCAGACTGGACAGTGGGCACAGGTGCTGGCACATCAGGCAGAACAGCAGGTGCAGTGGACTGAATAGCAGGTACTAGAACTTCAAACCGGGCAGCCGGTACTGGAACTTCAGACTGGACAGTGGGCACAGGTGCTGGCACATCAGGCAGAACAGCAGGTACTGGCACAATAGGTTGAACAGTAGGTACATCGGACTGGATAGCAGGTACTGGAACTTCAAACCGGGCAGCTGGTACTGGAACTTCAGACTGGGCAGCAAGCACAAACACTCGCACATCAGGCAGAACAGCAGGTGCTTTGGACTGGATAGTCGGTACTGGAACTTCAGACTGGGCAGTGGGCACAGGCGCTGGCACATCAGGCAGAACAGCAGGTACTGGCACAACAGGCAGAACAGCAGGTCCATCGGACTGGATAGCAGGTACTGGAACTTCAACCCGGGCAGCTGGTACTGGAACTTCAGACTGGACAGTGGGCACAGGTGCTGGCACATCAGGCAGAACAGCAGGTACTGGCACAACAGGCTGAACAGCAGGTACATCAGACTGGATAGCAGGTACTAGAACTTCAAACCGGGCAGCTGGTACTGGAACTTCAGACTGGACAGTGGGCACAGGTGCTGGCACATCAGGCAGAACAGCAGGTGCAGTGGACTGAATAGCAGGTACTAGAACTTCAAACCGGGCAGCCGGTACTGGAACTTCAGACTGGACAGTGGGCACAGGTGCTGGCACATCAGGCAGAACAGCAGGTACTGGCACAATAGGCTGAACAGTAGGTACATCGGACTGGATAGCAGGTACTGGAACTTCAAACCGGGCAGCTGGTACTGGAACTTCAGACTGGGCAGCAAGCACAAACACTGGCACATCAGGCAGAACAGCAGGTGCTTTGGACTGGATAGTCGGTACTGGAACTTCAGACTGGGCAGTGGGCACAGGCGCTGGCACATCAGGCAGAACAGCAGGTACTGGCACAACAGGCAGAACAGCAGGTCCATTGGACTGGATAGCAGGTACTGGAACTTCAAGCCGGTCAGCTGGTACTGGAACTTCAGACTGGACAGTGGGCACAGGTGCTGGCACATCAGGCAGAACAGCAGGTACTGGCACAACAGGCTGAACAGCAGGTGCATCGGACTGCATAGTCGGTACTGGAACTTCAGACTGGGCAATGGGCACAGGCGCTGGCACATCAGGCAGAACAGCAGGTACTGGCACAACAAGCAGAACAGCAGGTGCATCGGACTGGATAGCAGGTACTGGAACTTCAAACCGGGCAGCTGGTACTGGAACTTCAGACTGGACAGTGGGCACAGGTACTGGCACATCAGGCAGAACAGCAGGTGCAGTGGACTGAATAGCAGGTACTGGAACTTCAAACCGGGCAGCTGGTGCTGGAACTTCAGACTGGACAGTGGGCACAGATGCTGGCACATCAGGCGGAGCAGCAGGTACTGGCACAATAGGCCGAACAGTAGGTACATTGGACTGGATAGCAGGTACTGGAACTTCAAACCAGGCAGCTAGTACTGGAACTTCAGACTGGGCAGCAAGCACAGACACTGGCACATCAGGCAGAACAGCAGGTACTGGCACAACAGCAGGCATCGGAACATCAGGCTGGAACAGATCAGCTGGTGGGGAGGCAGGATTGGATACTGGCATGATGGTATGGGTTGGAAAAAACTTCCGCTTCTTTTTGGTTTTAGCCACTGGGGATCTATAAGTGGGTACAGGGCTGTAGGTAGTGAATGCAGTTGGTAGAAGCGAAGAGTGAAAGGATGGCAAAACAGAGGGAGTAGGTTTTGAAGGGAGATTTAGTGGAGCTGATGGAGGCAGTTGAGAAGCAGCAGGGGAGTTAAAGGCAGGGTAGGTGCAACAGGAGGAAACAGGGTACTGGTATTTCATTGGTAGAGAAGTATATTCGGAGCTAACAGAAGCTGAATGCAACAGACTTGACCAGGCCTGTATTACTGATTGCACTGAATCAGGTTTGCACTTGGCTTGTCTGACCAGAGACTGCACTGATTCAATGCATTTTGCAAGCACCTGCTGAGGACAAGCTGAATATTGTTCAATAAAAAATGCTGAGTCATCCTCCAACAGCCAAACTAAAGATTCTACCTGAGCTGCACTAAAAGGGGGTGTATAGTCATCACATCCCTCAGTGACATCAGACAGGGCCAACTCAGTACAGATCCAAATTAATGGTTGCACATCTTCAAACAAAAAACTGCCTTGCTCAATAAAAACATGAGCTAGGCGGATGCCTTCTAACAACTGTTCCCTAGTGTATTCAGCCAATGTCTGATAACAAAGGTCTCTGTCATCAGTTGTCAGAAACGATAAATACAAAATACTTTCAAAATCCATATTTCAACAATAGCTGGGACTCGGGCCCCAATTCCTAGGTGCAACCGATCTGATTGTATGGCTTCAGTATTCTGTCAGGGGATGTTATACACAACATCCAATGCAGGTGATCAGATCGCTGGGCTGCACCAAGGAATCAGGGACAAACCAGTAAATAAAGAAAGTATGTTTATTATTAATGACAAAGATACACGTGAAAACAAGACAGCAAACCAAAAACAAGAAAATGGTGAAAACACAGCAACCCCCAAACCCACCTAACTATCTATCTAACTAATATAATACAAGAGCAAGGAAACCAAATAAGGCATGGGCCAAAGCGACAAGGGAACAGAAACCAGGAATAATGAAGCAGACCAAGGAGCAGGGAACAGGAAACAGGGTTCAAGGTCAGGATACACAAACGGGGTTCAGGAACAAACAGGAACAGGCTGGAACAAGAGCAGGTACTGGCAGGGACAAGGGCTTAGCAGAGGAATACTGAAGCACTGAGGTTAGTTCAGGGCGGGTTTATATAGTCCAGCAAAACCATGACAGGTGTGCTTGATGGCAAGTCTGCAGTCCAGGCAGGGAGACCCCCGCTGGTGGCCACTGGAATTACACCCTTTTGGTGCTGAATGTAATTAGCAGAGAGCTGGTCTATTCATAATACAGCTCTGCGTGTTCCTTCTTTCCTCTGCCTATGTGGAGTGGGGGTGTGTGCCTTTCCTCCAATCAGCTGTCACACAGTGTATGCCCAGACTCCTCACCCACTGCTGAATGAGGAAACAAGATTTCTAACATGATTAGCATATATTTCCAAAGAGTGTAGAAAGGGAAAGACAGCAGATATACAAGTAAAATGTATGTAGGAGGATTTGTTTCATCCCTGTGTATCATCTGAAGCTAATTCACTTCACTGGGTATAGGAGAGGGTTTACGATCACTTTAAATACAATGTAGAGTATTTTACTGGCTTATTTACAGGAAATAATGCACTGTAATGTTGATTTCTTGGTTACAAACTGCATGTTGTCTCCCTGTGAAAATAAGGCCTAGTAAAAAGCCACTTAGATACTTTGCAGAGAGTCAGTACAATATTTCTTACTTAAATAAAACACTCCAACTTTCACTTCTTAATTACCTTTTTTTTTTGCACTCCATAAGACGCACTTTTTCCCCCCAAAAAAGGAGGGGAAACGACTGTGCGTCTTATGGAGCGAATACTGACCAGCCGGCGCCGTGTTACAATATCGGGCACCTCCCCTCTCCTTTCCCCGCTATGTCTTCTGGGTCCTGTAGGTTGGCTGGGGTTCATGTCACTGGCACATGCGCAGTGATGATTTTTCGTCCCTGCTTGATCGGGACGTCAGACGCCGATCGAGCGGGGAATACAAGAGGCCGGCATCTCCAACGTGTCATCTGCTGGAGTGACCATGCGATGTGTGTACCGGTACATGGCGACAGGTATCATTCTCAGGTCTTGCTTTATCAGACTGCACCTGCAGTGCTGTGCTCACAGCCTGCATGTTAAATTTGTTATAAGATGGTGATATTTCCTATGAATTATATATATAGACTAAATTTGGTGACGGCGATATTTGTTTGCTGCCAGGAAGCTATCTGGCACACTTGATAGATGCCTATTTTTAGGTATCAGCTTTGATTGGTTGTGATTGGTTGTGTAAGTTACGAACCATAGTATATTAATTGGGGATGTGGGCATCCTCTCCCGTGCTCCAAATCAGCAGCATTTGGTGCAGAATATTTTTTTTCTTGTTTTCCTCCTCTAAAACCTAGGTGCGTCTTATGGAGCAAAAAATACGGTATATATCTGCCTGTTTTCCTCATTAAAAAACCCACCTGGTCTCTATTCTTTTCATTTTTGTGGAAAGATACAGGGTGCTGTTAACATTAGGTGCTGCACAAATGTATAGTCAAAAGGACAAAACCACACAGAGGCAGTAATTCTTCTGAAGCAAGCTGTGAACATTGTTAGCAGAGTCCGTATTACATGACTAGGAAGCATAAGCAAAGCAAGAAATTCTCAGTTTAAATTCATGCGGAAAATAAATGCATAACTCTTCAAGGTTCTGGACTTTAAAACATAAAAAATACCCAGGAGGGTGTTTTCCTATGCAAAAAATAAAACGAAAAATACTCTTGCAAAGACAGACTGGACTTTCCATTCATGAGTTGATTTGCAGTGTTTCCATGCAGCGGAACTCAACCCTGCAGATGTTCAACCACCTCTGAAAGCAAAAACCAAAAGTCAATGAAAAACAGAATGCACCTTGTCAACAAAGCAGGAAGCCTGTGCTTCTTTCATTCCAGCCTGTGGCAGCTGATCAGGAACGTGTGTGGGCTACTGAGCAGGCCTAGGCTTAGAATTGCCTGACAGACGTTGAAAACAAGCTTCCTTAGGTCAAAAAAATCAAATATTATTGATGCTACCATGTTTGCAAACTTGGTCTGGTAATTGCATACCTCCCAACATTTTGAGATGGGAATGAGGGACACCTACTAGCAAATGTATGTAGGTATAGGACACGCCTCCTGCCACACCCTCTTAAAGGAGAATTAACCAAAAAAAAGGTTAATTAATTCCACAAGGGCTTTTTTTTTACCACTACTATTCCTTTATATTGGCTTTTAAATTTTTCAAATGCAGCAATTTAGATTTTGGATGAAAGCTTTAGCACTGGGAAACACTTTTTGAAAGATAAAAAGTGCATTTTATATACAACTATATAGATCAGAACAAAATGAGTGACAAATGAGGAGGAAAGAGGGACAGAGGGACATTGCTCCAAATCAGAGACAGTCCCTTGAAATCAGGGAATGCTGGGAGCTAGGGTTAATTGGAGGTAAGGTGTAATTCACACTGGCACCAAGGCCCACAGTGTGCAGGAGCCTTGTTTTTATGCACCCAGAGCACTGTGGAGGCAGCCTGTGTTAAGCAATGGAAATGCAGCGGCTGTACAGACTTACTTGCATATCTGAGTTTGAAAGGTGAGCAAGTAAAGGGGAGCTGCCTGACACAGACAGTGGGGGAAATGTATAAATCTTGTAACAAGGCAAAGCAATTCTAAACAGGATCAGTGAGACACATTGAAAGAGTAAAAAAAATCCTCATTTGGCTGCTGTAAAATCCCGGTTTACGACTGGGTAAAACCTGTGTAACGAAATGGACATCGCTTGTCCCTTTGGTAATCAGTGCAATCAGTGATCACATATATGTGTGCGTCCAACAAAGTGAATTGTGGGACGTATAGTTCTCCTTCAGACTATTGCTGTGCAACCATCTACTACACATCCCAGTGATCTCTGCGGTGACATGAAGGTTGCTGGGAGTGACCATAAAGGGAGCGAAAAGCCCGTGCAGAACTCTCTTCCTCCTGGGCCTGACTCAAGAGAGACCTCTCTGTCTAACAGAGAGGTCGCAGACTACCACGTGGAGCCGTACTTCCAACCGGAGGCCTAAGGGGCCTAGCTCTGTTATCAGCCGCTGGACATCCTGTTGCTAACATCATTTGGATCGCATGTCTGTCGGTGTGGGTGCGTGAGGCAAGTTTCACTTTGGAAGACCGAGACAGTGGATCTGCTGCCTGAGTGCTGCTACACGTGCTCCTGTCCAGAAGACCTCGGATGGAGTTGGTCGTTGGTGAGAGGGCAAACTGCTCAACCCTTTATCTATTCATTGCCACTATTACTGAACACTGTGCACAGACATCTTTACCCCCAGAACACTTTACTGCATTGCTTGCACACAGTGCTCAGACACCTTGGATCTTCATCACTAGGAACCTATGGCTTTATCTGCAACCAAACGGATTACAGTTATTGAGCTCCATCTAGCTAGCGAAGAACATCAGATCTGCAAAGTAAAACTCTTTTTGTCATTGCTTATGGGAAAGCCTATATATTACCTTTAGTGGACCTGCTCTTTCATTGGGATAGCATAGGCTGGCTAGATTACATCCTTCTCAAAGTGGCCACATAAGTAGTTAACTGAAACATCCACTAGGAGGTGACTTTGGATATAAATATAGCGTACATATATGTATATAACATTGTTTGTTGCTGAACCATTGTTTGTGTCCTTAAGAGGAGTTTGTGTCAGAAACCATGAATCAGACTGAGACATAAGCACAGTTAAATCTCACTTGTTTAACCACTTGACAACTGGGCACTTAAACCCCCTTCCTAACCAGACCAATTTTCAGCTTTCGGTGCTCTCACATTTTGAATGACAATTACTCAGTCATGCAACACTGTACCCATATGAAATTTTTGTCCTTTTTTCACACAAATAGAGCTTTCTTTTGGTGGTATTTAATCACCGTTGGGTTTTTTATTTTTTGCGCTATAAAAGAAAAAAGACTGAAAATTCGGTAAAAAAATGAAATTTTCTTTGTTTCTGTTATAAAATTTAGCACATTTAGTAATTTTTCTTTGTAAATTTTGGCCACAATTTATACTGCCACATATCTTTGGTAAAAATAAGTACAAATCGGTGTAAATTATTTGGTCTTTGTGAAAGTTATAGAGTCCAAAAGCTATGGTGCCAATATCTGAAAATTGATCATACCTGAATTACTGATGGCCTATCTATATTCTTGAGACCTTAACATGCCAGAAAAGAACAAATACCCCCCAAATGACCCCTTTTTGGAAAGAAGACATTCCAAGGTATTTAGTAAGAGGCATGGTGAGTTTTTTGAAGTTGTCATTTTTTCCCACGATTCTTTTCAAAATCAAGATTTTTTTTTTCTTTTTTTTTTTTCCACAAAAATGTCATATTAGCAGGTTATTTCTCACACACCGCATATGCATACCACAAATTACACCCCAAAACACATTCTGCTATTACTCCAGAGTACGGCAATACCACATGTGTGAGACTTTTACACAGCGTGGCCACATACAGAGGCCCAACATGCACGGAGCACCTCCAGGCGTTCTGGAGCACCCAGGCCAATTCTGACATTTCTCTCCTACATGTAAAAATCATCATTTGTTTGCTAGAAAATTACATAGAACCCCAAAACATTATATATGTTTTTTTTTAGCAAAGACCCTAGAGAATACAATGGCGGTTGTTGCAACTTTTTATCTTGCACGGTATTTGCGCAGCAATTTTTTGAACGCTTTTTTTTGGGAAAAAAAAAAACAGTTTTGTGCTTTAAAAGAAAACAAAAACAGTAAAGTTGGGCCAAAGTTTTTGCATAATGTGAAAGATGAAGTTACACCGAGTAAATAGATACCTAACATGTCACCCTTCAAAATCGCACACGCTCGTGGAATGGCGCCAAACTTCGCATACTTAAAAATCCCCATAGGCGACGCTTTAAATTTTTTTACTGGTTACATGTTTTGAGTTACAGAGGAGGTCTAGGGCCAAAATTATTTCTCTCGCTCTACCGATCGCAGCGATACCTCACATGTGTGGTTTGAACACCGTTTTCATATGTGGGCGGGACTTATGTGTGCATTCACTTCTGCATGCGAGCACACGGACAGGGGCGCTTTAAAAAAAAAAATATTTTTTTTTATTGTTCATTTGACTTTATTTTAGTTTGACACTTTTTTCCCCAAAAAATTTTTTTTGATCACTTTTATTCCTATTACAAGGAATGTAAACATCCCTTGTAATAGTAATATGGCATGACAGGTCCTCTTTACAGTGAGATATGGGGTCAATAAGACCCCACATCTCACCTCTAGGCTGGTAAGCCTGAAAACAAAAAAAAAAACGATCCTGGCTTCGATCGTAGCGGTGAGACGGTAGAAGCACCGGAGAGCGGCGGGAAGGGGGGGAGGTCCCCTCTCGCCTCCCATAAGAACGATCAAGCAGTGGAACAGCCGCTATGATCATTCCTATGGTGTAGGGAATCGCCGGCTGAAAAAGCTGATATCTGAATGATGCCTGTAGCTGCAGGCATCATTCAGATATCCCCGCACAAATTCAAGGACGTCGTATGACGGCCGGCGGGCGGGAAGTGGTTAAAACACTTTTTTTTAAGCATGTACATACCAAAAATGACACCCCAAAATAGATTCTCCTACTCCTCCTGAGTACGGCGATACCCCATGTGTGAGACTTCCACAGCCTGGCCACATACAGAGGCCGAGTACAGCTGAATATGGCCGAGCATGGCTGAGCATGACTGCGCATGGCTGGGTATAGCTGCGCATGGCAGGGTATGGCTGGGTATGGCTTTGCATGGCTGGGTATGGCTGCGCATGGCAAGGTATGGCTGCGCATGGCAGGGTATGGCTGCGCATGGCTGGGTATGGCTGCGCATGGCAGGGTATCGCCAAGTATGACTGGGTATGGCTGGGTATTGCAGAGTATGGCTGGGTATTGCAGAGTATGACTGGGTATTGCAGGGTATTGCGGAGTATTGCGGAGTATTGCAGAGTATTGCGGGGTGTTGCTGAGTATTGCAGGGTGTTGCAGAGTATTGCGGGGTGTTGCAGAGTATTGCAGGGTGTTGCAGGGTGTTGCGGAGTAGTACAGAGTATTGCAGAGTATTGCGGGGTGTTGCGGAGTAGTGCAAAGTATTGCGGGGTTGCGGAGTAGTGCAGAGTATTGCGGGGTGTTGCGGAGTAGTGCAGAGTATTGCGGGGTGTTGCGGAGTAGTGCAGAGTATTGCGGGGTGTTGCGGAGTAGTGCAGAGTATTGCGGGGTGTTGCGGAGTAGTGCAGAGTATTGCGGGTTGTTGCGGAGTAGTGCAGAGTATTGCGGGGTGTTGCGGAGTAGTGCAGAGTATTGCGGGGTGTTGCGGAGTAGTGCAGAGTATTGCGGGTTGTTGCGGAGTAGTGCAGAGTATTGCGGGGTATTGCAGGGTATTGAAGAGTATTGTGGGGTGTTGCGGAGTATTGTGGGGTGTTGCGGAGTATTGTGGGGTATTGCAGAGTATTGTGGGGTATTGCGGAGTATTGTGGGGTATTGCGGGGTATTGCAGAGTATTGCAGAGTATTGTGGGGTATTGCAGAGTATTGTGGGGTATTGCAGAGTATTGTGGGGTATTGTGGGGTATTGCAGAGTATTTTGGGGTATTGCAGAGTATTTTGGGGTATTGCAGGGTGTTGCAGAGTATTTTGGGGTATTGCAGAGTATTGTGGGGTGTTGCAGAGTATTGTGGGGTGTTACAGAGTATTGTGGGGTGTTGCAGAGTAGTGCAGAGTAGTGCAGAGTATTGTGGGGTATTGCAGAGTATTGCAGGGTATTATATTATGGAGGGATGGCTGATCATGGAGGGATGGATGGATGGATGGATGTGACTGTATTTATCACAGAGCAGCGTTGTGGGCACTACAGATGCAGCCCACAACGCTGCTACCATCCGATCCCTCCCCCGCTCCTCCCCCGTTCCTCCCCCTCTGTACTGATCGGTACACAGAGGGGAGGGAGGAACCGGCGTCATAACATGATGCCGGTTTGTTTACATGTGATCGCTCCGTCATTTGACGGAGCGATCACATGGTAAACGGCCGCGATTAGCGGCCGTTCACCGTGATCCGTGATGCGCCGGGTCCTCAGAGGACCCGGCGGTCACGGAAGTTCTCGGGTGCGCGCCCCAGGGGGCGCGCGAGAGCAGTATTCTGGGAGGACGTCCATGGATGCCCTCCCAGGATAAGCCGACCGCGCTGTGGCCGTCTTTCGGCTATGGCCCGGTCGGCATGTGGTTAATAATAATAAAAAAGGTGAACAGAGTAAACATAGTCGAAACATAGCCAGAGTTCAGGAACCGAAACTGATAGTCAGACAAGCCAAAATGTCAGGGAGCCAGAGATGAGCGTAGTAGAACAGCAAGCAGGATCTGGAGCCAGAAGGAATGTCAGTCAAGCAAGTCTTTAACAGGAACACAGGAGAGCGTCTCTAGAGATGTGACCAAGGCGAAGGCAGAGATCAACTGCCTGGACGGCTCAGGTAAACAGGACTGACAAGCAGGATATCATCAACTGGTGAGTCACTTTTGCAGAGATAGGAGCTGGCAATTAGCCGACAGCTGAGCCCAACCCTGACAGTACCCCCTCCTCAATAACCCCTACCCCTCGGAGGACCACCAGGCTTGAGGGGAAAACACGGAGGAGGACAGGGGCATGTACATCCGAGGATGAGACCCAAGAGCGTTCCTCTGGACCGTACCCTTTCCAATGCACCAGGTACTGTATGCACCCACAGAACCTATGGGAGTCAACAATAGACTGTACTTTATACTCCTCATGGTTCTCAACCTGTACAGGGTGAGAATGAGACACCGAGGTGGTAAAGCGGTTGCAGATCAAAGGTTTTAATAAGGAGACACAAAATACATTTGAAATACGCATATTAGAAGGAAGGTCTAATGTGAAAGCCACTGGGTTAATCCTGCGAAGAATAAGGAAAGGCCCAATAAACCAAGGTGCGAACTTCAGAGAGGGAACATGAAGTCGGAGGTTGTGAGATGACAGCCAGACCCTGTCCCCAACCTGGTAGGAAGGCGCAGGCAGGTGTCTGTGGTCAGCATGGAGTCTGTACCTATCATTAGCATGTCGCAAAGCCTCCTGGACTTGTGCCCTAGTGTAACGAAGACCATGGAGATGCTCCTCTAATGCAGGAATACTCTGTGGAACAAATGAGTCAGGCAACATGGAAGGTTGGAAAGCATAGTTCGCCATAAACCGGGACAATCGGGAAGCAGAATTCAAGGCACTATTGTGAGCAAACGCCGACCATAGTAAGAGGTCTGACCAGTTGTTATGATGGTCAGAAATATAGCAACGTAGGAATTGCTCCAAGGACTGCTTGGCTCGTTCTGCGGCCCCATTGGACTGCGGGTGATATGCAGAGGAGAAAGCAAGCTGAATTCCGAACTTTGCACAAAAGGCTCACCAGAACCAGGACACAAACTGGCTACTTCTGTCTGAGAAAATCACCTTGAGTAGCCCATGTAAGCGAAAGATCTCCCGAGCAAAAATGGAATTAGTTCCTTAGAAGTGGGCAACTTCTTAAGTGGAATACAATGAGACATTTTCGAGAACCGGTCAACCACCATAAGGATAACTGTGTTGCCCTGGGAGTTGGGTAACTCCACAATGAAATCCAGAGACAGGTGGGTCCAAGGCCTCTCTCCATTGGGTATGGGTTGTAGGAGGCCCACTGGAAGGTGTCATGGAGTCTTACTCTGAGCACACACGGAACAGGCAGCTACAAAGGCAGTTACATCAGCACATAGACTAGGAATTGTTGGGAAATGGCCCAAAAGAGTTGATTCTTCCCAGGGTGGCCAGCAGCCTTGGGAGAATGGTAAGTCTGGAGCACTGCAGTACGGAGACTCTCTGGGACAAAGCAGCGGTCACAAGATATCTCAGGTGGAGCAGCAAGAATTTTGTCCCCAAAGAAGTGAGACTGGTGTGAACCGTAGCCAGAATACGATCAGGAGGAATCACAGGAACCAGAACCGACTCCATCTTGGAAGTGGAGGAAAATTGTTGTGACAAAGCGTCAGCCCTTACATTCTTAGTACCAGGTAAGAATGAGACAATGTATTTGAAACTAGACAAGAAAAGAGCCCATCGCGCCCTTCTGGGAGAGAGACATTTAGCCTCACACAAGAATGTGAGATTCTTTTGGTCAGTAAGAATGAGAACCAGAACAGTGGTACCTTTGAGGAGATGTCTCCATTCTTTCAGGGCTAAAATGATCGCTAACAGCTCTCTGTCACCAATCTCGTAATTGCACTCCGCAGGTGACAATTTCTAGGAAAAGTAGCCACAAGGATTCATAGCGCTCTTATAGGGCGTACACACGGTCGGACTTTGTTCAGACATTCTGACAACAAAATCCTAGGATCTTTTCCGACGGATGTTGGCTCAAACTTGTTTTGTCTACACACGGTCGCACAAAGTTGTCGGAAAATCCGATCGTTCTAAACGCGGTGACGTAAAACACGTACGTCGGGACTATAAACGGGGCAGTGGCCAATAGCTTTCATCTCTTTATTTATTCTGAGCATGCGTGGCACTTTGTCCGTCGGATTTGTGTACACACAATCGGAATTTCCGACAACGGATTTTGTTGTCGGAAAATTTTATCTCCTGCTCTCCAACTTTGTGTGTCGGAAAATCCGATGAAAAATGTCCGATGGAGCCCACACACGGTCGGAATTTCCGACAACACGCTCCGATCGGACATTTTCCATCGGAAAATCCGACCGTGTGTACGGGGCATTATAGGGCGTACACACGGTCGGACTTTGTTGGGACATTCCGACAACAAAATCCTAGGTTTTTTTCCGACGGATGTTGGCTCAAACTTGTTTTGTCTACACACGGTCGCACAAAGTTGTCGGAAAATCCGATCATTCTAAACGCGGTGACGTAAAACACGTACGTCGGGACTATAAACGGGGCAGTGGCCAATAGCTTTCATCTCTTTATTTATTCTGAGCATGCGTGGCACTTTGTCCGTCGGATATGTGTACACACGATCAGAATTTCCGACAACGGATTTTGTTGTCGGAAAATTTTATCTCCTGCTCTACAACTTTGTGTGTCAGAAAATCCGATGAAAAATGTCCGATGGAGCCCACACACGGTCGGAATTTCCGACAACACGCTCCAATCGGACATTTTCCATCGGAAAATTCGACCGTGTGTACGGGGCATTAGAGGTAGAACGTTGAAACAGAAGAGCGCCAACTCCAGTCTCAGAAGCATCAACCTCAAGGATTAAAGGTAACATAGGATCAGCATGTGCCAACACAGGAGCAGAAAAAAAGGCAGCCTTGAGACTCTCAAAGGCCTTAATGGACTCCGTGGGTTACCATTCTTTCTGGTCATATCAGTTAGGGGCTTGACAAGAGACGAGAAGTTACGAATAAACTTCCGATAATAGTTGCCAAAGCCAAAAAACGCTGCAGAGGATGTAAACCCACGGGTCGGGGACACTGTAATGCCCCGTACACACGGTCGGATTTTCTGATGGACAATGTCCGATCGGAGCGTGTTGTCGGAAATTCCGACCGTGTGTGGGCTCCATCGGACATTTTCCATCGGATTTTCCGACACACAAAGTTGGAGAGCAGGAGATAAAATTTTCCGACAACAAAATCCGTTGTCGGAAATTCCGATCGTGTGTACACAAATCCGACGGACAAAGTGCCACGCATGCTCAGAATAAATAAAGAGATGAAAGCTATTGGCCACTGCCCCGTTTATAGTCCCGACGTACGTGTTTTACGTCACCGCGTTTAGAACGATCGGATTTTCCGACAACTTTGTGCGACCGTGTGTAGACAAAACAAGTTTGAGCCAACATCCGTCTGAAAAAATCCTAGGATTTTGTTGTCGGAATGTCCGAACAAAGTCCGACCGTGTGTACACCCTATTAGACTGCTGAAAGTTTCTCTGGGTCCATCGAAAAACCAGCAGTGGAAATAACATAACCCAGGAATTAAACCTGTTCACGCTTCTCCAATTTACAATAGAGATTGTTCTCTCTTAGTTTCTCAAGCACATGACAGACATCTGTGTGGTGGCTCTCCAGTGACTTGGAAAATATGAGGATATCGTCGAGATATATTAGCACACATAACTGCAAAAAATCTTGTTAATAAATTCCTGGAAAACTGCCGGGGTGTTACAAAGGCCAAAAGGCATTGCGAGGTACTCATAATGGCCTGTTCTGGTATTAAACGCAGTTTTCCACTCGTCGCCCTCCTTAATCCTCACGAGATTGTATGCCCCTCTCAAATCAAGCTTTGTGAAAACCGTTGCTTCCCTACGGCGGTCAAATAACTCCGTATTCAACGTGAAACGATTGAGACCCCTATAATCAATACAATCTCAGTTCAACCCTCTTCTTCTTCACAAAGAAGAAACCAGCACCAGCAGAAGACAAGGATTTGTGGATGAAACCTCGAGAGTGCGTCTGCAACATACTCCTCCATGGCCTTAACCTCCAAGACCGTAAAAGGGTAAACCCGGCCACGAGGGGGTATGGCACCAGGTTGAAGGTCAATTGCGCAATCATACGACTGGTGTGGAGGCAAACTACCGGTCTCGTGAGTCACGTGGGCAGGCTGTATAGGTCTCCCATCAAGAGCCTCAATGGCAAGTGGAGTGTCATGCAGCTGCAACAGAATTGAGTGCTTCGATACAAAGGCAGCATCAATGAACAGGCCTGCAGCCCCAGAGTTGATTAGAGCCTGTATCTCGATGGACAACTCAGCCCAAGAAAGGGTAACCAAAACCAGATACTTATCCTTCTGGATAACTGGGGATGCAACAATGCCACCTAAGGTCTGTCTGTGACAGGACCACAAGGTTCGGGCATTCCATGGACAGGTAGGACAAGACTTCCAAAAGTGACCTGCCTGGCCACAATAAAAGCATAATCAATTCCTCCTCCTAAGGGTTCTCTCATCCGCAGAGAGACGCATGAAGCCCAAGTGCATGGGTTCTTCTTCACTGACCGACTCAGTACCAGGAGGCATGAGAGGTAAGGGAGGCAAGGGTAGGACTGCAAAGCTCAGAGACAAATATACAGGAGGCTTCCGCAAGCGCTCCTTAAAAGAGAGTCTTTCTCTGAGTCTGGAGTCAATGAGGATGGCGAACGTGATCAACTTCTCCATCTCAGTGGGTATATCTTGGGCTGCTATCTCATCCTTGATGGTATCCGAGAGACCATAAGAAAAAGCAACATGAGGGCCTCATTGTTCCAAGCAACCTCTGCTGCCAGATTACGGAATTCAATGGCGTAATCGGCAACAGTTCTCGTACAATGTTTAAAGTACATGATGCACTTGGCAGCAGAAGAGGAGCATGTGGGAACGTCAAATACCCTTTTAAAAGAAGCCACAAACTCAGGGTAGCTCAAGACAACAAGTTTTTGCGTCTCCCATAGAGGGTTTGCCCAGGCCAAGGTTCTCTCAGAAAACAAAGATATCACGAAACCTACTTTGATTCTGTCCGTGGGAAACGCCTGGGGCAGCATCTCAAAGTATATCTCAACCTGGTTGAGAAACCCTCTGCATTAGACTGGATCGCCCCCAAATCGCTGGGGAAGTGGAGCAGAACCAGACATACCTCTTATAGAGGTAATACTCGAGGCGGGTGCCTGCACAGAGACTGGAGCAGCAGAAGGGATGGCCTACAACACAGGTTGTTCCGGAGCAGCCACAGTGGGAGACTCCAGGTGAGCCGTGCGACTGGCAAACTGATCCATGTGGTGATCCTGCTCATCCAATCTGGAAAAAATATTACCAACAAGTGGATTGACTGCATCTTCTGAATTCATGGCCTTCGCCTACTGTCAGAAACCATGAATCAGACTGAGACAGTGGTACAGTTACATCTCACTTGTTTAATAATAATAAAAAAAGGTAAACAGAGTAAACGTAGTCAAAACATAGCCAGAGTTCAGGAACCGGACCGGATAGTCACACAAGCCAAAACGTCAGGGAGCCAGAGATGAGCGTAGTAGAACAGCAAGCAGGATCTGGAGCCAGAAGGAATGTCAGTCAAGTAAGTCTTTAACAGGAACACAGAAGAGTGTCTCTAGAGATATGACCAAGGCGAAGGCAGAGATCATCTGGGCTGTAGTAGGCAGGACTTACGAGCAGGATATCATCAACAGGTGAGTCACTGTGGAGAGATAGGAGCTGGCAATTAGCCAACAGCTGAACGGCCAGCTCAGAGAAGGAAGGGCCGAGCTCAGCCCTGACAATTTGCTGAATTGGCACTGTTAAGCCGGCTCAGCAGATTCATTACCTCTGTTTGTGAAGTAACTTCCCCTATCTGGTTCAAGTAAAATATTTCAGTGTTGTTTGATTCTTGCTGCACAGTGTTACAAGGATGCCTGAACCCAGTGTGCTTTCAGGAGGAAGAGGTCCACTTAATGGAGGAAGTGACTGCTAGGGTATTCCCCCTCAAAAGCAAGAGAGGAGGGACTGAGAAACCACCTCCGACAAGAGCTCACGAGAAGTCCTGTGCCTATGGGGACCGACTCCTGGCCCCTCCACTCTCTTTCTACACAGACATGAGTCGTCTGGTCGATAGCCTGGTGAAGAATGGGTCTGAAAATGCTAATCAGACTTATCGAAGGTTTAGGTTTTTCTCGGGGCAGCTGCTGACGCCTGTGGGAGAAGTCAAGTTTGAAACGTGGATGAGTCAAGCTTTACAGGCTATGGAGGAGTGGAGTGTTTCAGAGGCTGTGAAACGACAATGACTTAGTGAGAGCCTTCGAGGCCCAGCAGCCGACGTGATCTATAACCTAAGGATGGGCAAGAGGACTTGTGTTGCCGTGGACTACATTGAGGCTTTGTGTCCTGTCTTTTGGAAGAGTTGAAACAATAGCTGACTTGATGTACAAGTTCAACCACACACATCAACAGAGAGGGGAGAGTTTGTCCGAATGGATCTCCCGAGTAGACTGGATGCTACATCAAATCATCCTCAAGAAGGGTCTTGACCCTAAAGACACTGATCAGGCACTGCATGGGGCCCGGCACAACCATCCTATTGTGTTGAAGCTGTTACTGAAGAGAACCCAGGTGGTACCCACCTATCCTGAATTGATAAGGGAGGTTTGAGAGGAAGAGGCTGTTGGAAGAGAAGAGTCAACGACCAAGAGATGGGAATCCTGATAATGGGAACAAAGAGAAAGTGGTGGCCTGCGCTGTCCATGCAGAGGGGGATCGACTCCCAGAGAAGGGATCAACTCCCCCTGACATCCATAAACCAGTTGCAGAACTAGGGCCAACGGAACTGATGGCTCAGGTAACTCAGGCTCAGACTCAAATGTACCATGCACTGATGCAAGTGATGGAGACCCAAGCAAAAGTTCAGGAGCAAGGGACTCATGTGAGCGAACCAAAACCATACTCAAACCCAGAAAGGAGATGTTATGGATGGGGAGAGGCGAGACATTTTTGAGCCAAGTGTCCCAAGGCGGTAGTCAGTCCTCAACCCCTCAAGGAAGACCTGAGAGAGTTACAGAAACTACTCTTTCCCAAGCTGGCGGGAAACTTCCCTCAGTGAGGGAGCTAGTTGGGAGTCCCAAGGGAAGACTGCACTCCAATGATAAGAAAGGAGACTGAAAGAATCTTAAGGGAGGAGGACGCAAGCCATCAGTTCTCTTGCACCCGTCAGTGCCCAAGCACGACTCAAAATGAAAACCCCCGAACAATGGGAGAAGGGGACAGGAAATCAATGCACACCTTGCTAAACAAGCAGTAAAATTACAAGCATCGCCTCCCAAGAGGCCTGTTAGAGCTCATACCTTAGAGTCACCTGGGGGAAACCTACCCAAGAACTTAGTGGGGCATTCCCCTATAGTATCAATCCAGGTTGAGAGCATCTACACGTGAGCACTGTTGGATACTGGAGCTCAAGTAACATTGCTGTATCAAGACTTCTATCATCTATCATAAGTACTTGAAACATATCCCATTGTGCAAACTTGACAAGCTAGAAATTTGGGGAATCGGAACTCAGAAGTGCCCTTCTGATGGTTACATACCTATCAAGATAACCTTTGACTCTGCTCCAGCCGGAAGGCCAGAGACCTTCGACGCCTTAGCAGTCGTATGTCCTCGACCACCTGGAGCGGGCCGAAATTCCCTGCTGATAGGCACTAATACCAATTTGGTGAGAAGGCTATTCACTCTCTTAGCTGTGGAGGGTGCACCTTTTGGAAGAATCCATCCTCAGTTGAAGGAAGCATTTCAGAGGGTATTGCAAGAAAAGAAGGTGCCTGCTGAAGGAGTGGGAAGGTTGTGGCGACTAGACACTCAAGAGAGGGTGCTACAACCTGGGGAAACAGCCTGCCTCAAAGCCACTGTCAAGTTGTCCTGGGACAAGACGGGTCCCTACGTGGTGGTTGAAGCTGATCCCACAGAGTAAGAAGTCAGGATAAAGTTAGTTCCAGAGATTATACCCACTCGGGCTTTACTAAGAAGTGGGGGGCGAATTCCTGTTAGTGTGCGGAACATCACTAGTCACCCGGTCAGCCTGAAGCCTCAAATGGTGATTGGGAAAGTGAGTGCTGCCACACCGGTGGCGCAGAATGAGACATCCCAAGTGGGAGAAGAAAGGAATGCCGCTGCTTACTCCCCAAGCCTCCCCCTGCTTGGGAAGGAAGGATTAAAGCTCAAATAGCTCAGTGGGAGAAAATGTTCTCGAAAAATGACTTTGACGTGGGCTGTGCCAAGAGTGCCCAACATCGAATTTGATTGACTGAGGATAAGCACTTCCGAGAGAGGGCAAGGCGGGTCCCTTTATACGATTTAGAAGACCTTCGGGAACAGCTGGCTGAACTGAAAAGGTCCTGTTAATCTGCTCTTGTGATCAACTCCCCGAATGACCCGGCTTGACCTTTGGACTTCTCTTGCTTTCTGCCTGCACCTGACCTCGACTCACCTCTGACCTTAAACCCGCCTGCTCCTTTGGATACCACGCTGCCCGCCAGTTACCGACCCGGCCTATGACCTGACCTGTTTGCCTCTGGCACCTGCTCCAGCATCCCCTGTCTGTGCTGAACCCAGCCTGCCTGCTCTTGCCTGTATCCACACCCCTCTGGACTGTTCTACTATCTGCAAGACCAGGCATCTGGGTGTGTGTGTGTCCGGATATCGGTTGTTCCAGCCTCCAGTCTGTCTGCTGTTCTGATCCTCCTTCCAGCTGGTCCTCATCTCTGCAGCATCAGGAACCTTGGAGCAGCATTTCTAACAGCTGACCCGCCAGGCACTCATGCCATTCTGCACTCCCGTGCCACCTGTCTGCTCTACCAGGGGCCGCGAGTCAGATACGTATAAGAAGCCTTCCTCTGCACTATCAGGCTCATCAGTCAGGTACATAGGGACTTGACAGCTCCGGTGTTGGTCTACGCTGATCCCTCGAAGCCTTATGAATTACACATGGATGCCAGTAGAGATGGTATTGGGGGAGTGCTGTATCAAGAGTTGGAAGGGAAACTCCGCCCAGTAGCATATGCGAGCCGCAGCCTTAGTCCTCCTGAGAAGAATTATCCAGTGCACAAGTTGGAGTTCTTAGCCCTCAAGTGGGCGGTAGTGGACAAACTCAGAGACTACCTGTATGGAGCCGCCTTTGTGGTGAAGACAGATAACAACCCCCTGACCTACTTGTTATGCTCTGCTAAGTTGGACGCCACTGGGCATCGGTGGTTAGCTGCTTTATCGGAGTTCCAATTCAGTTTAAAATATCGGCTAGGAGTGGGAAATAGAGATGCTGATGCTCTTTCCCGAAGACCACACTTCACCCAGGATGATCAGAGAAGTTTGGTTCACTTGCCCCCCCCCCCCCAGGAGTGCAAGCAGTGTGCCAAGGGGTGGAATATAAACACAGGGGGGCCATAGGGGGCTGAAGCTGCGGGAGTACAAAAACATTACTGTAACCTGACCCAAGTACGCAGCCAAGAATTGCCTCAACTGACCAAGGAGGACATGAGGAGAGATCAGCGGGAAGATCCACTAGGAAATCTAATAATGAAGTCACTATTGACTAAAGACCCTTGAATACTGATGAGTAGTCCCATTGAAGGCACCAAGGTGAATCATAGGGAATGGGAATGACTGATAATAGAAGAGGGGATCCTATATCGAACAGGTCCCTCCGAAGAGGCAGAAAGTGTAAGTCAGCTGTTCCTTCCAGAGAAACATCGCTTGACTGTGTTAACTGCCCTTCATGATGACCATGGTAATTTAGGCCCAGATAGAACTTCCAAACGAGGCAGGGGCCGATTCTACTGGCCGAACATGAGAACGGAAGTGGAAAGTTACTGTCGTTCTTGCGTCAGGTGTATCCAGAGGAAGACTCTCCCAAGCAGGGCCGCCCAAATGGGCCATCTACAAAGTCAAGGACCAATAGAGTTGATGTGCATTGATTTCCTGTGTCTGGAACATGATCTGAGCGGGAGGAGTAAAGTCCTGGTTGTGACAGATCATTTCACACGATATTCCCAGGCTTTCCCCACCAGGGATCAACAAGCCAGCATGGTGGCCAAGACTTTAGTGGAGAAGTTCTTTGTTCATTACGGACTGCCTCAGCGTTTACACTCAGATCAAGGGCGGGACTTTGAGAGCAAATTAGTCCGCAGACTGTGTGACCTCTTGAACATAAAGAAATCGAGAACTACCCCTTACCACCCCCAAGGTGATCCACAACCGGAGCGGTTTAACCGTACCCTCTTGAACATGTAGGGAACCCTCCCACTAGAGAAGAAACAACATTGGGGAGACCATATTGCTGCAATACTCCATGCCTAAAATAGCACCTCGAATGATTCTACAGGGTACTCCCCTTACAGACTGATGTTAGGGAGAGAGGCTCACTTACTAGTGGATTTAGCCTTTGGGACCTCCACAGACCACACCTCCCATGCCTCTTATAAGGGATATGTTGACAGGCTAAGGAAGAATCTAAAGGTAGCCTATGAGAAAGCCAAGAAAGCCTCCACCATCAGAGAACAAAAGAATAAGAGGAACTTTGACCTTAAAAAATTAAGAGTTCAAGATCTACAACCTGGGGATTGAGTGTTGTTACGCAATCTAAGGGTGAAAGGGAACATATGCTATGTGATCGATGGCGTTCCTAACCTTACATTGTTTGCCAACGACAGATTGGGCTTCCTGTGTACCAGATCAGGCCAGAAGGGAAGACGGGGGCCCCTAAAGACTTGGCATCAGAACCATCTTTTACCTATCTCAGAGGCTGCCTGGGTACCTTCAGATCCTGATTCCGAGCCCCTTCAGTCTCCAACATTGTGGCCTTGGGTCAAAAAACCTTGTCCTCTCACATCTCCGGAGGAAGAAAGCGATGATGAAGAAGTACCTCTGGATTGGCTGTGGGCCCATTCTTCAGGAGATGATCCCCTTGTCTCCGAAGCTAGTGAAAAAGACTGTTTAGGGACAGGCCTTCACATGCCTGACACTGAGGGCATGGCTTCCTACCCGCCTCTGGAAGCTGAAGGAGTCAAGCTTGAACATAGTGAAGTGTCTGATCCGAGTGATGCATTCATCCCTCCTACTAACATAACAGGGAGAGAGATAGTCCTAGAACCAGAGCCTGCAGTAGAACCAGCACCTGAAATGGAGCCAGAGACCGAGATATGATCTGAACCGGAAGCTGGATGCAGTCATTAGGTAACAGAACAGGAGCCTAAGTCTTTGGAAGACATGCACTCTCGATTGAGACAAAAGATATGTCCCCCAAAGAGGTTGACCTACGACACCCTTGGAGAAAACTTAGATGAACTCATACCCACTGCTCAACGCCCCAGTCAAGCACTTGCCTCCTTCACCGAGTCTTTAGTAAAGGATGACCTTGATCCACCCTCTGACACTTCTGGGTGGGCCACTGATCTACTTTTGGCCTGTCAAAAAATTAAAGAATGACTTCATCTTCTGTTGATGTATATAGTTTGTTATCAGAGGATCCTTCATTAAGCCAGTTATTAGCTGTTGCAGCCTCTAGTTTAGTAGATTAATAATTGATTCATGCAGTAAAGTGATTTTGGGTTATACCCTGTCTTTAGGGACCAAAGACTTTCAAGTGGGGGGAGGATGTAGCGATGTGGACTGTCAGCAGAAAGCACCGTACCTTTTAGTGTTTCTAGACATCCCTTGTCCCTTTGGTAATCACTGCAATCAGTGACCACATATCTGTGCATCAGTGAATTATGGGACGTATAGTTTTCCTTCGGACTATTGCTGTGCAACCATGTACCCTAAGACTACACATCCCAGAGATCTTCGCAGTGACATGAAGGTTGCTGGTAATGACCATAAAAGGAGCGAGAAGCCCGTGCAGAACTCTCTTCCTCCTGGGCCTGACTCAAGGAGGACCTCTCTGTGTAACAGGGAGAGAGAGGTCGCGGCCTACCATGCGGAGCCGTACTTCCAACCCGAGGCCTAAGGGGCCTAGCTCTGTTGTCACCTGCCTGACACCCTGTCGCTAACAGCATTTGGATCGCATGCCTGTCTGTGTGGGTGCCAGAGGCAAGTTTCACTTCGGAAGACCGAGACAGCGGAACCGCTGCCTGAGTGCTGCTACACATGTTCCTGTCCAGAAGACCTTGGATCGAGTTGGTCGTTGGTGAGAGGGCAAACTGCTCAACCCCTTATCTATTCATTGACACTACTGGGCTAATTATAATATATTTTATATATATATAGTGCCTTGAAAAGGTATTCATACCCCTTGAAAACGCTATGTGTGGTGGAAAACTTACACTGCACATCACCCTGAACACACCATCCCCACCGTAAAACATGGTGGTGGCAGCATCATGTTGTGGGGAACACGATCAGAGTTGATGGGAAGATGGATGGAGCCAAATACAGGGCAATCTTAGAAGAAAACCTGTTAGAGTCTTTAGACTGTGGCGGAGGTTCACCTTCCAGGAGGACAACGACCCTAAACATACAGCCAGAACTACAATGGAATGGTTTAGATCAAAACAAATTCATGTGTTAGAATGACCCAGTCAAAGTCCAGACCTAAATCCAATTGAGAATCAGTGGCAAGACTTGAAAATTCCTGTTCACAGACGCTCTCCATCCAATCTGACAGAGCTTGAGCTATTTTGCAAAGAATGGGCAAAAATGTCATTCTCTAGAAGTGCAAAACTGGTAGAGACATACCCAAAAGACTTTCAGCTGTAATTGCAGCAAAAGGTGGTTCTACAAAGTATTGACTAAGGAGGGCTGAGTACAAATGCACGCCACACTTTTCACATATTTATTTGTAAAAAATTCTGAAAACTATTTATCATTTTCCTTCCACTTCACAATTATGTGCTACTTTGTGTTGGTCTATCACATAAAATCCCAATAGAATATATTTACGTTTTTGGTTGTAACATGACAAAATGTGGAAAATTTCAAGGGGTAATAATACTTTTCAATGCACTGTATATACAGTATCTCACAAAAGTAAGTACACCCCTCACATTTTTGTAAATATCTTATTATATCTTTTTATGTGACAACACTGAAGAAATGACACTTTGCTACGATGTAAAGTAGTGAGCGTAAGGCTTGTATAACAGTGTAAATTTGCTGTCCTTTCAAATTAACTCAACACACAGCCGTTAATGTCTAAACCGCTGGCAACAAAAGTGAGTACACCCCTAAGTGAAAATGTCCAAATTGGGCCCAAAGTGTCTATATTTTGTGTGGCCACTATTATTTTCCAGCACTGCCTTAATCCTCTTGGGCATGGAGTTCACCAGAGCTTCACAGGTTTCCACTGGAGTCCTCTTCCACTTCTCAATGATGACATCACGGAGCTGGTGGATGTTAGAGACCTTTTGCTCCTCCACCTTCCTTTTGAGGATGCCCCACAGATGCTCAATAGGGTTTATGTCTGGAGACATGCTTGGCTAGTCCATCTCCTTTACCCCTCTTGCTTCTTTAGCAAGGCAGTGGTCATCTTGGAGGTGTGTTTGGTGTCATTATCATGTTGGAATACTGCCCTGCAGCCCAGTCTCCGGAGGGAGGGGATCATGCTCTGCTTCAGTATGTCACAGTACATGTTGGCATTTATGGTTCCCTCAATGAACTGTAGCTCCCCAGTGCTGGCAGCACTCATGCAGCCCCAGACCATGACACTCCCACCACCATGCTTGACTGTAGGCAAGACGCACTTGTCTTTGTACTCCTCACCTGGTTGCTACCACACACGCTTGACACGATCTAAACCAAATAAGTTAACTTGGTCTTATCAGACCACAGGACATGGCTCAAGTAATCCATGTCCTTAGTCTGCTTGTCTTCAGCAAACTGTTTGCGGGGTTTCTTGTGCATCATCTTTAGAAGAGGCTTCCTTCTGGGACAACAGCCATGCAGACCAATTTGATGCAGTGTGTGGCGTATGGTCTGAGCACTGACAGGCTGACCCCCACCCCTTCAACCTCTGCAGCAATGTTGGCAGCACCCATACGTATATTTCCCAAAGACAAACTCTGGATATGAAGCTGAGCACGTGCACTCAACTTCTTTGGTCGACCATAGTGAGGCCTGTTCTGAGTGGAACCTGTCCTGTTAAACCTCTGTATGGTCTTGGCCACTGTGCTGCAGCTCAGTTTCAGGGTCTTGGCAATCTTCTTATAGCCTAGGCCATCTTTATGTAGAGCAACCATTCTTTTTTTCATATCCTCAGAGAGTTCTTTGCCATGACGTGCCATGTTGAACTTCCAGTGACCAGTATGAGAGAGTGAGAGCGATAACCCCAAATTTAACACACCTGCTCCCCATTCACACCTGAGACCTTGTAACACTAATCAGTCACATGACACTGGGGAGGGAAAATGGCTAATTGGGCCCAATTTGGACATTTTCACTTAGGGGTGTACTCACTTTTGTTGCCAGCGGTTTAGACATTAATGGCTGTGTGTGGAGTTATTTTGAGGGGACAGAAAATTTACAGTTATACAAACGGTACACTCACTACTTTGTGTCGTCATGGAGGAGTGGAAGAGGACTCCAGTAGCAACCTGTGAAGTTTACCTCTGGTAAACTCCATGCCCAAGTGGGTTAAGGCAGTGCTGGAAAATAATGGTGGCCACACAAAATATTGACACTTTGGGCCCAATTTGGACATTTTCGCTTAGGGGTGTACTCACTTTTGCCAGCAGTTTAGACATTAATGGCTGTGTGAGTTATTTTGAGGGGGCAGCAAATTTACACTGTTATACAAGCTGTACACTCACTATTTTACATTGTAGCAAAGTGTAATTTATTCAGAGTTGTTACATGAAAAGATATAATAAAATATTTACAAAAATATGAGGGGTGTACTCACTTTTTTGAGATACTGTATATATACAGTAAAACCTTGGTTTGAGAGTAACTTGATTTGAGAGTGTTTTGCAATACAAGCAAAAAATTTTTTATACATTTTTACTTGATAAACAAGCGATGTCTTGATATACAAATAGCGTCACGTCACAAGTGAGTATAAATGAGAATAGAGGCATCTCTAGGTGTACCAATATGGTTACATTTAATGAAGGTAAAACATTTAGTGAAACATTTAGCAACTCACATGGTTGATGATTAAAACAGGCACATCTAAGTATGCAGGCATCCCAGGTAAAGCTGTCCACATAGAACATCCTCGGCACCGCCATCAACGTAATCCCTTCCACGCTCCGTTCCACGATCGCTTCAAGCCTCGCTTTCAGTTCGCTCTACTGCAGGGTAGTCTTCACGGTCACGTTCACAGAGTGACAGCAGTGATAGCCAGCAATGCAGAGGTTGTGGACAGCTTTACCCTGGATGCTTCTAATCCCCTTGTGGAGGCTGCCATTTGTGGATGAACATTTTACGGTTACACAACCTAGTCACATTGCTATAATCTTTTTATATGGGCTATAAACTGAAGGACTTATGAATAAATGGTTCTGGAATGAATCATCTAAGTTTCCATTATTCCTCATCTGGAAATTCTATTTGATATACAAGTGCTTAGGATTACAAGGACGTTTCCGGAACAAATTATTCTCACAATCCAAGGTTTTATTGTGTGTATATATATATATATATATATATATATATATATATATATATATATATATATATCTTGGCTTATCAATATGCTGGTTTTGCAGTGAGATAAGGACAGCTCGACTCAACGCATTTCACAGTTAATGATTGCTACTTCCTCTTATTGGAGGTAAATCCACCATAAATCATAGAATATAATGTAAGAAATTTCATAAATAGGCTTCTTTTCCTTAGAGTCAGCAGGAGTGATGAAATAGTATGTATGTCCTGCTTAAGAGGGAGCATAGAGAAAACTGGATGCTTTGCCTTCTCCCCTATTTCTCTGAACTAAAAAAGATCTTTTTTAAAAAGAAGGAGCAGGATGAGCTGAGCTGCTGAGAGCTATCATATATGGTGCTAACAAATAAAGTAAGAATTTAAAGAGTAAAAAAAATACAAAGAAGTTTTAACCACTTCATTACAGGGCACTTTCCCCCCTTCCTGCCCAAGCCCATTTTCAGCTTTCATCGCTGTTGCATTTTAACCACTAGCCGACCAGCTGCCGCAGTTATACTGCGGCAGGTTGGCTCGGCTAGGCAAATTGCTGTAGCTGTACGTCGCTCCTTTAAGAGGACGCAGTAGGCGCACACGCCCGCCGCGTGTCCTCGGAGCCGATGCGTGTGCATCATCACCCGCGATCACTCGTGACAGAGTGAGAACTGGGATCTGTGTGTGTAAACACACAAATCCCGGTTCTCTCAGGGGAGAGGACAGGGCCGGACTGGCCTACCGGGATACCGGAAAATTTCCCGGTAGGCCGCCTGCCCTGGGGCCGCTTTGTGCTGCCGCTCCCCTCTGTCCTCCTCCTCTTTCGGAGCTGGGTCTGTGTGTGTACGGCGGTGCTATAACAAGGTTCCGCCCCCCTAGACCAGCTCGTGTGATAGTCTTCTATGGAACACTGATTGAATCAGTGTTCCGCCTATCACACGAGGCGGTCTAGGGGGGCGGGACCTTGTTACAGTACCGCTGTAAACACACAGACCAAGCTCAACGACATACAGGGGGAGATGGCCGGTGTGTGTTCAATCCAGGAAATGGTGAGGCTGCAATCATGGGAACAGAGAGGCTCCAGTGGTCAGCACACAGAGGCTGCAATTTGTGGGCACAGAGGCTGCAATTGGTGGGCACAGAGGCTGCAATTGGTGGGCACAGAGAGGCTCCAGTGGTCGGCACACAGAGGCGGCAATTTGTGGGCACAGAGGCTGCAATTAGTGGGCACAGAGGCTGCAATTGGTGGGCATAGAGGCTGCAATTTGTGGGCACAGAGGCTGCAATTGGTGGGCACAGAGGCTGCAATTGGTGGGCACACAGAGGCTGCATTTGGTGGGCACAGAGGCCGCAATTTGTGGGCACACAGATGCTGCAATCGGTGGGCACAGACGCTGCGATTGGTGGGCACAGAGGCTGCGATTTGTGGGCACAGAGGCTGCAATTTGTGGGCACACAGAGGCTGCAATTGGTGAGCACACAGAGGCTGCAATTTGTGGGCACACAGAGGCTGCAATTGGTGAGCACACAGAGGCTGCAATTGGTGGGCATACAGAGGCTGCAATTGGTGGGCACACAGGGGCTGAAATTGGTGGGTTCAGAGAGGCTGCAACTGGTGGGCACAGAGAGGCTGCAATTGGTGAGCACAGAGAGGTTGCATTCACGGACACAGAGAGGCTGCATTCATGGGCACAGTGAGGCTGCATTGATGGGCACAGTGAGACTGCATTGATGGGTACAGTGAGGCTGCTTTGATGGGCACTGTAAAGCTGCATTTGATGGGCACAGTGAAGCTGCATTGGTGGGTACAGCGAGGCTGCATTGGTGGGTACAGCAAGGCTGCATTGGTGGGCACAGCAAGGCTGCATTGGTGGGTACAGCGAGGCTGCATTCGTGGGCACAGTGAGGCTGCATTCATGGGCACTGTAAAGCTGTATTTGATAGGCACAGTGAGGATGCAATGATGGGCACCGTAAGGCTGCATTGGTGGGCACAGTGAGGCTGCATTGGTGAGGACAGTGAGGCTGCATTCACGGGCACAGAGAGGTTGCATTCATGGGCACAGTGAGAGTGCATTGATGGGCATAGTGAGGGTGCATTGATGGGCACAGTGAGGCTGCATTTGACGGTCACTGTTGAGGCTGCATTGATCTCTTGCCTGCAGTCTCTGGCCATCTCTTGTACCATGTCTGCAGTCTCTGACCATCTTTAGTATGATCTCCTCAGTCTCTAACCATCTCCTGTACCATGCCCGCAGCCTCTGACACCTCCTGTATCATGCCTGCAGCCTCTGACCATCTCTTGTATCATGTCCGCAACCTCTGACCATCTCTTGTATCATGTCCTCAGTCTCTAACCATCTCCTGTATCATGTCCTCAGTCTCTAAATATCTCTTGTACCATGTATGAAACCTCTGACCATCTCTTGTCTTATATCATGTCTGCAGTCTCTGAGGGGGAGTCTGGAGAGGAGTCAAGAGTGGGAGTGCCGCCGGGATGGGGGTCATGGGAAAAGTCAGACGTGTGTGGACTGTGGAGAGAAGACTATAGGTTAAAACCAGAGCCACCAACCTGGAGCCGTCTAACTGAGCCCTGCACAGTGTACTTGAGAGGAGGTCAGTGACAGCGCCCCCGGGCAAGTCTAAGGGGAGTAAATAATATAAGGGGGCACTGATATAAAGGTTTCCCCCTTGTATATATGTATATATATATATATATATATATATATATATATATATAGGAAATAATGACGTTATGATGGTTATGATGTTGGGCTGGTATAATAATGCTATGGGGCTGGTATGACATTTTTTCCAGGGCTGGTTTTTATGCCCAGTCCGGCCCTGGGAGAGGAGACAGATCATGTGTTCATACTCTCTCCTCCCCTAGTCAGTCCCACCTCTCCCCCCACAGTTAGAACACACCCAAGGAAAACAGTTAACTCCTTGATCGCCCTCTAGTGTTAACCCCTTGATCGCCCTCTAGTGTTAACCCCTTCCCTGACGGTGACATTTATACAGTAATCAGTGGCTATTTTTAGCTCTGATCGCTGTATAAATGTCAATGGTCCCAAAGTAAAAATCGCAGATCGCCGCCATTACTAGTAAAAAGTTGTCGACGCTATAACTTTTGCGCAAACCAATCAATATATGCTTATTGCCAAAAATTATTTACCAAAAATATGTAGAAGAATACATATCGGCCTAAACTGAGCAACTTTTTTTTTTTAAATTTGGGATAATTATTAAAGCAAAAACTACAAAATATTGTGCTTTTTGCAAAATGTTCTCTCTTTTTTGTTTATAGCGCAAAAAATAAAAACCGCAGAGGTGATCAAATATCACCAAAAGAAAGCTCTATTTGTGGGGAAAAAAGGACATAAATTTTGTTTGGGTACAATGTTGCATGCCCGCGCAATTGTCAGTTAAAGCAACACAGTGCCGTATCACAAAAAATGGCCTGCTCAGGAAGGGGGCAAATCCTTCCGGGGCTGAAGAGGTTAAATGACAATTGCATGGTCATGCAACACTGTACCCAAACAAAATTGTTATCATTTTGTTTCCACAAATAGAGCTTTGTTTTGGTGGTATTTGATCACCACTGGGGTTTTAATTTTTTGCTAAACAAATAAAAAAATACCAAAAATTTTGAAAAAAAATACGTTTTTAATGTTTCTGTTATAAAATGTTGTAAATACGGTAAGTACGTTTTCTCCTTCACTGGTGGGCACTGAAAAGGCTGTACTAATGGGCACTGATGAGGTGGCACTAGTGAGGTGGCACTGATGAGGTGTCACTGATGGGTACTGATGATGAGGCAGGCACTAATATACAGCACTGATGGGCACTGATATGCAGCACTGATGAGCATTGATAGGCGACACTGATGGGTACTCATAGGTGGTACTGATGGGCACTGAAAGGCCGCACTGATGGGCTCTTATAAGTGGCACTTATGGGCACTCATAGGTGGCACTGATGGGCACTGATGGGTAGCACTGATGGGCACTTATAGGGGGCACTGGGCACTGATAGGCAACACTGAAGGGCACTGAAAGGCCGCAATGGTGGGCACTTATAGGTAGCACTAATGGGCACTTATAGGCGACACTGATGGGCACTGATAGATAGCACTAATAGGCGGCACTGATGAGCACTGATAGGTGGCACTGATGGGAACTGATGGGTGGTGTAAAATAAATCTAAGAGGAGGATAGTTTTGCCTTAGCGAGATGTGATGTGAAGTGTAAAACTAGTGTGATTATAGATGTAGTTTAATTCCGTGTCATTAAAAAAAAAGTTTTCAGTAATCAGACATACACATACAGGTAATAAAATTAGAATTTCATGCAAGTTCATTTATTTCACTAATGCAACTTAAAAGGTGAAACTAATATATGAGATAGACTCATTACATGCAAAGCAAGATAGTTCAAGCCGTGATTTGTCATAATTGTGATGATTATGGATTACAGCTCATGAAAACCCCAAATCCACAATCCCAGAAAATTAGAATATTGTGAAAAGGTGCAATATTCTAGGCTCAACGTGTCCCACACTAATCATCTAATTAAGCCATAACACCTGCAAAGGGTTCCTGAGCCTTTAAATGGTCTCTCAGTCAGGTTCAGTAGGAATCACAATCATGGGAAAGACTGTTGACCTGACAGTTGTGCAGAAAACCATCATTGACACCCTCCATAAGAAGCCTCAAAAGGTAATTGCAAAAGAAGTTAGATCTTCCCAAAGTGCTGTATCAAAGCACATTAATAGAAAGTTATGTGGAAGGGAAAAGTGTGGAAGAAAAAGGTGCACAAGCAGCAGGGATGACCGCAGCCTGGAGAGGATTGTCAGGAAAAGGCCATTCAAAAGTGTTGGGGACTTTCACAAAGAGTGGACTGAGGCTGGAGTCAGTGCATCAAGAGCCACCACACACAGACGGATCCTGGACATGGGCTCCAAATGTCGTATTCCTCTTGTCAAGCCACTCCTGAACAACAAACAATGTCAGAAGCGTCTTACCTGGGCTAAAGAAAAACAGACCTGGTCTGTTGCTCAGTGGTCCAAAGTCCTCTTTTCTGATGAGAGCAAATTTTGATTCTCATTTGGAAACCAAAGACCCAGAGTATGGAGGAAGAATGGAGAGGCACACACTGCAAAATGCTTGAAGTCCAGTGTGAAGTTTCCACAGTCTGTGTTGATTTGGGGAGCCATGTCATCTGCTGGTGTTGGTCCACTGTGCTTCATTAAGTCCAGGGTCTTAATGACGCAGCCGTCTACCAGGAGATTTTGGAGCACTTCATGCTTCCTTCCATAGACAAGCTCTATGGGGATGCTGACTTAATTTTCCAACAGGACTTGGTACCTGCCCACACTGCCAAAAGCACCAAATCCTGGTTCACTGAGAGTGGGATTACTCTGCTTGATTGACCTGAACACGATAGAGAATCTATGGGGCATTGCCAAGAGAAAGATGAAAGACATGAGACCAAACAATGCAGAAGAGCTAAAGGCCGCTATTGAAGCATCGTGGTCTTCCATAACACCTCAGCAGTACCACAGGCTGATAGCTTCCATGCCACGCCGAGGAATAGCAGGATGTATTTTTGGGTGTAATTTGTGGTATACATATGCTGTGTGTGAGAAATAACCTGCTAATATGACAATTTTGTAAAAAAAAAATATTGATTTTGCAAAGAATTGTGGGAGAAAATGACAACTTCAAAAAACTCACCATGCCCCTTTCTAAATACCTTACAATGTCTACTTTCCAAAAAGGGGTCATTTGGGGAATATTTGTACTTTCCTGGCATGTTAGGGTCTCAAGAAATGAGATAGGCCGTCAGTACTTTCACAAAGACCAAATAATATACACCAATTTGGGTTATTTTACCAAAGATATTTAGCAGTATACATTTTGGCCAAAATTTATGAAGAAAAATTACTAATTTGCAAAATTTTATAACAGAAACAAAGAAAAATGCATTTTTTTACAGAATTTTCAGTCTTTTTTCTTTTATAGCGCAAAAAATAAAAAGCCCAGCGGTGATTAAATACCACCAAAAGAAATCTCTATTTTGTGGGAAAAGAAGGACAAAAGTTTCATATGGGTACAGTGTTGCATGACTGAGTAATTGTCATTCAAAATGTGAGAGCACCGAAAGCTGAAAATTGGTCTGTTTAGGAAGGGGGTTTAAGTGCCCAGTGGGTAAGTGGTTAAGTTGCATTAGTTTAATAAATGAACTTTTGCACGATATTCTATTTTTTCGAGTATCACCTTTATAATCTTTCATTAGCATTTGAAAAGGACAGAGCCAGTTTCTAGGATCGAAGTGACACCTAGATGCCATTGCCAATAAAAGTTCCCATCAGAGTAAATATAGATTGCCACCTTCCTGAGGCCTCAAAGAAAACTGCTAGTCATCTTGGCTACACAGATCCGCAGGGAGCATTCGCAAGGCCCCAGCCGGTCTGCAAACTTTGATTAACATCAACAGATCTAAGGAACCTATTTTATCTCTCATAAAAGGTAAAATATTAGCGTCAGAGAGAGGAAAATAATCTATTTTGATTGTACACATAATGGGTTACGTGTACATGTAACCCTGTATTTGTAGCGTGTGTAGAATCCTAGAAAAACACACAAATTCTTTATATGACGCCTGATTGCGGCAGGCAGGCAGACAGTCGCGATTGAACTGATGCGCTGGTATCGGAAATCCTATCCATGACTCAGATATCAGCGCCGTTCTGGGACAATTGGACTCTGGTAATTTTAGAACACAAAACATCCTGTGGGCTGAGACAGGAACACCCCCCCCCCCCTAGGGTTGATTGGCCAAGGGCTAAAATCCAGCCCACATCCATATTTCAATAAATTGGGTAGCCTGAGATATGGATGTTGTTCTTCCACGAAGCCAGTTTGAAACTGGGGAGTTCCCACATGTTTCAGTATGCTTCTACTAAAGGATAGACTTCGGTAAACTTTATTTCTGTTTTTATCCCTTTTTATTTTCATAGGAAATTGCCAATTGTGTGATTTTTTTTTAAATCTTTTTGGTAACTCCCTTTTTTGGATATCTTTTATGTACTGCCCACTTCCAGGATATTAAATGATACAATTAATAAGTGACTTCTGTGTACTAAGCTAGGACTCATATCTCTGGAGAGATTGTTGTATTTTAGTGCCTAAGTACTTGGTCTAAGTTATGTGCCAATCGGTAAGCAATTGCACTGCATGTTGGCAGATTGCATGCAGATTGTAAGCTAACAGATCTGCCAGAGGGAGATCTGTATGTGTGTGTGATGGCCCAGCAGACCAGTCTGAGGACAAACTATTGGGTGGTGGCAGGCTATCATTTGTTGTGTGTCTGGGAATGTGGGTGTGTGGACAATGGGAAGAGTGATTAACACCGGGGTTCTAGCTTGTAGAATAGCTGGGGAACCCTAGAAGTGTGTGCTAATTGCTAGACTGCTCCCCAACCCTTAGAGTGCACCAGATTGTATGTAAGATTCGTATCTGCCTGTGTGTGGTCAGCCAGCTGGATTGGAGTGGAGTCTCCCTCTTGTGGTGGCCAAAGGTAGTGCAGACTGTGAATCCCAGCCAGTCTTGCTAAGTATAAATTCTCCCTTATTCCCTTATACCCCCAGTCATGGAACCACGTTGCAGTTAGCTAGTCGCTGTGGGCGTGCATATCGGTGACAGGTGGCACTGATAGATGGCTCTGATAGGCAGCACCGATGAGGAGGCACTGGCAGGCATTACTAATGGGCACTGATTGGCAACCCTGGTGGTCCTGGGTGGGTACCCCAGTGGGCATCCCAGGTGGGCATGCCCAGGTGGGCTGCACTGATAATCAATCAGCGCAGACCCCCCCACCCTGTCAGGAGAGCAGCCGATCGGCTCTCCTCCACTCGCATCTCTCAGTGCGAGTGGAGGAAAAGCTGATAAACGGCTCTTCCTGTTTACGCTGTGATCAGCTGTGATTGGACACAGCTGATCACATGGTTAAGAGCCTACGTCTGCGGCTCTTTACCGAGATCGGTGATGCGGCGTGTCAGACTGACCCACGGGCGCGAGATTGCGGCTTATCCTGCTGGATGTCATATGACGTCTAGTCAGGATAACTTAACCACTTTGCGCATGTCATTCTGCAATATGGTGGGTGGGAAGTGGTTAAAGTCCACATACATGCACATAACATGAACACATGCGGCAGTTTTTGCACCACACATGTGAGGTAATTTCACATAGCTGATAAAGGGGTCCTGATGTGATTGTTGAATAAAGCGTTGGACCTTTTTTGGAGACATTGGTGTGCTGGTGACATATCTTTTGCACACATGTGAGTTATTACAAACATGGGAATGAGAGCAATAATTCTAGAGGAATCATTCATGGTTAAAGTGATATTACAGGCATTTTTTTTTATAAATAACTAATATGTCATATTTACCTGATCTGTGCAGAGGTTTTGCACAGAGCAGCCAGAATTCTCTTCTTCTCATGTCCTCCCCCGGCGCTCCTGGCCCCTCCCTCCTGTCAAGTGCCCACACAGCAAGCAGCTTACAATGGGAACACCCAAGCAGGCGTGCATTCGAGACGCTGCTCTGCATGTCTATTCAGACATAGAGCTGTGGCTCAGCCCTGCCCCCTCACGCTCCCACTGGTGTCTCAGCCAATGAGGAGAGAGTGTCCCCAGAGAGCCAATGTTCTAGTGCACATCACTGGATTGAGAGGGAGCTCAGGGAGGTATTGGAGGGGGGGCGCTCTGCTGCATGCAGAAGGTTTTTTACCTTCATGCATACAATGCATGAAGGTAAAAAACCTTCAGCCTTTAGAACCACTTTAACCACTTGCCGCCCGCCATATAGCAGAATGACGGCGAAAGAGTGGTTTCAATATCCTGACTGGGCGTCATATGACGTCCGCAGGATATTGAGCCGCTGCGCGCCCCCGGGGGCATGCATCGCGGCGATCGGTGTTGCGGGGTGTCAGTCTGACCCCCCGCAACACCGATCTAAGTAAAGAGTCTCTGACGGAGACTCTTTACCACGTGATCAGCCGTGTCCAATTACGGCTGATCACGATGTAAAGAGGAAGGGCCGGTGATCGGCTTTTCCTCACTCGCGTCTGACAGACACGAGTAGAGGAGAGCCGATCGGCTGCTCTCCTGACAGGGGGGGTCTGTGCTGATTGTTTATCAGCACAGCCCCCCCTCTGATCCCACCCAGGACTAATCTGTGCCCAGGCAGCTGCCAATCAATGCCCAGGCAGCTGCCAATCAGTGCCCACTCTCAATGCCTACCACTGCCAGTGCCACCAGGGGTGCCTATCGGTGCCCATCAGTGCCACGTATCAGTGCCCATCAGTGCCCAGCAGTGCCGCCTATCAGTGCCCATCAGTGCCACCCATAAGAACCCATCTTTGCAGCCTTCCAGTGTTGCCTATCAGTGTCCATCAGTGCCACCCAGTGCCACCCATGAATGCCCATCAATGCCGCCCATCAATGCCTATCAGTGCTGCAAATCAGTGCCACTAATCAGTGCCGCCTACCAGTGCCCATCAGTGCCGCATATCAGTGCCCATCGTCAGTGCCCGTCAGTTCCCACTTATTGGTGCCACCTCATCGGTGCCGCCTTATCAGTGCCTGTCAGTGCCGCCTTATCAGTGCCCATCAGTGAAAGAGAAAACTTACTTATTTACAAAAAATTTTAACGGAAACAAAAGCAAAACTTTTATTTTTTCCAAAATTTTCGGTCTTTTTTTATTTGTTTAGCAAATAATAAAAACTGCAGAGGTGATCAAATACCACCAAAAGAAAGCTCTATTTGTGGGAACAAAATGATAAAAATTTAGTTTGGGTACAGTGTTGGATGACCGCGCAATTGTCATTCAAACTGCGACAGCGCTGAAAGCTGATAATTGGTCTGGGCAGGAAGGTGTATAAGTGCCCTGTATTGAAGTGGTTAACTTTGAATTCCTAACCTGTAAGGGCTTTTAAAGCATCGCCTATGAACAATTTGGGGTACTGAAGTTTGCTGCTGTTTCACAGGCCTGTGCTATTTTAAGGCTTGACATGTTTGGTATCTGTTTATTCATTGCAATCTCGTCTATTATATTTTACCAAAAATTGGGTAATATATTGTGTTTGTGTGTATTAAAATTTACCTTTAGAGTATTTTTCACTTGATAAACATGTGCAATAATAATATGGGACATAAGAAATTGCAACTACCATGATTTTTTCTCCAGGGTCTTTGCATTCAGAAAATATATATATTTTTTTAAACTAATCATGCATTTTAACATGATAGCAAAGTGGTTAAAGTTAATTTTCTGCTTACAAAAAATATACCGTATAAATAGCTATATGTCCATAGCCTAGCCACTAAGACAATGCAACTACACCAAAATGTCCAAAAGAATAGACATGCACCATTTTTACAACACATCACACCAAAAGGTTCAAAAATGCACCAACTGCCTTGTGGTGCACTGCATTGCCAAAAATGGTGCAAGTCTGCTTTCTCGGATGTTTACCAACCCAACACATGTGTTGCTAGGGATAAGGCATCTCAGCCTGTCATGTGATTTTTTTTTTAAATCAGCAGAGCAGACCAAAACTGTCCACATGCTGTTCTCACACTATATGGGGTGGGCTTGTATGTTACTGGATGTAGCCTGCCCTTAAGACCTGGTTCACACCTATTCCTTTTCCAGTGCGTTTTCAGTTTTGCAGAAACTTACTACAGTCCATTTAACATGGTTTCCTAAGGGTCACATTCACATCTGTGAATTTTCCACCGGTGTGTTTTTTGGAAAGGGTCAGGAACTTTTTTCCGGCAGTAGGTTGCATTTTTGGTTCCATAGACTTCAATGGAAATGCAATGGAAGCACATCAAAAATACAGTGTTTGCATTTTTGATACGTTTCTGCTGCATTTTTGCTGGTTTCTCCTGCATGACAACAGACACCTCCCAAAAATGCATCAAAAGGTGTGAAGCAGGCCTAAGAGAGAGACATGGCCAAAATTTGAAAAAAAAAGAGCATGCAGGTAAGAAGCATCTGAAATGTGACTGCTGTAGATGCAGATAAAGATTGAAATCCAGATAGGATTGTCGGGCATAGGGGGTGGCTTAGTGAAGGTGTGTATGTGAATTTGGGGAGAGAGATCAGTTTTCAGGGGTGGTGGGAGGTAAAAATGCAGGAAGGGTGATTGCAGGAGGAGTATGAGATTGTATGAAGATATATGGCTGCAGGAGGAGGAAGAGAAGATTGCACAAGGAGAATTAAGATTTTAGGGCTATGGTTTAGAAAAAGACATTTGTTGATGGGTAGGTTTTAAAGTACCAGACTTTCTGTGCATAGAGGCACCACGCGTGTAAATCCAACACTGGTTACGATGTTGATGAAAAAAGAAAACTACTAACATGTGCAAACGAGTGCTAATTGATGATAGAATATGCAACAACGCAGCAAAACAGGTGCAGCATGTCCATGTTTGCTATTTTTAATATCAAGCTGAATGTGTCATGGGCCATGGCGATAGCAGAGATATCTTTCAGCACAAGAGTATTTTGGGCACATCCAGATAAAACATTCCCTTAATGTAAAGACTACTGGTGTCCATATGAAGGGCACAGATCACCATATTCTGTTGTTGAATATGCCATATGTCATTGATGTTAAAAGGACAAATGTTGCCAAAATATTTGCATTTTGATTAATGTACATGTAATGGTACTATTCGGGTATAGAATGCTTTTTTTTTTTTTTGTTCTTTTTTTTTTTAACGTCCTTATATTTTTCTCTACATTTACACGTTTCCTAATTTGCAAAGCAAAAGGGACAGTGAGAGGAGTTGTGACAATAATTATAGCTTAAGGATATCTTTCATCAGTTCCTTTCACTTGTTTATAGTGCGACAGAATAAAGGGCAAATCTATAAAATATGACAATCAAAAACACCATATGATTCCAAACCCTGTATGATCTCTCCACCTCTGCTCTCTTGAAGTCATCTCAAACGTATCTAAGACTTCATTAACATTCCTAAAATCTCCATGCCAAATTTCATTGTCAAAATTGTAACTTAGTGATGAGTTGTAGTTACCTAATCTGATTTAATTTTTTTACTATAATCAAAAATGTTTTGGACCACGGTAGTGCTGTGGGCATAGCCTGGATTCTGCAAAGCATTTGAAACAATTCAACATGATGATCTCAAAAAAATATTTAAAAAAAACTAGAACCTGTGGATATGCAGATGGCTAAAGGATAGATATTAGTGTGGTTGTAAATGAGGTTCAGTTGGAGACTAATCGCTAGTGTACCACAAGAATCTGTACTGGGTCCTGTTCCATTTACCGTATATACTCGAGTATAGGCTGACCCGAATATAAGCCAAGGCACCTAATTTTACCAAAAAAAACTGGGAAAATTTATTGATTGAGTATAAGCCTAGAGTGGGAAATGCAGCAGCTACTGGGTAAACAATGTCCATCTGCAGCCTCACTGTGCCCATCTGCAGCCTCACTGTGCCCATTTGCAGCCTTACTGTGCCCACCTGTATCATCAGTGCCCATCTTCAGCCTGACGGTGCCCATTTGCAGCCTCACTGTGCCCATTTGCAGCCTCATTGTGCCCATTTGCAGCCTCATTGTGCCCATATGCAGCTGTACCTTTGATAACTAAAACAGCGGGTTTCTCCCGCTGTGTCATGCAGTCTGTTCGGCGGCTGTCCATTGTAACAAAGCCCCGCCTCCTCCTCATCAGTGATAGACGGAACACTGATACAGTTTCCCAGCATTGTATCAGTGTTCCGTCTATCACGGACGAGGAGGAGATGGGGCTTTGTTACAATGGATGGCCGCCGAACAGACTGCATGACACAGCGGGAGGCACCCGCTGTTTTAGTAATCAAAGGTACAGCTGCGGGGGGCGTGGCCAGATGGTGAAGAGAGCAGTCGCATAGACACACAGCTCTGGCTCTCAACGACCATCCTGCAGCTATCCTTGGTCCTAGATCCTCGTGGAAGGTATCATTCTGTGCCCCACGGCTGTGGGCACCCACCAGACTGGCTGACATGGTGAAATACGGGCCGCCGCGGCCCTCACACACAGCAGAACAACTGGCGCAGTTCCGGAGGCAAAATGGCGCAGAGACACATGCAGGGCACTCGGACACGCTGCAGCCCTCCTCAGCCATCCAGGACTCTGTAACAGGGGTGAGTGCATCAATTCCTGCTATATTCCGCACACCTACAGAACCCCTACAGACACCAAAATCACAACAATCTGCTGAATTTAGTCAGGCTGTGGATTCGACTCCTACTGAGCCTACATTATCTACTATTATTCTGGCTATTCAGGATTGCAAGGCCTCCCTCTCCACTCAAATAGCTTCTATCCGTATGGACTTTTCACTATTGAAACAAGATGTCCAGAACCTCAGAGACCGCACAGGGGATGCTGAGGAACGGATTAGTACATTAGAAGATACTGTACACCCCATGTCTGTTACTATACGTGATACTACAAGCGAGATGGCGGCACTACGCGCTAAAATCGACGATTTGAAAAATCACTCTCGCAGGAACAATCTCAGATTTGTGGGATTCCCAGAACGCGCGGAAGGTTCCTATCCTGAAAAGTTTCTTTATTCATGGCTGCGGGACATTTTTGGTAAACACGCACCCTCATTCTCACATGTTATAGAGCGTGCACATCGCACTCCTCCTCGTCCCCCTCCAGTGGGAGCCCCACCACGCTCCATCATAGCACGTATCCTCAACTTTCAAGATAAAGTGGCCATCCTACGCCTGGCACGAGAAAAAGGACCGCTCACATTTAATGGCAATAATATTTCTGTTTATCCAGACTTTTCTGCTGAAGTTCAAGCCAGCGGATCTCCTTCTCAACAGTGAAGTCTAGATTGCGCACGGAAGGCCTCTCCTACGCCATGCTCTTCCCCGCTAAATTGCGCATTATCCATGATGGTAGGGCTCATTTCTATACCAATCCCAAGGAGGCCATGAAATGGCTGAATGATCAATATGGTGCAGCACATAGAAGCAGAGGAGACTGAAGTAACTCTTAACCTGCAAGGAAAGATCTACACCCTGCTATGCAAGCTACAGTGTCAACAGTCTGCATGTCTCTCCATTGTAATTTTTTTTTTCCCCCCTTCTTGTTCCTGACCTTCAACTTTACAATCCAACCTGCATTGGTATGATTTACATCTTATGGTAACCTGCATACCAGAACAATCATACCAGAACAATCATCCGATCAACTTTTTCCACGTGAACAATCAGCTCATCTACCCTTCAACAGGACATGTCTACTAGAGGGGAAAGAATAATTTTTTTTTCTTCCCTCTTTCCTCGGTCAATAGTTGGGAGCCTCACCAGACCCCACGTTACCCCTTTACCAGCTTGTGGCGAGGCCACAGTACAGTTTTTTGACTTCCGCAGTTGCTAGTTAGGAAGGACTTCTAGTTTAGGGATCCAAAGCTTGCTATGTTTGGGATGGCTGAGCGGGGTGGGGGGAACAAAGGTTTAAAGAAAAAGGTGGTTGGGGTTTTTTTTCATGTTTTTTGTTTTTTCCTTCTTTTTTTACTTTTTATGTCCTTTCTAACACACCTATACCATTTGCTAATGGAGAGTCATCAAAAGCATACCGGGTCATTACATACAGTGGTTCATTAATACCTCTGTGGTCATTTATATGTCTAATTTTTTTTTCTAGGGCAAAGAAGGGAAAATTTTCCTGTTCCATGTTACCTTATCGGCAGACCCACGCACTTTTTTGTCATGTGCTTGTGTGTGCTTCAGGGGGCACGGCCTATCTACTCATATTGATACTAATTCAGAGGTTTAATTATGCATCTTTATTATTTCATGTTTTATTATGGCACAACCCCTTAGGATAGTCTCCTGGAACACTCTCATCCTTCCAGGTTCGGGACCTGCTTTATGGCGCCTGAACTCATACTGGCTGGAAGACGAGATAGTACAGGGTGAGTGTAGGATGAGTATTTCTTTTTTTTTTTTAAAGGTAAATTTTTATTTGTTTTTTTTTGGTACAAAACAAACAAACAAACATAAATACACATACTCTGAGCGAACGTCGCTCAATCCAATACAGAGTGTAAGACACTGGTATACATTTGGTACACATGGTTTCATATTGTACAGTTGCATATGTCTGTTCAATTTCTATTAAACTTTGTATCATAAACTGGAGTTTCTTTATTTGCTTTATATGGTAGGTGTAATAGTATTTTCAGAACTAGTCCATAGACCCCATATTTTGTGAAATTTTTTTGGGCATCCTCTGGCTTCATATGTTAGTTTATATAGCGGTATAGCCTGATTAACAATGTTCAGCCAGAATGCTATCGTAGGTGGGGATTGTGATTTCCAATGAATAGTGATCGATATTTTGGCATAAAACAGTACAATTCTCAGGAATGTTTGCTTATTTTTAGATGTACTTTCATCATCCACATATCCTAGTAAACATTTCAGGGGGTTGCAGATATTAGGCAATTGAGTCAAGGAACTGACAAAGGCAGTAACCCCTGACCAGAATCGCCTGATCTCGGTGCACTCCCACATCAAATGGAAAAAGGTAGCATCCGCAATGCCGCATCTGGCGCACATTGCCGATGGAAGTTTTCTGAGTTTGAATAATAAGGATGGCGTAAAATATGCTCTATATAATAGTTTGGTCTGTATGACCCTGTCCCTGGAGGAGATGACAGAGGGGACCTGGAGGGGAAGCACGTCCTGCCAGATGTCCTCCGTTAGCTCGGGGATATCAGCTTTCCACTTATTAAGCGTGTTATTGAGTCTGAGCGTTGTGGAGTGCAATAAAGTTTTATAGTATGTGGAGATCAATTTATCATGAGAAGGATCTATTAGTAGGTGCTCTAGCGGAGATGTTTGGACAGTTATATTACGCAACCCAAACTGCGTGGTCGCCGTGTGGCGTATTTGCAAATAAAGGAAGTAAGCTGTGCGTGGCAGCTGGTAGTCCTGGCGAAATTCCTCAAATGACCGAAACATATTGTTTGAGAACAAATGCATTATGGTTTTTACCCCTTTCCTTGACCAGTATTCCCCATCTGTCCTACGGGCGAATTCCTGTAGATTTGGGTTCCCCCATAATGGAGTATTTGCCAATATCTGGCAACATTTTAGTTAGTTTAAAAATTTGTAAAGTCATTTCAAGGATTTTAGTGCTTTCCCTCCCTCTAAGAGATAGACGGTGGACCAGATACTGTAGGGATTCGTAAGAGGTGAGTATGGCTGCTTCTAGGGTCGTAGCCGCATTGTTGGCTTCAGGGAAAAACCACCAATGTGCATGGACCAGTTGTGCGGCAATGTAGTATGTCTGGAGGCATGGTAATGCCAGTCCTCCCTCCAACACCGGCAGTTGAAGAGTATTTTTTGCAATTCTCACTGCTCCCCCCTTCCAAATGAAGGCGATAAGGATAGAATCAATCTCTTTAAATTTAATTTTTGTAACGTATACTGGTGAGTTGCACAGGATATATAGGAAACGTGGGAGGAATATCATTTTAAAGATGTTTATCCTACCTAGTATCGTTAAGGGGAGATTGGTCCATGTCTTTAGTGTGGTCTTCATTCTGCTAATAAGTGGGTCTAGATTATATTTAACATAGGAGGAAAGAGGATGTTGGACCATAACCCCCAAATATCTGAAAGAGTCCACTATCTGTAGCGGGCAAGAGGGAGGGAGTGTAAACACCACCTCCTGATCTATCTTAAACATAAGGGATTTGTCCCAATTAACTTGAAACCCTGAGAAGAGGCCAAACTGTTGGATAATTTCCCGCAGGGTTGGAAGAGATGATTGGGGGTCCGCCAGGTATATTAACATGTCATCAGCGTATAATGATACTTTCTCTTCTAGGCCCCCAATCGTCAGTCCCTTTATTTCCCCACTGGATCTCATCAGTGCCGCCAGAGGTTCTATCGCAATTGCGAATAGCAACGGCGATAGGGGGCAGCCCTGCCTGGTGCCCCTTTTGATCAGAAACGGATCGGTTACTGATGTATTTATCCGCAGCCTAGCGGTAGGTTTTGAATATAGCAGTTGAACCCACTTGATGAAGGTATTTCCAAACCCAAATTTCGCCAGGACTTCCAGCAAATAAGGCCACTCGACCGAGTCGAATGCCTTGTGCGCATCTAAGGCCAGCACCGCTCTGGTCCCTACAACATTATGGGTGGCTTGCAGATTCATAAACAGTCTTCGTAAATTTATGGACGTTGATCGTTCTGGAATGAATCCAGTCTGATCCGCCCCAATAATGGTGGTAATAACTGAGTTCAATCTCCGGGCGAGCACCTTGGCTAAAAGCTTGACGTCTGAGTTAATCAATGATATTGGTCTATATGACTCACAAAGTAGATGGTCTTTATGAGGTTTGGGGATGAGGACAATCAGTGCCTCTGACATAGAGGGCGGTAACTGCCCTGTTTTTAGAGCAAAATTATAAACTTTTAGTAAATGAGGTATTAAAAGTTCCTTAAACTGTATATACCATTCTATGGGGAAGCCATCCAGTCCCGGTGTTTTGTTTCTGGCAAAGGACTGTATGGCTTCTCCAATCTCCTCCTCTGTCAGAGGGTCGTCGAGGAGTGAGGCCTGTTCTTCTTGGAGCCTTAGTAGCGAAATACCAGCCAAGTAATTATCTAGTTCTACAATAGTATAGTGAGCTTTGGTAGCATATAACGAAGAGTAGAATTTCACAAAAGCATCTACTATCTCCCCACTTTGTTCCACCACTATACCTACTATATTCTTAATTCTTGGAATACTGCACGGTTGATAATCAGGCCTAGACAAATACGCTAGTAATCGGCTATTTTTGTCTCCAAACTCGAAGATTCGCTGGTTTTGATACAGCAATTTCTTCTGAGTGCGCTCTAAAAGGACTAGATCTAGGTCTCTGGATCTATGTTTCCAGGTATTATGTGTTGCTGGGGTAGGGGTTGTGGAATAGGCAGCCTCGGCTGCCCTGAGATCCTTCTCCGCGTCCTTTAATTTGGACTGGGATGCCTTGCGGGCCTGTCCAATCGCCGCCGCAAAAATGCCACGCGTGGTGGCCTTGAAGGCATCCCAGGTCAATGGGACAGAGACATTTTGACGGTTACGCAACCAATATGCTTTAATTTCCGCTGTGCTTTGATCTACCACCATTTGATCTGCTAGCCACAGTGGGCTCAGTCGCCACATGCGGTACGAAGTGTGGGGGCCCAAGGCAAGGTCCACCATTAAAGGGGAATGGTCAGACACCGCCCTAGGGAGATATTTGGCCTCAGCCACCCTATTCAATAATTCAGATGAAACCAGACACAAATCTATCCGGGACAGAGTACCATGCGTTTCAGACTGACATAAGTACTCCCTCCCGTCCGCGTGCTTCCACCTCCAGGTCTCCACCAGGTCAAATTGGGTCAATAAAGAGCATAGGGGTGTGGGGGGCGATGTAGAGCACTTGAACCTGTCTATGGAATTATTGAGTACTGTGTTAAAGTCCCCTGCTATCAGCAGAGGGCCTTCTGCTATTGCCAAGAGGGAACTCATTACCTGTTCGAAAAACGATTTAGTGAAGGGTGGCGGGACATAAAGACTTGTAACCGTATAAGGCTTCCCCCACAATTCAAGTACCACAATAACAAAGCACCTGTTAGGGTCAGTTTTAATATGTTTTATGGTGATAGGTGCTGATTTTGCTATAAGTATAGACGTGCCTCTAGCATACGTGGAGTAAGTAGAATGTATAGCATAGGCAATTTTTGCTCTCTTTAAAGCCATTACCCTTGACCCCTGTAGGTGGGTTTCCTGGAGAAGGATCACGTGTGGACTGTGTCTTGCCAAATATTCAAACATCAATGACCTTTTGACCTTGGAGTTAAGCCCCCTAACATTCCATGAAACTATGCGGAGTTTAGACATGCGTATAAACAATTTATGACTGTTTGAGCCCATTTCTCACCGCTCGCCAGAACGCAGCCCCGGACGAGGTCCAGCGAGCCCTGAGAAATAGACCAAAATGTAAACATCTCTGATATTTTACTCATCAATCCATGAATCTCAATTTTGGATTGTACCAACTGTAGGACCAAAAAAGCGTTATTAAAGTATGCATACACAATTGAGCACCAGTGTCGTTTGTAGATAACCATGGCGTTAAAGCAAAACCCCTCAAAAAATTCCCCAACAAATTGTCCCTCCCTAACCCTCCCGGCTCTCATCCCCCAACATATGAGAGCTTTCTTCCGGTAACCGGACCTATTTGGCAGGAGGGCCATGGCTCAGACCCTAACCAACTAGTCTCAGGAGACATGTATAGGTCCACAACTCTGGGTCTCCATCCGCATTTGTCCGCACAAATTAAAGAATGTGTGGTATCTCTTGGCCTGAAAAATAAAAAAAAATAAAAAATAAAGGGGGGGGGGGGGAGGGGGAGGGGGGAAGGGGGAAAAAAGAATCGGAGAAGATGATGAGCTGCTGATTGGCATCCAAGGATAACACGGGAGGCGTCTTCTACTTCAGAGAGATTCAGGATGTAAAGTCCCGTATCGGCTGTATGTAGAGGGGGGTGTATCTTCTACTTCTAGGGATGCAGGATACAAAGTCCCATATCAGCTGCGTGTGAATGGAGATAGATGAAGTAAAGTAGGCAAAATGAACAAAACAAAAACAAGGCCCCTCCAGGTTTCCTCATTTCTTTTGTATAATAAGTTTTTATTTTTAGAACAAGACATTACATGACATGTCCAACAGTGCAAGTCCTGTAAACAATGGCCTCGCAGGGTCATTCAGTAACAATATGCAATATGTGGGTTGAACAAACACATACATTACTATTAACCTAATGTAAAGTGCTCTTCTAGGGATAACTCTGAGGGACCCGCCAGGTGAGTAATCAGGAGCTCTGGAAGCCCCATGTTTTCATGAAGTATACAAGTGAAGCGGAGCCAGCCTAAGGGCACGCGAGGGTGTGTTTGAGTTTGGGGAATCTCTGGAATGTGCGGGGTACATAGCCCGGTGGCCCACGCCCGGGGGAAGGAAGGGGGGGCTCAAAAACCTCATCAATCCACCTCCCGCTCCTACGCGGGTCCCCGCGACCACGCAACGGTGGTTTATTCATGTGAAATTTATCTGGCTCTTGGAAATCCAGAGATCTCCCCCAGCGGGTTCCGTTTCTATATTGAACAGCCCATACTTAGCTGTTTCGCATGAGTTTCCCTAATATTATACCAAAATAACAATAATAAATAGAGAGACATAAAAATAAAGGGAATAATAAAAAAGGAGAAAAAAAGAAAAAGAGAGAGAGGTGGGGGGGTACGGTAAGAGTGAGAAGAGGGAGTAGGAGAGGGAGGGGGGGAAGGGGGGGAAAGGGGAAGGGAATGGGTCAGGTTACCTGCAAGCTCTGGTAAGCTTCCTCTGCCTCCGTGACGGACCCCTCGGAGCTGGATTCGTTATTTCTCGGGTAGGTCAGGTTTTGATGTCTTGCCTACAGGGTTGAGTTTTTGTTAGCCTAAGTACTCTAAGAGTAGGGTCTGCCAGCTCCAGCAGTGCAACGTCTAGACTATACGACACCGCGGTGGAGCCAGAGGTGTATTCAGTCCATGACATCCAGATTGCATGGAATCGGTCTTTGCGGCCTTTATTGGTCGCCACCCAATCCTCGGCCTCCCGGATCTCACTAACCTTTCCGATCCACTCAGCACGTGTGGGGGTCGTATGTTTTTTCCAATGAATTGGGATCAGGCGCCTAGCCGCATTTAATAAGTGCGGCAGCACACTTTTCTTGTATTTTCGTAGTGAGATCGGGGGGACCTGCAGGAGAAAGTGGGTCGGGAGGAAGGGGATTTCTATCTCTGTCACTATTTTGATTTGGTCACGTATATCTTCCCAGAAGGATTTAATTTGAGGGCAGTCCCACCATATGTGTTTCAATGTACCTTTCTGACCACATCCTCTCCAGCACAGCTCAGATGTGGAAGGGTAGAAGCGGGCCAGGTCCGCAGGTACTCTGTACCAGCGGGATAGCAGCTTAAAGTTCGTTTCCTGGGTCTTGGACTCTATTGAGGATGAATGAGTAAGCTGATACAAGTGAGTTAAGTCTGTCTTTGTAAGTACAATGTCCAGGTCCTTTTCCCAACGTCTGATAAAGGCGGGTGTAGTGTTAGGGAATGAGGAACCTAGTAATTTATAAAGTTCCGAGACCAAGTGTGGTGTAGGTTCTTCTGCAATAAAGAGTTTTTCAAGGTGGGTGAGAGAAGAAGGGTCTCTAATCTTATGGCCTTGTAATTGAAAGAATTGGTGTAGTTGTCTGTATTTCCAGAAGTTCATTGGGGTACCCTGTTTGCCTGTAGGCAGATATTCGTAGCCCAGGAGTTTGCCGTCTTTCATGAGTTTGCCACAACTGGCGTCTCCACCCTCTATCCACGATTCAAAAAAACCTATTTGTTCTCCCGGAGGAAACCAAAGGAAACCTCTCAGTGGGGCCAGTGGGGACACCGAGGGAGCCAATTTTAGCAGCGGGTTAATCTTATCCCAGGTTGACAGTACCTGGGTTGTCAAGGGGGACGTTGTCTCCGACAGTCCTCTATGCTCTCGGGACAGCCAGGGAGCATATGATAAGTTCCTACCCGCTAAACATTTCTCTAGTGGTACCCATATCTTAGAGCAAGAGTGGAAACGCCAGTTGAGCATCCTCTGTATCGCTATAGCCCAATAGTATCTTCTGACATCTGGAAGGCCTAGGCCTCCGTTTTGTTTTGAGCGACGTAGGACTCGTAGAGCTATCCTGGGTTTGCGCGCATTCCATGTAAATTCAGACAGTATGCTAGATATTTTATCAAAAAAGGATCGGGGTAGTCGAATTGGTAGCATCTGTAAAAGGAACAGTATGCGTGGTAGAATATTCATTTTTATTATGTTCACCCTTCCCAGCCATGTGAAGGCCGTCTGTGTCCATTGGGATAGGTCTTTCTTAATGGTAGTTATCAGTGGGAGGTAATTTGCGGTGTATATAGGCTGTTAAAATTATCTGTGAGTTGTATACCGAGGTATCGAATAGCTGACGTGGCCCAGGTGAAAGGAAAGGCTGATTTGAGGCTCATTGTTAGGTTTCCTCATTTCCATGCTTCCCCCATCTACCGGCAATGGGGTATAGTAAAGGTGGCTTGGTGGGCTTCATGCAGGTTGATGCACTACCGGGGAGGAGATCTCCTATCCTGGTTTCTGCGAGTCGGATGTCCTAAGGTATCCACCCATTGCGATGCCTCCCTGGGATCCGTAAAAAAGTAGGCCTTCCCCTGGTAGATGATTCGCAAACCTGCAGGATATAACATGCCATATGGAAGGTGAAGCTCCCGTAACCTGCGTTTAATTGCCAGAAAAGTGTCTCTCTGCTTCTGCGTAGCTACTGAGAAATCTGGGAAAATGGTGATGCCATTGCCATTAAAAGAAACTTTTCCCCTCTCTCTAGCCACTCTGAGAATAGCCTCTCTGTCTCGGAAGTGTAACAGCTTTATAATCATGGCGCGTAGTGGGGACCCAGGTGGTAGAGGGCGCATGGGGATTATGTGCGCCCTTTCTATGGCGAACATTTGTGAAAAGGTGTTGGCTCCAAACTCATTCAACAGCCATCTTTCCATGAATGTTTCTGGTGTTTTACCCTCAGCACACTCTGGGAACCCCAAAAAGCGCAGGTTGTTTCTTCTTAGGCGGTCTTCCATATCAGTGATCTTATCTGTAGTGTACTCATGGGCCTGCCGCAGTTCCCTCATAGAGCCCTGTAAGGGACGTGTCTCATCTTCCATGTCACTAATACGTTGCTCAGCATTAGTCACTCTATGGCGGATATTGTGGACATCCTGTTTTAAAAAGGATAATTCTGTCTTGATAGTGTCCATTTGTGTGGTGAGAGATGCATGGCTGTGCTGGATGGCTGCCATAAACTGGGCTAGTGATGGCTCTGCAGGGCCTGCATCATCCCTGTCTGCTCTGGGGGGTTGAGGATCATGTCCCTCCACAGGGGAGAACAAGAGAGGATCTTCAGGGCTTAAGGTGGGGGGGGGGATCGCTGTAACTCACCCTTCCCCTTGAGCTGCTTCCAGGGTGTGGATGTGGAGGCTGCTTGTCGCTGTGTGATCCCCTCATGCTGATCGGCGCCAATTTGCTGCGGCCTGCATGGCGGTAACAGCGGCTCGATTCCCGGGGCCTCCTCCATCGGTGGGCCGTATTTGACCATCCCCAGACGGTCACAGTGCTCTCTGGATGCTGTGGGGGTATATGAGACCCTCGGATGCCGGCCCGGATAGCAGGATCTGTGCAGGATGTGTGCGGTGCGGACGGAGCTCAGGCTGAGCACGTCCTCACATCCCAGGTGCTGACCACGCCCCCAGGATGAGTATTTCTAACTACTGGAAGCATAATTTAAATAAAGTAGACCCCTCCACGGAATGGGACGCATTTAAGTCTACATTGAGAGGTACCTTTATGTCTATTACAGGAAATTTACGTAAAAATAACAAGATGCGCACTGAGGAATGTTGTCTGACTATCTGGCTGATATATCCCTTCCCTCCCTGTCAGATGAGGGACGGGACATGTTGGAGGAGCCTATCACGGTAGAGGAGATTGCAGCAGCCGTCTCCCAAATGCCTGCACATAAAACCCCTGGACCTGATGGTTTCCCGACTGAATGGTATGCTAAGTTCAAGGACCTCTTATCCCCCTTCCTTCTCCGAAACTATAACAAAGCCCTAGAGGCTGGGATCCTTCCTCCATCGATGAGGGAAGCTTTGATAGTTCTTCTGTTAAAGCCCCGAAAGGACCCACTTCACTGTGAATCTTATCGTCCAATTTCTCTTATAAACGTGGATGTTAAGATTCTGGCCAAAATATTAGCAAATCGTTTAAATACTGTGGTCACATCCTTGGTTAATAGCGACCAGGGTGGATTTATCCCTGGCAGGTCTACCAGAATGAACATACGCAGACTGTTCCACAACTTGCAATATCCACATGACTGCCCTTCTACACGTGTCATTGTGTCCTTAGACACCTGTAAAGCATTTGACAGTGTGGAATGGCCGTACCTTTTTCGGGTGCTACAGAAGTATGGTTTTGGTCCCCGAGTGATAGAATGGATAAAACTTCTGTACACCTCCCCAACGGCTAGGATAAGGGTTAATTCATTTATTACTGATCCCTTCCCAATTACTAGGGGCACTCGACAGGGGTGCCCATTGTCGCCCCTGTTGTTTGCCCTGGCCATGGAGCCGCTTGCAGTTCGCATTCACTCCTCCCCTATAATTAAAGGCCTCACAATTGCAAATATAGAGGAGCACATTTCTCTTTACGCAGATGATACACTGGTATACCTGGCAGATGCTAATGGGTCTCTGAGGGCTTTACTGGAGGAGGTCAACACCTTTGGGGATTACTCTGGATTCCGAGTTAACTGGGACAAGTCCAGTCTTTTTCCTTTTGGATGTGAATGACCCCCCTAAGGTACACCCGGACTCTAAGCTTCAGGTGGTGTCTTCTTTTAGATATCTTGGGGTGTTGGTTCAGGCTCCCTTATCTTTATATGCTACTAATAATCTTGACCCTTTGCTAACCCGCCTCCAGGAACAAACTAAACAGTGGATGGATTTGCCGTTAGACCTCATGGGGAGGGCCAATATTCTTAAAATGATTTATTTACCCAGACTGCTTTATATCACTGATCTGCCTCCACTGGAAAGACTACTTAGGCAACCAGAACCCTCTAAATTAGTTTCCACCTACTACTCAGCCTTAATGACTGACTCTAACCCTAGGTTTCACAGAGCACAGGAGAAGTGGGAGACATTGTATATTGATATGGTAAACGACGACTGGACAGAATTTAGTGACACATATAAAACCTCTGTCATTTCCTCCCGAGACCGTATCATACAAGTTAAAATTTTTCATCAAACCCACCTCACTCCGGCCAGACTGCATAAAATGGGTCTCTTGCCATCAGCTGTCTGTTTCCGAGGCTGCGGCCAGGAGGCAGACTTCTTACATTGCTTCTGGTCGTGCCCGATAGTTAGTGACTTCTGGGAAGAAGTGGGTGCCTTTATTTCGACTGTGTTGGGCCTTCCTAACATAATCCACCCTAAGAACTGCTTTTTGGGAGTATTTGGAGATTTACATATACTATCACATGCCAAGAGACTGCTCCGTATTCTTTATTTTTATGTTAAAAAATCTATTCTACTGTCCTGGAAAGGTGCACAGGCCTCTTTGAAGTCCCTCTGGTTAAAACTTATCAATGACTCTATTCCATTATACAAATTAACCTTTGAAATTCGCAAAAGAAATAAAACCTTTCATAAAATTTGGGGGAAATGGTTGGCTAGTCCACTAACTCTTTCCAAAAATTGAATACAATTGATCATTGATGGGCCGTGCCAAAGGGACCCTCAATATCAGGTCCATTAATATGGTTATGTCGTGTAAAAATACATATATCTGACTGTTGCTATTACCAATTTCTTAACTCTCTTGAAACGAAATGACATGCTTACAATGACTTGTGTGATCTACCTACTAATTGAATATCGCTTGTGTATACTGAATGGATCAGATATTCATGTGTGTTTTGTTTTTGTTTTTATTTTATTTTATTTGTGACTGTTTTGTGTCTGTTGGTTTGTGTTGAACCTAAAATCAATAAAAAATATCTTTAAAAAAAAAGATACAGCTGCAGATGGGCATGACACAGCGGGAGACACCCGCTGTTTTAGTAATCAAAGGTACAGCTGCAGATGGGCACCTTCACTCGAGTATAAGCCGATGGGGGTTTTTCAGCCTAAAAAATTTGCTGAAAAACTCAGCTTATACTCGAGTATATACGGTAATCTATATGTAATGCCGCATACACACGAGCGGACTTTTCGGCAACAAAAGTCCGACGGCCATTCCGGCGGAATTTCGTCAGACTTTTGGCGGGCTTCTGACAGACTTTCTAACGAACTTTCTAATGAACGGACTTGCCTACAAACGGTCACACAAAAGTCCGACAGCCTAGTACGCGGTGACGTACAACAAGTCCGACGAGACTATAAAACGGAAGTTCAATAGCTCCTACGACACCCTTTGGGCTTCTTCTGCTAATCTCGTGTTTATCTCATGTTAGTAGAAGTTTGGTGAGAGACGATTTGTGCTTGTGAGACTCATATTTTGCAGATCGTTTAACTGTTGTTCAGTTTGTGCTTGTGAGGTTTGTATGATTGCTGATTTTCAACTCGCTCTTCACAGGCCTTGCTGTTCTTCAGTGCGTTCTGACCAGCCGACTGTTTTGAAGCCATGTTGCGTGTACGTACTCGTTGTAGAGCTCGTGCATTGTATGTGCTTGGTGCTGTAGTTCATTCTTCAGCCCAAGCCAAGACCATGAACAGGGCGAGGAGGAGTTCATGGACGAAGAATTGGTTGCTCCAGCGTGACCAATTCTCTCACATGCCTTTGCTCCGTGAGATCCGTGAGAATAACCCTGAGGATTTCAGGAATTTTCTCCGGATAACGGACCCCGTTTTTGACCGTTTGTTGGCTTTGCTGACCCCTTATATCAGCAACTATAAGATAGAAACAAGAAGGACCAACATATAAGACACCACATCCCGTATTTGTAAATAGATAATGAAAAAAGGGCTTTAGGCATGAAGCCTAGGGACTTTTGAGGTGTCAGTATTTACAATAGGTATTGAGACCACGTTGAGGTAAAAAAGAAATTTTATTACGAATAGATTAAAAAGAGCCTAATAGAGGCCACATATAATACATTTTATATTTACATTTTGAAAAATACTGTAACAACAGTTTATATTACTTGTTTTCTCAACATGTTTCGCTCTATGGAGTTTCTTCAGGAGATCATGTGGTACCGTTAGTAAGAACTGGCATTTGCATAAAGAGAAAATGAATAATCAGTACAGTATAAGATCATAAATTTCAGCAGTTATTGATAATGAGGGAAATTGACAGATCAGATTGAAAATTTACATTGCAAGATGCATATATAGGTCTATATTAATACAATGCAAATAATACTGCAGTAAAAAAAAATATATAAATATATATATATATATATATATATATATATATATATATATATATATATATATTTATATATATATATATATATATATATATAACACAAAAGAAAATTCTCAACCTTACCTAAAGCATAAGCTCTGTGACCAAAATTATCAATTAGAAATTATAAAATGAAGCTGAAGATCACCAGGCAATAAGAAAATTCATCCATAGAGGAGCCCGCTCTCACTGAGTTTCTGAATCCCAAACGTAACTTGCAGAGGTAATACTTTTAAGGTCACGTTTAAAAATGTCCTAGTTTAAACCACAGGACAGAAATAATTATAATTGTATAAAGTATTTATATAAAAAACTCTGATTGTTTTCAATACAAAAAATCATGGTATATAGAAATATTCAGTTGGTTTTACCTTTGATGTATTTATTAGATAGAATCAATATTCATTATGAATGACATCCTGGGTGTAGAATGGGACATAAGCACCGTCATGGGATGTAAGGAAACAAAGACTTCAATATAGAGATGTTTGGCAGGTCTGGAATGGAAGGGGGCAGGATCAGCCTGCTTCTGAGTCCTGAACCTAAGCAATAGAAATATCCATATCCAGTTTAGGTGTAAAGTTTAGGGAAATGTATAGGCTGCTACCAGAAAGATAAGGCTTCATACGTAGTGGAGAGTTGTCCAGAGAGTAAGTCTGAGGAGGAAAGATCCTCCTTGCCTCGTGATGTCCAGCAGAGGAATGACGGGGAACACAGATGAGTTTCCCCGTTTAAGTATTCAACTCCGGAGCGGCCGGCGTCTGACGTCACCGCCGCTCCGCGGACGTAAGAAAGGTATCACTGCGCATGCGCTCCGAACTGAAATGGCAGATGGGAGAGACTGCCTGGGTATGCATAAAGCCCTTTCTTCATTATCCCTTATATCAGCAGGCAGGACACCTGCATGAGGCAAGCCATCACTGCGGAGCAGAGGCTAGTCGCCATGTTGCGGTACTTGGCGACGGGGAGAAGCCTGCAGGACCTTAAGTTCTCAACAGGCATCGCCCCCCAGGCTCTGGGGATCATTATCCCAGAGACCTGTTCTGCCATCATCCAGGTCCTGCAGAAGGACTATATTAAGGTAAGAATTTTTATCCTTTAACATCACATTTTATTGTATTTAATGTTTGCTAATGTAATATATTTTTTTACTCAAACACTAATTACCATGATTCAATATAGTGTAAATGTCCCCTTTGTCCTCATGCATGCTGTAATATTTTAATGATCTTTTTTGTACTGCATGCATATTAGCATTCACTAACCTCCCCAGCATGCTATGCTGGGCCCATATCCACCTAGTGTAGTCACTTAACAATGTATTTTGTCAGCTCCATTGTATTGCTTTACCCTAAAATGTCAGCAAATGGTCTGTGTGTCCTTAAATTGATTTAGAATCCCCCCCCCTTAAAATGTCAGCAAATGGTCTGTGTGTCCTTAAATTGATTTAGAATCCCCTCCCCCCGTCCCCCCTAAAATCCCCAGTTTCCTTCAACGCCACAGGAATGGCAGACTGTGGCATCCCATTTTGCCACCCGTTGGGACTTTCCCAACTGTGGAGGGGCTATAGATTGGAAACATGTCCACATCATTCCACCACCCCATTCGGGGTCATACTATTTTAATTATAAGGGGATTTATAGTATTGTCTTAATGGCGGTGGTGTCGGCACAATATGAATTTCTGTATGTGGATGTGGGGAAGAATGGCCGGATGTCGGATGGAGGAGTCTTCGCCCAGACGGAGTTCTACCAGAGTCTCCAGAGTGGTGACCTGGGATTGCCACCTGATGCAGATAACGTGGAAGGACTCCCCTTTGTCTTCATTGCAGATGAAGCCTTCGGTCTGGGCGAGCACATGATGAGGCCATTCCCCCAAAGGACCCTCACCCCGGAGAGGAGGGTTTTTAACTTTCGGCTGGCCAGAGCGAGAAGAGTTGTGCAGAATGCCTTCGGGATCATGGCCAGCCGGTTCCGCCTGTTTCAGATAGCTATCCACATGGCGGAATACAAACTAAATCACCTTGTCCTAGCGTGCTGCATCCTGCACAATTATTTAAACAAACACTCCAGGAATTATATTGCATCACTTGGGCCTGAGGCCGGACTTTTAGAGAATCCTCTGATGGGCCTGGATACTGTCCGTACTGGCTTGGCCCCCCAAAGCGGCCGTCAAGTTCGGGATCAATATGTTGATTATTTTATGGGTAGGGGGGCCATTGCAATGCCAGACATTTTTTTTAATAAAAATAGTGATCAGATAAAATCTCAAATAGTACAGTGCCTTGCGAAAGTATTTGGCCCCCTTGAACTTTTTAACCTTTTGCCACATTTCAGGCTTCAAACATAAAGATATAAAATTTTTATTTTTTGTGAAGAATCACCAACAAGTGGGACACAATTGTGAAGTGGAACGAAATCTTTTGGATTGTTGAAACTTTTTTAACTAATAAAAAAATGAAAAGTGGGGCGTGCAAAATTATTCGGCCCCCTTGCGTTAATAATTTGTAGAGCCACCTTTTGCTGCGATTACAGCTGCAAGTCACTTGGGATATGTCTCTATCAGTTTTGCACATCGAGAGACTGAAATTCTTGCCCATTCTTCCTTGCAAAACAGCTCGAGCTCAGTAAGGTTGGATGGAGAGCGTTTGTGAACAGCAGTTTTCAGCTCTTTCCACAGATTCTCGATTGGATTCAGGTCTGGACTTTGACTTGGCCATTCTAACACCTGGATACGTTTATTTGTGAACCATTCCTTTTGCTGTATGTTTGGGATCATTGTCTTGTTGGAAGATAAATCTCCGTCCCAGTTTCAGGTCTTTTGCAGACTCCAACAGGTTTTCATTCAGAATGGTCCTGTATTTGACTGCATCCATCTTCCCCTCAATTTTAACCATCTTCCCTGTCCCTGCTGAAGAAAAGCAGGCCCAAACCATGATGCTGCCACCACCATGTTTGACAGTGGGGATGGTGTGTTGAGTGTGATGAGCTGTGTTGCTTTTACGCCAAACATATCATTTTGCATTGTGGCCAAAAAGTTCGATTTTGGCTTCATCGGACCAGAGCACCTTTTTCCACATGTTTGGTGTGTCTCCCAGGTGGCTTGTGGCAAACTTTAGACGAGACTTTTTATGGATATCTTTGAGAAATGGCTTTCTTCTTGCCACTCTTCCATAAAGGCCAGATTTGTGCAGTGTACGACTGATTGCTGTCCTATGGACAGACTCTCCCACCTCAGCTGTAGTTCTCTGCAGTTCATCCAGAGTGATCATGGGCCTCTTGGCTGCATCTCTGATCAGTCTTCTCCTTGTCTGAGCTGAAAGTTTAGAGGGACAGCCAGGTCTTGGTAGATTTGCAGTGGTCTGATACTCCTGCAATTTCAAAATGATTGCTTGCACAGTGCTCCTTGGGATGTTTAAAGCTTGGGAAATCTTTTTGTATCCAAATCCGGCTTTAAACTTCTCCACAACAGTATTACGGACCTGCCTGGTGTGTTCCTTGGTCTTCATGATGCTCTCTGCGCTTTCAACAGAACCCTGAGACTATCACAGAGCAGGTGCATTTATACAGAGACTTGATTACACACAGGTGGATTCTATTTATCACCATCAGTCATTTAGGACAACATTGGATCATTCAGAGATCCTCACTGAACTTCTGAAGTGAGTTTTCTGCACTGAAAGTAAAGGGGCCGAATAATTTTGCACGCACCACTTTTCAGTTTTTTAATTGCTAAAAAAGTTTAAAATATCCAATAGATTTCGTTCCACTTCACAATTGTGTCCCACTTGTTGGTGATTCTTCACAAAAAATTAAAATTTTATATCTTTATGTTTGAAGCCTGAAATGTGGCAAAAGGTTGAAAAGTTCAAGGGGGCCGAATACTTTTGCAAGGCACTGTATTTATTGCTTGCCTTTCTTTTTGGCTGTCTCCTAGGTTATCCTAGTGCACTTGTAGTGCCAAGTGTATTTTCCTTTAGTAAATAAGCCCCTTTGTCACTGTAAACAACAAATAAATTCCAAAATTGATATTTAGCATTGAAAGAAGAAGCCACAAATCGTGTTGTTTAATAACAGATGTTTTAATCAGTGTACATTCACATGTACGTTTGTGAAAATGTTATGATTTAAAATTCGATATAATTTTTTGTTCAAACAATCGATTTTTTTTTTATTCAAAAAAATATTTTTTATTTAGAAAATGTTTTTAACAATCAGGCCTCTATTTTTTTTATATATATTTTTGTTAAACAACCAGGCCTCTATTTTATTTTATTTTATTTTTTTAAACAACCAGGCATCTATTTAAAAAAAAAAAAAAAACAACCAGGCCTCTATATATTTTTTAGTTTGGTTTTTGCAAACATTTTTTATAAACAGGCATAAAATCTTTAAAAGTCAAAGCCCAGAATGGGGTCAGCAAAACAGGAAATGAAGAACATAATCAATGTTTTTTTTTGTGAAAAAGTGATTTAGATTCTCCCTAAAACATCGATCATGTTCTTCATTTCCTGCTGCATATTGTCCAGCCGATTACACATTAGGTCAAGGCACATGGCATCAATATCCCCATTTCAGACCATGATCTGCCCAATTAATCGTTGGGTACTGTCGGTGGTAAATGGTTCCCCTTCCACATCACCTCAAATTGATGCAAAAAAGATGTATTTAGAAATATGCAGGCATACATAGATTAACATAAGCTGGGGTGTCAGACACTCACCTGATGGGGTGCACATGTCACCCACCTCTCCTTCTTCAACATCCTCCATGGGGCTTGGGCTGATTTCCCAAATGGGCTGGTGAGGTCTGGGGTCCCTGGATTTAGGTTGTCTGAGTCTTTTCTCCCCTATGAGAATGAAACAAAAGGTATACTTAGCACACAGATATTTGAGTCCAGGAATAGGAATATGAAACATTGCATTGAAGGGGTGTACAATTGTCTGTTTGGGCAGAGATCCAAGTTGAAGACATAATTAAAATTTCCTTGCAAACAAGCTGGAATACTTACCTTTTTTGGCCACGTTTCACAGATAGAGACACCCCAACAAGTATCCACTGGAGCACCTGTGTGGGTTAACCAAAAAAAATGTATTCTGGTGTCCCACACTAGTGCTCCTGTGTCCAGATGTGTAAACAGCTGCTGAGTGTCCTCTCCTTACATTCCACTGAATGAAGTTTGCTATTCATTCTAGTTTCAAAAGACATCTAGACAACAATGTCATAAACTTCTTTTAATAAGACAAACTACCAAGACCAAAATGTTGTTTCAACCCTGTATCAACTAAATACATCGTATATAACTTTTTTAAAGATGTTTACTACGAACGAACGTTTAACGAGTAAAACTTGTACAGTAAAGATAACCACCTGGAGCAGCATGCAAGGTAATAATCACAATATGAACACACGACAAATACTTACTTTTTTTTAAGCACTTTCTGGATTCATCTGTACTGATCCGGCTCCCTGAGTTTGAGGTCGGACCATCGTTTCCTCAGCTGATCTTTAGAGCGCTGTACCCCAAAATGATGATGCAGGGTCTTCACCACTTTCGCCATTATTTTTGCCTTTCTTATATTAGGCTGGGCGTACGGTCCATGCTTCCCATCATAATCTTTTTTTTTCAAAATTGATACCATCTCCACCATCTCTTGAAAGGCCATATTGGAGGCCTTAAATCTCCTCTTCCCGGATCGGGACATTTCGGGCTCCGGGCTTTCCTCGTTACTGGAGTTAGTACACACCTACTGTGTCTCCACCATTGTTACTCCTACTGCGCACCGTAGAGAGAAGGGGCGAAGAATATTTGTTAAAGAAGGTCAGGGGCGGGCGACGCAAACGGAGTTTCACGCATGCGCAGTGTATATACAAAGCTATCACGCAAGTGCCATACGTACATTCTGTGCGTAGAATAAAAGGGGTGGAGAATATTCGTTAAAAAAGAACGTCAGGGCCGGGTGATGCAGACGGAGTTTCATGCATGCGCAGTGTGTATAAAGCTATCACGCATGTGTCATACGTAACTTCTGTGCACGGAGGATAGAGGAACTGAATTAGCGAGCGTCCGAAATGAAGGTAGATTTTATTAACTTTGTATCAGCCTATACTGCTTAAAGATTGAGGCCTATGTTGGGATAAGTAAGATTATGAGAGTTTAGCCTAACATTAGTGTTTTTGTCTTGTGTATTATCTTTGACAGAAAACATGAATACTAAGTTTAAGGACCCTGAATTTCTGAGTACAGGGAGATGAGAAATCTATGGGAGGTCAAACACCCTGCATATTATATTAAAACAATAAGGAAGTCAACGCTGGAGAAACTTGTCGCATTTGTGCAGACTTTCATCCCAGAAGCAACCTTTAAGTTTGTGGGAAAAAAAATTGTGATTTTGCGAAATATGTATAGGAGGGAGCATAACAAGATCCAGATTTCCCTGAGATCAGGAGCATCAGTCGATGATGTGTATGTACCCAGGCTGTGGTACTACGATAAACTATATTTTCTTGATGACCAGACTGAAGCCAGGGCATCACTTTCAACCCTTCCCTCCACCCTTCCCTCCACCCCAGCAGAGGCTGATGAGGAGCAAGCTGGGCCTTCCATCCTAGAAGAACCGGATGTGACCATCTGGAGCCAGGTATATTATTTTTAGACATAATTAGTGTCCTAATATTAATGACGTTAACTAGATGTTATAATTGATTACCTATTAAAGGATTTTTTTATAAAAAATGATGTATACATATCAATTGACAGTAGTGGCCAAAAATGTTTGTCACCAGCTTTAAAAAATGCTGGTACCAGATTGATACTCTTTTATATGTATTAACATTGAATTTGCAAGTCATGAGCTGAAAACTGTCTGTCATTGATGAACCAAAAACTCAAACTATGTCCCTTTTTTATACACAGGATGAGATCAGCCAGGAGGAAGGTGTGGAAAGTGTCATCCAGGAGGAGGCCGGGCCCAGTGTCATCCAGGAGGAGGCCGGGCCCAGTGTCATCCAGGAGGAGGCAGGGGTTAGTGTCAGCCAGGAGGTGGCCAGGCCCAGTAGGAGCCTCACACAATCACAGGTTCCTCCCCTCGCCTTCATACAAAAAGGCCCAGAAAGGGGACGGTGACAGAGGAGGCATCACTGCGCCTCATGAGAGAAGCTACAAATTTCCTCAAGAGCCCCCCCCCCCCCCCCGAAGCTGAAGAGGCCTATGGCTCCTATATAGCCAGCAGGTTGCTCAAAATGGAGAAGGGACAACGCCTCCTGTGTGAAAAACTTTTTTCTGATGTCCTTTACAAGGGGCTGAAGGGCGAGTTAACTGTCAACACCCAAATAAATGAGCAAGCCCCTCCTCCTCCTCCTCCTGCCACAAGTCAACCACCAGAGCCCCAGCCTACAAGGAAGGCTGCAGGGAAGGCTGCAGGGAAGGCTGCAGGGCAGCGTGGAGGGAAGGCTCGAACCAAGAGAAGAAAGTGATGACCTGGCTTCAGTCTGGTCTGACAGCAGTAGTACCACAGCCTGGGGACATATATGTCATCTGCTGCTGCTCTTGACCTCTGGGATTCCTGGACCAGATTGTGCTCCCTATTATATGGACTCCTCAAGATCCCAATTTTCTTTTCCACAGACTTGATGTGTGCCCTGGGGCCAAAAGTCTTCACAAATTCGAAATATTTATTCAGCGTTGACTTCATCTTTATTTTATTAACCATAATAAATGGATCTTTTATTTTAGGAAAAAACTTGCCTATGTGTTTTTATTAACATCAATTTTTTACTGACAATGTCAAATTAACAAGGGCTAACAACCTCCTTGAGGTTCCAATAAAAAAAAATTATATAATGTTCTTGTGGTAACTTTACACCAAAAAAAAAATATACAAAAATAAGGTTCTTTGTGGTAACTTTACACCAAAAATAAAAAGATATATGGAGATAAATATTAAATAATTTTGTAACAATCCTAAAAAATGATCTTGATGAAATCAAAAATAATAAAAGATGACTCCAAAAAACAATTGTGTAAACATTAGTATGGAGATATGGCTTTTAAAAAATACAATATCATTCATGAGAGCAAGAGAAATAATCCAGAAATAAGTTTGTAAGAATATGAACAGCAAAACAACTTCGTTCTTGTAGCATTATAAAGAAGACAATTAATGCGCTGCATTCAACAATCACAGAATTTGCAGCGTGAGGAATGTGCTACCTACAATATGAACACTAGTTTTACCAGACCGAGTGCTTCCGTTTCGTACTTGCTTCTGAGCATGCGTCGTTTTTTGTCCGTCAGACTAGCATACAGACGAGCGGATTTCTCGATAGGAACTGGGTCCGGCGGAGTTACGACGTAAAGATTTGAAGCATGTTTCAAATCTAAAGTCCGTCAGATTTTCGACTGGAAAAGTCCGCTGAAGGTCCAATGAAGCCCACACACGATCAGATTGTCCGCCGGACTCGGTCCGTCGGACCAGTCCGATAGAAAAGTCTGCTCGTGTGTACGCGGCATAAGTGATATAACTAAAGGTTTGGTGGGTAAAGTATGTCTTTTTCTGGTGACAAAGGCAAGCAATAGAGTTGAGATTTGTGAGTGTAATTTGGCATTGCTGTAAAATTGGTCAAAGCAGTAGAAACTGCAGCTCAATGTCTCTAAATGGAAAATAACGCACCTAGGCAAAAATAATCCCAAATAATATGCAAAAATAATCCCAATAATAGGCAAAAAATAATCCCAAATAATACAATATTGGGTCAACAGTGTTGGCCAGCACTACAGCGGAAAACGATTTGGCAGTACTTATTTCAGATTATTGCAAAATGAACAAACAGTGTGGCCAAGCAGAGGGAAAAGCAAATAGAATTCTCAGATGTATCAATGGAGGGAAGCAGGAAAGAGGTCCTGATTCCCCTGTATAGATCTTTAGTTATTAACTAGAGTGGTCACCAGCAGGAGGAAGAAGGTCCTAATTCCCCTAAATAGATATTTAGTTATCACTGGAGGGATCACCAGCAGGAGGAAGGAGGTCCTAATTCCTCTATATAGATATTTAGTTATCACCTGAGGGATCACCAGCAGGAGGAAGGAGGTCTTGATTCCCCTATATAGAACTTTAGTTCTCACTGGAGGGCATTGGCGACCTGTGCATTGTGGATGCACGGGCGCTGCCCCCCCTTCCATGCGCCTGGCCCCATTTCAGGATGCCGGAAGCATGGATTCCTATCGTGGGGCGGGAGGGGGTGGTATTTTTTTTTTGAAGCACCTGATTAGAGCCAGAGGCTCTAAGAGGCTTCAAAATAGGGTGGGCTTGGGACGCAGAGAGTGCGCCCTGATCCCACCCAATTAAGTGACCATAGCGAATTAATTTTCGCTAATCAGGAGGCAGGATGTCCGACCTGCTTCCTGATTGGCTAAAGCTCCAGACCACCCTATTGGATGCCTGGCGCTTAGGAAGAGGAGCGAGGAGACTCACGCTGGAGCCGCCGCTCTGAGAGGATCTCCAGCTGACAGTGCTTCAAGTAAGTTCCCTCGGCTCTGTCAGAGCTGGGGGGGGTGCCGGAGTCGCGATCCGCGGGGGGTGCCAGGCCCGCAATCCGCGCGGGGGGTCGGTGGGCACAGTGGCTGCATTTGATGGGCACAAGTGGCAGCGTTTGTTCACAAGTAGCTGTGTTTGAAGGGCACAAGTGGATGCATTTGATGGGCAAGTGGCTGCATATGATGGGCACAAGTGGCTGCATTTGATGAGCACAGGTGGCTGCATTTGATGGGCACAGGTGGCTGCGTTTGGGCACAAGTGGCTGCATTTGATGGGCACAATTGGCTGTGTTTGATGGGCACAATGGATGCGTTTGATGGGCACAATGGCTGTGTTTGATGGGCACAAGTGGCTGCGTTTGATGGGCACAAGTGGCTGCATATGATGGGCTCAAGTGGCTGCATATGATGGGCACAAGTGGCTGAATTTGATGGGCACAAGTGGCTGAATTTGATGGGCACAAGTGGCTGCGTTTGATGGGCACAAGTGGCTGCGTTTGATGGGCACAAGTGGCTGCGTTTGATGGGCACAAGTGGCTGCGTTTGGGCACAAGTGGCTGCGTCTGGGCACAAGTGGCTGCATTTGATGGGCACAATGGCTGCATATGATGGGCACAGTGGTTGCATATGATGGGCACAAGTGGCTGCATATGATGGGCACAAGTGGCTGCATTTGATGGGCACAAGTGGCAGCATTTGATGGGCACAGGTGGCTGCATTTGATGGGCACAAGTGGCTTCATATGATGGGCACACGTGGCTGTGTTTGATAGCCACAGTGGCTGCATATGATGGGCACAAGTAGCTGCATATGATGGGCACAAGTGGCTGCATTTGATGGGCACAAGTGGCTGCATTTGATGGGCACAAGTGGCAGCATTTGGGCACAAGTAGCTGCAATTGATGGGCACAAGTGGCTGCATTTGACAGGCACAAGTGGCTGCGTTTGACAGGCACAAGTGGCAGTGTTTGACGGGCACAAGTGGCTGCGTTTGATGGGCACAAGTGGCTGCATTTGATGGGCACAGTGGCTGCATATGATGGGCACAAGTGGCTGCATTTGATGGGCACAGGTGGCTGAATTTGATGGGCACGGGTGGCTGCATATGATGGGCACAGGTGGCTGCATTTGATGGGCACAGGTGACTGCGTTTGGGCACAATTGGCTGCATTTGATGGGGACAATTGATACGTTGGATGGGCACAATGGATGCGTTTGATGGGCACAATGGCTGCGTTTGATGGGCACAAGTGGCTGCGTTTGATGGACACAAGTGGCTGCATATGATGGGCACAAGTGGTTGCATTTGATGGGCACAAGTGGCTGCATTTGATGGGCACAATGGCTGCGTTTGATGGGCACAAGTGGCTGCATATGATGGGCACAAGTGGCTGCATTTGATGGGCACAAGTGGCTGCATTTGATGGGCACAAGTGGCAGCGTTTGGGCACAAGTGGCAGCGTTTGGGCACAAGTGGCAGCGTTTGATGGGCACAAGTGGCTGCGTTTGGGCACAATGGCTGCGTTTGATGGGCACAATGGCTGCATATGATGGGCACAGTGGTTGCATATGATGGGCACAAGTGGCTGCATATGATGGGCACAGGTGGCTAAATTTGATAGACACGGGTGGCTGCATTTTATGGGCACAAGTGGCTGCATATGATGGGCACAAGTGGCTGCGTTTGATGGGCACAATGGCTGCATTTGATGGGCACAGTGAGGCTGCAATTGATGGGGGGGTTTCAGTACTTTTCAGTTTGTTTGCGCCCCCCCAAAAATTTTGATCACCAGCAGGAGGAAGGAGGTCCTGATTCCCCTATATAGATCTTTCGTTATCAGTCTGAAAGGACCGCCAGCAGGAGAAAGGAGGTCCTGATTCCCTGTATAGAGTTTTAGATAACTAATGCCGCGTACACGCGGTCGGAATCTCCGACAGAAAAAGTCCGATGGGAGCTTTTCATCGTATATTCTGATCGTGTGTATGCCCCATCGGACTTTTTCCGTTGAAAATTCAGACGGACTTAGATAGAGAACATGTTCTATATTTTTTTGGACGGAAAAAATTACCATCGGAAAAAATGCTTGTCTGTATGCTGTTCCGACGCATCAAAAAGGACGCATTCTCTGAAGCAAGTACGAGACGGAAGCGCTCAGCCTGATAAAACTAGCGTTCGTAATAGAGATAGCACATTCCTCACGCTGCAAATTCTGTGATCTTTTAATGCAGCACATTCTTTTGTGCTTTATAATGCTAGAATAATGAAGTTGTTTTGCTGCTGATATTCAGTTCAGTTCTGACAAACTTATTTCTTTATTATTTCTCGTGATCTCATGAATAATCTTTTATTTTTTTAAAGCTAGATCTCCATAATATGTAACATTAAAAATGTTTAGAATTAATTTTTATAGACATCTTTTTTTTCTTTTTTTATTTCATCAAGATCTCCTTTTTTGGATTATTGAAAAATTATTTTCTAGTGATCTCCATATTTTATTTATTTTTTGTGTCAAGTTATCACAATAACATTATTATCTTGTATTTTTTATTAACCTCAAGGAGGCTGGTGTTGTTGTCCCTTGTTAATTTGACATTGTATTTCTGAAATGTACCTGCCTACTTACAAATAAACTGTCCTTTTTGTAGAAAAACACATAGGCAAGTATTTTCAGAAAATAGAATATCCATTTATTTTGGGTAACAAAATAAAGAGGAAGGCAACGCTGGAGAAACTTTTGGAATTTGGCCCCCAGGGCAGACATCAAGTCTGTGGAAAATAAAATTGTTAGCTTGAGGAGTCCATATAATTTGGAGCCCAATCTGGTCCAGGACTCCCAGAGACAAGGACCAGCAGCATATGATATCTATGTCCCCAGGCTGTTGTACTACACCAGCCTGCGTCTTCTGTCAGACCAGACTGAACCCAGGCCATCACTTTCTTCTCTTCACTGCAGCCTTCCCTCCACGCTTATCTGCACACTTCCCTGCAGCCTTCCTTGGAGGCTGTGGCTCTGGTGGTGGACTTGTGGCAGGAGGAGGAGGAAGATGGGCGCGCTCACATACGTGGCTGTTCTCAGTCAGCTGGCCCCTCAATCCCTTCTGAAGGGCCTGAATAATGGCAGAACAGGTCTCTGGGATAATGATCCCCAGAGCCTGGGGGGAGATGCCTGTAGAGAACTTGAGGTCCTGTAGACTTCTCCCTGTCGCCAAGTACCGCAACGTGGCGAATAGCCTCTGCTCGGGAGTGATGGCTTGCTGCATGCAGGTGTCCTGCTTCATAACATAAGGGGACAGCAAAGCCAACAGATGGTGAAAAACGAGATCCATCATCCGGAGAAAATTCCTGAAATCATCAGGGTTGTTCTCCTGGATCTCACGCAGCAAAGGCATATGAGAGAATTGGTCACGCTGGAGTAACCAATTCTTGGTCCATGAACTCCTCCCCACCCTGTTCATGGACTGGGCTTGAGTCCAAGTAAGAACCCCAACACCAAGCCCCCACACAGCACGAACTCTATGACGAGTACATACCTGCAACATGGCTTCAAAACGGTCAGCTGCTCAGAACGAACGAATAGAACGCACTGAAGAACAGTAAGGCCTGTGAAGAGCGAGCTGAAAATCAGAAACGAGCGGACAAGAATGCACTGAAAAACAGATACGAACTGACTACACGCACTGAAGAACAGATACAAACCCTACAAGCACAAACTAAACAGCAGTAAAATGATCTGAAAAGCACGAATCTGAAAAGCACGAGTCTGAAAAGCGCGAATCGTCTCTCACCAAACTTCTACTAACACGAGATAAACACGAGATTAGCAGAAGGAGCCCAAAGGGTGGCGCACTGGCTATTGAACTTCCTTTTTCTAGTGCCGTCGGAAGTGTTGTACATCACCGCGTTCTGGACGGTTGGAATTTGGTGTGACCATGTGTATGCAATACAGCTTGAGCCGACAGGAAAACCGGTCGAGTGTACAGGGCATTAGAATAGAGGGGGAGATTTACTAAAACATGTGCACTTCGAATCTGATGAAGCTGTACATAGTAACCAATCAGCTTTTAACTTCAGCTTGTTCAATTAAGCTTTGACTAAAAAAAAAAAAAAAATTCTAGAAGCTGATTGGTTACTATGCACAGCTGTACATCCATTTTTGTAAAGTTTTGTCCAGTTCTGGAGACCTCACTTATAAAAAAAATATTGATAAGTTAGAACAAGTCCTGGGATGGGCAATAAAATGGTGAAAAGTCTGGGGGATAACAAAAATATCAGGAGAGACTTCAGGAACTTAATATGTACAGTCTGCAGGAAAGAAGGGAAAGTAGGGACATGAATGAAACATTTAAATACATCAAGGATGTGAAAGAGGTTCATAAGGGCAGTATTTTCAGTATGAAGCTAAGATCAAGAACATGACAAGAACGCAACCTCAAACTAGTGGTAGGAAAGTTCAAAACTAATCACAAAAAGTATTATTTTACTGAAGGAGTAGTTGATCCTTGGAATAGACTTCCAGCAGAGGTAAAAATGGAACAGACTCCATGGACTACTTGGTCACGTTTTCTACTGTCATTCTTGTATGTTTCTAGAACTTACTTTGTAAAATGTCCTACAACTGTCTACTACATCTCAATCACACACCATACTTGACATAACATTCCTTTACAGTGCCCCGCAGAAACCAACAATGTCAACATGGAAAATAGAATACAGTATGAAACCAGAACACTAATTTTGATTGCAGCATAAGTTGCAAAGAAATATGATTAAGATGGCCTGTTTCATCAAGTCCATTTCTGGACACATAAACGCTTGAAGTTTTTTTGTTAGCTAAGCCAAAAAACAAACCTGTATTTTACTACTGAGAAGTTCAGTTTTCAATTTGATATTAAAGTGTTGCACCCGATTTAGTGCATATCAACATAAACTTGTATGCCTCAGTACTGAACCGTGTCAAGTACACCCTGCCCTGTGTGCTTTCTTCTTTCTCCAAGTGAGGAGCAACATAAAAAAACTCCCAACTTTGTACTACAGATCTCTTGGCAAAACAAAATCAATTAAAAAGTGAATATTACATTGCTTTTTAATGGGTTGTAGCATAACTTTTCATATACTATCTTTAGATATGGTATGTATTTGTTAAATGAGTAAAGAGTAGCATTTCATTTTTTTTTTGTTTTCATTTGTATTTAGTCAGGTAAAACTGGACTGAATTTTGCACATGTTGTCATGTTGCAACCAAAAACGTAAATGTATTTTATTGGGATTTTATGTGATAGACCAACACAAAGTGGCACATAATTGTGAAGTTTAAGGAAAATGATAAATGGTTTTCAAAATTTTTTACAAATAAATATCTGAAAAGTGTGGCGTGCATTTGTATTCAGCCCCCTTCACTCTGATACCCCTAACTAAGATCTAGTGGAACCAATTGCCTTCACAAGGCACCTAATTAGTAAATAGAGTCCACCTGTGTGTAATTTAATCTCAGTATAAATACAGCTTTCCTTTGAAGCCCTCAGAGGTTTGTTAGAGAACCTTAGTCAACAAACAGCATCATGAAGGCCAAGGAACACACCAGTCAGGAATAAAGTTGTGTAGAAGTTTAAGGCAGGGTTTGGTTATAAAAGAATATCCCAAGCTTTGAAGATATCACGGAGCACTGTTCCATCCACCATCCAAAAATGGAAAGAGTATGGCACAACTGCAAACCTACTAAGATATGGCCATCCACCTAAACTGACAGGCCGGGCAAGGAGAGCATTAATCAGAGAAGCAGCCGAGATGCCCATGGTAACTCTGGCGCAGCTGCAGAGATTCACAGCTCAGGCGGGAGAATCTGTCCACAGGACTGCTATTAGTCGTGCATTTCATAAATCTGGCCTTTATGGAAGAGTGGCAAGAAGAAAGCCATTGTTGGAAGAAAACCATAAGAAGTCCAGTCTGCAGTTTGAAAGAAGCCATGTGGGGGATATAGCAAACATGTGGAAGAAGGTGCTCTGGTCAGATGAGACCAAAATTGAACTTTTTCAAGTGCGCCCACACGGGTGTCCCAATGGAAAGCAGCTCTTCGTGGGGGCACACGATGAAGAGGAGGAGCCGGGGTATCCCAGAAAAGGAGGATCGGGGCTGCTCTGGGGCAAAACCCTTGCACAAAGGAGGTAAGTATGACATGTTTGTTATTTTAAAAAAAAAAAACAACCTTTACAATCACTTTAATGGAAATGTGAACTTTTGTATACTTTTTTTGTGTACCTGTCATGCAAAATACCTCCCAATAACCCTCCTGAACTGAGTCCTGGGTCCTGATGCTATGTTCCACACCACCGGAAAAGGCTCCATTCCCAGATATGTGCACTGCACTGCATGTAAGCAAATTTGGAAGTTTTAGCCAACTAGTTTGGTCCATCTAGAAAGATAGGAGTTAAGACCTTTTTTCGGTTCTTTTGCTTTTTGGTGGGTCATTTTTGTTGGGTCCAGCCCACTGGTCCTGTGTCATATAAAAGTCATATAAAAAGTTCTCCACTGAGCCAGAAGATGCTTATGACTATCAGGATGTGAAGTTATCGGAACCAGGGGTTCTCCTGGATGGCGTAACTCCAATGTAAGCAAAGGAGAAGGCCTTCAAAAAAATACAAGGCTGAGGGATCATCATCAGCATTCAGACTTTACAAAGAATGCAACAAGAAATGTAAGGGTGCAATTAGGGTGGCTAAATAGAAAGTAAAAGACACATAGCGGAGGAGAGCAAAAAAAATCCCAAGAAATTCTTTAAGTATATAAACAGTAAAAAGGGGAGGACAGACCATATTGGCCCTATAAAGAATGAGGAAGGAAATCTGGTTACAAAGGATGGGGAGATGGCGAAGGTATAGAATTTATTCTTCTCCTCAGTCTTCACGAGGGAATCGGGGGGCTTCAGTAACAGAAACTGAAGTGTTTATCCTCATGATACATCACAGGAAGTACCCTCATGGCTAACAGAGGATAGAATCAGAGATAGACTTGGAAAACTTAACATTAATAAGTCACTGGGACCAGATGGCTTGCACCCGAGGGTCCTTAGGGAACAAGTCAAGTAATTACCAGACCATTGTTCCTAATTTTTACTGATAGTCTACTGATTGGAATGGTACCAGCTGATTGGAGAAAAGCCAATGTAGCATCAATATTAAAAAAAAATGGGCCAAAATACATCCCTGGGAATTACAGACCAGTTAGCCTAACATCAATAGTATGCAAGCTCTTGGAGGGGATGATAAGGGACTATATACAATATTTTAGTAATGCAAACGCTATTATTAGCAGTAATCAGCATGGATTCATGAAGAATCGTTCTTTGCTAACCAATCTATAAACCTTCTATGAGGAGGTGAGCTGCCATTTGGCTAAAGGAAGGCCCGTAGACGTGGTGTATCTGGATTTTGCAAAAGCATTTGACACAGTTTCCCATAAACGTTTACTGTACAAAGTAAGGTCCGTTGGCATGGACCATAGGGTGAGTACATGGATTGAAAACTGGTTACAAAAGCGAGTTCAGAGGGTGGTGATAAATGGGGAGTACTCAAAATGGTCAGGGGTGGAAAGTAGGGTCCCCCAGGGTTCTGTGCTCGGACCAATCCTATTTAATTTGTTCATAAAAGAGGATGAGGTAAACAGTTCAATCAGGAAAACAGGGGATATGATTTCAATTTACAATAGGGATAAAACTTTTTCACAGAAGGGAGTTTAACAAGACATGTGGCCACTCATTAAAATTAGGAGAAAAGAGATTTAACCTTAAACTATGTAGAGGGTTCTTTACTGTAATGCCCCGTACACACGGTCGGATTTTCCGATGGAAAATGTCCGATCGGAGCGTGTTGTCGGAAATTCCGACCGTGTGTGGGCTCCATCGGACATTTTCCATCGGATTTTCCGACACACAAAGTTGGAGAGCAGGAGATAAAATTTTCCGACAACAAAATCCGTTGTCAGAAATTCCGATCGTGTGTACACAAATCCGACGGACAAAGTGCCACGCATGCTCAGAATAAATAAAGAGATGAAAGCTATTGGCCACTGCCCCGTTTATAGTCCCGACGTACGCGTTTTACGTCACCGCGTTTAGAACGATCGGATTTTCCGACAACTTTGTGCGACCGTGTGTAGACAAAACAAGTTTGAGCCAACATCCGTCGGAAAAAATCCTAGGATTTTGTTGTTGGAATGTCCGAACAAAGTCCGACCGTGTGTACGCCCTATAAGAGCGGCAAAATTGTAGAATTGCCTTTCACAGGTGGTAGTCTCAGCGGGGAGCATCGATAGTTTCAAAAAACTATTAGATAAGCACCTGAACGACCACAACATACAGGGATATACAATGTAATACTGACATATAATCATACGCATAGGTTAGACTTGATGGACTTGTGTCTTTTTTCAACCTCATCTACTATGTGTGTAAGTCCTTATGAGGCACATTCCAGCACTGGTGTCTTCAGGGTGAACCCCTAGTTCCGATAACTTCACATCCTGATAGTGATAAGCATCTTCTGGCTCAGTGGAGAACTTTTTATATGACTTTTATATGACACAGGACCAGTGGGCTGGACCCAACAAAAATAGCCCACCAAAAAGCAACAGAACCGGGAAAGGTCTTAACTTCTATCTTTCTGACTGGGATGGACCAAACTAGTTGGCTAAAACTTACAAATTTGCTTACATTTAGTGCACATATCTGGGAATGGAGCCTTTTCCGGTGGTGTGGACCATAGCATCAGGACCCAGGACTCAGTTCAGGAGGGTTATTGGGAGGTATTTTGCATGACAGCTACACAAAAAAAGTATACAAAAGTTCACATTTCCATTAAAGTGATTGTAAAGGTTGTTTTTTTAAAAAAAAAATAACAAACATGTCATACTTACCTCCTTTGTGCAAGGGTTTTGCCGCAGAGCAGCCCCGATCCTCCTTTTCTGGGATACCCCGGTGGCGCTCCTGGCTCCTCCTCTTCATCGCGTGCCCCCACGAAGAGCTGTTTTCCATTGGGGCACCCGTGTGGGCGCACTCAAGAGTCCCGCTGCTGCGTCCATTGACTCAGACAGCAGAACTTAGCCCCGCCCCGGCTCCCGTGTCACTGAATTTTATTCCAATGGCTCCTGCCACTATCAATCTATCCAATGAGGATCGGAGACAGAGGCTGGAGCCGCTGGGCTCGTGCTCGTCGCTGATACAATCTTAAAACCTGAAGTTTATGTAACTCCACCCGCAAAACACCCAAAATAAAGAAAATTGTAGATAGACAAATTCAAATGATAAAAACCTTACATAGTTTTGTAACTATTCAGATAAGTTTGTTCACATTTTTAACTATTAATAGCTACACTAGTCAGATGTTCCACCCTATGCTGGTGGCTGGAGTACTGAATGGTAGAGTGCCAAATAATGAGATAACATAGATTACATTTTTTAAATTCCTGAGTTTCCATTAACATGTCTTCTTTAGTGAAAAAATACTAATAATGTCCAAAATGCTTAAGGTAAATGAACCAGAACGCCGCGTTTGCATTCGCAGCTCATTGGCTGCATTCGTTTAGACACGCTCGTACACTGCCTGATAATGTTTTCAGACCTCAGCGGCAAAACTCTATCTCAGAGGATTTTCTTCTGGATCATTTCTGATGGCTTAAGACAGAAAAATGCTGCTAGTGCAAATATTCCTGTGTATTACCATAGATCAGCACTACTCAGCTTTTTTTCCTTTTTAAGTGTAACGTTTGTAGTAGGACCTTATAAACCTCATTCATTGAAAGACTGAACTGGTATAAAGTTGTCAGAAGCAGTCAAAGTGCAAGTAAAAATGCTGAAAAAATTGTGTTTTAAATACATACTTGCAGCATTTTTTCTTTCTATAAACATTTTTGTTACTTATTTAAAATTGGCTACTCCAGAAGAAAAGTCAATCCCTAACTCAGCCCCTTGCCCCCTTTGCATGTCATAGCCCCTAGTCTAATTTCAGTGCTGGTCCAGCTACTCCACCCCTCCCTACATAACTTTTAATGTAGCATCCAGAGAAATCAAAGAAAAATACTATAGAGCAAGAGTGTCCAGCTCAATTTCATTATAGGCTGTGTCAGCATTGTGGTTGTCCTCAAAGTGCCAGTTGTATCTGAAAGACTATATAAATTGCGTTATTATAATAATTTTTTTAAAACCAATTTGTTTGGTAACAGAGTGTCTTTTAGGCTTCATTTACATTAATGCATCTTAAAAGTCATACGATCTCCAGCGTGACTATAGAGCAGGACTTTGATGCAACTTTTGGTGCAACTTTACATTCTCTGGACCAAAGTTGCACCAAAAGCTGCACCAAAGTAGTGCTCTTTCTCCCATTAAATGTTGTTTTATATCTGCCTGGAATTCAGCTTTAAAAAGCTGACATTTATACATCATAACTGCCAACATAAATTCCAAACTTGTAGCAACCCTGGCTTGATTTACCCCATATCTTATCTCTCACTGATAAAACATTTAATTAATCTTTTTTAGTGAGGTCTGTTCTTCTCCTCCATGATCATTTATCAAACAATCCTTACATGACTTTCAGTAACATAACTTCTGGGATTTTATGTTAGCAGTAGTTATGAAGGTATAACCATTGAAGCTGGATTCTTCAGTCAAGAATGTTTACACATGCTTAGGAATTTCCATCCTCCCTACTTTAAAGTACATGTGTCATGAGAGAAATACCAGAGGTGGCCATTGCTGGCCTGCTCCTGGAAATGCCTGTTGCCTGGCTGTGTCAAACTTCAATACATTTGAGTCACAGACCTGGTACAAGCAAGCAGCAAATGAGAGTTAAATAAGTCTTTAAACTCACCAATGGTAACCTACATAATTATTTCATAATAAAGCCCCTTTAATACCAGCGAAATGATCAGGTTTGACTGTCTGTTTTTCAGGCAGACCCAATCGGACCACCCATTGTCCTCTAAGGAGCGGCGGATGTCAAACAAACAGATAGGGATGGCGCTCCCCATCTGTCTGGTGGATCAGATCAGATGACAGTCAGATGGAAATGGACAGTCAGTCGTTTCCATCCTACAGCGCCATAGAGGGCTGTGTCCGTGTCTGCTCTGCATATTGGAGCGGATACAGACCTGTCATCTGCCTGCTCAGCGGGGATCAGCAGAGAGATTTCTCTGTCAGCTAGACAGAGTCTTGCCTGTCTGAAAGGGGCCTAAGGCAACAACACCCCAACATTCATCAAAAGATTATTTACTATTCCAGGAACATGTTCTGTATAAATTGTCTTTTTTAGGGAACAGTCAACTCCCAAGGTCACTGCACCCCTGGCAATAAACCACATACTGTAGTAGTTGGCTAGGGAGATATAAGTATTAATAATACAGATTTTTGTAGCTTACCACTCTAATGCCAGGGCTACTCCACCGGCAACAGGTAAAAGCAAACAATAACCAGGGCTTAGGAGAGATCCTTAGAAAGCTGAACTATCAGTCAAGCTTAGGCTGATTACAGTGACTCTAAATTTAAAGTGGTTCCTTAAATTCTCTCCTTGAAGGTATAACAACCTTTAGTGTGCAGCTTCCCCCTAATACTTACCTAGTCCTATCTCGATCCAGCAATGTGCATGAGAGCCAAGGCTCTCCCGGGTCTCTCCCTCCTCATTAGCTGAGATGCAGCAGCTGGAGCCTTTGGCTCCCACTGCTGTTAATCACAGCCAGTAAGTAGGGATTGTGGGGCGGGGCTGAGCCACACTCTCTGTGTCTTATGGAGTATGCACGAGTGCCCCCATAGCAAGCTTCTTGCTATAGGGGTGCTCAGAAGGGGGTTACCCAAGGAGAAGGGGATCGGGGCTGCTTTGTGCAAAACCATTGCACAGAGCAGTTAAGTATAACATGTTTATTTATTTTTTAATTGCCTTTACAAACATTTTAAATAGATACTCCTGCTTAGTCGGGTGGCTACACAGGCAAAGCAGGGCAGATGCAGACATTGTGTTTGAGCAGTACTGTGTCCAGATGTAAAACCTAGTGGCAGACAGAGGTGTGCATCTGTTCAAACCCTAATGCCCCGTACACACGGTCGGATTTTCCGAAGGAAAATGTCCGATCGGAGCGTGTTGTCAGAAATTCCGACCGTGTGTGGGCTCCATCGGACATTTTCCATCGGATTTTCCGACACACAAAGTTGGAGAGCAGGAGATAAAATTTTCCGACAACAAAATCCGTTGTCGGAAATTCCGATCGTGTGTACACAAATCCGACGGACAAAGTGCCACGCATGCTCAGAATAAATAAAGAGATGAAAGCTATTGGCCACTGCCCTGTTTATAGTCCCGACGTACGTGTTTTACGTCACCGCGTTTAGAACGATCGGATTTTCCGACAACTTTGTGCGACCGTGTGTAGACAAAACAAGTTTGAGCCAACATCCGTCTGAAAAAATCCTAGGATTTTGTTGTCAGAATGTCCGAACAAAGTCCGACCGTGTGTACGCCCTATTACTCTTAGAAAAGTCAAGGGTCATTGCAATAGTAACCAGGCACACAAATGATGATTGTAATGACAGGATTACTTTTTTTATAGCAGGTAAATAATTGTAATAAGCAGTTTGAAAAAAAAACAAAATTCTACCTTAGATATATATGCTGTACATTGACAATTACATATTTCTTTTTAAATTACTATTTTTAAGGTTTAAGGCTGGGGTCACACTATTGCGAATTTGTTGCGGTTTCCCTGCATCCAATTCGCATTTCAGGATATTGTGACAGGCTCTCAATGGAGTCGGTTCATACATCTCCGGAGCGAATCGCACAGGAGTCCTGTGCATCTTCTGGCCCATTTCAGGTCTCAATTCAGCCAACAATTCAGACCAAAATCGGACCTGAAACGGTGAACAGGGACGCACCGGATCCCTGCTGTGAGCAGCTCCGTATGGCAGTGTGAACCCAGCCTTAATTGATTTTGCTAAAGCTAGCAAGTCAAAGTCTCCAGTAGAAGCAAATCCTTTCAATTTCCAAAGTTTCACTTAAGCTGTAGACTTCTGGCTGGAAAAGGATATATTGCACAGTGTCATTATGGAGCCAGGTTTTACCAGTTGCTAGTCTGGCATGATACCAATAGACAGTAAGAAAGGTTTATGACTAACGTAGATGTCAATTGCACTGAGGTGTGGATCTAACGTTTAAGTTAGCAGGGATGAAACTATGAGTTGTTTAAATAAATGACTATCCTCACTAACATGATTCATCGGTTAAAATTTGACTGTGCTGCTGAAAATCATATGACGCATGTCACAATAGTTATAGATTTAGCAGGATGATCAAATGCAGTAGCAACTGTCACAACTGAATGTGGTCCTTCTAATTATAGTCAGATTGGAGCAGTGCTTGGTTGAACCAGGGTGTAGTTTAATACATGCAAATGTTGCTCTACCCAATCCTTAGTAATATTTTAAAGATTTATATGTTGAGGTTTTAGAAGTGTTTTAAATACTGGGAGTTGGTGTGGTCCATACACTGTAGGTATAGGAAGTAAGTTCTCTCACAGGCAACATATCAATGTATTTGCTGTGTAACCCATGGTTCAACTCAGTACCCGGTAGGGTTTTCACCTAACTGGCATTACTGACCAAACTGGTAAACTGGTAATAGAAGCCAGGGTCAATGCTCCTTCCTTTCCTACTCCACCAACAAGCTGATCCTAAGCATCCTGTGGCCATCCTCATAGATATTATCACTGTCAGAGAACTCAGGTTTCTTACATGGGCCAGCACAAGTGAGCAGGAAGCAGCATTTGCAAAGTTGAGTGCAGTATGCTTGCTATGGTACCAAGCAGGAGATAGCTTGAATAGGATCTAAGTGTATCAACTGCCAGGAGAGAGTGGCAGTGGCCCAGTCCTACTCTGGTTCTCTTTAAGAACCTTAGGGTTAGCTTTTGCAGTTGCAAAATTAGGCAAGGCAAACAATTATTATTCCCTGCACTACCAATATTTTAATTGTTTGTAGCTAAATAGTTGCATATGTAAACTTTGCTGTATGTGCGTTTCTTTGATGATGTCGGGAATGGTATTTGAGGCCCCCCCATATCTGGCAAGTTGACCACCATTAATTTAGAATGCCGATTTGAATTCTTCCCCATAATCTTCCTTCAATTGAAAGTAGTAGCTTCCAGCTGCTGTTAAGTTATCTGCAACATTCACTAGAGTTTTTTGGGTCTTACAATCCAAAAAACACAAGCATACAACATAATTTTATACCAGTTTACTGGTGATATTTTATCCCATGCATATTTTTCTTTAAACTCTAAAATAGATTTGGGTCTTATGCCATGCTGAAGCCTAAATTAGTATAGACTATACAGGAAGGAACCGGGACAACACCTGGATTCTATTCATTGGTCTTCAGTCATTTACAAACATTAGTCCTGTTCATCTTCTCTCAAGAATGAAGACTCCTTGGCACTTGGACAGATGTAGATTCCCGTTAAAGTGTTTGCTGGCATTTGGGTGTGTAATAATGAATGCTGGGACACTGACCTGACACCAATCAGTGACACACAGAGGAAGAGAGCTGTTTATGTTCGTGGTAACTGAAAGGATGCTGCAGGCAGACCACTGACTCAGACTCTCTAGATTGTATTTAAAGAGGAACTTCAGCTTTTTTTTCTTTTGCAAAATACTGTAGCTGGTGACATTTAAAAATCGGGAAATGACCAGTGCCTGGAGTCCAGTGCTGTCTGCCCGCAGCCAATTCTACTTACCGCTGTGTGCCCTTGGCACTGACATCTTGGATAAAGGAGTTGGCTGTGGCTTCCTGAGGAACCATAACTGGCTTCCCACTAGGAAAGTGTGCAGTGAATGTTCCTGCAGCCTCTTGGGACAGGTGATGTGTAAATAGTCCTGTAGCCTCTTGGGACAGGTGACGTGTAAATGGTCTTGCAGCCTCTTCGGACATGTGATGTGTGAATGGTCCTGTAGCCTCTTAGGACATGTGATGTGTCGCAGGAGCCTGCAGATGGGAAGAAGGCATTTTTACACATATTTAGCACTCAGGCATTTATATTACCAGAAAATAGAGAGAAAAATAGTATAATGTATTAACTAACTCGATTAGAATAAAAAACGTCTTTGCAAAGAAATAATTAGATGTTTCTGATAATTAGACATGATATGTGATTGACGCTGGATTTACAACAGTGGAGGACCTAACTGACCATGGATTTACATTGGGGTGTCCCAATGATGTTGACCAGTCACACTACCATTGCTAAAAGACAGTTCCCCAGCTGGTGAGGTAACAGCTAGGGATCCTGGGTGACATCATTGATCATATTTGGATCCTTGGCCAGTTATTTTACAAACAGCTGCTGGGGATCTGACTGGCATTCAGCGGTGGTTGTGCGGCGAGGCAACATTGTTGGGTGGCAGAGAAACATTATTAAAAAAATATATAAATACAGCGCTCACAAACATAAACCCATTACAAATGGAAAAAACAAACAAAACATAAAGTCTACAAAATAACTGAAAAAAATGCTTCACATCCGCTGTGCAAAAAGTGCAAAAAGAGTTTCAGAAATTTCCAGGCATACCAAGACACCCCCACATGTGTCCCCACTCACCGGATCAGAACGACACCCAGCTTTTCAGTCAGGGGGTCAATTCAGAAGCCAGATTCAATGATAAAACTTGATGACAAATACTTCTTAAAAATGAATTCTCAACCATATAAACAGGTACTCAAAATGAGAAAGATGGACTAATAGTGAAGTAATCTAAGAACAGGTTTTATTGCGCATAAAAAATGCTTACTTACAGACGTAAGTTAAAAGCAAACATAAAATGGAGATGAAAGACAAAAACAGAACATTCCATAGCTCAACTCACCAACCAGTCTGCCAACTGACCAAATTAACCTGTCCAACAGTCTGCGTTAAAAACAGGGGTTTAGTTAGCATGCATTTGCAAACGCATGCATAAGCTGCAAGGCCTCTTCACGGCACCCTGACACCCTGGAGATGACAATACAGCAAACGCCGTTCCTGGCGTTCTTTCCACGAGACCGGAAGTGACGTCAGTCGTGCCGGAAGTTGCGTCAATGCATTTTGCCCTCCCACAGGGCGTCATCAAAGGACCTAGTTTCTGGTTTGATCTGACTGCCTTTTAAAACCAGGAGAGAAAGTACACTCCCCTTAAACCCACCAATCAATAAAGGCAAAGCGGCCATCTTGTTGGTTGGGAAAACATGTCGCTCCTGTGGATAGAGCACAATCCACAAGGGAGACTAAAACACCATATTGTTGGTTAGATAAGACTAAACACAACTTGACGTCAACTCCGGTAACATGGTGGACTAATAAAAATGTATACAAATATTCCAGGAATATAAAAATAGAAATAATGAAAATAATAAAACAAAAATAAAAGAAAAATGAGAGAGAAAATAAAAATAAATATAAATAATAAAAATAAAAATAAAAATGAAAATATAAAAATAAATTTAAATAGAAGAAAGATACAAATGAAAAATTTTTAAAAAAATTATACTAATAAAAATAAGTCTAAAAAGTATAAAAATAAAAACAAAATAAAAAATAAAAAAAGGAAATGAAAATGAAAATAAAAATATGAGCAAAAGGAAATAAAATAAAAAGGAAATAATAAAAATAATAATAAAAATGAAAAATAAAAAGAAATATAAATCCTGACAAAACCTAAATCCTAACAATATCTAAAATAACCAAAAAAAAGATATTCATATATTAAAATTTGGACAAAAAGCAATTGAAATCCAATTTGATGTTTAATAAGAAAAAAAGGGGGGTTGAATCGCACTAAAACAGATTGGTGATCATACACACCATCACCAAACCAAATGTTTAGAACTAAGTGAAGAGTTCCCCTTTAGTGTATACATAATATACAAAACACATGTCAAATGAATAATCAATCCAAAAATAAAATGTTCAAAGTGATAATAAAAAGTCCATGTATAAAAAATAAATCACCCAAGTGATATGAAAGTATCTTAAAAAAGTTCCAAAAAACATAAATTCTTGCTGTAAGAAAAAAGCGTGCTTGCTCCACCACCGTGAAATCATACTGGCCGCTTACCAGAAACTCATGATCCCCCGTTACAGAGGATCAGAGAAAGCTGTTTGTTAATACTGCTTCCAACCACGACTAATGGATCATAGACCTTATACCGAGATGGGACATCAAAGACTGCAGGGTCAGGCTAAAGATGTTCACACCGACAGGTACTCAGACATCAGCCCACAGCATTGCAGATACGGTCATAGAAAGAAAAAAAGGCTCCATATAGTGTAAAATCATTGACTTTATTGGATAAGTAAAAAGTTAAACTCACATGTTAGTAGACAATAGTAGGCATGTAGTGTAGTCTGGAGCGCCGGCCGGAAGCTCACAGACAGCCCGTCCTAACGTGTTCTCGTCACCTCCCATTGCTGCTGTTGTTTCCAGTAGGACGGGCTGTCTGTGAGCTTCCGGCCGGCGCTCCAGACTACACTACATGCCTACTATTGTCTACTAACATGTGAGTTTAACTTTTTACTTATCCAATAAAGTCAATGATTTTACACTATATGGAGCCTTTTTTTCCTTCTATGACCGTATCTGCAATGCTGTGGGCTGATGTCTGAGTACCTGTCAGTGTGAACATCTTTAGCCTGACCCTGCAGTCTTTGATGTCCCATCTCGGTATAAGGTCTATGATCCATTAGTCGTGGTTGGAAGCAGTATTAACAAACAGCTTTCTCTGATCCTCTGTAACGGGGGATCATGAGTTTCTGGTAAGCGGCCAGTCTGATTTCACGGTGGTGGAGCAAGCACGCTTTTTTCTTACAGCAAGAATTTATGTTTTTTGGAACTTTTTTAAGATACTTTCATATCACTTGGGTGATTTATTTTTTATACATGGACTTTTTATTATCACTTTGAACATTTTATTTTTGGATTGATTATTCATTTGACATGTGTTTTGTATATTATGTATACACTAAAGGGGAACTCTTCACATAGTTCTAAATATTTGGTTTGGTGATAATGTGTATGATCACCAATCTGTTTTAGAGCAATTTAACCCCCTTTTTTTGTTATTTAATTTCACTGTGTTTGTGTTACATAGATGAATCGCGGCTATAATTGTTATTGTTTATGTATTTTCACTGTAACGCAGTTATTCCCCTCATTTTTCTTTATTTGATGTTTAACCTCATGGGGTTCATCGTCCTCAATCGATGAATCCACTGAGTCTCATTACGAGAGATAGCTCTCTTGAGATTCCCTCCTCTCCAATGACCCTCAACTCTATCTATACCACAAAAGGTGAGACCGCTAGGGTCCTTACCATGAAAAAGCCTAAAGTGGTTGGACAAGCTGTGATGTTTGAAACCCTTTTTAATCCGGTTAACATGTTCACGTAGACGGACTCCCAATGCTCTGGTGGTCCTACCCACGTACTGTAGTCCACAAGGACAAGACAAAAGGTACGTGACGTGAGTAGTGCCACATGTGATGAATTTGTTAATCTTAAAGGACTCGCCAGAGGAATGGCACCTGAACTCTAATGTCTTTCTTACTCTATGTTTAGATGTTTTACACACTACACACCTCCCACAGCTAAAAAAGCCAACTTGGTCTAGAAAGGTAAAAGACCTTTATTGGGTTAAGCCCACCAATAAATTCAAAACTGCTGAGACGTTTGGTAAAAAATGCCCAGGATGAGGGTATTGTTACTAAGAAAGAGGCTAGATACCTGGTGCCTGATGCTCCGAGAGTACCGGTAATCTACCAATTACCCAAAATCCACAAAAATCTGTCCAAACCACCCGCGAGACCCATTGTAAGTGAGGTGGACTCTTTGCTAGAATTGGTGAATACCTAGATAGCTTTTTACAGCCATTGGCACAGAGCTGTCCATCTCAAAGATAGCAGGGATCTCATGCAGTTATTACAGGGGGTTGAGGTTTATGTGGGGCATATTTTGGCCAGTATTGATGTCGACTCTCTGTATATCAATATTTAGCAGAAACATGCAATTGAGGCAGTAGTATGGGCTTTGAATAACACTAAAATGAAAAACAAACTAAAGGATTTTTTTTTGGTGCATGCCTTAGATTTGGCCATGAGTCACAACTTTTTCTGGCATGATAAACAGTTATTCAGGCAGAAAAAGAGGGGTGGCCATAGGGGCCAAATATGCTCTGGGAAAAAGATGCTATTTTTAGTGGTAATATACCTCAGCTCAAGTTTTATATGTGTTATATAGATGATATTGTCATTGTTTGGGCAGGATCAAGAGAGTCGTTCTTACAATTTTTGTCAAACATTGGTTAGAACAGTTTTGGCATCTCCTTCTCGGCAGTTTTTGACGATCAGAGTATTAACTTCCTTGATCTCATAATTTTTAATAACCATCAACTGTCCACAAAAACCTATTTTAAAGAAGTAGATCATAATGGTTATATTCCCTTGGGCAGTTGCCATCACCCCCGATGGCTTAGTTCAATCCCCAAGAGCCAATTCACGAGAGTTAGGCGCAATTGCGCTAGAATTGAGGATTTTGATTTAGAGGTGAAATCCTATTTGATAGATTAGTGGAAAAATATAGACAAGTGGAAAAAATTATTCGCAAATATTGGCATTTGTTGTTGAAGGACAACGATCTTGCCAAAACTTTACCTAGTAAACCACTGTTTATTTACACCAAACCTCCCACCTTACGGCTAAAATTGGCACCTAATGTGGTTGACCCCCCCAAGAAGTCTTTCACCTTTCTAGACCAAGTTCGCTTTTTTAGCTGTGGAAGGTGTGTAATGTGTAAAACATCTAAACATAGAGTAAGAAAGACATTAGAGTTCAGATGCCATTCCTCTGGTGAGTTCTTTAAGTTTAACAAATTCATCACATGTGGCACTACTCTCATCACGTACCTTTTGTCTTGTCCTTGAGGACTACAGTACGTGGGTAGGACCACCAGAGCATTGGGGGTTCGTCTATGTGAACATGTTAACCAGATTAAAAAGGGTTTCAAACATCACAGCTTGTCCAACTATTTTAGGCTTTTCATGGTAGGGACCCTAGCGGTCTCACCTTTTGTGGTATAGATAGGGTTGAGGGTCATTGGAGAGGAGGGAATCGCAAGAGAGCTATCTCTCGTAATGAGACCCAGTGGATTTATCGATTGAGGACAATGAACCCCATGGGGTTAAACATCGAATTCGATTTGAATTGCTTTTTGTCCAATTTTTAATATATGAATACCTTTTTATTGGTTATTTTAGATATTGTTAGGATTTAGGTTTTGTCAGGATTTATATTTCTTTTTATATTTATTTTTCATTTTTATTTTTTTTTTTTTATTTTATTTTTTTTTAATTTTTATTATTATTATTATTATTTTTATTATTTTCTTTTTATTTTATTTCCTTTTGCTCTTATTTTTATTTTCATTTTCATTTCCTTTTTGTATTTTTAATTTTATTTTTATTTTTATATTTATTTTTATTCTTATTAGTATCATTTTTTTCATTTGTATCTTTCTTCTATTTACATTTTTAAATTTTTATTTTTATATTTTTATTTTTATTATTTATATTTATTTTCTTTCTCATTTTTCTTTTATTATTATTTTCATTATTTTTCTTTTTATATTCCTGGCGTATTTCTATAAATTTTTATTAGTCCACCATGTTACTGGAATTGACATCAAGTTGTGTTTGGTCTTATCTAACCAACAATATGGTGTTTTACTCCCTTGTGGATTGTGCTCTATCCACAGGAGCGACATGTTTTTCCAACTAACAAGATGGCCACTGTGCCTTTATTGATTGGTGGGTTTAAGGGGAGTGTACTCTCTTTCCTGGTATTAAAAGGCAGTCAGATCAAACCGGAAACTAGGTCCATTGATGACGCCCTGTGGGAGGGCAAAATGCATTGACGCAACCTCCGGCACGACTGACGTCACTTCCAGTCTTGTGGAATAAAAGCCAGGAATGGCGTTTGCTGTATTGTCATCTCCATTTTATGCCTGCTTTTAACTTACATCTGTAAGTATGCATTTTTTATGTACAATAAAACCTGTTCTTAGCTTACTTCACTATTAGTCCATCTTTCTCATTTTGGGTACCTGTTTATATGGCTGAGAAATCATCTTTAAGAAGTATTTGTCATCAAGTCTTATCATTGAATCTGCCATCTCTGGATATAAGTCTGAATTGACCCCCAGACTGAAAAGCTGGGTGTCGTTGTGATCCGGTGAGTGGGGACACATGTGGGGGTGTCTTGGTATGCCTGAAAATTTCTGAAACTCTTTTTGCACTTTTTGCACAGCGGATGTGAAGCATTTTTTTCAGATATTTCGTGGACTTTATGTTTTGTTTGTTTTTTCCACTTGTAATGGGTTTATGTTTGTGAGCGCTGTATTTATATTTTTTTCACTCTGTTCAAGTATCTAGCACTTTGTGTATAGCAGCTACATTCACTTTTATCACCCAATTTTTTCACCATCAGCGCTAATTTATATATATATATATATATATATATATATATATATATATATATATATATATATATATATATATATAGAGTATATCATTTTTTCAGAGAAACATTATTGGCAGGTTGTTATGATTGACAATGGATCTACATCACTGAACAGTGTCATTGACGATGGATTTAACTCTGGACATTATTTACATTTTTTTTGTATTTTCATTAACAAACTTAGCCATGTTGTATGTTTATTTACATTTATCTCTTCGTATGAATGGGTATGGGATACAAATATACCTCTGTACCTATTCACCTAGGGAGCTGGAGATTATCAGAGGACCTCTGGCTCTAAAGGAGGCTTCCAGCCACCTATAAGACTCCCCACAAACCCCCACATCCTCTTAGGAACTGGATGTGGCGAAGAGACCCTCATTCCCTATTTTCACATATGAGGTGCCCAAAGGAGGAAGCCTTGGCTGCCCCCACTTGTAAGGTACTACATCAATGTTGAAAGCCATGTGGCCTGGTATAGTTCAGGAAGGGGGGCCATACCCTCACTGCGCTTCCCTTCCTGGCCACCTAGGCATGCCTAATAAAAGTCTTGTTTGAACCTCAAAGCGTTTGTTACCCTAAAAGAAAAAAATCTGGTTCCTTTAAAGCATGTTATACAGCACAGTGTTTGTGCTGTGTCATTTGGCTCCTTCTATCACCTAAAATAACTGACTGATCCTGCCCTTCCCCATGTAAACTGACCATGGTTTATTATGGCTGCTGAGCCATGACACTGTGGCCAGTTTATGTGCCTCCATCATCCTCAGCTCTCCTCTGTCCTCTCTCCCCCCCCCTGCCAGTCAGCTGGTACCAGTGCTCTATACTATATTTCAGAGCGCCGTTTGGCGCTGACGTGATCAGCCACCTCTCTCCTCCTCTCCTCCTCCCGACTGACATCAGCAGGGTTTCTCAGCCTGATCACATATAAAAATAAGGAATAGAATGGCATTTTTTAACAAGGCACATACACTGGGGCACACAGCATTATGGAAGACAGGGGATTGCCTGAAAATCACCAAGTGGGGTTACAACCTTTCAAGTGACACTAAACCAATCATTTGAACTTTTAGAAAATAGGTTTGTGGATGATGGACTTTATAGGCATAACACAAGTATATATTAAAAAAGAATATTTATTACAAAAATAGAAATAGGACAATTGCATAGAATTTCATCAAGTATTCACAAAAATTGCCTTTAAGCATAAACAACATACCACCTACATACATATACAATGTTTGTCAAAAAATGGAGGACCAAATAGATCACTCTCCAATATTGGTAAAAAGAACTAAAAGGCGGCGTGTCATAATATAGCTCAGCTACACGTTGCGCGTATTCAACAGAGGCTTCTTCAGGAGCTTATGGCGTATTCTATGAATAGAAAATTTGCAATTAAAATCATCTCATTTGTTATATAACAATTATTGCCTTGGTGAATTTAACATTGCCACACAACCACCCCTAGCTTAGTGGAATCCCTACCAAACCTGGATCAGTCGTAGAGCATGCCGATTATGGATTGTTTCCCATGTAGTCAGGTGCTGGGCTACAGCGATATGGAGAGGGAGACATTGGTGGTTATTTACTACAGGCAAATCCACTTTGCACTGCAAGTGCACTTGAAAGTGCTCTTGGAAGTAAAGTCGCTGCAGATCCGAGGGGGACATGCAAGGAAAATAAAAAAACAGCATTTTAACTTGCACATGATTGGATGATAAAATTAGCAGAGCTTCCCCTCATTTCAGATCTACCCGTTAGATTTAGTGTGACTGCACTTGCAAGTGCACTTTCAAGTGCACTTGCAGTGCAAAGTGGATTTGCCATTCGTAAATAAAACCCATTGCCTTTTATTATTCTCTCCCTATACTGAGATACTGATGTTATGCTGCACCATTCTCCTCCGGCCAGCAGGGGAAGTGCTAAAGCCAAGCAAGCCCATGAGGAGCCCTGAGAATGCTGGGAGTTGTAGTTTGAGATGGCAGTCATATAATGGGGCCAATTGACTCCTTACACTACAGATCCCAATAGGCATTGTGCATTAGGAAGAGTGAGAGATGATTTTTATTAAACTGCCAGCGAAAGTGCTTCCTCCTGGCAGTGAAGGAGTTAGAGAAAGAGCCACTCTGTCTGGACTTTCGCATGCCAATGGGAGACCGTACCAATGGAGATTGCACCGCTCATATCACAGCACCTGCAGCACTGCTGCAGGGAGACTAGAGTGTCAACGCACCCTCTGCTTCCCACACCTGATCACCAGAAGCTTAGGGCAGAGATCAAGGGGGCCCCCCTTCTACAGTAAAAGGTGACTGCAGCATTGCAGGCACTGGTGAGAGGGCTTTTTCACCCATTGCTGATACTGTTAGCAGGGACTGAGCCACCAAGAGCAGAACACCCTGTATACCCAATCCATACTGCATTTTATACTACACTTATTCCAAACCTAGACTGCACCTATATCAACCCTATTCTATATTATACTGAACCTTTATTGCATCTTAACCACATCTATCCTGCACCTGTGCCGAGACTATAACATACCTATACAGTACCCATACTGCATGCAGGTTAACTGGGGTGGTGTTTAGGTGCATCAATACTCTTAAAGGGCCCCAGTGATAGCCAGCAAAAGAACATCTCAAAGGACTGCCCCTCCCGTAATATTCATTCTTCAAGCAACAGAGTACCTAACCAGCGGCTCCTATGGGGGTGGCGCCACACCTAAAACAGTTACAGTCAAGGCATGCCGTGAAGGATAACCAAATCAGTTTATTTTTCTCTCAACCAAACTGTCAAGCCATTAAATGGCTGGTGTAATAACTGATCACATTTGCAGCACCATGGCAACTGCAGATCAAACAGAGGCTAAGATGGCAGCTTCCTCAGCTATAAAGGAAAGGAGGGTTTAGTTCCGCTTGAGGGCCCATGCACACATAGTGCAGTGACTGGCATTTTTCCACACTGCATAACTGCCAGTCTCTGCTGGGGCACATGAAAAACACCCAGAAATATTTAGCTGATTTCCAATTATATTGAGAGAGTCTAAAAGAGAAAAATATGCCTTTGTCCACTTTCTGTAGATAACATAGGAGGCTGTTTTACACCTGTGTCAAAAGCACATCCTGCATTAAAGCCCATCTCTAGTAAAATCCCCCTCTTATTCTCTCCCCCTCTCTCTCTCACCCATTCTTTTTATTTCTTTATATAAAAGTTTAAAACACTATTTTTTTTCTCACTTCTTTCTTAAGTCCCTCCCAGACACGTATGTAGACGGATGTAAACAGATGATCATCTGTTTACATCCGCAAGCCCATAAGAATGAATTGCTGTCTGTTTTTCATCTGAAAACAGACAGATGAAAAATATAGAAATAAAACACTTGTGTGAAAGGTCTCTCAGGCAGTGACATTACTCTACAGTGAGGAAGAGAGCCAACTTGGGTATGATATGATTATAAATTTAAGCAAGTAAAAGGGGTTTACGCTTTTTTTTTTTTTTTTACTAACATGTAAAAAGGGGGGGGGGGGTACAAGTTGAGAGGAATAATGCTCAGAGAGGAGCCTAATGGACTTGTTCACATTTGTGGAGACTTGCTGTTTTCTTCACTAAAAAACATAGGTCTCCAAATGGAAATGCAGCAAATGATAGTTTCTAATGTGCCCTGTTCACCCTTGAATGCAGCCTTCAGGTGAGCTGTGGCGTGGTGCAGAAATCTACAAAATGTCTACATTTTTCTGTCCCTTACCCACAGTTGCATTTCTCTCTCCTTTTCTATGTACTGCAGCCAAGCTAGTGTGCATGGAAATGGATAAAATGTCACAGTGGGAAATGTAATTAAAGTAAAAAAAAACAGTGCTTCGCGCATTAGAAGCTCAAGGAACCACCAGCTAGAATGGACACTTCCTGCTCAGTAAAACTCAGGGTTTTACCATGCGTGAAGTGTGAACAAGATAAATACTCTATATAATAAAAGCAAAAAAATTGTAAAGTTTAAAAACGTTTAAGCTTAAGAAACTCAAACCCTTATAGTTCCCTTTTTCCAGGGCTGGTTCTTGTGAAAGAATTAAATGATTCACAGCATGTTAGTAATATTCATATTGTGGTGTTAGTTGTCATTTTCCAATAAACATGCAGCAGGCTGAATGCCAGTCTGCTGAAAAAAAAAGTCTCATAATGATATTACACTCAGTAAATGAGATGTTCATAAGTGTATATAGAAGGGCTAAGTGCTCATTTCCTCTTGATGTGACCCCAGGGACCTCTGTGACTATATCTCATCTACGTGAGATTCCCTTCTTGGAAACAGAAATCCTGTTGGGAAGATACAAGGAACGTTGTGAATTCATACTCTTACCATCACAGGAATCTTAAGGTGTCAAAGGGAAATGGACACAGATGGGTCATGGCTTTAATGAAAAAAGGAACTACTGTAATATTAGACAAGAAATGTATTACAATGATATTATCTTACAGCCACACCTAATAATGATTTCTCTTCTGGGGAAGACAATTAGACTTTTTATAGAACTGCTAGAACACACATCAGCCCAAAACTATTTTAGGCTTATTCAGCATAGTGCAATAACCCTCTGCTATATGGCACCAAATAAACCTGTATAAGGATGATTTCTGAAGCTGCGTACACACCAGCGGAATGTCCGACAGAAAAAGTACGACGGAAGCTTTTCATTGTCTATTCTGATCGTGTGTGGGCCTCATCGGACTTCTTTTTTCGAAAATTCTGACGGACCTAGTAATGGAACATTTTCTAAATATTTCCGACGGAACCAATCCCTATCGGGAAAACCGGTCGTCTGTATGCTGTTCCGACGGACCAAAAACTACGCATGCTGTGAAGTACGAGACGGAAGCTATTGGCTACTGGCTATTGAACTTCCTTTTTCTAGTCCTGTCGTAAGTGTTGTACGTCACCGCGTTCTGGATGATCGGACTTTGGTCAGACTTTGGGTTGACCGTGTGTAGGCAAGACCACTTGAATGGAATTCCGTCGGAGTTCCGTCTGAGAAACCTTCGGAGTTTATTCCGACGGCAAAACCGGGCGTGTGTACGCGGCATTAAATGTAATTTCTTTTCTCATCTATTGAGGGACAAAGGAAATCTGTAAAATTTGGGTTTTTACGCTTGCCTACGGGAGGATTGAACAATATCACAGAAAGAAACTGTAGGGTAGCCCAAGAACCCCTTCCACTACCAGTATACCTCAGATTTTTGCTAGTTACCTAGGAGGATGGACACCTTTTCTTCAGCTCTGCTGTTTAAAAGACTAAGGGCTGGTTCACTCCGGGAATCACACAGGAACATGCTGTGCAATTTACATGCAGTTCTGTGCAGTGCAATTTCAGCCCATTTTGAATAGGCTGAAATTGCATCACACCGCACCAAAAGTGGTGCATGTACTACTTTGGGAAACTCACTGCAACCGGATTGCATGGTACTTCTTTACCATGAGATATGCTACTGGCAAACTGTCTTTGGAGTATCATTAACTTAATATTGACACCACTGCTCTTGGTGTTTTAAATGCAGTGCAGGACCCCATGGGACTGGCCCTTACTGATTTTTTTTCTTTTTTGTGTTTTGCTGAAATCAAACCCTTATCACTGCTGGAGCCATGTCTCAACTGCAGATCTCTGGCACCACATCTGGACCCTGTTGGACTGGATGTTGCAGGGATAGCTGGGAAGTGACCTTCGGACACTGGGTTAAACATAGGATGCTTTGCAGACTCCAGGTCCACACTGGCATTGTCCCAGCACTTGCCCTGCCTCTGAAGGTTCACATAGGGAGCAGCCTGGTTAGGCCAAGCACTGGGACTACCAAAATTATTGCCTGCTTGCTTTGCTGCGTACGGAAATAATGCTGTGGGGCTGAGTGCTGATGTCATCTGCTGAGTGTATTGTCATGCATCTCATCATCTCGCTGCTGCTGCTAGTGCTTTCAAAGTGCCACATGAAACTTTGATCTGTTTTTGCTGCCTGTCTACAGTGACTTTGATCCCCTCCAACCATCCAAACCTCATCTGCTACCAGCTGTTTAGGTTTCCTGAGTACCTGGGGCTTTGCTTCTCACTTGATTCTATACATTGCTGTACTGCCATATGGTTGCAACATGCATGATTTTACAACGTAGACATAGGGGCAACTGTACTAGGTGTCCCCTGGTCACATTCTACTAACGATTCTATCCAGATAATATAGCACTTTTGATAGATCCTGAACATTAAAAAATAATTGCTGGAACCAACTCATCATTTGGAATACCTGGGCCTAGTCCTTTACATAGATCAGGTCAGAGTGTTTCTTCCACAGGAGAACCGTCTGAAACTCAGTTTTGTAATTTCCAGTTCAGGAGCCGTCTGACTCTTCAGTTTTGCATGAAAGTCCCAGAACTGGTGATTTAAGGTAGCTCCATTTGTCCAGTTCTTCTCCAGTTCTTGCACCTGAAGGTTTTCCATGACTTGTGTTGGAGGTGTGGGACACTGGATGTGGTCCTCCTATCCTCCAGGCTCAACTACAAATTGGACAGGTTTTTCTCCAGGTACAGGGATTCTGTAATGAAAGCAGCGGATACTCAGGTGGCACTGTGGGATTAGTATACTTTGATCTATGCCTTTCCTTCTCTGAAACTTTTTGCTCCTCGCTTTTGTAGGATCAAGATGAAGAGCATTCTGGTGATCCTAATTTCTCTGCTGTCCATGATGAATGTAATATGCTAAGCTCATAATAATCTGGGCAGACACTCTATGGGCTCTATCAGATCATCAGGATTTTCTGTCCCAAGAACTGATTTTCCATCTTGCTTCACGATCACTGACTTTAAAGACATGGCTGTTGAAGCCTGTGTTCTGAGGGATAGCGGCATTTCTAAGTCTGTGATTTCTAAGATACTAAAAGTTAGAAGTTCTATATCTTCCATGACATGGAAGGCATATTATATTTGGTGTGAGTCTTGAGACTTTTACCCCAGGAGTCTTTTTTATGGCTGGGTGTGGACTAGTGTCTCAGCATTATTAAAGTCAGGTTTTTGCCTTTTGCTTTTTTGTTTTAATGACCTTTGGCCTCTCACTCTTTGATTAAGACCTTTGTTCAGTGGGTCTTCCAGTTAAATTCCCCCCTCTGTAACTCTGGGATCTGAATCTGGTTCTCTGAGCTTCATAAACTGCTATACTGCTATTTGAACTTATAATGCCGCGTAAACACAAGCGGAATGTCCGACAGAAAAAGTCCAACGGAAGCTTTTCATTGTCTATTCCGCGTGTGTATGCCTCATCAGACTTTTTTTTTTTCCGAAAATTCTGACGGACCTAGAAATGAAACATGTTCTAAATATTTCCAACGGAACCAATTCCTATTGGGAAAACCGCCCGTCTGTATGCTATTCCGACAGTCCAAAAACGACGCATGCTCTGAAGCAAGTACGAGACGGAAGCTATTGGCTACTGGCTATTGCACTTCCTTTTTCTAGTCCCATCGTACGTGCTGTACGTCACCTGGTTCTGGGCAGTCGGACTTTGGTCGGACTTTGGTTTGACCATGTGTAGGCAAGACCGCTTGAATGGAATTCCGTCGGAGTTCCGTCAGGGAAACCTTTGGAGTTTATTTCGATGGCAAAACCGGTCGTGTGTACGTGGCATTAGAGACCTTCCTCTCTCCACTCTTAACAACAAGATGGCGTTTTTTGTAGCCATCACCACTTAAGGCAAGGGTCTGAACTGGCAAACTTATAAGGAACCCTACAAGGAACCCTTTTAAGTTCTGCAAAGGAAAAGTGGTGTTGAGGCCCAGGACTTCTTTTCAGCCTAAAGCTGGCCATATTAAATCTCAACAAGAACCAGCCGAGATTTAATCCATCTATGGGCAGGCTGGTTGTACTGAAGTCCATCCATTGATCGACTTCAGTACAACCAGCCTGTCAAATTGTTTTGTATGTATTCACTGCTGGTAGCTATAGCCATCAGCATTAATCATTGTGTTCTGATGGCAGGGAAAGATCCCCATTGGTAGAATACAATAGTGCTGTGGGAGGGATTTCCCCATCAAACACTTTTGTGGTGGGAATTGAGGGATTTTCTTTCCTGTAACCCATGGTTGCAGGAAATAAAATCACATAATCTATGGCTTACCTAACATAGTTTCTGCCCTTCACTTAAACCAGGACATTGTTCTTCTGTCCCCATGTCTGGCTTCAGTTCATCAAAAGGAAGCTCACCTCTATTGTCTGCATGCTATTTAGGCTGTCAATGTGTAGAGGTGTGTAAAGCAAAGACTGGTTGTATATCGTGGCAAATCTGTCACTGCGGCACTGTGACAGTGACATTATCTGAAGAACTGTGACAATTGAGGAGGTCACTTGTTCTCCCATACACTGATGTGCTGAGTATTCTCACCAGCTGCAACAGAGGCATTAATGGTGAGGGAGCACTGGTAAGGATAGTATCAGCAGTTTATGGGATCCTTACAAACACTTACAATCTCCTATCACAAATTGGATTAGCAGCAAGGATGGGAAGTGTTATCATAATGGGGGATTTTAATTATCCAGACATAGACTGGGCGGAGGGAACCGCGCATTCATTTAAGGCTCGCCAGTTCCTTAGTGTTTTGCAGGACAATTTTATGGGTCAGATGGTAGACGCACCAACTAGAAATAAAACATTACTAGATCTACTGATTACCAATAATACAGACCTGATAACAGATGTGGTAATACGGGGCAATTTAGGTAACAGCGATCACAGGTCAATTAGTTTCAGTATAAATCACACAAATAGGAAACATGAAGGGAACACAAAGACACTGAATTTCAAAAGAGCCAACTTCCCTAAACTACAAACCTTGCTAAAAGGCATAAATTGGGATAAAATATTAGGAACAAAGAATACGGAGGAGAGATGGGTTTGCTTTAAGAGCATATTAAATAAGGGCATTAGCCAATGTATCCCATTGGGTAATAAATTTAAAAGAGCGAAAAAACATCCTGGATGGCTTAACTCCGATGTAAAAATGCATATAAAAGCAAAGGAGAAGGCCTTCAAAAAATACAAGGTTGAGGGATCATCCTCAGCATTCAGTATTTATAAAGAATGCAATAAGAAATGTAAGGGTGCAATTAGGATGGCTAAGATAGAACATGAAAGACACATAGCGGAGGAGAGCAAAAGAAATCCCAAGAAATTCTTTAAGTATGTAAACAGTAAAAAAGGGAGGACAGACCATATTGGCCCCATAAAGAATGAGGAAGGACATCTGGTTACAAAGGATGGGGAGATGGCAAAGGTATTGAATTTATTCTTCTCCTCAGTCTTCACAAGTGAATCGGGGGGCTTCAGTAACCAAAACTGCAGTGTTTATCCTCATGACACATCACAGGAAGCACCTCCATGGTTAACAGAGGACGGAATTAAAATTAGACTTGAGAAACTTAACATTAATAAATCACCGGGACCAGATGGCTTGCATCCGAGGGTACTTAGGGAACTCAGTCAGGTGATTGCCAGACCGTTGTTCCTAATATTTACAGACAGTCTATTGACTGGAATGGTACCAGCTGATTGGAGAAAAGCCAATGTAGCACCAATATTTAAAAAGGGCCCAAAAAACATCCCTGGGAATTACAGACCAGTTAGCCTAACATCAATAGTATGTAAACTCTTGGAGGGGATGATAAGGGACTATATACAAGATTTTAGTAATAAGAATGATTTCATTAGCAGTAATCAGCATGGATTCATGAAGAATCGTTCTTGCCAAACCAATCTATTAACCTTCTATGAGGAGGTGAGTTGCCATCTAGATAAAGGAAGGCCCGTAGACGTGGTGTATCTGGATTTTGCAAAAGCATTTGACACAGTTCCCCATAAACGTTTACTATACAAAATAAGGTGCGTTGGCATGGACCATAGGGTGAGTACATGGATTGAAAACTGGCTACAAGGGCGTGTTCAGAGGGTGGTGATAAATGGGGAGTACTCAGAATGGTCAGGGGTGGGTAGTGGGGTTCCCCAGGGTTCTGTGCTGGGACCAATCCTATTTAATTTGTTCATAAACGACCTGGAGGATGGGATAAAGAGTTCAATCTCTGTATTTGCAGACGATACTAAGCTAAGCAGGGCAATAACTTCTCTGCAGGATGTGGAAATCTTGCAAAAAGACCTGAACAAATTAATGGGGTGGGCGACTACATGGCAAATGAGGTTCAATGTAGAAAAATGTAAAATAATGCATTTGGGTGGCAAAAATATGAATGCAATCTATACACTGGGGGGAGAACCTCTGGGGGAATCTAGGATGGAAAAGGACCTGGGGGTCCTAGTGGATGATAGGCTCAGCAATGGCATGCAATGCCAAGCTGCTGCTAATAAAGCAAACAGAATATTGGCATGCATTAAAAGGGGGATCAACTGCAGAGATAAAACGATAATTCTCCCGCTCTACAAGACTCTGGTCCGGCTGCACCTGGAGTATGCTGTCCAGTTCTGGGCACCAGTCCTCAGGAGGGACGTACTGGAAATGGAGCGAGTACAAAGAAGGGCAACAAAGCTAATAAAGGGTCTGGAGGATCTTAGTTATGAGGAAAGGTTGCAAGCACTGAACTTATTCTCTCTGGAGAAGAGACGCTTGAGAGGGGATATGATTTCAATTTACAAATACTGTACTGGTGACCCCACAATAGGGATAAAACTTTTTCGCAGAAGAGAGTTTAATAAGACTCGTGGCCACTCATTACAATTAGAAGAAAAGAGGTTTAACCTTAAACTACGTAGAGGGTTCTTTACTGTAAGAACGGTAAGGATGTGGAATTCCCTTCCACAGGCGGTGGTCTCAGCGGGGAGCATTGATAGCTTCAAGAAACTATTAGATAATCAGCTGAATGACCGCAACATACAGGGATATGTAATGTAATACTGACACATTATCACACACATAGGTTGGACTTGATGGACTTGTGTCTTTTTTCAACCTCACCTACTATGTAACTATGTAACTGTCACTTTCCCTGAATGTCACTCTTCACTGATTTTCATGCAATAAACTAGCAATAATCCATCTGGGTGATCTTCCTCTTATAGATCTGATATATTCCATACAATCTATATAGATTCTGTAGCAACTCAAACATTTTATAAATTGGGTCGCCCCAACATTCTCAGTCTGAGACACTTCCTTGGTGGAGCAAAAGCTGGAATCTCCTTATAAGCAGTGGAATAATGATGATCAGGGTGCAGCATTACCCCCTTAGTAGCTTCTGGATTTGTTTGCGTTGTCCAGCCACTCCTGGTGATGACCCCTCCTGTACAGGGACCCACCAAGCCCTGACACACTGGTAACAGTTTAATGGGCTTTATTGAAATAGGAAAGCTTAGGAAGGGGAGTTTGAGTTAAACAATGCAATACAGATAGTGTTAGCACACGAAACTAGCACAGACAATTCCAGATAACAATACAATACACAAAATGGAGAATGGTTTATTTATTAGTCTCAGTCCCTGACAGTCACTGGCCATTGGAATAACAGACTGGCCATTAGAATAACAAGTCTGCCACATTGGGGTCCTTTAGTTCTCAGTGAAGTGCTCATTTCCAAATGAGTATTTGTAATCCATGGACAAAGGTAAGTGATACACTCCCCTTTGGCAGAACTTCAGAAAGTGTAAGCAAACAACAGACAATGTAAACACACTTTGGTAGCTTATAAGCCTCTTACCACCCTGATGTTCTGCAGACTTGCTTCTAGTCACAGTCCATTCCCCAACGGCCACTCCTGTGGTCAAGATTGAGGCAGCTTTAGGATGGGCTGCAGTATCTCTAACTGGATAAAGGCCTCTGTGATGCCAGCAACTGTATAAGGTCTCCACTCTCAAGTCTGTGCTTCCTTGTGATCTCTGCCCTTTGATGCTCTGCCGCGGTGGCTTCCAGCAGCCAGTCTATATTTTTGCCTTGGGCTCCTGGCATACTCTGCCCAGCGTAGCACACACCTGCACAGCCCTCCAATCCATGCAGATCAGCACTGTTCCCTGGTCCTCTGGGCTCAAGGTAGTTCTGGGCCCTGTCCCCAGGTTTATTTCTCTATTCCTTCAGTCCCATGAGTTGGTTTACAGTCCAAAACTGTGGCTGCAGCAACTCAAATACCTGATTTCTTGTAGTGTTCGGCAAGATGGTAACACTCCTCTTATGCCAAGGACAATTTTTCCTCATTGCACTGTACCTCTCTGGATCTCTGGTGTGTATGGCTTGAGTCTGAAGCTCTGGAACCAGCCAATAGCAGTCCCTTCTTCTGCCAGCTTCTCCCGGCTAAACAGTCTTCTCCAGTGGTTGGAGACGCTGGAGCAGGCTGGAGACATTGGAGCAGCATGGACTGCATGGGACAGTCATGCAAATGGCACTGATATATAGGATCCGGATGTTTGTGACATTCTAATGTGAAGGCCATATTAAATTTTTTCTTTTACATTTTCTTGATAAAATCTGTTTTTAAACATTCAATGATGTGTTGAGTAATGCCGCGTACACACGGTCGGACTTTTCGGCTACAAAAGTCCCACAGCCCGTCCGACAGACTTTCGACGGACTTTCTAACGAACGGACTTGCCTACATACGATCACACAAAAGTCCGACAGATTCGTACGTGATGACGTACACCGGACTAAAATAAGGAAGTTGATAGCCAGTAGCCAAAAGCTGCCCTAGCTAGTGTTTTTGTCCGTCGGACTAGCATACAGACGAGCGGATTTCTGGGTCCGGTGGAGTTACGACGTAAAGATTTGAAGCATGTTCCAAATCTAAAGTCAGTCAGATTTGCGGCTGGAAAAGTACGCTGAAAGTCCGGGCAAGCCCACACACGATCAGATTGTCTGCCGGATTTGGTCTGTCGGCGTCCGTTGGACTTTTGTAGACGAAAAGTACGACCGTGTATACGCGGCATAAGTTTGTATTAAATAGGAATTTAAATTTGTTTTGCAAGAATATTTATAGAAATGAAATCCTGAGGCTGCTTTATGTCTGAGAGAAAATATGCATAATGTGCATACAGCAGAGTACCCACTGTCTAAATTATCCATGCAATATAGCAAGATGAAAATTGTTAAAGCGGAGTTCTACCCATAAAATTAACTTTACAGAAATCAACAGTAATATCCATCAGTAACACTATTTGTAAAAAAATTATTTTCTTTTACTCACTCATTAAGGGCTGTTGCTATGGGGTCCCTTGTATTCTGCCACTCACTCTCAGCAGCGCCTGACGTCATTTCCCTCTGCGCCTGTGAGATGCGTGTCATCCTTTCCCAGGAGTCAGTGGGCAGCGCCAAGGGCTAGCATCACGTTATTTCAAAACCGTAAGTGACGCTGCACTGAGGCTAAATGTGTTTGCTTTAGATCGCATATCTATGAAACCATAACAACGGGGCGGGCACTTCCTCCTTCGCCGACCGCTGTTATGGCAACAAATTACTTATCCTTTCCCTGTGCCCTGTGTAAACGGCACACGCGCGAGAACTGGAGGTGCATGCTGGGTAACCCGCATCACCATATCAAGGAAGAGAATGTCAGTGGGCCTCACATGCCCACACTAGAGATGGAAGCACTTTGCTGAGCAAAAATAAAAAGTAAGTAATATAAAAAAATGGAATTAAGCGGCAATTTCTGCAATGGCATTGATTTCTAGTGTTTAAACAGTTTAATAGAACGTAATCCATAAAAATAAAAAAAATATGGGTGGAACTCCGCTTTAAGGAGGAACTGCTAATACCATGTAGGGAGCATAGCCAGATCTGGCTGCAAGAGCTGATATAAAACATGGATTGAAATTGAAGGTTAAACTCAGTTTATCTTTAATCCATATTTTGTATCAGCTCTTTCAACCAGATTCAACTGGGTTCTCATACTTCCTCTAGGGGTGGTGGTTTGTGTGGTCAGCTTACTATTGTAAAGCTGGCCATACATGGGTCTTTTGTATCAGCCAACCGGATGATCATAAAAACAAACAGATTCCTCCCTTCTCAAATTCAAGGTGGATGAAGGAATCCTCCCTGCAATGGTATTGTATTCTGACAGCAGGACCCTTCCTCTGTCAGAATACATTAATCAGCGCTGCAGTCTATTGGTTGCATGCATTGATCGAACACTAATTCCCAACAGTCCCATTCAAGAGGAGTCGATCACTAGGTTGACTCCTCTAGATCAGGAGCGTCCATAAATGGATCGAAAATTCAGCCGGTCCATGCTGAACCAACTGAATTTCAATCCATCTTTACACATTTCTAGGCAATTTCTCAATCATGCTTGAATACTTGTGGACGGTGCTGGAACCAGGGAACACATGGCTTGCACATTTACAAACTTACATTCATAACCATTCTGCAGTTAAATACAAAACATTCATATCTGATTAGACAGCTACATGAACTACTGATTAACATATTTTGTTTAAAGTGGTTATAAAGTCAAACATTTTTTACCTTTACTATTCTATGCATTAAAGTACAAAAAAAAAATATAAGGGCCTATCCCCCCCCCCCCCCCCAAATACTTAGCATACCTACATCCATTCACTTTGCTCGTCTACAGGTCTTTTCTCACATCACCCCCTTTCTCACAGGCTTGGCAGAGAGCAGCAGGAGCCATTGGCTCCTGCTGCTCCTAGTCAAATACTGTGAGGAGGGCGTGAGGGGTGGGGCTGAGCCACGCTGTGTGTGTCTATGGATGCACACAGCTCGGTTCAGGAGCATTCCAGCATGAAGCAGCTTCCTATGGGGGCACACAGAGAAGAGGCAGAGCAGACAGCACTGGTAGGGGACCCCAGAAGAGGAGATTTGGGGCCACTCTGTGCAATAGGCTTGCACAGAGCAGGTGAGTGTAACTTCTTTTTTTATTTGACTTTACTTGACAATTGCGTGGTCATGCAATGCTGTACACCATAAAATTTATGTCCTTTTTTTCCCCACAAATACAGCTTTCTTTTGGTGGTATTTGACCACCTCTGCGGTTTTTATTTTTTGCGCTATAAACAAAAAAAACTATATTTTTTTAATTTCTGCTATAAAACATATCCAATAGGGATGAGCTCGATGTTCGGGTCAAACATCGGACAGAACAGCGAAGATTATGGGGCGTTTGTGGGAAATTCGAGCCACGCGGAACGCCCTATAATGCACTGCGAGATCGCAGTGCATTGCTGATATACTGATAACAAATTCAAACAGGTGCCATTAATACAGGTAATGAGTGGAGGACAGAAGAGCCTCTTAAAGAAGATACAGGTCTGTGAGAGCCAGAAATCTTGCTTGTTTGTAGGTGACCAAATACCTATTTTCCACCATAATTTGCAAATAAATTCTTTAAAAAATCAGACAATGTGATTGTCTGGATTTGTTTCCACATTTTGTCTCTCATAGTTGAGGTATATCTATGATGACAATTACAGGCTTCTCTCATCTTTTTAAGTGGGAAAACTTGCACAATTGGTGGCTGACTAAATACTTTTTTGCCCCACTGTATGTATAATTATCCCTTTGGTTACTCTCGTTTTCCTTTAATATACATCTCATATAACCGCTTGTAACCTCAGGAACCTAGTAGTATTTGGTTATTCTTTGGGTCCATTCTAGGGACTGGATATTTGCCATATTATATATGGCTCTATTTGAACGAATATGTATCATTGCCTATATATATCCTAGATACTCATGAATATATGGACTCAATTAGTCTTAAAATTAAGAGTAAAGTATAGGTGGTCTCTGGCCATTGGGTCTATATAATAATCATCATCATCAGGTGTTGTAGCACTCCGTAAGAGTAAGCTATCTCTTCCTTTATTATTATTATACTTACCCCTTTCATCCTGAGCCCGTTGTTAGCCGTTACTTTATATATGTGAAGCCTATCATCGTGGAAAGCCTTTTATAGGATGCCCAAATAACCCGCTATATATATATAACCGCTCTTAGGAGGTATACATGCAGTTAATCTTAAATGCTCTAATCTGGGATGTTAGTGCACTTTATTACATATGTGTTACTACATTTTAGATTTTTCTTACCCACACACATGGTTCAACATCCACAAGACCATCTAGGCGACTCTGACATCACCCTTTTGTCGCGGAATGCTGTTCACTCTCCTCGATGCTGTGACACAATCAATGTCAGATTATTTGGGTGAGCGTCCTATATATTATCATATTGTTTGTATAATATTTTTTTGTTGATACTGTCAAATGTTTTTGTAACTTGAACTATACAGACACATGGCAAACAGCCCTGAAGAAGCAGTAATTCTAACTGTGAAACGCATTGGCTGCTCTGTACATCCAAGCATCTTTTCAATCTTCTCATCATGAGTATTAATTTTGGTCATCTGTTTTATAACTAACATTTTTTTAACTTGTATAGTTTTTGTAATAAATTATTTTTTTCTAAATATCCTTTTTGGTCTCGCTTTCCTCTTGACAGACATATGCATCTTTAAAAGTCCCAATCATCATTAAAGGGACAGGTTTTTATCTGTTCCCTTTAAATTTCCTTTTGCAATTCTTAATATAATATTTCACAGCAGAGCCCGTTCCTGCGCCCAACAAGAGTAACTGTGAGGGCTTACAGTGTTCTGGTACCACCAACACCTAAGGCCCAATTTTCTGCAGAGTATATAGGGCAGATGCGCTACTTTACAGGCATACTAAGGACACCCCAGGCACGATATTTAAAGGAATATTTAATTTTTATTGTTTCACTTTAAGCATTATTAAAATCACTGCTCTCGAAAAAAACGTCCATTTTTAAAACTTTTATTTGTATTGATACATGTCCCCTGGGGCAGGACCCGGGTCCCCAAACACTTTTTATGTTAATAACTTGCATATAAGCCTTTAAAATAAGCACTTTTTTCACGTTCGCATTCCCATAGACTTTAACGGTGTTTGCACAAATTTTTTGCCTGTTCGCATGTTCTGCTGCAAACCGAACCATGAGGTGTTCGGCTCATCCCTAATATCCAATAAAAAAATCAAATTTCTTCATCAATTTAAGCCAATACAGTATGTATTCTGCTACATATTTTTGGTAAAAAAATTTCAATAGCGTATATTGATTGGTTTGCGCAAAAGTTAAAGTTACTAGTAATGGTGGCGATCAGCAACTTATAGTGGGACTGCGGCATTGCAGCGGACAATCGGACACTAATTGACACCTTTTGGGGACCAGTGACACTAATTCAGTGATCTTTGCTAAACAATATGCACTGTCACTGTACTAATCAAAGGGTAACTGTGTGCCTAGCCTGTGTTTTAGCGTACTGTGTTTTTACTAGGGGAAGGCATGGATCCTTGTGCCTAATTTGCAGAGGCACAGGATTCATGCCTTCTCTCCTGTCAGAACAGCAATCTGTCTTGTTTTCATAGGCAGACCACCATTCTGCCAGTGTGCTGGATGATCAGCGGGTGCCAGCGGACATGGAGTCCACGACACCCGCAAATCAGCTCCCGCTGTGTAATCACAGTGGGAGTGGGCCACCGGCGATACTCATGCTTGCCCCCAACCCAGAAGTGTCGGATCATGTACTAGGTACGTGATCTGGCACAGCAGTGCCACCTTGCCACTGTATATGTAAGGTAATCTTGATTAATAAAAAAATAGCCAGAAACACGTTTCTCAGTATAGCAGAACAAAAAACATCTATCCTCCTGAACACTAAGAAAAAACTAAGGCATGCTGGGAATGACAGGTAATACTGGACTGGCAACAACACCTATGTTTTCTAGTGTCCAAATCCTCCTGTAGATGATTGCATAACCCAGAGGCGTAACTAGAATCTTCAGGGCCCCGGTGCAAGAAACCATGAAGGGCCCCCACCAGGGGCGTTGCTAGGTCTACAAACGATCTCAGGCTAGAGCCCATAGCAGCAAAATAAAGAAAGTCATACGCTTGGGCGGGCATACACATGTATATAATATACATGTGTGTGTGTATATATATTTATATATAAAATATCGTTACATGTGCAGATCCTCCCTTACATCAGGGTCCCCAGAGAGTCTCCCCTAACATCAGGATCTTCAGAGAGCCTTCCTACTAACATTAGGATCCCCAGAGAGTCCCACCCCCCTACATCAGGGTCCCCAGAGAGCCCCCCTTACATCAGGGTTCCCAGAGAGCCCCCCATACATCAGGGTCCTCAGAGAGCCCCCCCTTACATCAGGGTCCCCAGAGAGCTACCCCTTATATCAGGTTCCCCAGAGAGCCCCTCCTTACATCCGGGTCCCCAGAGAGCCCCCCTTACTTTGGGGTCCCCTGAGAGCCTCCCCTTACATCAGGGCCTCAGAGAGCCCCTCCTTACATCAGGGTCCCCAGAGAGCCCCTTCCTTACATCAGGGTCCCCAGAGAGCCCCCCCTTACATCAGGGTCCCCAGAGAGCCCCCCCTACATCAGGGTCCCCAGAGAGCCCCTTCCTTACATCAGGGTCCCCAGAGAGCCCCCCCTTACATCAGGGTCCCCAGAGAGCCCCCCCTTACATCATGGTCCTCAAAGAGCCCCTCCTTACATCAGGATCCCCAGAGAGCTCTTCCTTACATCAGGGTCTCCAGAGAGCCCCCCTCTTACATCAGGGTCCCCAGAGAGCCCCTCCTTACATCAGGGTCCCCAGAGAGCCCCTCCTTACATCAGGGACCCCAGAGAGCTTCTTCCTTACATCAGGGTCCCCAGAGAGCCTTCCTTACATCAGGGTCCCCAGAGAGCCTTCCTTACATCAGGGTCCTTTTTTGGTTATTACTTGCCTTAAATAAAGTCCCAAACTCCCCCACTTTATTTTCAATAGGGATGGCGGCACATTTTTACATGCACCTCATATAACGTCCCAACATACCCTCTCCTTTTTTTTTATTTATAGTCTCAGCTAAGGACAGACTTGCGCAATTTAAAATTATACATTAAATTTATCTTACTCCTTCACACTTACACAGAATATACCCACCAGTCCCTGCGGTGTGCTGCCAGTGCTCAGTAGACTCAGCGGATTTCAAACATACACTACCGTTCAAAAGTTTGGGGTCACATTGAAATGTCCTTATTTTTGAAGGAAAAGCACTGTACTTTTAAATGAAGCTAACTTTAAACTAGTCCTAACTTTAAACAAATATACTCTATACATTGCTAATGTGGTAAATGACTATTCTAACTGCAAATGTCTAGTTTTTGGTGCAATATCTACATAGGTGTATAGAGGCCCATTTCCAGCAACTATCACTCCAGTGTTCTAATGGTACAATGTGTTTGCTCATTGGCTCAGAAGGCTAATTGATGATTAGCAAACCCTTGTGCAATCATGTTCACACATCTAAAAACAGTCTAGCTCCTTCCAGAAGCTACAAAACTGACCTTCCTGTGAGCAGATTGAGTTTCTGGAGCATCACATTTGTGGGGTCAATTAAACGCTCAAAATGGCCAGAAAAAGAGAACTTTCATCTGAAACTCGACAGTCTATTCTTGTTCTTAGAAATGAAGGCTATTCCATGCGAGAAATTGCAAAGAAATTAAAGATTTCCTACAACGGTGTGTACTACTCCCTTCAGAGGACAGCACAAACAGGCTCTAACCAGAGTAGAAAAAGAAGTGGGAGGCCGCGTTGCGCAACTAAGCAAGAAGATAAGCACATTAGAGTCTCTAGTTTGAGAAACAGACGCCTCACAGGTCCCCAACTGGCATCTTCATTAAATAGTACCCGCAAAACACCAGTGTCAACATCTACAGTGAAGAGGCGGCTGCGGGATTTTGGGCTTCAGGGCAGAGTGGCAAAGAAAAAGCCATATCTGAGACTGGCCAATAAAAGAAAAAGATTAAGATGGGCAAAAGAACACAGACATTGGACAGAGGAAGACTGGAAAAAAGTGTTGTGGACGGATGAATCCAAGTTTGAGGTGTTTGGATCACAAAGAAGAACGTTTGTGAGACGCAGAACAAATGAAAAGATGCTGGAAGAATGCCTGACGCCATCTGTTAAGCATGGTGGAGGTAATGTGATGGTCTGGGGTTGCTTTGGTGCTGGTAAGGTGGGAGCTTTGTACAGGGTAAAAGGGATTCTGAATAAGGAAGGCTATCACTCCATTTTGCAACGCCATGCCATACCCAGTGGACAGCGCTTGATTGGAGCCAATTTCATCCTACAACAGGACAATGACCCTAAACACACCTCCAAATTGTGCAAGAACTATTTACAGCAGAAGCAGGCAGCTGGTATTCTATCGGTAATGGAGTGGCCAGCACAGTCACCAGATCTGAACCCCATTGAGCTGTTGTGGGAGCAGCTTGACCATATGGTACGCCAGAAGTGCCCATCCAACCAATCCAACTTGTGGGAGCTGCTTCTAGAAGCGTGGGGTGCAATTTCTCCAGCTTACCTCAATAAATTAACAGCTAGAATGCCAAAGGTGTGCAATGCTGTAATTGCTGCAAAAGGAGGATTCTTTGATGAAAGCAACGTTTGATGTAAAAACAATGTTATTTCAAATACAAATCATTATTTCTAACCTTGTCAATGTCTTGACTCTATTTTCTATTCATTTCACAACGTATGGTGGTGAATAAGTGTGACTTTTCATGGAAAACACACAATTGTTTGGGTGACCCCAAACTTTTGAACGGTAGTGTATTTTCTGGCAATGCCCTCATATTCAAAAGTTTTGGGAGGTTGTAACATTGTTTATTCACTTGGTAACTACCATTCAGATACCTCAAACAGTGTAGATCTGTTTGCTGGGTCTGTTGGACCCCTTAGCCAATCACAGAGCCTCAAGTACCCTTATTAGGACTGCTACTGTTTTATGCAAGGAAAATTATTGTTCTACAATGGAAGTCTACATCTGTCCCTACTTTAATGCTATGGAAAATGTTAATTAACTCTCAGCTGCCATTGCACAAGGCAGGCGCAAGACCATGTTACCAAGACCATATGCGAATTGAAGTCTAGTGACCTGAGGTTTCCAACTTTTTCCTAGCCCTTTTTTTCTAGTGATATCAAGAATAATATTATTATGCTTATTTTTTTTTTTTGTGCAAGTTACCACCACACCATTATCCCATAGTTTTTAAGATCAAAGGTACAACTATGTTGCTGTCCCTTGTTAATTTTACATTGTATTTTTTAAAATGTATCTGCCTACTCCCAAACTGTCATTTGAAGTAAAACACATAGATAAGTATTATTCTCCACAATTTTTTTATTGTGTATTAAAAAAGGAAAACAAATAAAATTAGACATGCTATCTGCCAATAGGGATGAGCTGAGCACCCCCCAGTTCGGTTCACAGCAGAACATGTGAACAGGAAAAAAATTTGTTCGAACACGCGAACACCGTTAAAGTCTATGGGACACGAACATGAAAAATCAAAAGTCCTAATTTTAAGGGTTAATATGCAAGTTATTGTCATAAAAAGTGTTTGGGGACCCGGGTCCTGCCACATGGGACATGTATCAATGCAAAAAAGTTTTAAAAACGGCTGTTTTTTCGGGAGCAGTGATTTTAACAATTCTTAAAGTGAAACAATAAAAGTGAAATATTCTTTTAAATTTCGGACCTGGGGGGGTGTCTATAGTATGCCTGTAAATTGGCGCATTTTTCCCGTGTTTAGAACAGTCCCTGCACAAAATGACATTTCTAGAGGAAAAAAAGTCATTTAAAACTACTCGCGGCTATAATGAATTGTGGGGTCCCGGCAATACAGATAAAAGTAATTGAAAAAAATGGCATGGGATCCCCCCAGTCCATTACCAGGCCCTTTGGGTATGGTATGAATATTAAGGGGAACCCCGAACCAAAATTAAAAAAAAATAATTGATGGAGGTCCCCCCAAATTCCATACCAGGCCCTTCAGGTCTGGTATGGATATTAAGGGGAACCCTGCGCCAAATTAAAAAAAAAATGGCGTAGGGGTCCCCCTCAAAATCCATACCAGACCCTTATCCGAGCACGCAACCTGGCAGGCCTCCTGAACCGTACCAGGCCACATGCCCTCAACATGGGGAGGGTGCTTTGGGGTAGCCCCCCCAAAGCACCTTGTCCCCATGTTGATGGGGACAAGGGCCTCATCTCCACAACCCTTGCCCGGTGGTTGTGGGGGTCTGTGGGCGGGGGGCTTATTGGAATCTGGAAGCCCTCTTTAACAAGGTGTCATGTACCAGGTGTGACCCGAACTGCGTGGTTAGCTACAGAGGAACACTAAACACATATAAGTGAAAATATAAATGATTTAAGTAAGTGAATAATATAAGTACAACCACCTCCAATATGACACAGTGCAATAATAACCAACCAACAGACAGAGACCCACAAATAACAACAGACAGATAAGTACAATAAATGGGGAATACCAGGATCATAAACAATAGGCAGACCAGGGTCATACACAGCAGATCAGTAGATGGACAGGGGATGTTCGAGAAACAGACGTAAGCCAGGCCAAGGTCATACACAGGGAGATCAGCAAATGGGGTAAGGACCACAGGACAGAGAAAGGATGGATGGATCAGACTGCAGGGCAGGGATGCAAGGTAACAGGTCAGATAGGATAGGGATCATGACATGGAGACAGGATCAGATACACGGGTCACAAGTTCAGGGCACAGGAACAGGTTCAGAATGAGGATCAGATCACAAGCTAGCTGGTCAGGGTGCAAGGACGAAACCAATGCAAACATGTGAGTGCTTTCCGGGTTTTTTTGGACCTGTAATTGGCCTCAAGTGACACCTGATTGTAGGAGGTGCTATCTGCTCCACACTGCCAGGATCCATCTGCTGGTGGACGCCAGTACTGTGGCCCAAAGATGACATAACATCAGCAGGGAAAAGCTCTCCTGACAGTTCCAAACTGCCAGGAGACACCTGCTGGTGGACCTCAGTACTGCACGCCAAATGACAGATATTACCAGCGGATAGAACATTTCCTGACAGTACCCCCCTCAAAGGAGCGGCCTCCAGATGCTCCAAGTGGTTGTAATTGTCCAGAACAACAGATGGGGATGTCAGGCTGGGCAACAGGCACTTCAGGCTGGGCATCAGGCACTTCAGGCTGGGCATCAGGCACATCAGGGCAGACAGCGGGCACATCAGGGCAGACAGCGGGCTCCAGGTCATCGAGCTGGGCGGCAGGCTCTGGGTCATGGAGCTGGACGGCAGGCACGGGCACTTCAAGTTGGGCAGCAGGCACTTCAAGCTGGGCAGCAGGAACGAGCACTTCAAGCTGGGCAGAAGGCACGGGCACTTCAAGCTGGGCAGCAGGCATGGCACTTCAAGCTGGGCAACAGGCACAGGCAAATCAGGCTGGGCAGTAGACATTGGCACATCAGGCTGGGCAGCAGACAGGGACACATCAAGCTGGTCAGCAGACAGGAACACATCAGGCTGGGCAGCAGACAGAGGCTCATCAGGCTGGGCAGCAGAGGCTCATCAGGCTGGGCAGCAGACAGGAAAACATCATGCTGGGCAGTAGACAGAGGCACATCAGGCTGGGCAGCAAACAGAGGCTCATCAGGCTGGGCAGCAGACAGAGGCACATCAGGCTGGGCAGCAGACAGAGGTACATAAGGCTGGGCAGCAGACAGAGGTACATCAGGCTGGGCAGCAGACAGAGGCTCATCAGGCTGGGCAGCAGGCAGGAACACATCAGGCTGGGCAGCAGACAGAGGCTCATCAGGCTGGGCAGCAGACAGGAATACATCAGGCTGGGCAGCAGACAGGGATACATCAGGCTGGGCAGCAGACAGGAACACATCAGGCTGGGCAGCAGACAGAGGCACATCAGGCTGGGCAGCAGACAGAGGCTCATCAGGCTGGGCAGCAGACAGGAATACATTAGGCTGGGCAGCAGACAGAGGCACATTAGGCTGGGCAGCAGAGGCACATCAGGCTGGGCAGCAAACAGAGGCACATCAGGCTGGGCAGCAGATAGAGGCACATCAGGCTGGTCGGCAGGTATTGAAACATCGGACTGGAACATAACCACAGGAACATCAGACTGGGGCACAGGAACTTCAGACGGAAACACTGGCTGGATAGCAGGCAGAAGTTTGGCAGAATCAGGTGGGTTATCAGGTTCAGCTGGCATGCAAGCAGACTGGAGCAGGTTGGTTGGTGTGGAGGCAGGTTGGGTTACTGGCAGGATCGTGTGAGTTGGAAAGAACTTCAGTTTCTTCTTTGGCTTAACTGCTGGAGATCTGTAGGTGACTGCAGGACTGTAGTTAGGAGGTGAGGCGTGCTGAAGAGAAGGGCTGGGATATGGCAAGGAAGCAGGAACAGAGGCCAGAGGAAGTACTTGTGGGGAAGTTGTAAGGAGCAGAGAAGAGGCAGGTGGGTTAAAGGCAGGATAAGTGCAGCGGGTAGAGACAGGGTATTGATATTTGGTGGGAAGCAGGGTATATTGGGCTGAAACTGAGGTTGCCATGGGTGAAGGGGAACAAGACACTTGGGCAGGCAGGTGTCTGGCAGCAGAGATGGTTTGTTGTGGGCTAGCTGGGGCTGATTGCAAAATACCGGACCATGCTAAAAGTAGAGGTTGCACAAACTGCAGGTTATATACTGCCTCTCTGACAATGGATTGTACAGAATCAACACATTCTCTTAGTATCTGTTGAGAACAGGCTGTGTAATGTTCAAAAAAGTAAGGGGAGTCATCTTCCAGAAGCCATACCAGTGATGTGACCTGATTAATACTGAAAGGGGAAGAAAAATCATCCTGGCCCTCTGGGATGCAGGGCAGAGCCCTGCAGATTTGAATTAAAGGCTGAACATCCCCAAACAGCATACAACCCTGATCAACCCAGGAGTGAGCAAAACAAATGATCTCTAGCAGCTGATCACTGGTCCACTGCTTCAGTGTCTGTCGGAGATATTCACTACTCTCTGATGCCAGCAGAGCATAATAACAAATCACATCAAAATTCATTGCAGCAAGCAACCTGAACCAAGATGGTTCCTCAGTGTAGCCACTTCTGGTCAGGGATGGCCTTGGTTTACTGTCATGTACCAGATAAGACCAGAACTATGTGGACTGCAACAGAGGAAACCCAGATGTGTATAAGTGAAATATAAATGATTTATTAAAGTAAGTGAATAATATAAGTACAACCACCTCCAATATGACAGTGCAATAATAACCAACCAACAGACAGAGACCCACAAATAACAACAGACAGATAAGTACAATAAATGGGAAATACCAGGATCATAAACAATAGCCAGGCCAGGGTCATACACAGCAGATCAGCAGATGGACAGGGGATGTTCGAGAAACAGACGTAAGCCAGGCCAAGGTCATACACAGGGAGATCAGCAGAATGGGGTAAGGAACACAGGACAGGGAGAGGATGGAAGGATCAGATTGCAGGGCAGGGATGCAAGGTAACAGGTGGGACATGATAGGGATCAGGACAGGGAGACAGGATCAGATACATGGGTCACAGGAACAGGTTCAGAATCAGGATCAGATCACAAGCTGTCAGGGCGCAAGGAAGAAACCAATGCAAACATGTGAGTGCTTGCCGGGTATTTATAGGCCTGTAATTGGCCTCAAGTGACACCTGATTGTAGGAGGTGCTGTCTGCTCCACACTGCCAGGATCCATCCGCTGGTGGATGCCAGTACTGCGGCCCAAAGATGACATAACATCAGCAGGGAAAAGCTCTCCTGACAGTTCCAAACTGCCAGGAGACACCTGCTGGTGGACCTCAGTACTGCACATCAAATGACAGATATTACCAGTGAATAGAACTTTTCCTGACACAAGGGGACCCCCAGATCTCGGCTCCCACCTGTTTGAAATGGTAACGGGTACATTGTACCCATACCATTTCACAAAAAAAGTGTCAAAATGTTAAAAAAAAAAACCAAGACACACCTTGGGACAAGTCCTTTATTAAAAAATAAAAATGTCCCATGAAGTCCATTCATCTACTTCTATGGCTCCGCTGACGGACCGAAAAATAAAATAAAAAAGATCCGCCTCCATGGGAGGCACCCGCCAAACGACGCTTCAGCGCTGATGACAGTTCTTTTATAACTAAGTTAGAGAAATATAGCGAATTTGGGCTTGAGGCTTTTTAGGCACAATAATTACTAAATGTATAATTAAAATTCTAGCTTATTAGAAAATATTTAAAATAAAGAATAAAAAGGAGAAACAAATAGAATTCAGTTCATGATCACACAGTTTTACAAGTTATACACTCCATACATAGCTAAATGGTTATAGGGAACAATTTGAGCAGTACTTAGAATTGACAATTCTGTTCACATATAGTTACATTGTGTTGAACCAGAAGCTATGCAGTGGTAACAATCAAATTCTATATTGGCTCGACATGTTGCAAGCCACATGCGCTTCTTCAAGAGCCCAGAACTGAATACCTCTAGGACTTTGTAACTGTGTAATAGTAACAGGGATAAGAGTTGCAGCAACCTCTTAGCTACGTGTCTGCAGCTCTCAATGATTAGCTGACATCATCAATTATAGTTTGATTGAAAGAGGGGGATCTGGTATCAGTCAGGGGTTAGTGACGGCTTGTACCGAGATTCATGTAAAACTTGCTGATTAGGACATTGCTATACCTGATTCCCACTTCTGATGAGACTTATGTTGAAAATAAAGGTAGTGGACAGTAGCGGTTGGCAGTGTGGAGCCACACAGCCGCCCCGTAGAGAGCGACTGGTAGTGTGGATCGTGCTGCAACTCTTATCCCTGTTACTATTACACACAGTTACAAAGTCCTAGAGGTATTCAGTTCTGGGCTCTTGAAGAAGCGCATGTGGCTTGCAACATGTCGAGCCAATATAGAATTTGATTGTTACCACTGCATAGCTTCTGGTTCAACACAATGTAACTATATGTGAACAGAAATGTCAACTCTAAGTACTGCTCAAATTGTTCCCTATAACCATTTAGCTATGTATGGAGTGTATAACTTGTAAAACTGTGTGATCATGAACTGTATTCTATTTGTTTCTCCTTTTTATTCTTTATTTTAAATATTTTCTAACTAGAATTTTAATTATACATTTAGTAATTATTGTGCCTAAAAAGTCTCAAGCCCAAATTCGATAATTTTCTCTAATCTAATACGATAAGACGTGGCACTCGCAACCTATACTGTATCTGCATGACCACTATGCGTTGATACGTTCAGAAACTTTTATAACTAAGGGCGGGCCACACTGACGTACCTGGGTGACCCCGCCCCCTCTGATGCAGGAGACTTCCCAATGGCTTCCCCGTGGCGTCAGAGGGGGTGGCCCCATTGGGAAGGCTCTGCCTAAAAACTGTCATCGGCGCTGAAGCGTCATACGGTGGGTGCCTCCCATGGAGGCGGATCTTTTTTATTTTATTTTTCGGTCCGTCGGCGGAGCCATAGAAGAAGATGAATGGACTTCTTGGGACATTTTTATTTTTTTAATAAAGGATTAGGCATGGATCGGAAACCGTCTCGGCTGCACAATTCTGGTTTCCGATCCTCGCCCAGAACGGGGCTTAAACCGCACACTGTTGACGCCATCTTGCTTACCCGGAAGTTAGTGTAACTGGGTGGTAGCGTTCTATTGGAGCCAAGACTCAATGTGGGGGCTTCTATTACTATATATAGGCAGGACTGCTGATGCCACTGTTACTGCCATTGTTTTACTTTAAGTGCTTTTATATCATCATAAATGTGAGTGTTATTCTTTCATTTAATAAATAAAATGTTGGTTACTTTACAGGATCACGCTATGTGCCCTCCTGTTTTCTTCTTCCTTTTATAATATTGATCTGTTTGGGTTCGTTAACCCTTTAACATCATCGGAAGTTTTACTGGTTCCCTAGAATTCGTGTCTTTCATGATAGCTGCCTTCCAGGTCCATTATTATTCAAGCCTGATTGACTCAGTGGGTGAATACCCATCTGGGTCCAATCCTTCGGTAAGCTTTAAGAATATATGGTGGCGGATCTTCTATCAATTTTCTTCACTAAACTCACATTACTAGATAGCATATATTATTTCACTTTCTGGATCACTATCATACATTTTTTGGACATTAATAACAAGACTGTGATTGATATCCTTTATGTCATCAATGACATTTTTGAATGAACTGAATTATTATTCTCTGTCCATTTATTTCTAAGATTTTAGCGCTGAGATTTCAAATTTTTAGCGCTGCACTTTATATGACATAATTGGTCATGATTAATAAAGTAACCAATATTTGGTCCAATAAATCCTCCTCCTCCTGTTCCTGGACTGGACTTGGGTCAAAGCAATAACTCCAAGGCCAATAATAAATGACATGTTATCTCCTCTGATTCCACAACATGGCTGGTTGATGAAAAGCACGAATTAACCCTCACCAAACTTCTACTAACACAAAATTAGCTGGAGCCCAAAGTGTGGCACTAAAGAGCTGAAAAACCACGTAGTACGTCACTACGTTCGTGTTTGTTGGCCGACAATTGTGTGCCATTTGTATGCAAGACAAGTTTGGGGCCAACGCCCTTCGGACAAAAGTCCGCGGTTTTGTCCGGCGGAAAATCCGATCATGTGTACGAGTTATTTAGACAAAATTTGAAAAAACATTGGACCCATGGGCTTAATAAATGCATATTCAGCTTTCTGTGTAAAATTACATAGATCTTACTCTTCTTGTAGGTCTCCGGGTCCAATAATCTTCCTTGCTTTCTCTCTTTTTTTTTTTTTTACTGTTGGTTTTCTATCCAAAACTGGAACTTGGAAGTGATAGTGCTTTTTTGCTCTGTGAAGTCTCGGGACACAGCCCAGGATGGAGGATGGGCTGGACAGAAGGGAAAAGGAAAGGAACTATCCTGGCAAATCTGGCACATTTGGCATCTATGCCATCATCACATATTGGTGGCAGTGGCTGAGATCTGACCATGTGCTTGTCACACCACTCTTCTTGACCATACAGGTCAAGCTGAGATTGGCATGTAACCTTAGCTGTAGATCAACTGATCATTTTGACTTTACCATTTTGAGGTATTTCAATAAGTTTTGTCTGAATTGCCCACATTTGTGACAGCTTTACTTTAAAAGGAAAAACCCCTCTATGAGGTATGAAAGGAAAAGTTACAGTTCAATGCTGAATGCGGAATGAAGGAGAAGAAGAAATATTCAACCGAGTTTCATAACAAGTAGAGGTTATAGAACATTACACTTATGAATAACTTTTTAATGTAAGCAGTAGGTGCACCTAATGCTTTTTATAAACATTTCCATCTGTGTCTTCCGTCACATGAGATTTAAACATTTAACAGTCTGGTTTCTATAACCCTAATAAGAATGTAGACTGTAGAATGTAGACAGATAAATAGATTAGATAGCTATGTATACAGAACAGAACTCCTACCTTTTATCAGTCATGCATTCAATATTAAAGTAAACCATAGGAGAAATATGGAGCAGCCATTGATGACCTTTTGAAAATGCTAGTTACCTGGCTACATTCTGAACTACTGGCTTAAGTATTGTCAGAATCCCAAACCTGGAGTAAGTATGCAAATGGGGTAAGTCAGATAAAAGTTAGAATTTGGTTCTGCTACCTGTTCTGTTCTGGGTTGGTGGCCTAATGTTCAGAAGCAAGAAGGCACTCACAACAGTCAAGCAACTAGCATTTTCAGAAGAAGAGGTCAACAATGGCAGCTTCCATGTTCTGCCATTGTTGGCATAGCACCCCCACACCTCCCCGGCAGTATGATTGTACCCACAGAAAAGGCTGACATTAGGATCCGTGGCTTGTAGTGTGGCAGAAATAATTGGGTGCCAATCACTTGAAGAAGTTACGCAGAGTTTTTTTTAGATAGCATAAACTTATGGTGAAGGGGCTAGGACACAAAATACCTGAAATGACCAAAAATGCAGACGCACAACTCTACCTATAATGGATGCTAATTATGGAAATAGATTTGGAATCAGGACAGATTTACACTCTGGGAGATCCATGCAGCCGGTGGCCTGTCATTGATTTCAACAGGCTGTCTGCACAGCTCTTCATGGAACACCTGTGCATCCTGCGCAAAGGAAAACGGCCCCTTCGCACAGGCGAACTAATCAATACGCTTGTATGAATGAGCTCTGAGAGTAACTCTGGAACTCAGAGTTGTCCCTCTCAGTTCTGGCAGCAGCTAGACTAAAAAAGGTCATGCATGCTTCTCTGCCTGGCTAGAAACCCTATTGCACCAATGTGTATTGCTGTGCTTGTGTGGGCAGTTGTGGCCCTCGTTTCCCCTCTATCCAGTGGTCCAGTGTCTGAATTACCTTTCCCTTTGGCCTGTTGGGGATTGGTATTTATATCCATTGTATGACATTTCCTTAGAGGCTAGTGGTTGTTAAATCTATGTCAGATGTAGTGATATTCCCGCGGCACCCCTGATGAAGCAGTTGTGGACTGCGAAACGCATCGGCATTCACCAGTGGGATACACAATTATCCATGCATCTGTAATGGTTTTAATATTTGCTATATAACTACATTTGTAATTTGTATGTGGTGGTTATGCATTATTCCACTGTTTGTTGTAATGGAACTGAATAAATATATTGTTTTATATAATTGTGTTGTTGATTTCAGTATGGTGCCTCAAAGATTGAGAGGTAATTTTGCTGACAGTTTTTTCACCCTTTTTTTTTTTTTGCTGCACTCCAAACCAGTATAGAAATTTGAGTAATGTCTCCTAATGTATATTATGCAGGGAATACCTGTTGAACAAAAGCCCAGGCCATAGAAACACTTGTTTGTTCAGATTTCACTGTGTAGCAGGGCGTGAGACACAGACACTTTGAGGCACATTTTGAAGATAAAAATTGTCAAAACATGACAGAAATAATGAAAAGTTCTTTCTGGAGCAGGTGTGAAGGAATCCATCAATCACTCTCAGTATCACTTTAAAGTGACAAGGTGATGAATGTGACTTAATGGTAACCTGTCTTATAAAGATGTCCTTAAACATGGCTTTTTTGGGCCTAAGGGCAGGTTCTGAACTGTGAATAATAATACTTTCAAACACAGAGTGATGTAAAAGATCTAAGATGCACAGGTCATAGTCACACAAAAGGGATGATTACTAAAGGAATAAAGGCCATTTACTTAGATTCAGTGTTCATTAAGCGTAGTAAAGATACAGATGTGTTCACTTTAATCAACCAATAGTGTGCTCCCCAGGTGTGACGTCCAGGTACCGCTTCCAAAGATTTAACTAGGTTGCACTGATGTGGATGCATGGCTTCTGTTGCATTAGAAGACAGCGAAAAGTTGATTGAAGAATCAGAAGATTAAAAAATAAACTAGCTAAGCTAGGAATACATCACACTAGCAAAAAAACTGAGGACTCACAGAGTGGGGTAGAGTTATAGGGGAAAGGCACCCAAGAGGCATGTCCTCAAATACTTTGCCAGAGTCAATTCCTGTACTGTACAATTAAAATATCCTGTTTTTTTTTTTTTTATTAGACAAGGTTGGGTATGCAATGTGAACACAGGTTCACCTAATTTATTAAGATTCACTTTACCAAGTAAACTATGACTGTAGTAACTCATCCCCGAAAAGTGCCATGCAGGGTGGAAAGAGGGCAGTGAGGCAAATGTCTGAACTGTCAAACACTATTATGTGGCAACAGATAGGTATATATTACTATAATACACACTTCAGTTAAAGTAAAAACTGTTTGGAGAGTTAAGAAAATTAAAGTGGAACTCAGCCTACTAAATACACTGGTGATGGATCGGTTTATGCTTTAGCCAGCCATCCATGTAAAAAAAACCACTATTTTTAGTAGACAATCCCTTTCTTTACAATGAATAAAGAGAACTACTGCCCCCCAAACTCCCAGCCTTGGGGACCTAGATCATTTATTTTAGTTTTTATTTATTACAGATACTTATATAGCTCAGTCAATTTACGCAGCGCTTTACGTATATATTATACATTCACATCAGTCTCAAATGCCCTCAAAGAGCTTACAGTCTAAGGTTCCTAATCGCATTCATACATACCCATACTAGGGATAATTTAGATAGGAGCCAATTAACCTACCAGCATGTCTTTGTACTGTGCAAGCACAGGGAGCACATGCAAACTCTAGACAGGTAGTGCTGTGGTTGAAAGGTCCATAAAGACATGGATGAGCACAGAGTCCTGACCTCAACCCGATAGAACACCTTTGGGATGAATTAGAGCGGAGAATGCGAGCCAGGCCTTCTCATCCAACATAAGTGCCTGACCTCACAAATGTGCTTCTGGAAGAATGGTCAAACAGACCCATAGACCCGCTCCTAAATCTTGCGGACAGCCTTCCCACAGGAGTTGAAGCTGTTATAGCTGCAAAGGGTGGGCCAACTAAATATTAGACCCTACGGACCAAGGCTGGGATGCCATTAAAGTTCATGTGTGTGTGTGTAAAGGCAGGCACAGCTGACTCTTTTCTCCAATCAATCCGCCAGTGAACACAAGTGGCCGCGCTGTGACAGGAGAGACACGAGCTGCGGGCTGTCAGCATATCTCCCCCGCTCGCCCCCCACCCTTTCTCCTATCAGCAGTGGATAAGAGAGAGTGGCTCTCATGTGGTTCGCTGCTAAGCTTGGTGCCCAGTTTGCTTTCCTCCCCATTTGCCAACGGAGGGCCAATCAGAAGAGCCAAGGGGAGCATCATGGACATGTAGTCCCAGAAGATTAGCAGCCCCATTGCTGTCCACAGGCAGGAGACTTCAGCCCCTAGCATGTATCTGCTGGGGGGAAAGATTGAGAGCCTGGAACCAAGGAAGGAGCCGAGTGACTGCTAAAGCAAAAAGAGGAATGTGCTGGGGAAAGCCAGAGAGCCACGCTGTACCCACACCACCAGAGAGAGCCATGCTGCTGCCCAGAACCACCAGAGGGAGAGACATGCTGCCCAGCATCACCCCCAGAGAGAGCCACACTGCTCAGCATGACCAGAGAGAGAGCCACGCTACTGCCCAGCATGACCAGAGAGAGAGCCACGCTGCTGCCCAGCACCACCAGAGAGCCACGCTGCTGCCCAGCACCACCAGAGAGGGAGTCACACTCCCCAGCACAACCAGAGAGCCACGCTGCTTTCCAGCAACATCAAAGGGGGAGCCACACTGCCCAGCACCACCAGAGAGAGGGCCACGCTGCTGCCCAGCACCACCACAGAGAGAGCGCCATGCTGCTATCCAGCACCACCCACCAGAGAGAGGGCCATGCTGCTGTCCAGCACCACCAGAAAGACTGAGCCACTGCCAGGGTACAGACATGCTACACTACTGAGCAGTCAGCCTGGGCAACCCAGAGTGAGCAAACATCCAGCCGGAGGGATCACTGTTGCTGTTTCGCTGGGTCCGATAAGTCGGCCTGTCGGCCATAATTCGTTACTGCTCCTAGGGAATGAGCCATTTGAAAGTGCCTAACCTGCTATCCTCTAGGCCTTAGTGACAGCCCCAACACGCGCCAACGAGCTCCAATGCTGGGCTGCTGATGCAAAAATAAGAGGAGGGACCCCATGTTTTACCACACCAGATGACACCAACCCTAGTGATGCCACTGCACCCAGGAGCCGCAAGGGGGGAGCCGAAGCTGTGGCAGTCATGGTTACATTCAGCAGCACTGCCCCAACTCCCTAGACTCTATTGCACCGTCCGCTGGCCTCTCTGCTGCCAGCTGCACTGGTTGCTAGACTCGCCTGCTGCCTGGCATCTAGCAACCAGTGACATCACATCATGAGGCTGAGGCGAGGCTCCAGCATTCAGAGCAAGGTAGGCTTCCTAAGGGAAGGAAGGGAGGCAGGCTGTGTCCATGTTCTGGAGCTCATCTAACAGCACTAATTATATAACTGCGGTCAAGGTGTTAAATTATTTCATGAAGCTTTATTTTTCATATTTCTATTAAGCTTTTGCATCAGGTTTCTCAAACCTTTGCATGCCTGGGCTTTATGTGATAATGACTAAGCCCCTCCCCCTTTATGACATTGTTGAAAAGGGGCGGAGTATGGGTGAATTTAAAATGATGCCCCCCCTAAAAAAGTTCTGCAGATGCGTGTGTATCTCACACACACTTATACTCCATGTGTGTTAGCTTTACATACAGCATAGCTCAGATACCCTAGATTACATTGCCTAGATTTGAAAGGGCTCTTGGAGTAAATACACAGATGCCAAGATATTTTAATTGAATAAGGTACATTATAAAGGAAGAGGGAAGCAGTGATTAACTTATTAGGCTTTTGTCTTCAAAATCAAGAGACACCACTTCACAGTTTGTTTATATATGTTTTATGTATAAGGACAATCCTGTACTTGTGTTATTAGCAGACTGACTAAGACTGTATTTTGCATCAATCACAAAATAAAAATGTATAAGTAGCAGATACATTTTGGATACCCTCTACAGGTAGAATTTTGGGAGATTGGTGGACAGCAAGACATCTGCCCATTTTCTGTATTGCCAGTACTCACCAGTCCACATTAACAGCTTCATTTTGTTTAGTAATAAGAGGATCAGTAGCTCCTCATCCAAGTGTATCCCAATCTGAACATTACAAGGGGTGGATGGATTGGCACAAGATTGAGCATTGGGCTACATTGGTTACAGCTGTATGTATACTAAGTGCATTTTTATAATATCTATCAACATGTGCCACCATGACTGCATGCACAAAAAATAAAAAAAAAAGTGAAATGTGTACAGTGGACTACCATTATTGGTCACCTTCTGAAAATGCTGGTTGCCTGGCTCTGTCCGATTTCAATACTTTAAGTCACAGATCTAAATATCCTAATTTCTACAGTTGTTCAAGTCATTGAATCAAAGCAGTGATGCCAAAGCCTAAATGCAGACAAAACACTCTGAAAAGAAGGTCAGCAAGTGTTCTTTTTATCGCAATTCAACTTCATAAAAAGAGAATTACACTAGAAAAATGGCTTCTCCGGCGACTGCCATTTCCAAATATTGCAGTATTGCAAGTGAAGGAAACCGGTTATGAGTGTAAGAGAGGCTGCCATTGCTGAGCTCTCATTCTGTGAATGCTAGCTTTCTGTCGGTCATGCTGATCCTCTGGTTATAAACCAGAATATGAATGCAGATAAAGAGATATGACTTCATTGATCTGCATATTTGTTCCAAGCTGAAGCCATTATTTAGGCACAGTTTAACAATAACTAAACTAGTATTTTCAAAATTGTCAGATATAACAGGAAAGGTTCTTGTCCAGACATAGGCTGATGGCAGAGGATGACCTGGTATCAGGAAGTGGGTTAAATGATGCTGGCCAACAGATTGAGGACTTACACCAATCAGCCATAACATTATGACCACGGACAGGTATAATGAATAACATTGATTATATTATTACAATGGCACCTGAAAGTTGGTGGGATATATTAGACAGCAAGTGGACACGATGTCCCTGAAGTTGATGTGTTTAAAGTAGAAAATAAGGCTAAGTGCTAGAATTTGAGCAACTTTGACAAGGGCCAAATTGTAATTTTACCTGCAGTGGTCATAACCTGCAAAGGACAGGGTCATGGGCGGCCAAGACTCATTGATGCACACGGGGAGCGAAGGCTGGCCCGTGTAGACAAATCCAATAAAAGAGCTACTTTAGCTCAAATTGCTGAAAAAAACAACAAAATGCTGGTTCCCGATAGAAAGGTGTCAGAATACACAGTGCATCACAGTTTGTTGTGTATGGGGCTGTGCAGCCACAAACAGGATGGTTTGAGGAACAGAACATTGAGCTTACGGTACCATAACAGATCGGCGGCGCTCTTGCTCCAAGCCTTCAGTGTCAGTCTTCCAGGTTTACACTCTGTATTCTGGCAGAAATAGAGCACTTCTAACTCCAAAATGTAATATAGAATGCAGATACCACTGCACACTGTATTCAACTCCAATGTAATCTGAATGAAAAACTGGCTTCAGCTGAGCTCCCAGCCTCCGATAAATTGGAGTTGAATGAGTTCAAGGTGTTGACTTGGCCTTCAAATTCTACAGATCTCAATTCAATAGAGCAACTGTGGGATGTGCTGGAAAAACAAGTCTGATGAATGGAGGCCCCACCTTTCAACTTGCAGGATTTAAAAGATCTGCTACTCACAGCCTGGTGTCAGATACCACAGCATACCTTCAGAGGTCTAATGGAGTCCATGCCCCGACAGGTTATGGTGGCTGGTCAGGTTATGGCTAATCGGAGCATAGCAACAGGAAAAAAAATATCTGGAAATATCTGAACTGAAGCTGAATTTGTCCTAATAGGCTATTCATATTATCTTGTTATTTTTGGTTGGAGTTTTGCTTTAAATTAAGAATAAAAACTCTGAAAGATAAACTTTGTTGAGGGCAATATGAACCAGACAGCTTTTGTAAAAAGTTTTTTATTTAAAATATATACACGGTCCCATGAAATGTATCTTTCCCACACGCTAATGTTCAGAATCTTTCATTCAACATAACACTGGTAAAACTAATTTGGAAGCCTTCCATGTATTATGCCGAGTAATTGGTTGGCAGACAATTTGGTACTTGTATTTGGAGGGTGGTTTCATGTACCACTAGATGAAAACAAAATCACCAACTGTACAACCCATTAGACTCACGATTTAGGACAAAGGACAATTTTGTTCAAATTTCCTAAGAGTGTCTTCTAACATAATGGGGGTTATCTATAATCTTAGCAAGATAAAGATCTTGATTAGTGATAGAACTTTGTGAAGTCATTCATCATCGAACTCCTAAGTGATATTTACAGGCATGTTCAATAAGGAGCCGTGGCAATGTGAAAATTTATAAATCATAAAATGAATCAGTCAGAGCAAGAATATATTAATCAGCCTTTGGAACATGTTTGTTTTAGCTTTGTGACCAGCCAGGAAGAAATAAATGCACATATTTCTGCAGGGAAAAAAAGTGAGCATGTATTTTTTCTTCTACAGAAGCCTGCAAAGCATTGTGATGGATCAGTGGTGCAATGTCAGGCTCCTGCAGACACGTCTACAGCTTTCTGCTTGTACCTCCATAGGGCTTTCTGTTAGAAAGCTGGCAAAAGTGGTCAGCGGACTACAAGAGTGCTCACCAGTGCCCTCACAGTCCATTGAGAACTACAAGTCTGTCTGCGGCAGGGAAGATGGGGCTTGTAGTCTCCTCATTCACAGATTGCTGGAACAAGTTACACGTTATACCTTAAATCATGGGTCTCCAACCTGTGGCCTTCCAGGTGTTGCAGAACTACAGGACCCATGAGGCATTGCAAAGCTGACAGTTACAAGCATGACTCCCAAAGGCAGAGGCATGATGGGACTTCCAGTTCTGCAACAGCTGCAGGTTGGAAACCCATGCCCTAAATACAGGTGAAACATGTACCATGTTCCAAAGGTGAACTTGGCATTTAAGGATGACAGCCTCCAAGTACGCACTTTTAACAGCAAGTCAGCTCCCATATCCTATTCTAACAGATTCCCATCAGTGGCAATTCCTTTACCAAGAATTTTCCCACATCAATCAAAAATAAGGTAATCAAGGTGGTGCTATATGGAATTGAACAAGTACAACAAACAGCTTACTTATTTATCAAAAGGCAGATTCTGATTGGCTGCTGTGGGTTATTGCACTTCGAACATCATCACTTTTTTGCACTTACTGAGTAAGCCTTATTCTGTTTTTCCATGCTGCCGAAAATCTACAGGTGCAAGATGTCCCGACAAAAGTTTCTGTAGTGTACTAAACAGGTCGCCTACCCGTGCAATTTTTGTGACTGGTCCCCTTGGTTGTATCCGAACTAAAAAAGCAAGACATAAGGATAAGCGTGCCGTGGGCTCCATCAAGGGAATAAAAGCATATGTTATAAAAGAAAACCCCATCATGAAGTCAATATGGAGTCTGCCACTGGTGATCTTTCCTACCATAAAAGTCAGCTACTTGGATGTTACCCTCACCACCTGGCTTCAAAACTAGAAAGTGACAGATCCAAAACAAGTATGCATTTAAAACTTTTTTCCCTCTGATGTTCATCAGTTGTACAGGTTAGTGACTCAAAGGGTCAAGAGCCAGGTGAACATAGTTTTTAGAAGGTTGTTCACCAATTGCAAATTCCATATTTCTCTCAAGATTTTGTTCTTAAGGGCCTATTTATATTTACACTTGTAGGTTTTGTGGCAGCAACACTCTTGCTGTTCCTGTATGAAAATGCATATCAAGAAAAAATGTGGCTGGTTCAAATCTATGTGCAGCAGTTCAGTGTGAAAGAAAAGGGGAAAGTCTATGGGCCCCTTTACATCTACATGTGCGCACGGGCAGAATGGCAGGTGACATCGGGCGATTAAATAAAAAAGGCTGACATTCGGCCCCTTGTGTAAGGGAGCCGGGCCAGCTTCTGTTGGACGAGCATGCTGGAAAACCCAGCAGCCGACCAGCTCCCGGTCAGCACTCTCAGCCGATGGGTTGTAAAAACAAAAACAAAAAACCCCCAAAACTGATAGTGTGTACTAGGCTTAAGAGACCACATTCATGGATGCACCGCAAGGAAACCTGAATAGCAGCAATGCAAATTTGAGACAAGCTGACAGTATGCTGCAGAAACTCTTTTACTGTATATTTCACCGTTTCCAATAAGAAAAGCTGAATTTTGGATCTTGATTGTGCACTACCACATTTACAATGACAATGACTGGGACCTCACTATAAAAGTGCACCACCACTGTGGTTCCAACTGTACAAACCCAATAGCTGTACAAGTTTAGCAACACAAAGAAAAAATGTTGCTCCTATAAACCTCAACTGACAGGTAGGTCAGTCTTCGAAAGCAACGATAACCAATATTTAGTGTTGGCACTTCATAAAATGAAATAACACATCAAGCACACATGCTAACCAGAATGTACCATATCCATATTGCAGCTACAAAAACCACAGACTTATTTCCAGGTCTTTGTAATAGCAGTGTACCTCGCATCTGAAATAGCAATGCTGTGTGAGCAGAACATGAAAATATAACTTTTCTGTACAAAGTGAACTGCTGCGTCACAAAACGTAAATAAGTATACATGACGAGGCATTGTCAAGTGTTATAACTTATCTTTTCACCCTTTTACAAAGGAACAATGCATCTTAAAGACATCAAAACATAACAAATATTTAAAAAAAATAAAAAATACACAGTCCTATATATTAAAAAAGTAACAAAGGAGATAGTTTAAAAAGTCCATTATTTATAAAGTTCAAATGTCTGTATAGCATCAAGAATGTTCCTTGTTGAAAAAAAAAATAGTGTTTTGCTCCTGGAACAAAAGCTATATTGGTGTTTCATGGTGTAGTGTTTACTCCTGACAAGTTCCAGGAAAAAACAAAATCTAATAGCTAAAAAATACTGGATATAAAAGTATCTTACAGGGGAAGTTTAAAAACTGAAGGTTAACATATGATCCCTAAGGCACTGTGCTGTGAGAGCTTTATACAGGAGGAGGATGTCAGTCTAGTCCATGTTGTGTGATATTTCCAGCGATCATCAGACTTGTCTTAGACATAGGCACCAAGCGCTGAGTGGAATTCAGTTAGACATTGTACCAGCTGTTGAAACTTGGGTCTTTCTTCTGGGTCCAGAGCCCAACAACATGCCATAACTGCAAACCTGTGTGGTGACAGAGATTTGAAAGGTTAGAGCTGCTTCCACAATAATCATTACAACAGTGGGGTCAACCAGAGGAAAGATGTGAATTGTATCCATGAAAGTAAAACTAAATATTACAACAGTGGGGCGAACCAGTGGTTATCTGTGAACCCTAGTCAGATGCTTAGCACCTATATGGTACAGCAGCATGATTCTGGGAAAAATGAGAATTACTTATTTTATTTAAAACTTAATTTTTTTTTGCCTAGACTAAAGATCACGATTCTCTCACGATTCTTACAGCGCAACATCTTTCACATCATACAAAAAAATTGGGCTAACTTTACCGTTTAGTTTTCTAAGTAATTTTCTAGCAAAAAATAATGATTTCAACTTAAAACCAACAAGTGTCAGAAAAAGCTTTAGTCTTTAAAGTGGAGTTCCACCCACTTTTACAACTCTTCAGCACCCCTCACTAAACTGTGCACTGTAAACGAATTGGATATTTTTTCTCAGCACCTACTGTATATCTGCTGTATTCATTTTTCACTTCCTCCTCCCTGGCCGTGGCCCATCGCATCATTTCCTGTTTGCAATGCCTTCTGGGAAGGGGCGGCAACTTCCTCTGACACTGCAGTTGCTATGGAAACCTGACCTGAAACCTATTACACTGCTTGTGCTGCACTGAGCATGTGCGAGATCTGCAAGGATCCATGAGATCCAGGAAGAAATACAGTCTGGCTTCAGATGCCCACACTTAAGATGGCCACGGCCTGCTGTAAGTTCATAAAATAACAAACTACTGCTATAAACTATCAAAACAGACCTTAGTTTACAGACTAACTTTACTAGAATACATTAAGCTTGTGTATTATAGGGGTATTTTTATTTAAAAAGTATAATTTAGGCTGGAACACCACTTTAAGTGGTTAAACTTCCCTCTTTTACTGACCGAACCTCATTCCTTTGATCTAAAGAACAAAACGTTACAATGTTTACAGTTCGCTCAGCAGCTGAGGAATGTTGTGAAAACTTGGCAGACTGCCTGTTTTTTTTTTTTGACAGCTGTTGGCTTGAGCAGAGAATTCTGCATAGAATTGAGAAAAGGCTTTAAGATCGCGAGGGGGAAAGAATAACAATCTCGATTCTTAACGAATAATCTAGCAGCTCTACTATATGGGTGATTGTTTCTTGCATTACATAATTTTCATTAGTCCGAATAAAGTAAAATCCACCTGCTAAAATTGAGTGATCCACCTATGAAAATACATACTGCATAGACTTTGAAAACCACCTGGCATGTGCTTGGCTGACCTTGATTTCAAAAGCAAAAGTACCAGTTTTATGAGCAGGTAACATACTTACAGTTCATCAGGACAGTTGATTGGCTGAGCAATTCTGTAGCCGTCCTTAAGGTAAGCAGCCATTTCAAAAGGATCAATGTCAACATAAGGAGTCTGGCCCAGTGTCATCAGCTCCCACAATGTTACACCAAATGCCCACTGCAAAAAAAAAAAAAAGTATGGTTAGCCTAAAATAACGTGTCACTTCTACATTCCCAAGCAACAGGTAATGGTAAAATTAAAATATAGATTTTCAAACACAACAGGTAAGACTTTTGGAAGAGGAAGCTGTGATAAAAGTGTAGTGATGGCAATATTAAAATAACTCAAAGCATTACAAAACCAGGAATCAGATTTGTATCTGGTGTACAATAAAAGCCAGTGCATGAATGGAAGGAAGGAGAGGTATTAGCTGAGAGCCAGAACATCCTTTTTAGAGCAAGAATGGTGAAAGACTACTAGGGAGAGTAATGATGGGCTCAGGCATGTTCGAATAGTAACTTCAAGGAAGACGTCACTGCACACTGCCAATCAAAGGCAGCATGTGTATGTGCAGCCGCGGCCCGGGAAATGCCTCACTGCCTATGACTGTATGCAGTGTTGGCTTCCTGACAAGTATGATCTGAACACGCCTGTGCCCACCCCTACTAGGAAAGTTGTCACATCCCCAAATTTTAGTAAACATGTACTGGGGGAAAAAATTGTTTTTTTCGTCATACTTGCCTGTAAAATCCTTTTCTTTTTCATACTTAATGGGACACAGAGTCAGTCTAATATTTATTACCTGCTGGGTTATACTCCATCTCCAAGTGAATGGACACTGCTAGACCAAAGGTCTTTAGACAGGAAGTGATCCCCTATATAACCCCTCCCACACAGGAAGCACTTCAGCTTTGTAGCAAGCACTGAATCCTCAAAAAAGAGGGGAGGGATCTCTGTGTCCCATGATGTACTCAAAGAAAATGATTTTACAGGTAAGTATGATGAAAAAATACTATTTTCTTTTTCATACATCATGGGGACACAGAGTCGGGCTAATATTCAATACCTGCTGGGACATCCCAGAGCAATAGCCTTGAGGGGAGGGAGACACCCTGCCAAACAATAGATATCAGAACTTCTACGGCAGCCCGCAGTACACTGCGGTTGAAAGCCGAATCCTTGGCTGCTCAAACATCCACTTGATAAAACTTTGTGAACGTATGCACTGAAGACCAGGTGGTAGCCTTAAAAATCTGAGCCACAGATACCTGCTGGAGAAAAGCCCAGGAAGGTTACAACACCCCTGGTAGAATGAGCTCTCACCCTAAAGGGAGGAGATTTAGGTTTCAGACCGTAGGCCTGAATGATCAATTGACGGACCCAAGTGGCAATGAAAGCCTTAGAAGCTGCCTGCCCCTTCTTGGGTCCTTTTAGTAAAACAAAAAAGGAGTCTGATCCTCGGATCTCCGCAGATCTAGACAAATAAACCTCGATTGCCCGGACAACGTCCAATGAATGCAGTAATCTCTCTTCCACCGAGCGAGGCTGAGAGAAAATAGAAGGCTAAATAACATCCTGATTTAAATGAAAGGCCGACACCACTTTTGGCAAAACGGGTGAACGGGTGACCCTGTTGTGGTGAAGGACCGAGTATGGCTTCCTGCACGAAAGGGCCGCCAACTCCAACACCCTTCTAGCCGAGGTGATGGCCATCAGGAAGGCTAGCTTGCGTGACAGCAAGTCTAATGGAATTTCCTTGATAGGTTCAAATGGTTGTTTCTGTAACACAGACAGCACCAAGTTCAAGTCCCAAGGACCTAACGGGGAGAAGCAAGCGAGTTGCCCCCTGCATAAAGGTTCGGATCAGTGAATGGGAAGCTAAAGGCCTTTGGAAGAATACTGATAGGGCCGAAACTTGACCTCCGATTGTACTCAAAGCCAATTTAATTTCCACAGCTGACTGTAGAAAAGAGAGAATTCTCGCAATCACGTACTTCCGAGGATGCCATTTTTTGGCTTCACACCAAGCAATATAAGTCCTTCCAGACCTTATGATAAATCTTCCTAGTGAAAGCTTTTCTAGCATTCACTAGAGTAGACACTACTGGTCCCGAGATGCCACGGTCCTTCAGCACCCTGGCTTTAATAGCTATGCCGTCAAATTTAGAAACTGTAAATTGGGGTGGAATATAGGACCTTGAGACAGTAGATCGGGGCGACGACGTGAGCGCGTCGTCCTGCTACGCCCATCGTCATCCTGGGCGGAGCAGGACGAAGCGCTGACGTCCCCTCCAGTCACTGCTCTCACTTCCAGTAGGACGGGTCTGTCCGAGTGTGTACGGCCGACACATCGGACTTAAGGCTTATCTTATGAAGCAACTTCTGCAAGTGTGTTTTTTTTCTATACTACTGAATACATTTTAAAAGGTTTTACGCTATCGGAGTTTCCGTATTTTTGTTACATGCTATGCATTTCCTATGAGCCGGTCCATACAATGCGATGATCCGAGGACCCAGCGGCAGACCAGCACGGGTGATACTTTCAGAGTCACAGCTGTTATGCTTCTCATGATCCTCTGTAGTGGGGGATCATGTCTGTTTGGTAAGAAGTAACCCCTTCTATACCGGTGGTGGATCACATCTCTACGTCACATAGTGGATGAAGATTGTTTTTTGTGGACGTTTTTGTTTTGCACAGGTGGATGATATTTGAGGTTATTATTCACAGAGACTTTTTTCAATTTTTGAACCCTACACATATTCAAGTTTGCTTATTACTTGATTATCAATTTTTCCGCAGTGATTATCAATTTATTCACTCAGTTTCATTTATTATTTATGGTTTATATTTACAAATGAGCGCGATTCTTGTGTTGTTACATTTGTCCAAATGATCACCAAATAAACGTTCCCCATGAAAAGGGAAACCCGTCAATAACTTTTTACAAGGAAGCTCGGCTGGCCAGTTCTTAAGCCACAAAAGTCTGCGCATATGTACAGACAAGAGAGCCAAACGAGAAACCTGCTCTATTGAATCCTTTAAGGCGTCAATAGCAAAACACAGCGCTCGAGGAATATCTGTCTTACTTTCAGACAGATCATCCTCCTGATTAGGCCTATCAGGCCGTTTGACCTGATCCTGTACGGACTGGCAGATACCAATTGCTGCAACAGCTGGCTGAATACCTGAACTGGCCAAAGAAAAGAAAGCCTTTAATAATGACTCCAATTTCTTCTCAAAGGGGTCTTTCAAGCCCTGTGTGTTATCAGCATACACCACCTGTTCCAACAGGGGGTGTAGGGAGAAAGCCTATGCGGCCTGAATAGGCCTCAGGGATCCCAAAGAGGACCAGGGAGGCTCAGTCACCTCTGCAAGAGGCAACTTAAAGGCAGAACGAATCATTTTGGTCAGAGTCGGGATCAAAAGCCTCTGCGACTGAGAGGCAGACATCAACTGGGTATCTTCTTGTCCAGATTGCTCGGAAGCAGACTCATCTGCCGGGCCCTCCACAGAAGCCTGAGCTTTAAGCTCTTCCCCATCCTCAAGCCATTTCTTCTCCAGACTAGGAGGCTCCGGGGAGGGGGATCTGTCACACTTCTTGCCACCCTGTGGGATGGAGGCAATCTTGCCAGCAATCCTGTGCTCTAACCCGGCTAGGGCCGAGAACAGTTCATCCTTGGTGATAAAGGGTGAAGCAGCAGCGTTGACTGTAGGCACAATACCAGATAGGCGCAGCGGCTCAGATTGCCCGGAAGCCTCTGGTCCTTCAGGGGATACGACTAGGTTCATCAGGAACTACTGACATAGGTGTGCCCTTCCCTGTAGTGTTAGTCCCACTCCTCTTTTTTGAAGACATTTACCAACCACAAAAAGAGTACTTGGGTGTAGTATTAAAACACCTCAGAAGGGAGACCCTTTGATAGGGCTCACCAAGCCCCTATGTAACAATCCTGCTAAGCACCTTTAGCATGCCAAGTAACATTTGGTGACTCACGTGACCCGGGTAAGGAGAAATGAACCGCTGCAAGTGTCTGTTCAGAGCCTGCTCTGTGTGCCACAGCTGACTTCTGGAAGCACCGCATGCTTGGCCTACACAGCTTAAATAAGCTGGGTGTGCGCCAGAACGTTCTGTGTGTTTGTGCGCTCATACGCAGTTCCGGTGAACGGGTGTGGCTGTATTCACGTACGACGCAAAACTTTGTGCGCCCAGATAAAGGCTACTACGCATGTGCAGCGAAGCAGCATGTTCCATGGCCACCAAACTATTAAGTCCAGGGGCGCTTTTGGGAATGCACATGCACCATGGCTGCCAAACAAGTGCTGAGAACAGCGGCAGTGCGCCATCAAACAGGTAAAAAACAGCCAGACACAAGCAAAAAAGGTACACTTTGCAAACACCAATAGCTAGTCCAAAACTCCCCCGTACGGTCACCGTACACGTGTCCAGCCTCTAGCTAGCTTGACTGATTGTTACAATCACTGGGAAACTCCACAGTAAGTAAATAAGGGGGTTTCACTTACAAATCCAGGCGAAGGACAGCTAACAAACTAAGAGCCCAATCTTCACCCATCAGTGGGTTCCTGTTACTTGAGGACCTTCAAGGACTGGATACCCTTTTCATGTTTAGAGTCCACTCCCTTGGACCTGTACAGCACCCTGCAGGATTGCATTAGCACCGAGGTGTCCAGGATTACACTTCACAGGGTCTAGCGCCTGGAGGCCACATTACAGGCAAAACCTTGCAGGATCTGGAGTCTTCTTTGCGAGGCTCGGGTACCTTTTATCTAAGCATATAAAGCCTGTGTCAAATAGATCCAATCGGTCAATCCCTTGATTCATTTAAGAACCATTTGTGGGACTAGAGACCTGGAGCTCAGAGAGCTCAAACAAACCGTACCATCCACCTTGCAGACACTGGTAAAAAAATGAAGTGCTTCCTGTGTGGGAGGGGTTATATAGGGGATCACTTCCTGTCTTAAGACCTTTGGTCTACCAGTGTCCATTCACCTGGAGATGGAGTATAACCCAGCAGGTAATGAATATTAGTCTGACTGTGTCCCATGATGTATGAAAGAGAGAAATTCATTTTCAACTGGCCTGTAACTGCCATATCAGTACAGTACAGGGGACAGGCTGAGTATTCATAGTCCCTGGGTTATAGGCTTGTACCTTCAAGTGATTGGACACTGGCAAAGATTATGAAGCTACACCCCCTGGGCAGCCCCTATAACCTTTCTTCACTCAGCGAGTCCTCTGTTTGGTTTAGCAAGCATTTTAAAGTAACACAGAGGTGATGGTGTCCAATGCTGTACCTCAAGATATGAAATTTACAGGCAAGTCAAAATTTCACCTTAAAGTACAGGACACAGGATTGATATTCATACACCCCAGGACATCACCAATGAAAGAGTGGTAGGCAACAAGACAAACAGAACTGTGCCAACAGATCAAATAATAATTAAAAAAAAAAACAAAAAAAAACAAACAACATGTTCAGCTCTCAGGAATTCACTTAAATTTCGATATAAAGTAATCAAAGAACACCCTCTATGTCATGCCTGGTGTTCTCGTGGAATCTGCACTGTGTCTATTATCAGGCTTGCTATCAGGTGTGCTCAGGCTGTTGTATAGGAAACCTGATCCATGGGCCCAATTCAGATAGACAATTAGATTCTCCTCCACAAGAATCTGCAGTGAAGAAACCTCCGTCCCATGTACACTCTGCATGTGGCCAGCAGCTGGATTTGTACATAAGAATGGCTGGTGCTATTGCTATATGTGACTGCTCATCCAAGCAATTACATAAGATTAGATGCTCAGACTGGCCCTGCATGCAGACTTTGTGCTATGGCTGCATACAAACTGGACTATTAGCTACTGGCCAGAAATGCTACCCCTGAATGCAGAGTGCTGCTACATCCAGATATGGCGTTTAGTCACTTTCACACAGCAGCCTATTCCCTTGTCTACGTGTGGCCTATATCTGTGGAAAACTGCAACCACAAATCAATCACATGTTGAATTGAACAAATTTCAGTACACAAAGAAAAAAAAAAAAAAAAAACACATTCCTTTGAAATTAAGTCAGATTTTTGAATCACATACGTAACAGCACTTTATTTACACACGTAACTTGAACATAAAGGATACTGACTGTTCCTTTGCTTCTTGACTAGCTCTCACCCACAGTTCAGCACTAACTTACTCAATTTCCACTTACAGTTACTGAAACCAAAAGAAACGCCAAACATAAATCACACTTCGTTTCACCAAACAATATGGAATACTCCACAGGGATTGGGACTCAGAAAAGCCATGACCCCAGATTTGTATTCTTTCCTCAGCCAGGTCAACTATTAGGACACTGGGCTGGGAACTAGTCTCTTAAGTACTGCTTCAATAGAAGGAAGTCTATGATTTCACAATTCTTATAAAAACAGGACTTTTAGGCAATGTACTGGGCACAAGGGACTTGGTATCTCAAGAAGTCTTGAAAGTTGATAAGCTTTGAATGGGTTTAAATGTGAGGTTTTTTTTTATTATTGAATGATGCATTGTTTTTTTTCTGTCTGTAATCTGCTTCACATTCTAGGTTACAAAAAGAATACAGATTGTTGTGTAAGGCTTACAAAACACTGTATGGAATGTTAACATAATTAAATAACCTTATATTGACTAGATTTACTTTGCAGGTCATGCAAACATCAATTATGATATGCATTTATGAAACCTGTAAAGTCACTGCCAATTTACTTGGGAAAATGGTAATTGTCTCTTATGTGGAGCTCAGCTTTGATACTCTTTGAACCACGAGTATGCTGATCAAGTAAGAGGAACAAATGTGTCATTTTGCAGATTGATTCTATGGTTGTTTATTTAAAGTATAACTAAAGCTTTGGAAAGAGTGGAGCAGGATTAGAATAACTGTCAGGATTTTACCCCTCTGTGCCCCCCGTTATGGTGATAACAGTAAACATGACAAATAAGGTTAAATCTTTCTAAGTGAATGACAATCCCCAATTATGGGTTGTTCCCAAAACAGTAATAGAGGGAGAAATCTTCCAATTGGGACACTAGTTCTAATGACAACCAGAAATTCCTTCACTTTGGCGGTATCTTCTCTAGCTTCCTCTTTTGGGTATGGGGCATTAAAGTAAAGGGAAATCTCTGCAATGGGACACAAATGGCCAAAAAACTCTGACAGAGATCATAACCCTGCAGTACTCGATCCCAAATGAAAAAGTTTTGCCTTCTACAGTACAAGAAGTTATGAAAGTAGGATACCATTATTTGGCTTAGTAATGGCTGCAGCAATCAGGCAAACCAAGAAATTCTGGTGGTAATATCTAGCTACTGTAGCTTTGTAAGGGGCCCAGGGAAAACATCATTGCTTTCAGGCTGGTTTTAGGGAATAGTAATTTCACATACACATTAGAAAGCTTCCCATCATTTACCAGAATAACTGAAATAATCTCTTCTACTGATCGATTTAAGGCTATGGGACGTTCTCAGCCATGAATGAAATATTTTCCAGGCTGAGGCCTTTGTTCTCTATCCAAACAAGCACACATCTTTCTCCAAACTCAGTGTAGAGTGAAAGTTAATAATACAGACAAGGTGAAGTAGAGTTTCCCGTAAGAGGTGGTTCACTTTCTGTATGTATATAGGAAGAGTGGGCACCGGCGATGTTATTCATCAACATGACCATGTTGGGAAGCAGAATCTTGCTACAAGTATAGCTTAAGCTTTACGTAGGTCTACATAAAAGAACGGAAAAAAAAAAAAAAAAAAAAAAAACCACTACAAATCACCCTTCAAGCTTCTTTGTGCTGGGAAGATTGCTCAATTCTGGTTAATGTTCACATTAAGAAACTAGTTTCTATAAACTACACAAAGGAAGAAAACCTAACTCATAAGTGAGAAAATTACTTCATGTTGTGCCGAGTTTTTTTCCCCCTAGTTATGTTGTTGGATAAGTGCAATTAAAAAGACTCTGCAGGGTGTCCTGTGGATGCTTATGTGTCTTCTAGGAAGTACAACTTGTGTGCTACTACTATTTAACCACTTGTCCACTGGACGATTTACCCCTCTTTATGACCAGGCCATTTTTTGCGATAAGGCACTGCATTACTTTAACTGACAATTGCACGGTCATGCAACGCTGAACCCAAATAAAATGTGTCCTTTTTTCTTAGAAATAGAGCTTTCTTTTGGTGGTATTCGATCTGTGCAGTTTTAATTTTTTGTGCTATAAAACAAACAAAAAAAATAAATAAAAAAAAAATTATATTATATATATATATATATACACACACACACGTTTTACTTTCTGCTATAAAACATATCCAATTAAAAAAAAAAGTATGTAAAAAAAAATTTGATTTCTTCATCAATTTAGGCCAAAATGTATTTGTCGGCTACATATTTTTGGTAACAAAAAAAATCCCAATAGGTGTTTATTGGTTGTTTTGCGCAAAAGATATATTGTCTACAAACTGAAATATTTTTAAAAAATGTTATATTTACTAGTAATGGCGGCAATCGCACGGTCACTGTACTGGGAAGGGGTTAACATCAGGAGCGATTAAAGGGTTAAATGTGTGCATAGCCAGTGTTTTACTAAAATGTGGGAGGAGCTTTTACTATGGGAAGGCATGGATCTGTGTCTCTGCTATGCAGGAACATAGGCTCAATACCTTCCCTACCAACAGAACGGCAATCTGCCTTGTTAACATAGGCAGACTGCTGTTCTGCTCACAGCAGGAGCAGGCTGCTGGCGGCACGCCTGAGTGCCCCAACCCAGAAATGTTGAATAACGTACTAGGTATGTGATCCAGCACAGTGGAGCCGCCTTGCCGCTGTACATCTAAGTGATATGGTCGGCAAGCGGTTAAACAACCAAGCAAAACAAAAGAAGAAAAAGAGACAACCTCTTCGGTAAAAAAAGAAGAAAATGAAATGGCTTGCTACAGTGTCCCATGTTTAGGAAAGGTAAAAATGTAGAAAATGTAATTATACACCAGTAAGTGATAACATACATGAAGGAAAGCAAGGGATCCATTTAAAAAAACAGTATATAAACTACTGTGCTTTACAGTGTGCATTGAACTCAAGCTGCTACTATAATGAAGACAAAAACTCTTCTAATCTCAGAGTCCCCTCTGCAAAGTTAAAGCAGTATTAAACCAAAAAATATAGTATATTGCAGTTTACCAATCATTAAATATGGTGGCTGCCAGGGTGGATTTGATTTAAATCATTTTTTAAATCACTAGTAAAAAGGCTTAATTTAAATCATATTTTGATTTAACTTTTTGTGTTAAATTTTTTTTTTTGAGTAACTGTCATCTGTCTCGCAGCAGATCCTCCTCTGACCCGCTGTTGACTCGACAGTCCCATTCACTTTAATTGGGACGGCTGGTGATGTGGCAGTGACACATCTAGGTGAGGGACGTGGCAGCAGCAGGTGAGTGGATGCCCTCTAACAGGCACTGCTATGATTAATCTGAAATGACAGGGGCTCTTTAAATGTAAGGACTTATTCTTGCTGGTAGTTAAAATCTTTAATATTTGCAAACAAAAGTTTTCCCATTTAGAATAATAAGCTGTCAGGTTAGTAAAACAGCAATATCACAACTGATTTAATCATACCGTTTGTAGTGTATATAGCATAGATTTGCAAAACAATGGGATAAAGGAATAATTTCTGAACTTCGTTTTATCTCCATGGTTACTGTAAAATTGTGTGAATGCATCAATGCAGTGCATTATATCTCAGCTTGCAGAGCTTGGATTCGCTAAATGAGTTTACCAAAAATGTAAATATTGCAGAATATACAGCCTCATGCTACATAACTAAGCTCCATTTCATGCTGAAGAAAATAAATTATTAATGTATCTTAACCGCTTCAATACCGGGCCTATTCTGGCATTTCTCTACTTCATGTAAAAATCATTATTTTTTTGCTAGAAAATTACTCAGAACCCCCAAACATTATATATGTTTTTTTAGCAGACACCCTAGGGAATAAAATGGCGGTCATTGCAACTTTTTATCTCACACGGTATTTGCGCAAAAATTTTTCAAACGCCTTTTTTTTGGAAAAAAAACGGTTTCATGAATTAAAAAATAACAAAACAGTAAAGTTTGCCCAATTTTTTTGTATAATGCGAAAGACGATGTTACGCCGAGTAAATGGATACCTAACATGTCACGCTTTAAAATTGCGCACAATCACGGAATGGCGCCAAACTTCATTACTTAAAAATCTCCATAGGCGACGCTTTAAAATTTTTTACAGGTTACCAGTTTAGAGTTACAGAGGAGGTCTAGTGCTAGAATTGTTGCACACGCCCTAACGCACGCGGCGATACCTCACATGTGTGGTTTGAGTGGCGTTTACATATATGGGGGGAACTTACGTGTGCGTTCGCTTCTGATCGCGAGCTATCGAGGACAGGGGCGTTTTAAAAAAATTTTTTTATTATTTAATTTTTTTTTTTACTTCATTTTTTTTATTTTTACACTTTTAACATTTTTTTTTTTTTAATTACTTTTATTCCTATTACAAGGAATGTAAACATCCCTTGTAATAGGAATCTATGTGACAGGTCCTCTTTATGGAGAGATGTGGGGTCAATAAGACCCCACATCTCTCCTCTAGGCTGGAAAGCATGAGATCGGAAAAAAAAAATTTACCGATCTCATGCTGACAGCCGCGATCGCGGCTTCGGTTAGTTCCGGGTACCCGGGCGTGACGTCATAACGACGCGCCCGGGCCTCCCACGGTCATAGAGATGACTGGTGACCATCTGGTCACCAGTCATCTCTATCGTCAACATCCGGCGCCGGCCGATTCATTCTCCGGGTCCCCGATGGCACGGGAGAGCCCGGAGAAGCACCGGATGGCGGCGGGAGGGGGGGGGGGGCGTCCCCTCCCGTCGCCTATAAGAACGATCAAGCGGCGGAACTGCCGCTATGATCGTTCTTATCGTGCACAGAATCGGCAGCTGAAAAGAATGATATCTGAATGATGCATCTAGCTGCAAGCATCATTCAGATATCACCCCACAAAGAGGAGGACGTCATTTTACTATAGGCGGGTATTGAAGCGGTTAAATAGATTTTTACTCCAAAAGCATTTTATTAAAATAAATTTGATACAAATAAAAAATAATCTGAATAAAAATAATCCGATTTAAATAATAAAAAAAAAAAAAATCAGATTGATTTTTTTTTTATTTATATCCACCCTGGTGGCTGTATTAGGTTGTTTTAGGCATTTTTACCCCTCTGTTTTCACCTGGTGATTGGACAAGGAACACACTTCCTGTATCATCGTAAGCACTCCTGTCAGTAGTAAATGGTTTCAACCGTGAAACTTCTACACCCACAGAACAGCTTGTTCTGTTGAAAAACAACAGTCTTACTGACTGGATCTCCAGGTGAAAATAAAAGGAAGAAAACCTAAAAAAGAAGCAATAAAAATGTTAGCTTTTGGCTTGAACACCTCTTTAAGCAGAGAGAACTCCATGACACACTGCAGACTCCACAAGTGTCCTGCATTTGATGAAGGGACCATAGAATGTAGGCTTTGGTGGTTATTCGGAATGGTATCTGCTCTACGTTAGAAATAATCCTCTGTATCAGAAAACATGCACCTCATGCCTACATTTTCACTTTTCTACTAAAACCTACTGTATTGCTACGAGGAACTGTAGTTTATGGTCAACATTCACCTATAACAGGGGAACAGAAGCTATGCTAGAATAAAGTAATGTTTGACACCATGTTAAAATTCAGCAGGAAAAAAATGCACTGTAACATCAGTAGGAGGAAACTCACAATTCTGATAACTTGTTCAATGAAAATGTCAACAAGTCTCCCATTCTTCTTCACTTTGAGACAAACATCCAGGTGCTGAGTCAGACTGTTTAGTCCAACTACAATCATGCTGAAAAGCAGTTTCTAGTTCTTGGCATTTATATTATCACAACTAGCTGGAAGGTACTGTGTGCATACTGCCAAAGATATAGAATGATCTAGGAGACTACTGATCCATTATAGATCTATCAGGATACTGTTTTTTCTGCATTACAAGTTTTTATTCATATAATAAGCAGACATATGTTACATTATAATTGGCTGCTCTGGGGATGTAAAGGGGTTAAGGATGGAGGGGCTGGTTTAAAGCAGAACTCCAGGTTCTAATAAAAATGTTAAAGAAAAACAGCATGTTACTGGGTAGCAATGTTTTAGAGCTGGTTTCAAATTTTGGAAAGATTTCTCCAGGTCAATGAACCTATTCTAGAAAAACCTGCCATTTCATTACCAGATTTTTAACCACACCCTCTGTGACTGTTGAGCCTTCTACAGTCCATACAACAATTTGGGCCTTGTTCACATCTCCTGGGTGTGCTGTGTTAATGCACTGCATTAATTTTAAATAGGCTGCCAATGCACTCCAGTGTGGTTAAAGCCACACCTGACCCCTTCTTTCAGGGATGCAACGCACAGCAGTTAGTTATTGTACTACGCTGTTGTGAGCCTGGACTTCATATCAGACCAATTTCGACATTAAAAAAAAAAAAAAAAAAAAAAGGGAGGAAGAGATTTTATTTAGTCTATATTAGCTAAACCAAATAAACATTAAATAACATTTACTGAAAAATGGCAAGACTCACCACATCACCAGCACTGGAGAACTCCTTGTTAACCAAACTCTCAAGAGACATCCATCGTACCGGACGGTTTTCATTGTCTCCAAGACAATGATAATCCATAGGGAAGAGATCACGGGATAGTGCGTTATCTGTAATCTTCACTTGAAGAGACTCATCAATCCTGGGAAAATTGGCAAACCATATATTCCATAAAGAGTTTTAGGAAAACACAATTCTTGAACTGAAAGTGTAGATGGCAGAATATCACATAAAAGGGCGAGATGTGTCAGGACCCTCTTCTTGGTCATTTGGGCCGGCCATATATGGTGCAAAGCTCTTTCCTCCATGGGCTGCAGGAAAGAAATCTGCACGCTTTGTGTTGACACAAGTGTTGACAGGATAATCCCTCCTGCCGAGCAATTGTGCAAAACAGTGATCGCCGCTAGCATCTATAGCAGCTGGTTGCGATAATCTCAAGCAAATACAGCAGGTTGGTTGTATCCAAGTTGATCAATCAACTTGGTACATACACAGCCTGTCCACTAATGGTTCAAATCTCGGGCGGTTCCTGCTGAACCAGCTGAGATTCGAACCGTGTATGGCTGGGCCTTAGTATACTGGATGATAATTTACTAAAGGATTTGAGAATGTTCATACAATAAATTGTATGGATATTCACGTAAATTATCTAATCGTGCAGATAAAAAGACATGAACCAGGATTTTCTTTTCAAAAAATTGGATAATTTAAGTGAATCTTCACACATTATATTGAACATTCTGAAATCCTGTATTAAATCAGCCTTATTCAGTCTGTCCTATGTAATTTGAATTGTTGCTATGCAGGCCAGTATAGCACAACCGTGAACCAGCAATTTGAAACCCTGGAGTACCCAGCTAACATGAAATGACTAGTATTATTTACCAAAAAAGTCTGGGATATGGTTTAAGTAAGCCTTTGTTACTGTTATATACATTGCAATGTCAGCTCTTTCCTACATTAGAATTTTGCTTTTGTTATGTAAGAAGTGGGTAGTAGTAATGTTTCCCTTTCTGGCTAGCAGAACTAACTGCTAAAAATCTTTGCTTTAAAGGGAACCTGTGAGGATAGAAATACGGGAGCAGCCACTACAGATTTCCTGTAAAAGGTACAGGCTCTGGGCTCTCATCCTTGCCCTGGCTTCAAAATCTAATATGTCACTGAGTTGAGACAAAGTATGCTGGGTGGGAGTTCAGACTTATTGACTGCATGCTTATTCCTATCCAGCAATATATTAGTCAGTAAAAGCCTGGACCAGGATCATGATCACAGCCCTACAGACTGCAACTTTAAGAGGAAACATGGGGCTGCTATTGGTGACCTACCTCTAGGAAATGGTAGCTGTCTTGCTGTCTGACTTATAGCATGTAGCAACCAAAGGCAGATTGAAGTCAGACATCCTGACCTCCATATCTGTGGTAGGTCAGCGCCTCAAAGTACTGACAACTAGTATTTTAAAAAGGAGAAAGGGCAAGCGATGTTTTTTTTCTTAAACAGCAGAGGTAGTCCATAGCTATATTATATACACACACTCATACGTTTACTTTAAACAGTTACAGTCCATTGTCCCTTCCCTGGGTGCAACCTTGTAAGTATTAAGATCAACTATGCAGATTACCGTATATACTCGAGTATAAGTCGTTCCGAGTATAAGTCGAGGCCCTAATTCACCACAAAAAAAAAAATGGGAAAAACTTATTGACCCGAGTATAAGACGAGGGTGAGAAATGCACAGCTACTGTAAGTGGAAAAGAGGGTCAACAATGCCCATTTGCAGCATCACTGTGCCCATTTGCATGCCTCACTGTGCCCATTTGCAGCCATAGGTCCCCTGAACTTCAAACTCGGTAGTTAAGGGTTCATAGATGCCCCCTAGCTGCAGCCAAAATTTGGGGTCTCTGAACCCAAAGGGTCCCGAAATGACATTGCTGCAGATGGACACAGTTGACCAAATTTGGGGCCCCGTATCTCGGGGCCACTTAGTGCTAGGAACCCCATATTTGGTGTGCAAACCCAGTGGAACGAGCACCATAAAATTTCCAAAGCTGGGGTTTCTAGCACCAAGTGGCCCCGAGATACAGGGCCCCAAAAATCAGTTCAGAAAATGTCAAGCACTTTTCTGCAGCAGAGAATGACATTTTCCGAACCGGTTTTGGGGCCCCGTATCTCAGGGCCACTTGGAGCTAGGAACCCCAGCTTTGGATATGTTATGGTACCAGTTCCACTGGGTTTGCACACTAAATTTTGGGGTTCCTAGCACCAAGTGGCCCTGAGGTATGGGGCCCCAAAGTCGGTTCAGAAAATGTCAAGCACTTTTCTGCAGCAGAGAATGACATTTTCCGAACCGATTTTGGGGCCCCGTATCTCGGGGCCACTTAGTGCTAGGAACTTCATCTTTGGATATGTTGTGGTACTAGTTCCACTGGGTTTGCACACCAAATTTGGGGTTCCTAGCACCAAGTGGCCCTGAGATATGGGGCCCCAAAGTCGGTTCGGAAAAATGACATTTTTTGCTGCAGAAAAGTGCTTGACTCAAGTATAAGTCGAGGGGGGCACTTTCAGCACAAAAAAATGTGCTGAAAAATTCGACTTATACTCGAGTATATACGGTACTATTATTTTCGTCAAGAATTAGTGATACCCAATACTCCACACTCTTACTGCACACATATTGTATGTTAAGTGTACATGTTTAATGACATCAGCCCTGAGAATCACTTACACACAATTCCTAGCAGCAAGGTCTTTATGGATAACTTCTCGTCTGGCCAAATAACTCATCCCACAGGCTATCTGAATTGCCATATGCACAAGATCTTGCTGGGAAATTGCCTGTAGGAAAGAGAGCGAGAAACATAAATCGAGGAACGTAGCCATGATGTAACTATGGAGCACTATTGCAAACTAAGCTACACATGCTATGACAAATTCCCATATATGTAAAATAAACCAATAGCTAAAAACACAGCTGAAATCCATAGTTGTAAACCCTCCCATAAGGAAAGGCGAGTATAAACTTCCATCTATATGGGATGGGAAAGAGGGACACCTTTTTGGCATAATGCATGTAGGCAAAAAGGAACAACTATACTTCCTTTATTGTGTTTTTTTTTAAAGTAAATTCAATCATGTAGGTGCAAGACAGGTCTAGTGTAGCTTAAATTGTGGATTTTTAATATGGGCCTATGCATTCGCCAAAAAAAAAAAAAGAAAAGAATTACTGGGGAAAGGGGGATAAAAGGCATTTGGAGCGAAAGGAGGGACAGCTGGGAGCGTTTACTGTAAGGGATGAGAATACCCAACATGTTGCTTTGCCCTGCGTAGGCAAAGCTTAGGTTCACTTTAAGCTAAAATACATTGGTTTACTTTTTCTCTGCCTGCAGTTCAGCTCTAAGGGAATTCTGCCAAAAAAACAAAACAAAAACAAAAAAACAAAACATACCTGCAGGAGTCTAAGGGCTCTTTCACACGGGGCAGATCAGTCATGATCCGCCCCGTGAACATCCGCTTGCTCAGCGGGGATAGCTCCGCCGATCCCCGCTGAGCAGGAAGATGACAGGTGCATCGCTGCACACTGTGCAGCGACGGACCTGTCAGAGCGCCGCTCTCCCCTATGGGGGGATCGGATGATGACGGTCCGTAGTGTCCGTCGTCATCCGATCCGAAAACGGATGGAAAAGTAGGTTTTTCCTCCGTTACACTTTTCGGATCGGAGCGTGTCGGATGTCAGCGGACATGTCACCGCTGACATCCGACGCTCCATAGGGATGAATGTATGTCCGTTTTTCATCCGAAAACGGAAGGATGAAAAACGGACATACGGATCGTCCGTGTGAAAGGGGCCTAACACCTTGCGGTTATCACTGAATGCCATTTAAACAGACAGTGCCTTGGCATTTCTAGATAGTGATGAAGCTTGTCTGCAACTTTCCTGCCTCCTATAAATACCTATTGGCCAGCAGGAATATGTGGGAGGGCAGGAAGATTAGTCTCTACACACATTTAAAAAAAAAAAAAAGTTTAAGCAAAAAAGATTCCAGTCTTTCCACGATAAACAACCATTCTACTGCAAAGTTTTCTAATGAGATGTCCTACAGTGCTTCTGTAGGACACCCCATTATTATCTAAAAAATGTTTAAATCAAAGGATAGTTTCGCCTATATATACGGTGTAACATAATGTCACTGTACTCCAGTCCCCACAACCCCCTGGTCTCCACTAACAGTGGAAGGGGGTTTCTCTCCCCGCACTCGTTATCACAATTTAAAAACAGTGTGGCTGTACAGGGCGCCACTCCCACAGCTGCGTCATTCATTCACAGAGTTCTAAGACTGAACTACAAGTACTGTCTGCCACTGCGGCGTATAGCTTGTAGTTCTCAGTGAACTGAGAGGACGCCCATGAGCGAGTAGTTCATTGATTCTTCCTGCACGTCAGCAGCTGTCTGCCCATAGTTCCCGTATGGGCTGTCAGCTATTCTGTGTGTCTGCAGAAGCCTGGCTTTGCACCCAATATCTGCTGATCGTGGGTGCAAAGCTTTATAGGCTACAGTGTAAAAAAACAAACAAACAAAAATAAACATTGTTTTTACCAGCAAATGTATGTGTATTTTTTTACTTTGGCAAAAAAAACAAAACAAAAAAAAAAACAAAAAAAAACAAAAAAAATAACTTAACCTTCACCAATACAAACTGGGTGTATAAATACTTTTGCACATTATAGAGCAGGCAAAGTAAACCTAAGGCAGGTCATTTTCTTTTGGTACCTGTGGAGAAAACCCATTATTTAATTTACCTGTAAGCCGTGTGGGAACCATATAGGTATTAAAGTGATTGTAAAGCTTTACTTTTCTTTTTTATCAAAATCAACATGTCATACTTACCTACTCTGTGAAAAGGTTTTGAAGATACTTATCCTTGTGTATAAGGCCCCTTTCACAAGAGCGAACCTATTCGTTCCGCCTGTTCATTTGTCAGGCGGACACGATTGAACCAACCATTGTTCTCTTAGGGGAGGCAAATGTAAACGTTATATGTCTGTTTACACCCGCCTGCACGTGATCTGCCAAAAACAGACAAAATGGGAATCCATTCTCCATCAACCTAGCAGATCGGATAACCGCTCCATAGAGGACAGCAGGCTGTGTCCGCTCTGCATTAGCAGAGAGATCCCTGCTGAGCAGGCAATTAACCTTGATGGAGTCCACCCCTTGTGAAAGGGGCCTTAGGAACTGAGCCCAATAATAGCATTTTTTTAACGGCTTACCTGTAAAATCCTTTTACATCACGGGACACAGAGCCAAAGTAATTAATTACTGTATGGGTTATATGGCACCTTCAGGTGATGGACACTGGCACACTCTAGACAGGAAGTTCAACTCCCCATATAACTCCTCCCCTTTCCGGGAGTACGTCAGTTTTGTAGCAAAGCAATACACGTGTAACCAAAAAGAGGGGAGGGACCTCTGTGTCCCGTGATGTACTCCAAGAAAAGGATTTTACAGGTAAGCTCTTATAAAAATCCTATTTTCTTTATCGTACATCACGGGACACAGAGCCACAGTAATTACTGTATGGGATGTCCCAGAGCAATGCTATCTGAGGGGACACCAAAAAAAAAAAGTAGGGTGCAATCAGACCTGAGGACCTATACTGTTGCCTGCAGCACACTGCGCCCAAAGGCGATATCCTCATGCCTTCTTACATCCACCTGATAGAATCTTGTGAATGTATGGACTGAAGACCAAGTTGCGGCCTTGCAGATTTGAGCCATGGAGGCTTGGTGATGCACTGCCCACGAAGCACTAACAGCCCTGGTGGAGAGCGCTTTGATTTGAAAAGGTGGAACTTTCCTCTTCAAACCATAAACCTGAATATTTACTTGACGAATCAATTTGGCAATAGTGGATTTCAACGCTGCCTGTCCTTTCCTAGGACCTTCAGGCAACACAAACAAAACATTTGTTTTCCGAATCTGAGCAGTCGCCTTCAAAAGGATTTTGACTGCTCTCACTACATCCAAAGAATGTAGTGACTTTTCTTGCGTAGAACAGGGTTCTGGAAAAAAAGAAGGTAGAACAATAATCTGGTTTAGATGAAAACTTGAAACCACCTTTGGCAGAAAGCTAGGATGGGGTCACAATACTACTTTATCCTTGTGAATGATTAAATATAGCTCTTTACAAGAAAGACCCGCCAACTCTGATACCCTTCTTGCTGAAGAAATGGCTACCAGAAAAACTAGCTTCCCTGTCAAAAGGACCAAGGGAATATGTTGTATCAGCTCAAAAGTCTGTTTCTTTAATGCTGACAGAATAAATAAACTAAATTCAAGTCCCAAGGGTTCAGGGGTGCTCTAACCGGTGGATTAAGCCGTGTTACCCCCTGTATAAAGTTTCGGACCAAAGAATGCGAAGCAAGCGGACGTTGAAGCAATACCGATAAGGCCGAGGACCTGGCCCTTGATAGTGCTCAAGGCCAGCTTCATCTCTAACCTCATTTTCAGAAAGGCAAGAATTCTACCTATGACATACTTTCTGGGATGCCAACCCCTGGATGCACACCAGGAAACATATGCCTTCCAGACTCTATAAAAAATGACTCTGGAAGCTGGCTTCCTTGCATTAAGCAAGGTAGATATCCCTGAGCCTGAAAGCCCAGAATGTGGGTTTCAATAGCCAAACCGTTAAATTTAACATTTGTAAAGTAGGATGGAACACTGGTCCCTGCGATAGCAGGTCTGGACGTGGTGGTAGCCCCTACCATTATCTTTACGATTTCTGCATACCAAGATCTTCTGGGCCACAAGAACTACCGACTTCCTTTCCCGCTTGATGCTGCAAAGAAGAAGTCGAGGTAGCAGCAGAATAGGAGGGAATGCATAAATCAGTGAGAACTTATCCCACGGGGTCACCAACGCATCTGTTCCGCATGGGAGTGGATCCCTTGTTCTGGACACAAAGTTGTCGACTTTGTTGTAGAACCTGGACGCAAACAGATTTACGTACTGGACCCCCCATCTTTGGCATATAGACAGGAAGATGTTGGGGTGAAGGGACCATTCCCCCGGGAACTGCTGCTGGCGACTTAAGTAGTCCGCCTGCCAGTTCTCTACCCCTGGAATGAAGATTACTGATATGCACGGCACATGCTTTTCTGCCCAGGTTAGGATATGGTTTACCTCTCCCTGGGCTGCCTGACTTCTGGTGCCCCCTTGGTAAGCCACTGCTGTGGCATTGTCGGACTAAATTCTGACAGGAGAACTCCGCAACCTGAATGTCCAGGCCTTTAGGGCTAGGTACGCTGCCCGAATCTCTAGAATGTTGATGGGCAAGGTCCTTTTGGTTCTGGACCATTTCCCTTGGACAGACACCTCTTCCAGGAGTGCCCCCCTAACCCCAAAAGGCTGGCATCTGTTACCACCTTCCAGGTAACTGGTAAGGAGGATTTGCACTTCTGCAGATTCTCGGATATCCTCCACCAACTGAGGCTCTGGCGCACTTTTGGCGACAAACGCATCGGAAAATCTAGTGCCTGGACCTTCTTGTTCCAGGCAGACTGGATACCATTTTGCAGCAGTCTCGAATGAAACGGAGCATAGGGAACTGCTTCGAATGAAGCCACCATCTTCCCCAAAACCTCATGCAAAGGCAAATAGAAAGACCCTTCTTCGCCCTGACCACCTGAACCAGCTCCTTTATGGCAGTGATCTTTGCCTGGGGTAAAAACACCCTCTTCTGGGCTGTATCTATAACCAGACCTAAGTACTCTAATCTTCTTACTGGCTTTAAAGAAGATTTCTCTAGGTTGAGGACCCAACCTAGATATTCCAGGTAGTTGACTGTGGTGATCATGCTTTGGTCCAAGCGGGCTACTGACCGGTCCATCAAGAGCAGGTTGTCTAGGCATGCTATTATTGTTATACCTCGAGTCCTTAATCTGGCCAGAGGAAGGGCCAGAAGTTTTGTAAACACCCGAGGTGCAGTAGCTAGACCGAAAGGCAAGGCTACAAACTGAAAATTAAGTTCTTCGAAATGCAGATATTTCTGGTGAGCGAGGAAAAGAAGTACATGCAGGTATGCATCCTTGATGTCGATTGATGCCTCCTTGTAGGCTGTAGACTATTGATCCGATTGATTCCATGTGAAAAAAGCGGATATTCAGGAACCGGTTTAGATCTTTGAGATCTAGAATGGGTCTGACATCTCCATTTGGTTTTGGCATCGTGAAAAGTTTTGAATAAAACTCCAACCCCTGCTCTTCCATGGGGACCACCATGATCACTTTTTGCGACAAAAGTCAGTCTAGCGCTTGAAAGAGAGACTTCTTTTTCTCTGGATCTTTGGGGACATTTGACCTGAGGAAACGAGGAGACGGAATTCTTGGAACTCGTTTGTAAGCTAGAGCTATTGCGGAGACCACCCATCTGTCTTAAAATTCCTCCTGCCAGACCCTTGAGAACGGCAGAAGTCTTCCCCCCACTCGAACGAGCGGGGGCGCATCTTCATAAAGAGGTTTTAGCGTTCTGTCTTGTAGGTTTCCTCCCCACAGGACTTCTTTTGTCCCTGGGGTTAACCCTGAGGTTTACCTCTTGAACCTGATGGTGGACGCAGCCGCGACTGCCTGAAGGCTGATGCCCCTGGCACTGGAGAAAGAGCCCGTTTAAATGAGGGACGTTTACTTTTTCTTAACTGGCAAAAGGGTACTTTTCCCACTTGATATCTTTTGGATATATTTGTCCAAATCATCCCCAAACAGCTTTTCACCGCAGAAAGGAAAACCAGCCAGGAGCTTTTTGCATGGCGCTTTGGCTGACCAACTTTTCAACCATAAGATTCTACGCATATGTACCAACCCAAGCGTAAGGCGAGAGGTTTGAAGAATAGAATCTCTGATTGCGTCAATTGCGTCCAATCCAATCATAGCTGAGGAGAAAACCTCCTCAGTTATATAGACAGGGGCTGAAATGTCAGAAGCAATTGCAGCCCCTGACGACCCAGATGGCTCACTCTGACCAGCCTCCCTAGGCCTTTCGGGGGAGATGGTGTTGCAGAGGGGGGTCCTTCGAGCCTGAGGGCGACCCCTTTATGGTCTTGTCTTTTGAGGTATTTGTTCCTCTCCCTCTAGTCATAGTGCTGAGCACAAATGTAGAGGTAGTACCAAAAAAAATGCACCCACTGCTGAGCAATAGTCCAGTAACTGCCACTGCTATTAATGCTCAGCCTGATGCAAAGTAAACGTGCCCTGGGAATGCCTGTGTCAGCAGCACTCACATGCCTCCCGTCTGCTCTGTGCCCCTCCAGCTTTATGCACCTGAAAAAAGTGCACTTTATAGCTTTACACAGCCCGCGTTGTTGACGCTGGATCACGCCGACACCTTCCTCCTACCGCGCCCCCCCCCCCCCACCTTTTTCAAAAAAGCCTGTTTTTCAGCGCGAGCGGGCTGTAATCTGGCCAGATCGCATGTGGAGGGGGTGAACCGCCGTAATGGCAGCGGCAGACCGCCGACTGGCCCATGCTCCCTCTCCTCCTGGAGAGAAACTGTCCAGGTGGGGGACATTCAAGAGAAAAAACCCCCTTCCCACGTCTTACCTGGGGTTTGGGCTGGAGGAAACATGCAGCTTGAATGACAGAGTGAGACTGACAAGCATGGAACAGGTACGTGCTCTCAGCCCCTTGGTGGCGACTTTAGGCATGACAACATTTCCTTTAAAGGAGAAAACCCACAAGAATTAGAAAAATTCCTTAGGAATCTCCCTTACCTTATCCAGCTGCAGGGTTCTGTGGTAAACCAGACAGACCCAATCTTCACCACTCACGGTGGGCGCAGTTAAAAAAACCTTCAGGGACCAGGGCCCCTTTTTATCGGGGGATCCACACCCCTGGGCCTGTAAAGCACCCCGCCAGGAATATGGCTGAAAAGATAAAAAAACTGGATCCCGGGGTCCAGCTCTCTAAAAAGAGAAACGTTACAGGCAAAACTTTGTTTCTTCTGCTACGAGGCCCAGGTACCATTCAATTCGGCCTGAAAAGACACTTTAAATGGATCTGGTTGCATGGCTTGCCCCAGCAAGATTTCTCCAGTGGAGCTCAGCACAGCTTTACTCGTGATCAACACCTAAGACACAGGCGAAAAAGCTGAGGTACTCCAGGTAAGGGGAGGGGTTATATGAGGAATTGAACTTCCTGTCTAAGGTGTGCCAGTGTCCATCACTTGAAGGTGCCATATAACCCATACAGTAATTACTGTGACTCTGTGTCCCGTGATGTACGATAAAGAAATCAGGTTATGAACACATGCAATTTTCTTTGACTTTAGTATAGCATCACCTTCAGTTGGAAGGATGCAATTAGCACATAAGCTTCTGCAGCTGAAGGCAAGTCTAATGAGTGTGTCAGGATGTCAAGTGTCTAGTTACATAACTAGAGTACTTAGGGTCCCACAAAAGGACTTTTTTTTTTTTTACTTTTGAGGACTTAAAGCGGAGGTCCGCCCACCGCTGCAAAAATTGAAAGCCAGCAGCTACACATACTGCAGCTGCTGGCTTTTAATAATAGGACACTTACCTGTCCTGGAGTCCAGCGATATCGGCACCGCAGCTGATGTTTCCATCAGTTGTCAGGTGCTGCCGCCGCCATTGCGGGTAAGGGAACCCAGCAGTGTAGCCTTACGGTTTCACGCCGGGAACCCTACTCCGCTCTCCTACTGGCCCGGCGGCACGGGAAAGGGGAAGCCCTAGCTGTGATGTCAACCGCCATGGCTGTGGCTCCTGAAAGTGAAAACAGGATACCTGTCAGGTATCTCTCCACCCCCCCCCCGAAAGGTGCCAAATGTGGCACCAGAGGGGGGTAGGATACAAATGAGTGGAAGTTCTACTTTTGGGTGGAACTCCGCTTTAAAGCGTTTGTTAACCCCCCCAAAAAAATGTGTAATTTGGTTCCCTGTAACACCTGGCTGATCCTGCCTGGTTATACCCTCCCCTTAGTAAACTGACCACAGTGTATCATGGCTGCTGAGCCCTGACAACGTGGTCAGTTTAAGTGCCTCCGTCATCCGCAGCCCTGTTATCTGTCTCCTCTGTGCTTTCCCTTCTCCCCTCCCTGCCTGTTGGTTCATGACAGTGCCCCCCCCTGCAACTCCGGCTGCTCAAATAACTTTTACCTCTTCATACCATCCCATCTGTGTTCTGATCCTGTGTGCCTGTGAGTGATATATAAAAAAAAAAAAAAAAAAAGACAGACTGCTATACCTCATTTCACAGCTCTTCCCAGTGATCACATGATCGTCTGGCTCTCTTTAGCCTCTCCAAGATGACGTCAGCAAGGGAGTCTTGGCTGCATCTGTCAGACGGGGAGAGGAGAAAGCCAGCCGATCATGTGAGTGCTAAGAGCTGTGAAAATCAGTGAGCCTGTCATACAAGCAAGAAATGACATTTCTGGGGGGCGTTCTGTACTCTGTGTTCAGAACACCTCCAGGTAGCCATATTGCTTTTTTACAGAAAATTACAGAGCTGCAGATTGAAAAGAAAAGGTAATTTTTAAGAACATTCAATTACATATGACTTGAATAGCAATTGTATACGCTATTTTTTTTTTTTTATTTGCTATTTTATTCCCCCAATAAAGTGGAGTTAAACTTTAAGCACTTGTTGGAAGGGCTTTGCCTTATAATCTTAAAAACAATAGCAGGTATCATCCAGCTGGTAACAATTTCAATAAATTCAACAGCCATTGATGATGGCGAGCAATTGCTCTTGCTGACAGCTGCAATGATTTTTCTTGGGGAGCATAGTGTGACGAGATAAGAAAGCACATTCCATCGAAGCATACAAAATGACTGACTTGTACAGGCAGGCTCAAAGATTTTACTGGATAAAAGGAAAAACTTTTACAAAGAACACCATATACAAAACCATAGAGGTAAAAAGTTCTAACTATAAATGAGAAGAAATATTTGAGAGGTGTAGCCCTGTGCTGAATACAGATAAGGAAGGTAAACGCAAAATAAGCCAGATGCATATGCCAGGTATTTATATACATAACTGCTTCACACATCAACTTTGTTTTGCTATGAGTAGTTGTATAAGCCAGATGTGTCAGCTCTCTGCACCTTTATTTTTATGCAAAAGAACAGTAAAATTGAAGGCTTTGCCCTAGAAGTGGCAGGGCAGGTGTTGATGAGCTTTGTGCTTGGGTCAATGGCATAAGTTAGGCATCAGGCTGCCAGGTTGATTTGGCATTCACTGAGAGGTGTATTTGACCTGCATTTAATGTGCTTTAAAGTGACACCAAACACTGGTTTACAATCTTTGCTGCTAAGATATGACTTCTAGAGGCTGGCTACGCTCATTCTCCATGGTTCCACTGTATAAAGGAATGTAGCCAGTCTCCCTTGATCGCTCCCAAGATGGTTTTAGAATTATGGGATTTGTAGTGTGCACAGAGCAGTGCACATAACCACACCTAAGGGGCACTGCTCGATCCAGACAAAAGGAAAAAAAAATGTGGGGCGCGGGAGGGGGTGAGGTTCAAGACCTCATGGAGGATGTTACAAGGAGGCAGAAAAACACAGCAAGAAATTACTTCATGATTACAGGGCCATTAGGTAGTGATGTGTATGGGTATTTTTGAATAATAATTTTTAGAATACGAATAACTTAGTGCCACTTAAGCCTGGGTTCACACTGATGTGGGTTTGAAATCGCACGAGTTAAGCTGAACTCGCACGATTTCAAACCGGCAATGCAGTCCGACTTCGGGGGCGATTTGACAGACATCTGTGCGGGTTCATGCACAGATGTCTATTCAAATTGCCCCTGAAGTTGCCAAAAGTAGTACAGGTACTACTTTTGGGAATACGTGCGGCGCTGTAAAGTTGGCGTCACACCGATTCGGACAGTGCCATTGCCGGCAATAGCTGCCGATTTGGCATGCGATTTTACATGTCAAATTGCATGCCAAATCGGCCCAATGTGAACGTGGGCTTAAGCAGATTTTATATGTCCATAAACTTGGATGGGAATTCAAAACCCACTTATCAACTTATCTACCAAAGCATTTTATAAATCAGCGGCTGGTAGGTTCAGCCGGAAATGGGCTTTCTGATGGAAGGGATTCCCTGTTGCTTAGTGGCAAGGATCCGCCACAAACACACTGACTCCACATTGCACACTAAAGCCCCAAAGCAAGGCCCTGCCCCTTCAAGAATCTCCATAACAACTATGTTGTTAAAAGCAACATAGTATTTACAAATAGTTGACTTCCATATTCCTGAATTGCATTTACCCTGGTTATACACCTCATCAAGCTATGTTGGTGTGCTTATATATGGGCCTGCATTCCACTTTGATGTTCCAAATGTGCTGTCATGTGACTTCACTGGATTGCGCATTCTTCCAATCTTTTCACATAAGTTGCAGAATTCTGATGTAAAAGTCTCAGGAGGTACAAGTGCTCTCTTAAGAATGATTGCAGAATTAGGTTGGCCACTGAAAGTGACAGGGAAAGGTCTTAACTACTTGGCATCCGCGCTATAGCCGAATGACGGCTACAGCGCGGACCTACATTCCCGGGAGGCCGTCATATGACGGCCTCCCCTGGGCGCGCGCCGGGCGCGTTGTGATCACCGAGTCTCTGAGACTCGGCTGATCACCGATCTGTGTAAGGGGCCGGTCCCGGCCCCTTACCATGTGATCAGCTGTCAGCCAATGACAGCTGATCACATGATGTAAACAAAAGATCGGTAATCGTTTTTTTTTTTACTCACGCTGACAGCGCGAGTAGAAAAAAAAGCCGATCACCGGATCGGATGTGAGGGACATCGGTCCCCAAGTGGAAGAGGCACATCTGCCTCATCAGTGCCCAATTAAAGTGCCACCTAATAGTGCCCACAGTGCCACCTAACAGTGCCCACAAGTGACACCTATCAATGCCCACAAGTACCACCTATCAATACCCACCTGTAGTGCCAATCAGTGCCACCTGCCAGTGCTGCCCATCACTGCCACCCATCAGTGCCCATCACTGCCACCCATCAGTGCCCATCACTGCCACCCATCAGTGCAAATCACTGCCGCCTCATCAGCGTACATCAATGAAGGAGAAAAATTACCCGTTTAAAATTTTTTATAACAAAATATAAAAAAATAAACTTTTTTTTTAAAAAAAATTCAGTTTTTTAAATTTTTTTAATAAAAAGTAAAAACCGCAGAGGTGATCAAATACCACCAAAAGAAAGCTCTATTTGTGGTGAAAAAATGATAAAAATTTCATTTGGGTACAGTGTTGTATGACTGCGCAATTGTCATTCAAAGTGCGTCAGTGCCGAAAGCTGAAAATTGGTCTGGATAGGAGGGGGGTTTAAGTGCCTGGTAAGCAAGTGGTTAAAATAGATTTTTAGTGTTATAGAAAGGTTTGCATATATGAGCCCTACTGTACGGGGTTTACCTAAATGCATAGCAGCTGCAGTAGTACAGCCTGGTCATTGCATTTCTTTCTTCTTTTGGCTCTTTGTTCGGATAAATCATCAGTGTCTGTTGTCAGGTGTATGGACCAAAAGGCAAACTGGATTGTAATTGGCAAATCTGCAATGTACACCTGTAGTCGCACATGCCTGCCATCTTGCCAATGTGGACAGAGTGGTTAAAGCACATAGCTTGCAATGGCTATACAGTGCCCAAGACGCCACAACAGGGTTAAGGGGTTTTACAAATTGCATAATAGATAACCCTAAACCTTATAGGTGATTCTGCCAGTTTAACACTTCTTATCCTAGGGTTACAACACTTGCTCATCCCACTGTATCAGAACAAAAGAAACAGGACAGGACTACAGAAGTTTCTCCGCTCCCCTTTCTTCATAACAGATAACTTGAGATCAGCTGAAAAGATTTCTGGGTAAATAAATAGGAATATTTGGTACCCTGATATAATCAAACAATTAATTGTATATATTTAATCAGACCTAAAAAGGAAAAAAAAAAGCAAACTGCATTGTTAGGGTTTATATACACAAACAAGGCAGAGTCATGGTACTACTTGATCTACCCTGTCTCTCCACATTTGATAAACAGTAGATGAGCAACTGTGTAAAATTGTGAAAGTCACATACAAAATACTTTAAAGTGGTTGTAAAGGCATTTTTATCTATTAAAATGTTACACTTACCTGCTCTGTACAATGGTACTTACATCCTCTTCTGATGTCCCCTGCAGGCACTGTCCACCCCTCCCTCCTGTGGGTGCCCCTTTAGCAAGCCCTGTGCTGAAGGGCAAAGTTCTGGTGCTCTACTGAGCTATGCTGTGTTCATCAATAAAGACACAGCACAGTTCATCCAAGTCACCCAAAGGATTTGACCGACAACAGAAGGAACCAGCTCCTGATGCTCTCACCAGTCTCTGACCAGCAAGACCAGCAAGAGGGGTGACCGGAGGGGGTGAGGAATTGAGCAAGTAGTAGAAAATGTTTTACATTATTGCAAAATATTGCATTAAGGATAAAAACTTTTGACTTTAGAACCACTTTAACCGCTAGCTGACCGCCGGCTGTCTATTGACGGCCAGGCGGCGCAGCTCTCGTTGCGGGCGGGCGTCATATGACGGCCTTGCATTCCTAGGCCACCAGGGGGCGAGCACACCCACCGTGTCTCTAGGCACCCGGTGCGCGTGCCCGGCGGCCGCGATGTCCGCCGGGCACCCGCGATTACCGGTAACACAGCAGGACCGTGGATCTGTGTGTGTAAACACACAGATCCATGGTCCTGTCAGAGGAGAGGAGACCGATGGTGTGTTCCCAGCACAGAGGAACACCGATCGGTCTCCTCCCCTAGTGAGTCCCCGCCCCCTACAGTTAGAATCACTCCCTAGCAACACAGTTAACCCCTCGATCACCACCTAGTGTTAACCCCTTCCCTGCCTGTCACATTTATACAGTAATCAATGCATTTTTATAGCACGGTTCGCTGTATAAATGTGAATGGTCCCAAATATGTGTCAAAAGTGTCCGATGTGTCCGCCGCAATATCGCAGTCACAATAAAAATCGCAGATCGCCGCCATTACTAGTAAAAAAAATGAAAAAAAATAAAAATGTTATAAATCTATCCCCTATTTTGTAGACGCTAGAACTTTTGCGCAAACCAATCTATATACGCTTATTGCGATTTTTTTTACCAAAAATATGTACAAGAATACATATCGGCCTAAACTGAGAAAAAATTTGTTTTAAAGAAAAAAAAATTGGATATTTATTATCGCAAAAGATAAAAATTGTGTTTTTTTTAAAACTTCTCACTCTTTTGTTTATAGCGCAAAAAATAAGAACCACAGAGGTGATCAAATACCACTAAAATAAAGCTCTATTTGTGGGGAAAAAATGATAATTTCATTTGGGTACAGTGTTGTATGACCGCGTAATTGTCATTCAAAGTGCGACAGCGCTGAAAGCTGAAAAATGGCTTGGGCAGGAAGGGGGCAAAAATGCACTGTATTGAGGTGGTTAAAGGTAAACTAAAAACATAATGATGAGACTGAACAGAGTCTCACAAATGGTGAAATGTAGCCACACCTCAAGACAGACTAAAGCCTAGTACACATGGGCCGAATGTCGGGTTGCATCAGCAAGGTCAATAGAAACTGGCCGACATTTAGCCCATGTGTACTGAAGTTGGTCTGACAGAAGCCAGCGGCTGAGAGCGCTGACTGGAGTGTTCTGGCGGAGGGGCCGTGCCCCTGTAAGAACACAACAGAACAGCAGGGGAAATCGCTGTACTTAAGTCGGATAGTACAAAGGCTCCTCCTGAGCAGTCCGTTTTTTTTCGTTAAGCCCCTGCTGGGCTCAGGGGGAGGTCCTGTATCAACGATCCAATGTTCGTACAGAGATCTCCTCAGCTGAGCCATTGTGCTCTGACAGGAAGAAACATTCTGGTCTTCAGCTCACCTCCCCAAGCTATTCTTTCCCCTTCACCTTCTTCATTTTCCTGTATATCTTTTTGTATTGATAGGGAAACCTTTATTATAGGAGGTGCCCTTCATCCACCAGGTCAATTCCTTGGCCCCTCTTCCTACCTGTGATGCTTTGATTTACTATAATGCGCAAGGTACTATCACTGGTTAACAGTAATGGCTTGAGATCTTTGCATTCTTAATTATCTGTGTTATAGCTGACAGCCAATTCTTTCAAGTGCTTGTTCCTTCTTATTATAAATTAGACTCCATTTCCATCAAGTTAGAAAAAGTTTAACCTGCATTGAATATGTACTGTGCATATGACTGTTTACTAAAACTTTATTGTGTAAACATTGGCATTTCGTATCATTCTTACAAGTCTTTTTCTAGATTCCCAATGACACCATCTTCTTGTCTATGTTTGTTTTCTAAAAAAACTCAACTATATTACAGAGAAAAAACACCCAAAAACTTAAAGCATGTGCTTGCTGAAAATGCACCATAATTTTTCCATTAAAGTGCTGAGGTCAAATCACCTCAAGCAGCAAAAAAAGCAGCAAAAAAAGCAAAAAGACACACAAAAAACAAAAACAAAAACTCATTTATGACATATGCTTCAGTTCTTTTTAAGAAGTGGAAACATTAGCGATGTGAGACTACAATAATTGTACTAGTGATCTATTGCCTATGAACAACTTCTGGACGGTTGCCAGTAAATGAACATTAGCAAAGGTTGTCAGACAGCCATGTAACCTATAAGGAAGGGAAACATTATGGAGTACTACATGAAAAAGACATGCACTTCTCTAAAATATGCAACAGTAGACTTAGCTGCTTCATCTAGTCCGGTTTATCACAATGTAGGAATAGCCAAGGTTGATGGATACTCGGCAAAATGAAAAAAATAAAATGACCACCCTTCAAACATTCACAAGGACTAATGCAGAGCTATTTAAACCATCCCCTTAGTAACGTATTAATAGACAACACTTTGCAATATACTAGTTTGGCTAGTCAAAGTTAAGTGATCCTCCAGAAGTAATGTAACAGGATAATGAATAAAAATAAATGATGCAAAAGGTATCATTGTATGTAACTGGATACAAACAGGTATGCAGTATATGGATTTTAAATGTGCCAAGCACATGAAAAGTAAAGATAAATACACCGTAAAAACTTTTGTTTTTCCTGATCACACTATTTCCATGCTATTTCCTACTTCAGCTTCCTGTGTTACCTGGCTGCCCACTGGACTAAAACCATGGTGATACTACTATGTTCTTTGCCCATGTTCTCCCCCTCCTTACATCAACCCCCTTCCCCAGTGCAAAAAATGTTATAGACTGACAGATTCCAGATGCTTGTTATTAGCAACAATTTAGTGTTTGGTGTTCATGTACAGTGGGAACGGAAAGTATTCCGACCCCCTTAAATTTTTCACTCTGTTATATTGCAGCCATTTGCTAAAATCATTTAAGCTCATTTTTTTCCTCATTAATGTACAAACAGCACCCCATATTGACAGAAAAACACAATATTGTTGACATTTTTGCAGATTTATTAAAAAAGAAAAACTGAAATATCACATGGTCCAAAGTATTCAGACCCTTTGCTGTGACACTCATATTTTTCTCAGGTGCTGTCCATTTATTCTGATCATCCCTGAGATGGTTCTACACCTTCGAGTCCAGCTGTGTTTGATTATACTTGATTAGGAAAGCCACACACCTGTCTATATAAGACCTTACAGCTCACAGTGCATGTCAGAGCAAATGAGAATCATGAGGTCAAAGGAACTGCCTGAAGAGTTCAGAGACAGAACTGTAGTAAGGCACAGATCTGGCCAAGGTTACAAAAAAATATCTGCTGCACTTAAGGTTCCTAAGAGCACAGTGGCATCCATAATCCTTAAATGGAAGACATTTGGGACGACCGGAACCCTTCCTAGAGCTGGCCGTCCAGCCAAACTGAGCTATAGGGGGAGAAGAGAGCCTTGGTGAGAGGTAAAGAAGAACTCAAAGAGCACTGTGGCTGAGCTCCAGAGATGCAGTCGGGAGATGGGAGAAAGTTGTAGAAAGTCAACCATCACTGCAGCCCTCCACCAGTCGGGGCTTTATGGCAGAGTGGCCTGACGGAAGCCTCTCCTCAGTGCAAGACACATGAAAGCCCGCCTGGAGTTTGCTAAAAAAAAAAAAAAAAAAAAAAAACACACCTGAAGGACTCCAAGATGTTGAGAAATAAGATTCTCTGGTCTGATGAGACCAAGATAGAACTTTTGCCCTTAATTCTAAGCGGTATGTGTGGGGAAAACCAGGCACTGCTCATCACCTGTCCAATACAGTCCCAACAGTGAAGCATGGTGGTGGCAGCAACCTTCTCCAGAGTGCTCGGGACCTCAGACTGGGCCGTAGGCTTACCTTCCAACAAGACAATGACCCTAAGCACACAGCTAAAATAACGAAGGAGTGGCTTCACAACAACTCTGTGACTGTTCTTGAATGGCCCAGCCAGGGCCCTGACTTAAACCCAATTGAGCATCTCTGGAGAGACCTAAAAATGTCTGTCCACCAACGTTTACCATCCAACCTGACAGAACTGGAGAGGATCTGCAAGGAGGAATGGCAGAGGATCCCCAAATCCAGGTGTGAAAAACTTGTTGCATCTCTCCCAAAAAGACTCATGGTTGTATTAGATCAAAAGGGTGCTTCTACTAAATACAGAGCAAATGGTCTGAATACTTAGGACCATGTAATATTTCGGTTTTATTTTTTTAATAAATCTGCAAAAACGTCAACAATTCTGTGTTTTTCTGTCAATATTGGGTGCTGTGTGTACATTCATGAGGAAAAAAAAAATGAGCTTAAATGATTTTAGAAAATGGCTGCAATATAACAAAGAGTGAAAAATTTAAGGGGGTCTGAATACTTTCCGTCCCCACTGTATATATAGATTTATTTTTACCATGTGTTTTCTTTTAGTAAAAAGGTAAATCTAAAATTTTGCAGGCTAAAAGCAGAACTTCACTCTAAGGTGATTTTGACAGGTACCCACTTCCATTTCCTGTCTGATTGCTGACGTGATCTACCCGAAGTTCTTCTCCCCGCAACCTTCTGTGACGCGTCACCACAGTATTTGTACCTGCGTATTTTATGTTTTCAAACAGGGTGGAGAGCTGCTTTAACCGTTTTGCTGATGCAAGTTTACAGAGCTCAAAAACTCTAGCTCAAGTTACAAACAGAAGACTAAACCAAAGGAGTAATGGATACCTCCCCCTTTTTGCCATCTACACTTCTGTTCTAAGAGAACTCAAAACAATCTTAGAGGGAAAAAATAAATGATTAAATAGCTTATGCTGCGATAATACATAATGCTCTGTAGCATCAGTGTCACACGTACAGCTCGTTTTTAAAATGCATTTATAAAATATTTTTTAAATCTAATTGCCACTGCATATTTTTTTTAAACTGGGCTGAATTGTACATAAACCGGGTGACTGCTGCTCTTTCATCAATGGCTTTTTTTTTTTTGTTGAAATCATACTTGCCTAGCTGGATGCAGCATCACTCCCCCGCTGGCTCTAACACTGCAAAATGAGTGATCGCTCGGTTCTCATTGCCCCGTGATCAGAGAGCTGGCGACTCAGTCACTGACTCTGCTCTGTACCCCCCCTCCAACAAAGCTTTGGCAGTACTTCTCCTTTAGGGCAGTTCCACACTGCCAGCACACGGACGTCGGCGCTAAAGCGCCACTATTTTTAGTGGCGATTGAACATAGCTTTTGCAACGCTTTTTGGCCGCTAGCGGGGGTTAAAGGGTCAAAACCGCCGGCAAAGCACCGCTACAGTGGCGCTGCCCATTGATTTCAATGGGCAGGGGCGCTTTAGGAGCGGTGTATTCACCGCTCCTACAGGGCTGAAAAGAAGCTGCTTGCAGGACTTTTTTTTTACGTTCTGCCAGCGCAGCGCCCCAGTGTGAAAGCCCGAGTGCTTTCACACTGTGATTGCAGCTGAGGCTTTTTTCAGGCGCTATTTTTAGCGCTATAGTGCCCGAAAAATGCCTCCAGTGTGAAAGGGGTCTTAAGCATGTAGTATGAGTGTGTATCGGCACCAACTTAGTAACTCAAAGTAAGCATTGTGAAGACAGAGTCAATGTTAATGAGAATGCTGCTTATCATTACACAAACAGTGGAAAACACGACTGACACACTAGACTCAAAAACCATGTCACTAGGAATTCCTTTAACAAGCTGAATATTGATTTTCCTCATCAAATTGGCTTCTTTACAGTAAGTGGGTAGTGATTATAAAACTTACAAACATACAATTATTTGGGAATTTGTTATTGTCTAATGGCAGGTCTGGAAGCACCTCGTATATGAATGGTACGTATATTGCAGATGTACACCTGGCAGTTCTACAGAACATTATCTGCACAAAAACATACACATTCCTCTGCTATCTCCTGAGACTGCAGCTCACATCCTCCTGCTAACATTTTCCTTAACAAGTTGGCAAGTGCAGATCTTTTCCAGAAAGCCAAGAGTTGAGATGAGAGACTCCCTGATCTGGACAAGGGAACAAGTCAGAAGAAATACGTAGGTTAATTTTCATGCCGTCAGGCTATATATTTCCACCCAATAAAATCACCATCCATCCCTACATTTACTTCTAAACAAGACAGGAAAAAAAAAATAATAATGGACATGGGTAACGGCCATCACTGATAGATTTTTCTTAAACTGAAAAAAGCTTAGATGTTTTTGACCTGTTACAAAGTGAGGTGGGCCAATGTTATTTTAAGAGAGACAAAGTCTTGTGAACAGAAGCTATGGCTGCTGGGTAGATCCCGACGGACCAATCCAAATCCAGGCAACGTAGGACCAGTTCCTTGTCATGTTTTGGGGCAGGTCAAAGAATGAAAAGACAATAGAGATAATCTGATGGGAAATTTCAACTTCTGTAGTGACCAGCTCCCCTAGACAGCAAGGGAATTGTAAACTCTGCCCCAGTCTGTAAGACTGGCATCCATTGTCACCACCTTCCATTTGAAGGAAAGACTTTCCCTAGTGCTAGGACAAGATTGGAGATCCATGTCAGGGAGAGCTTTATCTGGCTGGACAGAAGTATTGGGCGATCCAAGGACTGAATTTGTTTGGAGTCTGGAGTAAATTAAGCCAGAAACCCTAAAGCAATCTGAGGGTCCACGTTTGTGATCTTGGGGAGACAAATTTCTCCTGAGAAATAAAAATTCTGCATTGGGCTTTGTCCAAGATCAGACCAGGTGCTCCAGAGGGGGTGGGGGCTGAAAAGGAGACTTTGGAAAGTTGATTATCCAAGACCAAGGTTTGAAGGAGATGAATCATCCTTTGGACACTGGCAGACAAGGTGAGTCCTTCAGTAAGAGGTCGTCCAAGTAACCTGTGACATGAATACCCTAGGTTCGCAGAAAAACCAGAAGGGAGGCAAGGACTTGAATGAATACACAGGGTGCAGAGGAGAGCTTGAATGGTAGTGCTACAAATTGGAAGTGTTGATCCTTCACAGCCAACGCTGACGTTAGGGAAAGATGTGGATATGTAGACAGTCATCTTGTATATTTACGAATACCAGGAATTCCCATTGTTTGAGAGAATCAATGACATCTTATAGATTCCATTTGGTACTAAAAGAAATCTGTTTAAAGATTTTAAGTCCAGTATGGGGCAGAAGCGCGCAATTGGTTTCAGGACTTAAATAGGCAGGAATGAGGAGGTTCATGGCTGCTCTGTGCAATAAAAGTATAAAGATTTTTATATATATTTTTTAAAACAAACATCCTTTACAACCACTTTAAATCTGCTTTTTTTTGGTCTAAAGGGGAGGGGGGGGGGGGGGGTAGGAGATAGCAACTATTTTTACCCCATTTGAAATGGCAGATTAGATCCACAGGTCTAGGACATCTCGGACCCAGACTGGCACAAATGCCAAAAGATGACACCCAACTCTGAAGAGTGAGGGTGCCCATTCAGTGTAAAGAAGGCTTCAGTGAAGGCTTGGTGGACTTGGGAACCCATGCCTCGTGACAAAGAGGTGTTCAGCCTTGGTTTGGAAGCTGACTTTTGAAGAGTGCAAATAGATCCCTTTCACTCAGACAAGTTAGTTGCCGTAGGAGACAAGGATTTTTATTTATGGGAAAGGAGTACTTTTCCCCCACTGACTTCCTTGCTGAATTTATCAAGGGATTCCCCAAACAGGCATTCTCCATCATCAAGGAAAAATAGAAGACTTCTTATAAGTACAGCAGGCTCTCATTTCGTGCTAGCCTGTTTCTGGGCAGCATGTCCATCACTGGGCTAGATACGTTTTGCCATTACCCACTATCTGTAGGTAAGGGGGACACCACACGGGCATTTATGTACATTTCCGTGATTGGGGGCTCTAGCAAGCTTGGGGCTATACCTTACACATACCACTTCTATTACTACAGAACCATTATCCTCATTCACCACTAGTGTGGACACACTATCAAATGGGGACTTCTGTGTGCGTCTGCCCCCCCCTTTGAGCTCCTCCCCCAGCTCCCGAACCTGACTCAGTTGGTGGCCTTGTGACTGCGGACCTCATGGAGTTAACAATCCTTTGGCATGTGAGTATCCATTTAGGGTCAGTGGCCCTTTGCCTCCCCTACATGCATACTTCTCTTTTCTCACAATGCATATTGAAATTTACTTATTTGAAAATCCCCCCCTTCCTCCTTTTTTAGATTCTGGCGCAAAATCGCCCCTGAAGAGTGTTTGATACGCGAAATGCGTCGGAATTACGACATGCACCAAACAATTACCTTTTTACTAGGTTTACATACCAACAAGCTTCTACTTACTTACTTTGTGACCTTGTGCATTTTAAATGGATGTTTCACTTTTTAAGGACTATCTGCCCTGCATCACTTGGGGGCTTGCTATCATGTTTACAATGTATCAATCTGGATGTATTTGTATATGACTTGACAGTCAATCCATACTGGGACTAATATTGTGTCACTATGTTATTGTTTATCAATAAAATGGTTTGATGTAATGGTGACTGATCCTCTGGCCTCATTTGCCCACCTCATCTAAAGTCCCAACCTTCCTGTTTTATGTATGCATAGGGATGGAGACTAGCGTCTCATTTAAAGTCCCAACCTCTCGCCTCTCTAAACTTATAAGTACAGCAGACCAAGCTTTTAGTCACAAAATCCTGCACATATGAAGAGAGATAAGTAATATTCTAGAGACTAGACAAATTACATTCTCTACAGTGTCAACACAAAATAATTCAGAGGGATTCAGCTGCATTCATTCTAAGACAGCAGGCTCCAGTTCTGTCGATTTGTCTTGTCCATTTAGCAATAGTCTGTCACATAGCCATGACAGCAATAGCTGGCAGGAGGAGGGCAAGACCTGCATGGGAAAAGAAGCATTTAAGAGTTTCCAGAGATTAGTAAAGGGAACATCCTCAACACGAACTGTAGAGTGTTTGAGAACTGAAATAGCAATATCCACTAATGGAACAGCCCAGCCTGGATACAGGGGCCGTCATAACCCAGTTGCTGCATTCCTATGGCTGTCTCTCTGTGGAAGATGGCAGCATGAATACAGCAATGTGCTGTGTGCGTTTCGGATTAGGTGAGAATGTGTCATCAGGGAGGTAGTTACCTTATCCTTCGGAGTCTAGATTGGCGGATCAATTTTAAAATGCTCAAGCCAATAAATGTAAGCAGAAAAGAAAAAAAAAAAAAAAAAAAAAACGGGACAGGGGTTTACCACAATAAAATGAAAAAATAAATATAAACCAGTGCCAATTATCAGGGAAACACTGTCTTGCCTTATCCATGATGCTGGGTGTACTAGAGGTCCAGGCTTCACATGTCACTGTGGGCATACCCCTGAAGTTGTCTTCTTAATTTGGATCCACAGGAGTCGACCACGATCCTGGACTTGTATAGTACCCTGCGGTTAACTACACTTTGCACTGTGCCAAGGTGAGAGCCTAAAAGCAGAATCCAGTGCCCAAAGCGAAGTTTAAAGGCTGGCCCCACACAATGGGCTCCAGGTAAAGTTCCCAGAGGTATACATCATGGCGAACCGATCCAGAAACTTCTGAAAATCCCAGGGCAGTAAGCATTCAGCTCTTGATGATAGTTTCAAAGAAAAAAAAAAAAAAGAATGGCTAAAAAGGAATAAAATACCTCCCCAGAGCAGAAAAGTCCACCTCTTAAGAAAACTAGCAAAAAGTTGGAGTCAGTGTAAATTTCGCCAATGAAAATAATTTCATCACCTATATTAACACTATTTTAGTCTACTAAAACAAATCGACAAATCTGAAACGAAATTTGTCAAAATATGCACTACCACTTAAAGTGGTTGTAAACCCTTACAACACATTTTTTGCTACAGGTAAGCCCATAAGGCTTACCTGTAGCTACCCTGAATATCTCCTAAACCTAAACGTTTTGGGAGATATCCCCTGTATTTGCATGTGCCAACATCACTGGCACAGGCAAACTGAAGCAATGGCACGTACGTTAACTGTGTTGGGCTTTTTTAACCCTGTAATATGCAAATGACTATATAATGCAGCAGATCTTCTTGCTCTGGGGTGCTGCTAAAGTTTACACCCCCTGTGATGTTGCTAGCCACATGGGGTGTTTCAGGAACTGAATGACACTGTAATGTCATGGGATCTCAGAACAGTGCTGAAGAGAGAGAAGATGCACATTTATGAATGGACTGATGGCACAATGAGCGTGTCGTTAATGTGAAATATGCGCATGCGGCACTAACGTCATGAAAACGAACCTGACAGATTACAAGCAAACGGAGCAGGTTAGGAGCAATCCATACAGAGCAATGTGTACATTACTTATTAATGATTAAATTTGGGAAAACTTATCAAGGAGGGTTTACAACCACTTTAATGAATGAATGCAGCAATTCACCCGTTTCATACATTTCATGTGTGAAAGGAACCTAAAAGGTGTCTGTGTACATAGAGACTGGGGTACCTTAGAATTCTTTGTGATAAATAGATTGTAGACTAGACAGATATGGGACATTCTTCTTTTTAAGGGCTATGTAAGCAGTCACTTGAGGAAGGAATGGTATAGCCTTCTACACTGTAAAAATACATGAATAATATATAAGTCGACACTGCAGGGTACAGGATATTTGTTTTTTTTATCCAAAAATAATTTTATTAAAAGATTCAACACCTTACATTGCCATACATAAAAAAAAGGTACATAACCCATTGTAAACCTATCCATCTGATGAGTCAGCCGTTTATACAGATGAACTGAAACAATTGATAGAGACACATTATATGTCCTTTAGACCCGTACCTCCAGTCATTGACTAGACCTGCCATTATGCAGTGGCATTGCCCGTTACCACTGTGGAGCTGACCCCCTTACTCGGCATGAAGTCTGAGCAGACGGTCCATGATCAGATTCACTAGGGCAAGTCCAAGGACATCCAACCAAAGAGCCCACATTCTTTCATATTTAAGTGTACAACCCCTGTGTTCGTATATGAATTTATCCATCAACATATTGCCTACGTTCCAAACCCATTCCCCCACTGTAGGAGGGTCTTCAAACTTCCATTTCACCACAATTAAATTTGTGCCTGAAATAGGATTCCAGTTTTGGCCTCTCTAGTGTACCTTTTCCCAATCATATTCTTCCAGTATACCAAGCAAGCAAGGTTTCGAGTCCATGGATAAGGACACTTGAAACACACAGACATTGTGGGCTCCCTGGACAGGTAAGTCTCCTTCCTAAAAGTGTTTGTAGCTGCTGAATTAAAGAAAAAAAATTTTTGTGGCTGGAACACAGTTTTAACCTTACTCACTACCCCTGCCCAATAAAAGTGAAGTTTTGAACACCTCCACAAAAGGTGAATGAAGTCTCCATGATCACGTTTACATTGAGAACACATAGAATCCATTTGAAGGCCCATCACCTGTAACCTATGTGGGGTACAATATACCCTTAGCAATATATATAATTGGGTCAGTCGCCGTGACACATTTAGTGAACATGTCACCACCGACTGAAAAACCTCTCCCCACTGTTCACCTGCCAAGGGACCAACATCTCTTTCCAAACACTCCATCACTCAAGTGGTGCCATTTCAAATAGGACTGCAAGAGTTTAGCATAGCTTTGAGAAATAAAGCCTTTAGAAGATTCAGCATTCCTGATAAGAATGAAAATCGGAGTTGAGGACAAATGCCACTCAAAGATTTACTCCGAGCCTGTATACAGTGATGCAGCTGTAAATAATAAAAGCGCATAGAGGGTGGTAAATTATATTTTGCCTGGAGCTCTACAAATGTCAAGAGTACCCCATTGTGGAATATTTGTTTGAGATCTGTCACGCCATACTCTTTCCACCTAGCCCCAGATTGTATGTTGGCTAATTCCAGGTAGTTATTTGACCAAATGGGACTGAATTCAGCGTAGCCATCTACCCTCTGGAGGTACTTGGCTTTATTCCATACCTTCTGAATGAAGTTATACGTCGGATAAATTTTGTGCGGTTTTCCAAAAGCCTGAGCCTCAAGAGCCTGTGGGATGGGGCCCCTGCGAGTAGAATAGAGCATCACAGCTGACAAGGAGCTGCATGCCATACCGTCCAATTGCTCCACAGCGTGTATATTACCAATGAGATGCTGGAGCTGGGCAGCCAGGTAGTACAACCATGGATTAGGCAACGCTAGCCCTCCATCATCCTTAGGCCTCTGCAAATGCTCTAATTTATTTCTAAGAGTACGATCTTTCCAGATTAAAGTACGGAAAAGGGAATGAACTATGCGAAAAATCTTCAATGGTATCACCATGGGGGTATAGACGAAGGGAGTTTCATGTTTTAATGCGGTCGCTAAAGAGCTGAAGAGGAGAAATATTTCGCCGACAAAAATCCCTGGGGCAGGGGGGTTATCTGTACCCCCAAATATTTAAAGAGAGGTGGTAATAGGAAAGGGGCATGCAGCCTCCACAACATGTGTGGCATTGCCATCAAGTAGCATTAGAGCTGACTTTGACCAGTTTATGTTAAGGCCTGAGAATCTACCCAATCCTGTTATAGTATTCATAGCTTCCCACAAGGAATTAGCGGTAACATCACCTTCTCCCGAATCGTGCCATACCAGAAACTGACAATGTTGGAATTGGACCTGATCCTATTCGCCAGGGCAAACAGGAGAGATGAAAGGGGAGAACCCTGCCTGGTACCCCTCCCTAATTTAAAGGTATGTATATTTAAAAGGTATGTGATAATTTACCAAAAGCCCTAATAGCTGCCTGCGGTTGGCAATAGAGGAGGAGTACCCACGAGATATATTTTGCTTCGAATCCATATCTTTCCAGTATCGCCGATAGGTGGGTCCAATCTATACTGTCAAATGTCTTTGTGGCATCCAGTGATAGCAGCACCCAACTACCAATATTATCAGCTGGGGACTGCATATTGAAGAAGGGCCTTGATGAGATCGATGGCCGTAGACTTATTTGGCATAAAGCCAGCTTGATCGGAATGCACAAGAGACGGGATAACCCCATTCAGCCGAATAGCTAGTACCTTCACGTCTCACTGCAATAGCGATATTGGCCTATATGATCCTGGATCAACTGGGTCCTTGTCCGGCTTAAGGAGTAAAACAATATTTGCCTTACACAGAGAGGTAAAACTGTTCCAGAGACTAGTTAAAAACCTTCATTAACCTTGGCAATAACTTGGCATGGTGTTCATAGACTTCCATGGGGAGACCGTCCTACCCAGGTGCTTTACAGTTCGGGAAGGAGTTAACCGCCCCCTGGATTTCCTCAATGGTAAGTGGGGCATCCAACCTTTGACTCTGAGACTCCGCGAGTTGGGGGAAGGATATATCTTGCAATTGTCAAGGTCACCCACAGTGAAAGAGGTAAGGGAAGATAGAGTGTTTCATATAAACTTGCCAGTTGCTGAATCACCTTATCAGGCGAGTTGACTAAAGGCCCTGCCTGGGATCTAACTGCTTCTATAGCTGGGGAACGTTGCTGAGAATGGGCGATCCTTGCCGAAAGATGGCCAGTTTTCTCCCCCTTCTCAAAGAACGCCAGCATAGAGAAAAATCTCTTCTCTGCCGAGATCAGATGCTCATAAGCAAATTGAGCTGACTGTCAGGCCTCCCTAGCAGAGTCTAAAGGGTCTACAATGTATTGTTGTTCCAATGTGTGAACCTGGGATTCAACCTCATCCTTTAAGCCAGAAGATTGCCGCTTAACCCTAGTTATTTCTGCAATCAACAACCCCTTCAGGTAAGCTTTGGCCGGCTGGATCCTGAAACGTGAAAAACTCACGCATGCCCCGCTCAACCTCCACATGTGTGCGAAAGAGCTTCAACCAGAAAGCATTAAAATTTCCAAGGGGCTTTAGGTAATGCAGTAGGTGGGGACACATTAAGTCTCCTCACCATGGGAGAACGGTCAGATACACTACAGGGTCTGTAATCCACTTCCGAGATGAACAGGAGCATGCACAGATTGGCCATCTCAAGATCGATCCTGGAAAGAGAACCAAAGGATTTAGAAAACGCAAAAATAGTTTAACTTGCGGGTTGTGCAGTTGCCAGACATTCACCCAGCCCACCTCATGTATCAACCTTGCCAGGGGCACACCCTTTAAAAAAGGAGCAAAGGTCTGAGGAGCAGGGTGCCTGTACAGAGCAGGGTTGAGGCAACAATTGAAATACCCCACTATAAGCAATGGCACTTCTGGCTTTGCGTCCAAATAGGATATTAAAATCCGCAGTACCGTCACTGTGAAGGAATATTTATATATAATTCCAACAACAAAGTTTTGCTGGAGGAAAATTTGAGAACCTGCTAGCCAACATTTGTTGGCGGAAAGTCCAACAAAATGTTCGATGGAGCATACATAGTCAGACTTTCAGCCAACAAGCTCACATCCAACATTTGTTGTCTGAAAATCCAAGTGTGAGTATGGGGCATAAAACACTACCAGAACTTGCGCCATAGAAGGTTGTAGATCTGTAATAAAGACAGGGGTACAGGTATGGATATAACCCAGTGGTACGTGAACCGCCCAGGGGATACCACCCCCAGTGTATTGGTTAAGCAATAAGAGTTCTTAGTAACTTGACTCCGGTTGGCACAAAACTTATATTGCAGGCATAGAACAGCAATGCAAAGTAGCGTAATGACACATCGGTGTCACCCCTAACTAGGGTTGCACAGATGCTAGTATCGGTACCAGTGCAGATACTGAATATTTGCACAAGTATCGCTACTCGTGCAAATGCACCGATACCTGAAACCGATACTTTCAGGCTCAGTTCTTTGAGCTGTCAGTGAGTCTCCCCAGTGTTAAAGAAATCTGGTAATTGGAGCTGTCAAAAAAAAAAAAAAAAAGCAGCCGGCAATGTTTATTAACATTGCTCTGCCCTGAAACACTAAAATAAAAAGAAACATTGTTTCTTTTTGTATATTTCTGTTTCTTCATCTGCAGATCAAAGGGATGAACAAATGTTCCTCTGTTTAAATTCTTAACACTTAATTTACTATAATCAGCCTTAATTAACTCCCTATTCTCCTCCATTTAATTATCCTCCTGCTTTTTTTCTTTTGTTCACGTCTATTTTATAAACGGTGAACAATTAAAACTTTTTTTGTTTGCTTTGTTAGTGAACATTTTTTCACATATATATTAACACATTTCACATTGAAAAAGAGCTAAATTAAAAAAAAATCTATTTTATTTGTAAATAACTTTTCAATGCTTTGTACCATTGCTGACAGCTGAAGTTAAAGTGGAGTTCTACCCAAAAGTGGAACTTCCACTCATCAGATTCCTCCCCCCCTCCGGTGACACAGTTGGCACCTTTCAGGGGGGAGGGGGGTACAGATACCTGTATATTACAGGTATCTGTACCCACTTCCGGCATAGATAGCCGCAGAATCTGCGGTTATTTACGCCACTTCCTGCTCCCTCCCGCTGCCTGCTGGGAAACACACGGGTCCCAGAGGCAGCAGGGAGCATCCTTATTGCGCGGCGCGACTCGCGCATGCGCAGTAGGGAACCGGGAAGTGAAGCCGCACGGCTTCACTTCCTGATTCCCTTACCGAAGATGGAGGCGGCAGCACCCGAGGACGGAGAGATGCTTTGGCCTCGGGTGCCGACATCGCGGGCACCCTGGACAGGTAAGTGTCCATGTTTTAAACGTCAGCAGCTGCAGTATTTGTAGTTGCTGACTTTTAAAAAAAAAATTTTCGGCGGCGCTCCGCTTTAAAACAAAACAATTGCGGTAGGTATCCGCAATAGGTATCGGCGAGTACTAAAAAAGCATCGGTACTTGTACTCATTGTAAAAAAAAAAAAAAATGGTATCGGTTCATCCCTACCCCTAACCTTTGACTTCATAACCATGAAAGGAAGAGGTTCCAACCAAAACCATGCAAAGAAAGAAAAAAAAAAAAAAAAGAAACCAGAAAGAGCAGCCCAGGTGTCTAGACTAGCATTCGGACATAAGGAAACAGGCATTTTGCGATATTCCAGCAAGAAAGTAGCAGTGTAGCTCACATCTTGATCCACGATATCATGCGCGCACCCCCCCAGCCAGAGAACAGCAGTAAAAAATACTTTACACAGTGGAGTCATAACGGATTACCAGACAGGAAACGGAAATCATAGAGATCAATCACCCTCATCTTCATCTCAGCGTTGACGAAGAGCCTGTTCATTTTGGTCAAGTCAGGCTGAGGCCTCCTTGGCTGATTGGAAGAACTGCGCCTAGGCCTTTCACTGTAACCCAGAGCTTCACAGGATAGAGCATGGTGTAGGTTAATTGTTGAAGACGCAAGTGCCTTTTAACATCAGTGAACGTGGCTCTGCATTTCTGCACCTCCGCTGAGATATCAGGCCAAAAAGACACTCGGGCGCCATTGAACAGGATGTTGGTGCGGTCCCACGCTTGGTGCAACACAGCATCCTGGTCGCGATAATGCAGTTTTGCTAGCATAGATCTGGGAAAGCTTCCGGGCTGGGGAAGGCGAGCTGGCACCCGGTACGCACTTTCTACCGTAAAGAAGGGGGAAAATGCGTCTTTGCCGAACAGCTCCACAAGCCAGTTGTCCACAAAAACCGTGGGATCTCTTCCCCCAGACCCAATATATGCACATTATTTCGGTGGAGATGGTTCTCCATATCTTCTACCCTACTTTCACCAGCTGGTATGTGGTTTGTGTGTCGTGGGCCAGGGGTAGCTGATCTTCGAAATCGCCAACACGACTCCCCACCGCTGTAGTTCTCTCCCGAGTTTTTGGCAGGTCTTGTCGCAATAATTACACTTCTTCCTTCAAGCCCCCAAATCGGTCTATAAGTGTGTTCACAGAAGCAGTGCAATTATTAACTGCTTGAGGGTTTTTTTAAACTAGGCGATGGGGGGGAGGGTCCAGAGGCAGAGATAGCCAGCGCGGAAGATATTCCAGAGGGTAGTATTGGGGGCATTAGTGGTAGGTTAACCAAAGCACAAAAACACAAGGTGAGTATAGTAGCAAGTCCTAGTTGCAATCTCGAAACACCCAATACGAGGACAATATGCGACCGGTCTAAACTATGTGGCATGTTCACCAATGCCAGGAGCATGGCAGACAAGATGGGTGAACTAGAGATACTGTTGTACGAGGAGGATTTGGATTTTGTGGGAATTTCAGAGACCTGGTTCAACAGCTCTCATGATTGGCTGGCAAACATTTAAGGGTATACCCTATACCGCAAGGATAGAGAGGGTAAAAAAGGGGGAGGGGTATGCCTATATATCAAGAATAATGTACAAGTGAATGTGAGAGATGACATCACTGAGTGAGCTAGAGAGGAGGTGGAATCCTTATGGGTAGAGCTCCAAAGGGATGAAGCTAAGGGGAAAATAATACTGGGAGTATGCTATAGGCCCCCTAACCTGAGGGAGGAAGTGGAGGCGGATCTCCTATCACAAATTGGATTAGCAGCAAGGATGGGAAGTGTTATAATGGGGGATTTTAATTATCCAGACATAGACTGGGCGGAGGGAACCGCGCATTCATTTAAGGCTCGCCAGTTCCTTAATGTCTTGCAGGACAATTTTATGGGTCAGATGGTAGACGCACCAACTAGAAATAAAACATTACTGGATCTACTGATTACCAACAATACAGACCTGATCACGGATGTGGAAATACGGGGCAATTTAGGTAACAGCGATCACAGGTAAATTAGTTTCAGTATAAAATCACACAAATGGGAAACAAAGGGAATACAAAGACACTGAATTTCAAAAGAGCCAACTTCCCTAAACTACAAACCTTGCTAAAAGGCATAAATTGGGATAAAATATTAGGAACAAAGAATATGGAGGAGAGATGGGTTTGCTTTAAGAGCATATTAAATAAGGGCATTAGCCAATGTATCCTATTGGGTAATGAATTTAAAAAGCGAACAAAAGTCCTGGATGGCTTAACTCCAATGCAAAAATGAATATAAAAGCAAAGGAGAAGGCCTTCAAAAAAATACAAGGTTGTGGGATCATCCTCAGCATTCAGACTTTATAAAGAATGCAACAAGAAATGTAAGGGTGCAATTAGGACAGCTAAGATAGAACATGAAAGACACATAGCGGAGGAGAGCAAAAAAAATCCCAGGAAATTCATTAAGTATGTAAACAGTAAAAAAGGGAGGACAGACCATATTGGCCCCATAAAGAATGAGGAAGGACATCTGGTTACAAAGGATGGGGAGATGGCGAAGGTATTGAATTTATTCTTCTCCTCAGTCTTCACGAGTGAATCGGGGGGCTTCAGTAACCAAAACTGCAGTGTTTATCCTCATGACACAACACAGGAAGCACCTCCATGGTTAACAGAGGACAGAATGAAAATTAGACTTGAGAAACTTAACATTAATAAATCACCGGGACCAGATGGCTTGCACCCGAGGGTACTTAGGGAACTCAGTCAAGTGATTGCCAGACCGTTGTTCCTAATTTTTACAGATAGTCTACTGACTGGAATGGTACCATCTGATTGGAGAAAAGCCAATGTAGCACCAATATTTAAAAAGGGTCCAAAATACATCCCTGGGAATTACAGACCAGTTAGCCTAACATCAATAGTATGTAAACTCTTGGAGGGGATGATAAGGGACTATATACAAGATTTTAGTAATAAGAACGGTATCATTAGCAGTAATCATCATGGATTCATGAAGAAGCGTTCTTGCCATACCAATCTATTACCCTTCTATGAGGAGGTGAGTTGCCATCTAGATAAAGGAAGGCCCGTAGACGTGGTGTATCTGGATTTTGCAAAAGCATTTGACACAGTTCCCCATAAACGTTTACTGTACAAAATAAGGTCCGTTGGCATGGACCATAGGGTGAGTACATGGATTGAAAACTGGCTACAAGGGCGAGTTCAGAGGGTGGTGATAAATGGGGAGTACTCAGAATGGTCAGGGGTGGGTAGTGGGGCTCCCCAGGGTTCTGTGCTGGGACCAATGCTATTTAATTTGTTCATAAACTATCTGGAGGATGGGTTAAACAGTTCAATCTCTCTATTTGCAGACGATACTAAGCTAAGCAGGGCAATAACTTCTCTGCAGGATGTGGAAACCTTGCAAAAAGACCTGAACAAATTAATGGGGTGGGCGACTACATTGCAAATGAGGTTCAATGTAGAAAAATGTAAAATAATGCATTTGGGTGGCAAAAATATGAATGCAATCCATACACTGGGGGGAGAACCTCTGGGGGAATCTAGGATGGAAAAGGACCTGGGGGACCTAGTAGATGATAGGCTCAGCAATGGCATGCAATGCCAAGCTGCTGCTAACAAAGCAAACAGAATATTGGCATGCATTAAAAAGGGGATCAACTCCAGAGATAAAACGATAATTCTCCCACTCTACAAGGCTCTGGTCCGGCCGCACCTGGAGTATGCTGTCCAGTTCTGGGCACCAGTCCTCAGGAAGGATGTACTGGAAATGGAGCGAGTACAAAGAAGGGCAACAAAGCTAATAAAGGGTCTGGAGGATCTTGGTTATGAGGAAAGGTTGCGAGCACTGAACTTATTCTCTCTGGAGAAGAGACGCTTGAGAGGGGATATGATTTCAATTTACAAATACCGTACTGGTGACCCCACAATAGGAATAAAATTTTTTCGCAGAAGAGAGTTTAACAAGACTCGTGGCTACTCATTAAAATTAGAAGAAAAGAGGTTTAACCTTAAACTACGTAGAGGGTTCTTTACTGTAAGAGCGGCAAGGATGTGGAATTCCCTTCCACAGGCGGTGGTCTTAGCGGGGAGCATTGATAGCTTCAAGAAACTATTAGATAAGCACCTGAATGACCGCAACATACAGGGATATATAATGTAATACTGACACATAATCACACACATAGGTTGGACTTGATGGACTTGTGTCTTTTTTCAACCTCACCTACTATGTAACTATATGTAACTATGTCAGTAAGTGTAGGTTGCTCTTGGTTTTCTCTCTCTTCTTCGAGTGACTGATGCGCCAACAGGTCTGCACGTTCTGTCCCATGATCATCTAGCATGATGGCTGCCAGCACCTGTTCCCCTGACTCTTGATAGCGAGCACCCTCTGAGACTTCCATCTGCTCTACCTCTCTACTCCCGGGGCCCCAGACATTTTCTAGCATAAATATAGCATGTTACAGGTTGCTCCTTACCCTGATTGGGCTGGGACTTGGCAGATTTCAGGCCAGCGTCCTTCATCTTATCCAATCCGTGTGGTGTTCCCCATTGAGGAGCCGCGGCGGCGCCATCTTGGCGCTCCGAGGCCGCCGTCTTAGTCTGTTTATTTGCACGTCAGCTGTGGGAGAAGCATCCTCACATGCATGTCTCGGCCATGCCGCAGGGTGCAGCATATTAGTGCAAAACTGCCTTCTGGGATCACACACTTAAAGGCAGCATATCAAGTACCCTGTGCCCAGCGTCCGCTACCAGGGGCAGATAGCACAGGTGAAAGTGTGTGTGTGTTTGTTTTCTTGTGGCCATCTTGGAGAAGACAATTTCCTAATTGGACCCCAATAAAGCATGTGTAAATTTTCAATGAGGGGTATACTGTGAGATTACTAAAACTGTGGGCAACATTTATGATATAAACTAAAATAACCTCAGACAGCACTTAATCTAAATGCATACAGGCAGAAACACTGCTATGCAAACATATTGATATCAGAGCACATACAGCACTTATAAAGGAGTTGGGGATATTGGGGGAGGGGGGGGGGGATGTTGACACACAAATTTCAGATATGAACAAGGCCCTGGAACAGAACTTGTATTCATTTGATTCAAATACAAAAACTAAAGAATGTTGTATGGTACATACAGGTGTGTGTACTCAGCACTGAAAGTAATCAAAACCCTGCACTTAAACACAACAGAATGGCTCTATTCCAAGCTATCTGCTAAGAATTGTCTAATTGCCATTAAAAGAAAGCACCAACACTGATCTTCCAAAAGCTTTTATGTGTACTTGAGCCAAGAACAAACTAGAGTGAACAGATGTCAAACAACAACCTGACAAAAAATGTACCTAGAGTACTGAGGCAGAAGTATTTTAAATAGTCCAGCTGATACACTTGACATAGGTCTTCTTTTATTTTTAGGTTAATTCAACTAATGAGCTGTCTTTTTCAAGATATTTCTGTTTTATCACATCTTGTGTATAAAATGCTCAAAAGCACCTAAAAAAAAAAAAAAAAAAAAAAAAAAAAAAAAAAAAAAAAACAAACAAACATGCATTAACGCTAGGTAGTTCCCAGGTTCATGCATTTTAATGGCCAGAATCCTGGCCAATAGAGTGCACCAACGACAGATGCATGAATGTGCATAAACATGCATGCAAAAACGCAGCGTTATGCCGCCTTTTTGCTGCCGATAAAGTCTAGTAGGAGAAAAAAAAAGCATCCATAGAATAACGTATACATGAAGCCTTAAAATTACCACGCCTAAGAGTCACACAATCTTTTCTATGTATGGCAGTGATCTATTACTTTGGCCCTCTGGCCATTTTAATGGGGTGCCCCCAGCTCACACTTTTCAACATTTGCCAGATTGCCACAATCTTTCAAGATTGCAATGCTGAGCTCTCAAAGGAAACACACAAGTCATTATTATTTTGCATCTAATGCAAGGCAATCTTCTCTGTTCTAGCCAAGTATTTACTTTTTTATTTTTATAAAGGAGAATAAAAGCTTTCGGAATGGTTTCATGACGTTCACAGTTTCATAATCTGGGAAAATCGGTCATACAAATAAAAGTGAAGGCCCACAGGGTGTAAAAGGGTTTAAGTTCCCGAGAGTGTTCTTTACGCTACAAATTCCTGCTCAGACATGCTGCTAGTTACTAATACATGACCAAGTGCCTGGGTTTCCCATATAACATAGGGCTCGCTGGGCTTCCTTAGGAAGTCCTTGTAAAAGATGAGCCTTCATAAAACAAGCACATTTAAAAAGGCATGGGTTTCATGTTCCAGAGAAAGGCTATCCAATAATTCTTAACAGAAATAGCAGACATTGGTAGCTATGTAAAGGAATAGTATGATGTTCCAGCTGGTTAAGTAAATCTGTACATTTGCAGCAAAATGCCATTTTGAAATGCTAACTGGTTGGAAAAGATAAACTTAAGCTGAAGGCTGGATTCACACATATGTGATGTGGGAACCAGCGGGATTCTAGTGCAGGTTCTGGCATCGCATGTCTCTCGCAGGCAGTTCACACTGCGAGAGACCTCAGCAGGTGTCAATACAAAGTTAATGACACCTCCAGATTGGTTCGCAGATAACAGTGCGTACTGTCAAATGGTGCAGGAATCAGATCGCATAGGTGTGAATACCCATGCGATCAGATTGGAGTGCGGACCAAAAAAAGGGTCCTGCGCCATACAATCTGTATGGCTGAATTTGCAGCGCACAGACATCGCATGTGATCTGCACAGCAATGCGCTGCAAATTATATGCAATGTCTGAAATAGCAATAGTGTGAACCCAGCCTTAAAGATGGTTAGATTGCATTACAAAGATATTCACGCACCAGATCCATGAGATCTGGAAACAATTGTTATGGCAAACTTCAAGTTCTCTAGCTTAGTAAATTAGTCCTCAACTGTGCCTCTTGTCAAGAAGCTCACTGGAATCTCAAATATCAGATGCAGGAGGGAACATGCACTAGAAACCTGGTTCTACCAGCATATTCCTACATGGATCATGTAGTGATATCAAAGTGCGGAAAACACCTTGTTTTCCACAGTATGAAATCTAAAATAATCCCTTATGACAGCAGAAATCATAAAGCTTCACATCTAGAAATTTTTTTTAAAAAATGCAATTTTATTCCACGCACAGAAAACTGACTCGCTTGTATTTCTGTTCTCAGATGTATTTTTATGGTGCAATGGCTTTCCAAAGCAGGAAGTGAGATGCATACTGTGTCAGTGCGACAGACAATTAGAGGTTGTTTTTGAAAATGAAGCAAGAATACTTTCCAAACTGGCGAAAAAACAAAAAAACATAAGTCATCGTAAGCTAGTTTGTGCTAAGCCCCATATCTTACCTGTGGGTTATTGGCTTCCACCAACTTGCACTGTCTCAGGAAGAGTTTCAGATTGCCCCAGTTCATGTAAGGCAGCAGTACTATTGGCTTTTCCCCATCCTCTATACAGACGTGTCCAACGGGGAGCAGGTTCCTGAAACAAAAGGAAAAATCTCAGATAAGAATACTACTACATACATGCCTCTTCGATTCATGTGCTATGCGTCAGTTTTCCTGTGTGCGTATGTGACTGTGGGCCTAATGGTATCAGGTTCCTATTTACCCTTGCATTTACCCAGTCTAGAGTGGGGCTTTAAGGCCTCATTCACATGTGTCGGATCCGCTCAGCAGAGTCCGCCAGCTCCGCAGATCTCTCCGTTGATCTCTGCTGAGCCGGCAGATGACAGGTCCGTCTCTGCTCACTGAGTGGGGAGGGGCCTATCAGAGTGCCGCTGATTCCTATGGAGAGAGCGGACAGCAAGTCCGTTTTCATCAAATCTCAGCAGATCCGATAAGACGGACGATAACGTATCGCCATACGTCTGATTTTAGCAGATCGGATGGCAGACGGGTGTCAGCAGACACATCTCCGCTGACATCCGTCTCCCCATAGGAGTCAATGGATGGCCTGCTCGGATCCGCCTTTAAAACGGACAAGCGAATCCGAGCGGGCTTGCCGTGTGAAAGGGGCCTTAGGGTTTCTTTTTTCCTTCTTGCTGTATTCATCTGGGTTGGTTATAACAAACTGTACATAACTTGCATAACTGTAGCAAAGTAGGAGATTGTACATACATATTTCCTTGTTCAATACCATCAAATTACTTTGTGCATTATTGCTGCTTTTTATGTACACTGATAATCTGGTAACATATCCTGTTACATCTGTAGATACAAGTAATTGCATCTCAGAGACGCCGTTCTCCTCCATGCTCTTTGCAGTCAGTTCATGTCTACATACACTCACACCAGCAGTGACTGCAAATCGTTGCTCAGGACCAGCTTCTTGAAGGGGACAATAGCAAAACACACTTGTGCATGGGCACAGTCACCAATAGTATCCACTGGAAACATATGCGACAGGGTAATGCCACCCTATTACAAATGCTGCCTGAAGAGAGACCTTCACAAAAGAATTGCAACTGATTTAAAGGAAAGCTGCAGACATAAAAATATTGAACACATAGGTGTGCCCATCCTATTGCATAAGGGTGTGCACCCCAAAACTCAAACACGTGTGTGCATGTATATATACGGACAGTGTCTGTAGAACAATGGACAGTGCCAGTAGGGCAGAGATTGGTTTCAGTTTTTATTATTAGTTTAATATTTTTTTAAATATAAGTTGTTTTTTTACATTTTTTTAGGAGCCCCATTAGGGGGCTTTGGTGAAACTTCAGGTGTCCAAAACGGGGAATCTGGGCCACACAGGGTGATTAGGGTGTGACCAGGCACACGCCAATTATTGAACACAACTTTTAACATTACATCAACCAGTTTAATATAGGATTTTAATGATTTGGCACACATCTCTTTCAAGTAGAAAATTAGTAAAGTCTCTATTCCCTAATAAACTAATAGGCCTCATCTTTAAACACTGTGGTGGGCTACTTGATAAATTCAGCGGCCACAAAAGAAGCCAAACTCCTTTTAAGAGACATTATTGTCTCAATTACTGTGTAGTATTAAAGGAAACTGACAAATACAACATTTTTATCATTCTACATATGTTATGCAACACCATTTGAGGTTCAGTGAAATGTTAACTTATAAAGAGATCACAGAGCTAGATCAAAATAAGGCATCAAGTACCACACGCTCTAGGAGGGGAAGTGAGCTAATCATTTGCATTTAAGGTCTCTCATTACAAACAGCAAAATTCTGCTGCAAGGGCGTCTAGAGTTCAGTTTAGGCATATAGGTGTAATGAAGAGATGGTGTCTTATAAAGACCGGCCTGCCGTGCTGTATGGCCACACCCTTGGAGGAAGTCGTAATGATGAAACGTGTCAGTACGGGGGAGGAGGGGCATACAGCAACTGGAAGCAACGTCAGCACAATGGGTGTAAAAACAGCCACAGTGGGCATAGAAAAGGATCATACCCTTAAAATAATCACATGTTGTTGCTTTGCAGCCTGAAATGAAGACGGGCACAGTTTTTGTTTAATCCAGCTGTATTTACTCAGTGCAACTTATGACATCCAAGTAAAAGACAGAACACCAACATGTCAGAAAAAAATACACTTCAAAAACAGACTCACTGAGTTGGAAAAAGGATCACACCCTTGTGTCAGTATTTTGTTGAACCACCTGTTGCTTTAATTAAAGCCTTTAGTCTGTTGTAGTGGTGCACCGAAATATCGGTCGAAAATGGTGTTTTCGGCAGACGGGCAAAAGAAAAAAAAAAAAAAAAAAAAAAAAAGAAAGACTATAATGAAGCCGAAAAAAGGGCGGGGTCTGCCTGCCAGGTGCCACACGTGTCATCCTGGCGCGCCCCTGTCAGAGTTAGTTCTCCCCACCCCCCCCCCCCCCCCCCCCCCGAGTGTCAATGCAGCCTCACCAATGCCTGGTAGCGCAATCTCAAGCTTTATCACGGAACTGGATTGAATCGCCAGGCAGCGCTGTAACAATGTCCCACCTCCTAGACTGGTTCTTGTGCTAGACGGCACACTGATCCAATGCCGGGAATCATTGTGCCATGTGTCATAGGAGGCAGGACATTGTTACAGCGGCTGCCCAGCGATTCAGATCTGTGACAGTGCGAGATCGCGCTACCAGGCACAGGCAGGCTGCATCTCATGGGCACTGGCAGGCTGCATCTCATGGGCACTGGCGAGCTGCTTTGATCTCCTGTATCATGTCTGCTAGAGGAGCAACGAATAGAAATTTTGCCAATACTATTAAGCAATGTGTTTAAGTAAGAGATTGCAGACATGAAACAAGAGATTGTCAGACTGCATTTTTCTTGAGCTTTTCTTGCACTAAAAGGTGCCAATAATGGCCAACAAATTCATATTAAATTAAAAATGGAATACAACACAATTCTCTATAAAAACATAACATTTTTAAAAATGGTCATTTTTCGGTTTTCGGCAAAGTGCATTTTCAGTTTCGGCACCAAATTTCCTATTCGGTGCACCCATAGTCTGTTGGAATATGTCTCTACTAACTTTGTACATTTAGACTTTACAATATTTGCCCACTCTTCTTTGCAGAACTGCTTTGGAGGTTTATTAGAAGAGGAGCGTTTAGAGGTAGCAAAAAATAAATAAATGGGATATATATATATAGATATATATATATAGATATATATATATATCTATAGATATATATATAGATATATATATATCTATAGATATATCTATAGATATATAGATATAGATATAGATATATATATATATATCCCATCACCAGTGCGTTCAGTGTGTTCGGACAGAAAAAAGCTGAACATGCCTAAATGCATGTAAATGAAACTGAATGCTAGGAGCGTTTAGTGCTTGAGCATTCATTCATTCCAATGGCCAGAATTAATATTCTGGCCAATGTAAAGGATAAACTCCTTAACATGTTTGCAAAACACGGCTTTAGGTTTTTTAAGCTGTTATTTTTTCCTGCCATTAACAAAGGCTTTCAGAAGAGCTGGTCAAATGAGGCCCAAGTGCTATACAGCATTGGTCCCCTACCCCAGGGATGGTGGTGGTCTGTGGCATGCTGGGAGCTGGGCTGCGCAGTGCCACCCTCTGACCACCAGAGAGCACCCACTCTCCTATCTTCTAGCACCTTGAAGCGATCACAAACCCTTCCTGGCTGTAGAATTTACAGAATAATCTAGCACCTAGCTCCCCAGCCTAACTGCCTCTGGCCCGTCCCTTTCATTCATTACATTTAAATACTTTCAATCAGCCTCCTATGTGGGCATTACCTAGGGTGGTCTGCAAAACAAATGAAGTTCCCCTGAAACACCCACCCCTTCAGGCTGACATTCACCCATTAGAGCATTTTGATCTTTGCATAACTCCTCCCAAGAGCCAGCCCGCGGCTTGCATCGGTGCAGAAGGCGTTTGAGATAAGTACTGGGGCAGGGTGCAGTTGGGGCAAAAATGTGCAGCACCCTGCCGCTCACTCCCATCTGCCACAATCTGCATGTATTGCCTAGAGAAGCACAGAGACCCAGCAATGGAACTGGGTCTAAAATAAGGCAAGTAAAACAAAGGTTTTATTAAAAAAAAAAAAATATATCAGCATGTTGAAGAGGGGAAATGGAGAGATCACAAAAGGCAAAATAAAAGCAGATTATACTTTAGCTTTAAGAGTGGCACTGAAGATAATCTGCAAAATTTGTAGGAATGCAGATTCAGGATATTCAACTGTAGACAAGCAATTTAGGTGTGAATACAACTTGTCAGTCTTTGAATAACATTAGGTATGTCATTTAGAGCAGACCAATGTTTCCAACATCTGCAGATGTGTGCAGCATTGCTAAACATACTCTGCGTAGTAGCAGAAAAGGAACTGGCGTTCTTTCTGAGTTCAAACCTGGAACACTGACACTGAATCTCTTCCCACAGGGCAGATGTGAGTTAACTACTTCCCACCCGGCCAATGTACATAAACGGCCGGGTGGGCGCTCTCTCCTTCTGAGTGGACGTTCAGGAACGTCCCTCAGAAGGAGCGGGATCGCGCGCGCGCGTGCCCGCGCAGCGGCGCGATCCCGATGCGCTCGTGTCCCCCGGACACGGCGCATCTCGGATCGGCAGGAGGGCTCTGTGATTGGCCCTCCTGATCACATGACGGCCGTGTCCAATCACAGCCGTCATGTGATGTAAACACAGCCGGTTGCTAGGCGATCAGCTCTCCTCTCCTCACACGGAAGTTGTCGCTGAGGAGGAGAGGAGAGGGGATCGCTGCAGCCGGCTGATGATCAGTGAGTATGAGCTGTTTTTTACAGCTTTTTACTCACTGATCACCAACCTAGTGTCAACACACATGTAAATACATACATGTAAAACACACACATGTCCCCACATAATGTAAAACACACACACATGTCCCCACATAATGTAAAACACACATGTCCCCAAAACACATGTCCCCAAATAATAAAAAAAGCTGTCCCCCACATATGTCACACTAAAATCACATGTCCCAATGGTAATCTGCACACATATGTACGTGATCACCTGCACACATCTGTGCATGATCATTTGCGTACATATGTCCGTGATCACACAAACCAATTATTATACACTTAACAGGATTTTTTTTATCAAAAACATGTAGCAGAATACATTTTGGCTTAAATTTATGACAAAATTCGATTTTACTGGATTTCTTTTAAAACAGAAAAAAGAAAATATTGTTTTTTTTCCAAATTTCCACTATTTTTGCGCTTATATCGCAAAAAAAAAAAAATGGAGTCGTGAATAAATACCACCAAAAGAAAGCTCTATTTGTGCGAACAAAATGATAAAAATTTTATTTGGGTGCAGTGTAGCATGACCGAGTAATTGTCATTAAAAGTGCGAGAGCGCTGAAAGCTGAAAATTGGTCTGGGAAGGAAGGGGGCGAAAGTGCCTAGTATTGAGGTGGTTAAACAATCACATCACTATTTAATGTATCCTTAAAACAGAAAAATGATTTTAAAATACATGCCCCGGCACAGTAAATTTGCCTACAGCTAGAGAAATATATGTATTAAAAAAAAAAAAAACTTGAGAGAGTAAACAGTATTAGAATTTAATAACCAAGTTTGGGATATGCAGAGGCAGAAAAAATTGTTTGCAGGACTCTTAAAGTGGTTGTATACCCGCACATCTAAGAAAATGGAAAACTGATTAATCGGTCTGGTGCTTCCTCCACAGTGTTCAATTACTAAAGGAGTCCAGAATCTTCACACAAAGTGTGTGGAAACGCACTTTATTTGTCCAAACATGAAAAGTCATATCCAGTTTACCTATTATATTAGCACATGACTGAGTATTCACAGGTAACATAAATTTGCTTTTCATAAGTAAATACAATATGCAATCTTTGGTACAAAGATCTCCCTTTAGTAAATTGGGCAACTTATATTAGCTGCTACTGCTTCTCTCTCTCCTGAAAATGCATCAAAGTTTTGTATAAAAACTGAGTTAGTGTTGGAAATTATATATATATATATATATATATATATATATATATATATATATATATATATATATATATATACACACACACACTATCTCACATTTTAGTAAATATATCTTATTATATCTTTTCATGTGACAACACTGAAGAAATTACACTTTGCTACAATGTAAAGTAGTGAGTGTACAGCTAGTATAACAGTGTAAATTTGCTGTCCCCTCAAAATAACTCAACACACAGTCATTAATGTCTAAACCGCTGGCAACAAAAGCGAGTACACCTCTAAGTGAAAATATCCAAATCTGGCCCAATTAGCCATTTTCCCTCCCCGGTGTCATGTGACTCGTTAGTGTTACAAGATCTCAGGTGTGAATGGGGAGCAGGTGTGTTAAATTTGGTATTATTGCTTTCACTCTTTCATACTGGTCACTGGAAGTTCAATATGGCACCTCATGGCAAAGAACTCTCTGAGGATCTGAAAAAAATAATTGTTGCTGTACATAGAGATGGTCTAGGCTATAGGAAGATTGCCAAGACCCTGAAACTGAGCTGCAGCACGGCGGCCAAGACCATACAACGGTTTAACAGGACAGGTTCCACTAATAACAGGCCTTGCCATGGTAGACCAAAGAAGTTGAGTGCTCAGCGTCATATCCAGAGGTTGTCTTTGAGAAATAGAGGTATGAGTGCTGCCAGCAGTGCTGCAGAGGTTGAAGGGGTGGGGGGTCAGCCTGTCAGTGCTCAGACCATACGCTGCACACTGCATCAAATTGGTCTGCATGACTGTCATCCCAGAATAAAGCCTCTTCTAAAGATGATGCACAAGAAAGGCTGAAAATAGTTTGCTGAAGACAAGCAGACTAATGCCCTGTACACACGACCGGGTTTTGCCGTCGGAATAAACTTTGAAGGTTTTTCCGACGGAATTCCGCTCAAGCCGTCTTGCATACACACGGTCGCACCAGATTCCGACCGCCAAGAACGTGGTGACATACAACACGTACAACGGGACAACACATATGATGCCTCATAATTGCTTCAGAGCATGCGTCATTTTTGGTACGTTGGAACAGCATACAGACAAGCGATTTTTCCCGATAGGAATTTGTTCCGTCGGAAAAATATAGAACATGTTTTCCATCTACAGTTGGGATGGAAAGTATTAAGACCCCCTTAAATTTTTCACTCTTTGCAGCCATTTGCTAAAATCAAAAACAGAAGGTGCAGCGCTAAAACCAAACCAATACACTAAAATATAAAACAGAGATAATCAGATGTCATATAGTCCATAAAAGTAAAAGCAGTCCATATATCATCCTTTTAGTGCGATCAAACAGCATGCTTGTAGGAAGGTGATAATTCAGGGAGCCCACCACCAAGGTACAGATTGGCCTCTCACCTGATGGAATGGACCCTTTAATTACAGAGGGTCACAAAGCGCATTCCTATAAGGACATGTGAAGTGCAGCATACACAGGCATCCGTCAGGGACCCGAGTCAGGATACTCCGATATTGCAGTAATATGAAATAAAGATGGCAGAAGATAGTGCTCTCTTACTCTCGTGCCGTCAGATTGAACGCGGGAAAATGGAGACGATTGCCAGGCCGAAGCAAAACAGGTATTTGCACCCACTTCCGGGCATAGACTCCCACGGGAGTCTATGCCTCTTCCTGTCCTGCCGCGCTGTCTGCTGGGACACACATGGGTCCCAGAGACAGCACGGACCATTCAGATTGCACTGCGCAAATCACGCATGTGCAGTAGGGAACCTGAAGTGAAGCCGCAAGGCTTCATTTTATGATTCCCATACCAAAGATGGCGTCGGCAGCATCCAAGGACCGAGGGACGGTTCGGCCTCGGGTGCCGACATCGCTGGACCCTGTGACCGGCAAGTGTCCATATTTTAAAAGTCAGCAGCTGCAGTATTTGTAGCTGCTGACTTTAAAAAAAAATTTCGTGGGACTCTAATGTACACACAGCACCCCATATTGACAGAAAAACACAGAATTGTTGACATTTTTGCAGATTAAAAAAGAAAAACTGAAATATCACATGGTCCTAAGTATTCAGACCCTTTGCTCAGTATTTAGTAGAAGCACCCTTTTGATCTAATACAACCATGAGTCTTTTTGGGAGAGATGCAACAAGTTTTTCACAACTGGATTTGGGGATCCTCTGCCATTCCTCCTTGCAGATCCTCTCCAGTTCTGTCGGGTTGGGTGGTAAACATTGGTGGACAGCCATTTTTAGGTCTCTCCAGAGATGCTCAATTGGGTTTAAGTCAGGGCTCTGGCTGGGCCATTCAAGAACAGTCACAGAGTTGTTGTAAAGCCACTCCTTCGTTATTTTAGCTGTGTGCTTAGGGTAATTGTCTTGTTGGAAGGTAAACCTACGGCTCAGTCTGAGGTCCTGAACACTCTGGAGAAGGTTTTCTTCCAGGATTATCCCTGTACTTGGCCGCATTCAACTTTCCCTCGATTGCAACCAGACATCCTGTCCCTGCAGCTGAAAAACACCCCCACAGCATGATACTGCCACCACCATGCTCCACTGTTGGGACTGTATTGGACAGGTGATGAGCAGTGCCTGGTTTTCTCCACACATACCGCTTGGAAGGCCAAAAAGTTCTATCTTGGTCTCAGACCAGAGAATCTTATTTCTCACCATCTTGGAGTCCTTCAGGTTTTTTTTTTTTTTTTTTTTTTTAGCAAACTCCATGCGGGCTTTCATGTGTCTTGCACTGAGGAGAGGCTTCCGTCAGGCCACTCTGCCATAAAGCCCCAACTGGTGGAGGGCTGCAGTGATGGTTGACTTTCTACAACTTTCTCCCATCTCCCGACTGCATCTCTGGAGCTCAGCCACAGTGATCTTTGGGTTTTTCTTTACCTCTCTCACCAAGGCTTTTCTCCCCCGATAGCTCAGTTTGGCCGGACGGCCAGCTCTAGGAAGGGTTCTGGTCATCCCAAACGTCTTCTATTTAAGGATTATGGAGGCCACTGTGCTCTTAGGAACCTTAAATGCAGCAGGAATTTTTTTGTAACATTGGCCAGATCTGTGCCTTGCCACAATTCTGTCTCTGAGCTCTTCAGGCAGTTCCTTTGACCTCATAAATCTCATTTGCTCTGACATGCACTGTGAGCTGCAAGGTCTTATATAGACAGGTGTGGCTTTCCTAATCAAGTCCAATCAGTATAATCAAGCACAGCTGGACTCGAAGGTGTAGAATCATCTCAAGGATGATCAGAAGAAATAGACAGCACCTGAGTTAAATATATGAGTGTCACAGTAAAGGGTCTGAATACTTAGGACCATGTGATATTTCAGTTTTTCTTTAATAAATCTGCAAAAATGTCAACAATTCTGTGTTTTTCTGTCAATATGGGGTGCTGTGTGTAAATTGAGGAAAAAAAATGAACTTAAATGATTTTATCAAATGGCTGCAATATAACAGAGTGAAAAAATTAAGGGAGTCTGAAGACTTTCCGTCCCCACTGTAAGTCCGTCTGAATTTTCGACGTAAAAAGTCAGATGGGGCATACACACTGTCGGAATATACGATGAAAACCTCCTATTGGACTTTTTCTGTTGGAAATTCCGACTGTGTGTACGGGGCATAAGGACATGAATTACTGGAACCATGTCCTGTGGTCTGAGACCAAGATAAACTTATTTGGTTCAGATGGTGTAAAGCGTGTGTGGCGGCAACCAGGTGAGGAGTATAAAGACAAGCTTGTCTTGCCTACAGTCAAGTATGGTGGTGGGAGTGTCATGGTCTGGGGCTGCATGAGTGCTGCCGGCACTAGGGAGCTACAGTTCATTGAGGGAACCATAAATGCCAACATGCACTGTGACATACTGAAGCAGAGCATGATCCCGCTCCGCTCGGAGACTGGGCCACAGGGCAGTATTCCAACATGACGACACTTTGGGCCCGATCTGGACATTTTCACTTAGAGGTGTACTCACTTTTGTTGCCAGATGTTGACGTCAATGGCTGTGTGTTTCAATATTTTGTGTGGCCACCATTATTTTCCAGCACTGCCTTAACCGTCTTAGGCACGGAGTTCACCAGCTTCACAGGTTGCCACTGGAGTCCTCTTCCACTCCTCCATGACGACATCACGGAACTGGTGGATGTTCAAAACCTTGTGCTCCTCCTATTTGAGAATGCCCCATAGATGCTCAATAGGGTTTAGGTCTGGAGACATGCTTGGCCAGTCCATCACCTTTACCCTCAGCTTCTTTAGCAAGGCAGTGGTCGTCTTGGAGGTGTGTTTGGGGTCGTTATGTTGGAATACTGCCCTTGCGGCCCAGTCTCCGAAGGGAGGGGATCATGTTCTGCTTCAGTATGTCACAGTGCATATTGGCATTCATGGTTCCCTCAATGAACTGTAGCTCCCCAGTGCTGGCAGCACTCATGCAGCCGCAGACCATGACACACACACACCACCATGCTTGATTGTAGGCAAGGCACACTTGTTTTTGTACTCCTCACAAGGTTGCCATCGCACATGCTTGACACCATCTGAACCAAATAATTTTATCTTGGTCTCATCAGACTACAGGACATGGTTCCAGTAATCCATGTCCTTAGTCTGCTTGTCTTGAGTAAACTGTTTGCGGGCTTACTTGTGCATCATCTTTAGAAGAGGCTTCCTTCTGGGACGACAGCCAAGCAGACCAATTTGATGCAGTGTGTGGCATATGGTCTGAGCACTGACAGGCTAACCCCCCACCCCTTCAACCTCTGCAGCAATGCTGGCAGCACTCATACATCTATTCCCCAAATACAACCTCTGGATATGACGCTGAGCATGTACACTCAACTGCTTTAGTGGACCATGGCGAGGCCTGTTCTGAGTGAAACCTGTCCCGTTAAACCGCTGTATGGTCTTGGCCACCGTGCTGCAGCTCAGTTTCAGGGTCTTGGCAATCCTTCTTATAGCCTAGGCCATCCTTCTTATAGCCTAGGCCAACTTTAGATAGAACAATTATTTTTTTCAGATCCTCAGAGTTCTTTGCCATGAGGTGGCATGTTGAACTTCCAGTGACCAGTATGAGTCAGTGAGAGCGATAACACCAAATTTAACCCCATTCACACCCGAGACCTTGTAACCAGTGTTAATTCTAGTCTTAGGACTAAAATGGCATTTTAGTTTTAGTCCCATTTTAGTCTTCTGCAATTGTTTTAGTCGTATTTAGTCGATTAAATCTCCAGTACATTTTAGTCGACTAAAATGTCCGTTTTAGTCGACTAAAATCTCCAGTACATTTCAGTAATTGCAATTTAGTTTTAGTCATAGTCTTTTGACTAAAATGGCATTTTAGTTTTAGTCTCATTTTAGTCTTAGGAATAAAATGGCATTTTACTTTCATTTTAGTCTTAGGACTAAAATGGCTTTTAGTTTTAGTCTCATTTTAGTCATCTCAATTGTTTTAGTCATATTTTAGTCGACTAAAATAGTATTCATTTAGTCGACTAAAATGTTTTAGTCATTTTAGTTGAGTAAATGTTTTAGTTAACTAAATTAACACTGCTTGTAACACTAACGAGTCACATGACACAGAGGGAAAATGGCTAATTGGGCCCAATTTGGACATTTTCACTTAGGGATGCACTCATTTTTGTTGCCAGAGGTTTAGACATTAATGGCTGTGTGTTGAATTATTTTGAGGGGACAGCAAATTTACACTGTTATACACGCTGCACACTCACTACTTTACATTGTAGCAAAGTTCATTTCTTCAGTATTGTCACATGAAAAGATATAATAAAATAATTACAAAAATGTGAGGGGTGTTCTCACTTGTCAAGGGGTGTGTGTGTGTGTGTGTGTATGTATGTGTGTATGTATGTGTGTGTATGTATATATATTATATATACATATATACACACACACACACACACACACATTTACCTTTTAGGGCAGTTTACAATACCCACAGAGGAAAAAAAGTTCAGTTTTTCTCTGCAAGTAGTGTTCGTAGCTGGGTAACGATGCCTTGCATTTTTACATCTTACTGTTCTCTCTTCCCCCTTTTTTCCTAAAAACTTTAAAAGGAATGTCACAAAGTGGCATTCTATTTTCTATGCATGGCAGCTCAGCTGTTCATAAAAACGCAGGGTTGCACAGAGACCTGTGGAGCTGTGCAGAAAAATGCATACGTATTTTTCCCGCACTGCTCTGCCACATAGCTGACCAGCGCACACAGAAAACCACTGTTATTTGTGTGCCTTTGCAGAGAGCTGCACTTTTCTTACCTAGCTCTCCCATGAAATGTGAACCTGCCCCTATATGATATACAATTGCTGCAAGCTTGCAACAAGTAACTCAAAGTACTGGCAACTAGCCTTTTACAGTGCAAACAGTGACAGCCCCTTTTCTCTCTCATGAAAAATGGAACTTAAAGTAGACTTTTAAAAGTCCCCACAGACATGAACCATTATCACTTAACACAGCTGATTATGGCAAGATTGGGGAAAACCATAGAACCACAAACATGTGTTTTTAGGCTGGCAATGGGAAAGTCTGAACAGTGCATTAATCTCAGACAACGCAAGCATCTTTGTGTCATGCTCGTACTATAGGAGCCTATTCAAAAAAGTTATTGTTTTCAAATACAGAGGTATCAGATCCACATTGTGTGAATGTAAACACACATTCTGAGATAAGGAAAGGTGCTAATTTAAGGAGATTAATGGCATTAACATTGTAAATTATACAGAATGAGCACCAATACTTTTAACACAGTGCATTCAGGAGATATATTCACATGTAAGGCAGGCAGTTGATTTAGGAAGAAATAGTAGTGACAGCTGAAAACATGAATATATCCATACTCTTAAAGATATATTATTACATAAGCTCTAATGCGGACAAGCACAGTTCCCATGATCTCACTGGTATAACATTGGTAAAGAGTTTATCAGTAACAGGACTGCAAAGAATGGGTGTGAAAAAAATAACTGGAATGCCAGAAGCCATAGTGATGATAGCTGTGAACTTGTAGACATAGAATGACAGCTCTCTAGGCAAAATGAATATTGAAGTCAGAGTTTCATCAGTGCACGTAGCTAGATGGCACAGAGCTAACGCTCTGTATTTAAACACAGCCTTGTGTTTTCAACACCTAATCCACCCTCAATTACTGAAGAAAAATACTCACAGCAAATCCTAACATGCAACACAAAGAAGAGATTATACGTGTGTTTTATGGTTTGTAAAGTTGACTGTGATCAGCATCTTCCTGTGTCAAGAGGCCCCAAAATCCACCTGTATAAAGTGAATGTAGATGACTAAACCTATATTCAACTTATGTTGCATTACTTTTATTTAACTGAAGACATTAAGATGAAGGCAGGTATATTCCCCACCAATTACCAGCTTCCTGAAACAAACTTGTGCCCGTCTCATCTCCTGTGCGAAAAAAGACTGTAAATTACATATGTTGCAACACAGTACAGCAGTGTTAATCAACCCTGTCCTCAGGGCCCACTAACAGGCCAGGTTTGCATGATAACTGAAATACATCACAGGTTATATCATTTGCTGCTCAGTGATTGCAGTATTCTAGTCTGCATCTCCCCAAGGTAATACATAAAACCTGGCTTGTTAGTGGGCCCTGAGGATATGGTTGATGACCACTGCAGTACAGGACACAGACCTTCAGGTGACTGAACACTGAAAGCTTTTGGACACGTCCCTTGGTCATACCACTAAAACCCAACCACACGTGTGACCTGTATCCTGCACTTTACAGGTAGGTTTAACCACTTCTCATTGTGCCACATTGCTAAAATCTCACAATCTCTGGGAACCAGGGCCATCTGGGCCAGGCTGGTGCCACCAGAATGACTGGAACCCCCTCTCTGAATGCTGCGCAACAAATGTGAAAGGAGAGGGATTGGTGGGAAAGCATAAATCAGGGAGTACTGGCTCCATAGAACTACCAGAGCATCTGCTCCGATTGCCAGAGGATCCCTTGCTCAGGACACAAACTGCTGTAGCTTGTTGTTGAACCTGGATACCAATAGGTCAACCTCTGGCCATCCAACTCTGGCAAATTTCCTTTAACACCCCTGGGTGTAGGGACCATTCCCCAGGGCAGATCTGCTGGCGGCTGACAATCTGCCTTCCAGTTATCTACTCCTGGGATATGGACTGCCGATAGAATTGGCACATGTCCCTCTGCTCAGGCTAGTATGTGGTTTACCTCCTTCAGAGCTTAACGACTCCTGGTACCGCCTTAGTGGTTTATATAGGCCACTGCAGTGGCATTGTTGAACTGAACCCCGATAGGGCAGTCCTGAAGCTCCACTGTCCAGGACCGTAGGGCCAGATGTACTGCCCGAAACTCCAGGACGCTGTTGGGCAGGTTCTATTCTGTCCTTGACTATCGCCCCTGAGCTATGAGACCCTCTAGGGTCTCTCCCCAGCCTGAGAGACTGGCATCTGTGGTCAGTACTCTCCAAGTTACCGGGAGGAAGGATCGAACCTTTCGCAGGTTCCGATCCTGCAGGAGGAGATAACATTGGATAATCCAGGGATTGTCCTCTCCTGTTCCAAGCCAACAAGATGTCTTGTTGTATAGACCTGGAATGGGACTAGGCATAGGACACTGCCTCGAAGGAGGACACCCACCTTCCTAGAAGACTCATCCAGAGCCGAATGGGGGGTTGTCTGGTGCCCCTTAACTGACGCACCTGATCCTTCAGGGCACAGATCCTTACGGGTGGCAAAAATACCCTTGCTTGGACTGTATCTAGAATCAGACCTAAGTTCTTCAGACTTTGAGCTGGTCTCAAGGCTGACTTTTCGGTATTTATGACCCAGCTTAAGCTTTCCAAATACCATGCTGTGCAGGTTATGCTCTGTTCTAGAGCCTGTAGCGAGTGATCTGAGCTGGGGGTCATCCAGATACCCGAGCACCAAGATCCCTTGGGCCCATAAAAGACCCAGTACTGGTGCTAGGACCTTTGTAAAGGTCGCGCGCCTGCTATCCCTGCCTCTTAAAGGGGACGTACAGGTACGCCCATTTGCCCACCGCTGCCATTGTGCCGATGTATATCGACGTGCAGCGTTCGGCAAGTGGTTAAGGAAGAGACTGCTGCATCTACGGCTGGCATGCTCCACTTAACGAACTTTTCATCCATGGGATATAAAAGGGAAAACCTCTTAGGAGGAACAAAAATCCTGTCAGGATACACCGCCTGTTCCAACAGAGGATGCAAGGGGAAAGCCTGTGCGGCCTGAAGAGGCCTCAGGGACCCCAAAGAGGACCAGGGGGGCTCAGTAACCTCTGCAAAAGGCAACCTAAAGGCAGAACGAACCATCTCGGAAAGAGTCTAGATCAAAAGCCTCTGCACCTGAGAGGCAGACACCAACTGGATATCATCTTGTCCAGATTGCTCAGAAGCAGACTCATCCGCCAGGACCTCCACAGAATCCTGAGCTTTTAGCTCTTCCCCATCCTCAACCCATGCCTGCTCCAAACTAGGAGGCTCAGGGGAGGGGGATCTGTCACGCTTCTTGCCACCCTGTGGGATGGAGGCAATCATGCCAGCAATCCTATGCTCTAACCTGGCTAGGGCCGAGGACAGTTCATAAAGGGTGAAGCAGCAGCAGCGTTGACTGTAGGTTCAGCGGCTCAGATTGCCCGTAAGCCTCTGGTCTTTCAGGGGATACAACACTAGGGATACAACTAGGTTCATCAGGAGCTACTGACGATATAGGTGTGCCCTTCCCTGGAGTGTTAGTCCCGCTCCTCTTTTTTGAAGACATTTACAAGCCACAAAAAGGGAGTACCTGGGTGTAGTATTAACACACTTCAGAAGGGAGACCCTTTAATAGGGCTCACCAAGCCCCTATGCAACAAAATCTGCTAAGCACCTCAGCCTGCCAAGCAACACCTGGTTATTCACGTGACACGGTACGGAGAAATGAACCGCTGCAAATGCCTGGTTCAGAGCCTGCTCTGTGTCCCACAGCTGCCTTCTGGAAGCACTGCATGCTTGGCATACGCAGCTTAAATAAGCTGGCCGTGCGCTGGGACATTCTGTGCATGTGTGCGCATTCCCGGCAAACAGGTGCAGCTGTATTCGCATATGGCGCGAATCTCCATGAGCCCAGATTAGGCCACAGCACATGCACAATGCCTATGGCAAAGCCGCCAAACTGCGGAGCATAGCAGGATTGACTTTTGCGAATGCACATGCGCCGTGGCGAACCAAAAGGCGCCAATCAGGTAAAAAAAAACAAAAAACAGCCAGACAAGCAAAAAGGTACACTTTGCAAACACCCACAGCTAGTCCAAAGCTCCCCCGTATGGTCACCGAACACATGTCCAGCCTCTAGCTAGCTTGATTGACTGTTACAATCACTGGAACACCCCACAATAAGTAAACAAGGGGGTTTCACTTACTCATCCTGGCGAAGGGCAGCTTAGAAACTAAGAGCCCAATCTGTACCCATCACGGTGGACCCTTTTCATGTTTAGGGTCCACTCCCTTGGACCTGTACAGCACCCTGCAGGAATGCATTAGCAATGAGGTGTCCAGGATTCCACCCCGCAGAGTCCAGCGCCCAGAGGTCGCATTACTGGCAAAACCTTGCAGGATCTTGTGTCGTTGCGAGGCTCGGGTACCATTTAATTTATCTAAGCATATAAAGCCTGTGTCAAATGGATCCGATCTGTCAATCCCTTGATTCATTTAAGAACCGTTTGTGGGACTAGAGCCTTGGAGCTCAGAGAGCCCAAACAAATGTGCCCATCCACCTTGCAGACACTGGTAAAAAACTGATGTGCTTCCTATATGGGAGGGGTTATATAGGGGATCACTTCCTGTGTAAGACTTTGTCTACCAGTGTCCATTCACCTAGAGATGGCGTATAACACAGTAGTTAATGAATATTAAACGCTGTGTCCCATGATGTATAAAAAAGTATATATACCGTATTTATCAGCGTATAACACGCACCCCAAATTTAGGAAGGAAGTTTAAAAAAAAAAAACTTACATTTAAATGCCCATCATTGCAGAATGATCACTGTCCATCTGCAGCCTTGTCCATCATTGCAGAATGATCAGTGTCCATCTGCAGCCTTGTCCATCATTGCAGAATGATCAGTGTCCATCTGCAGCCTTGTCCATCATTGCAGGATGATCAGTGTCCATCTGCAGCCTTGCCCATCATTGCAGAATGATCAGTGTCCATCTGCAGCCTTGTCCAGTCTCATTGCAGCCTTGCTGTTTAAAATTAGCGCTGCCGAGATACACAGAGCCGAAGTCCTGTGTACTCGGCTCCTCTCGCAGTCCCGCCCCTTGGCCCAGCTCCTATGATGGACATAACACAGGTCCAATGGTGGGACTGGGCGTGACTGCGAGCGGAGCCGAGTACACAGTACACTCGGCTATGTGTATTTCGGCAGCACTCGCTCCTCTCCCCCTCACAGACAGCGGGGATCGGCGTATAACACGCACCCCTGATTTTAAGGGGGAAAAAAAGGACGTGTTATACGCCGATAAATACATACATATACACACACATACATATACACAGTTGTGCTCATAAGTTTATATACCCTGGCAGAATTTATGATTGCTTGGCCATTTTTCAGAGAATATGAAAGATAACACAAAAACTTTTCTTTCACTCATGGTTTGTGTTTGGCTGAAGTCAATTATCATCAATCAACTGTGTTTACTCTTTTTAAATCATAATGAAAACAGAAACTACCCAAATGACCCGATCAAAAGTTTACATACCCTGGTGATTTTGGCCTGATAACATGCACACAAGTTGACACAAAGGGGGTTGAATGGCTATTAAAAGGTAACCATCCTCGCCTGTGATCTGTTTGCTTGTAATTAGTGTGTGTGTATAAAAGGTCAAGGAGTTTCTGGACTCCTGACAGACCCTTGCATCTTTCATCCAGTGCTGCACTGAAGTTTCTGGATTCTGAGTCATGGGGGAAGCAAAAGAATTGTCAAAGGATCTGCGGGAAAAGGTTGTTGAACTGTATAAAACAGGAAAGGGATATAAAAAGATATCGAAGGAATTAAGAATGCCAATCAGCAGTGTTCAAACTCTAATCAAGAAGTGGAAAATGAGGAATTCTCTTAAAACCAAACCACGGTCAGGAAGACCAAACTAAGATTTCAGCCACAACTGCCAGGAAAATGGTTTGGGATGGAAAGAAAAACCCACAAATAACTTCAGGTGAAATACAGGACTCTCTGAAAACATGGGGTGTGGCTGTTTCACGATGCACAATAAGGAGGCACTTGAAGAAAGATGGCTGCATGGTTGAGTCGCCAGAAGAAAGCCATTACTACCGCAAATGCCACAAAGTATCCAGCTTAAAATACGCTAAACAGCACAGAGACAAGCCTCAAACTTTCTGGCACAAAGTCATTTGGAGTAATGAGAATAAAATTCAGCTTTTTGGCCACAAACCTAAAAGCTTCATTTGGACAGTCAACAAGGCGTATGGTGAAAGGTACACCATTCCTACTGTGAAACACGGGAGGTGGATCGCTGAGGTTTTGGGGATGTGTAAGCTACAAAGACACAGGGAATTTGGTCAAAATTGAAGATAAGATGAATGCAGTATATCAAAAAATACTTGAGGAACATTTGCATTCAGCCAGGAAGCTGCGCATGGGACGTACTTGGACATTCCAACATGACAATGATCCAAAACACAAGGCCAAGTCGACCTGTCATTGGCTACAGCAGAATCAAGTGAAGGTTCTGGAGTGGCCAACTCAGTCACCTGAACTCAATATCATTGAGCCACTCTGGGGAGATCTCAAACGTGCAGTTCATGCAATTTACAGGAACTGGAGGCTTTTTGGCAAGAGGAATGGGCAGCTTTACCATCTGAGAAGATAAAGAGCCTCTTCCACAAATACCACAAAAGACTTCAAGCTGTCATTGATGTTAAAGCGGGCAATACACGTTAAGAACTGGGGTATGTAAACTTTTGATCAGGGTCATTTGGGTAGTTTCTGTTGTCTTTATGATTTAATCCCTTCCCTCGGGCGTATGATGTGCGTACTCGGCTTTCTGGGTTATACCGGGATGATGCCCGCAGCTGCAGGTATCATCCCGGTACTGTTTTTTTTAGAGCCGGCGATCGGCTTTCCAGGGATAACAACCGATGCGGCTAAAAGCCGCTCGGCTGCTATATCGGATGAGCGGGAGGGGACGTCCCCACTCCCGCCGCTCTTACAGGGCCTCCCGTTCCACCGGGAGGCCCGATCAACAATCGGGTAGAGAGACTGAAACAAAGCCGTAAGCGGCTTCGTTCCAGTCTCCTAATTGTAAACACGGAAGCAACGTCATGACGTCACTTCCCGTTTACTCGGCTGCCAATGGCGCCGGTTTAAAAAAAAATAAAAAAATGCAGTATTTACAACCGCCGAAAACGGCGATCTGAATACTTTGAAGTGCAAAGTATGGAATAGGGGGCTTTTAGACCCCCCGATCTCTCCATAAAGAGTACCTGTCACCACCTATTACTGTCACAAGGGATGTTTACATTCCTTGTGACAGCAATAAAAGTGATCAATCATTTTTAACACAATTAATATAAAAATAAATACATTTTTTTTAAAGCACCCCCGTCGCCGCGAGCTTACGCAGCAAAGAAAACGCACACGGATCGTTAGAGCGAGAGCAATAATTCTAGCACTAGATCTCCTCTGTAACTCTAACCTGGTAACCGTAAATAAAATTTAAAGCGTCGCCTATAGAGATTTTTAGGTACCATAGTTTGTCGCCATTCCACAAGTGCGTGCAATTATAAAGCGTGACATGTTAGGTATCTATTTACTCGGCGTATCATCTTTCACATTATACAAATTGAGCTAACTTTACTGTTTGTTTTTTTTTTAATTCATGTGTCCCTTTTCCCAAAAGGTTGCGTTTAAAACACCGCTGCACAAATACCGTGTGACATAAAATATTGCAACAATCGCCAAATTTATTTTCTAGATTCTCTGCTAAAAAAAATAAAAAATAAATATATATATATAATATGTTGGGGGGGTCCAAGTAATTTTCTAGCAAAAAATACGGATTTTAACTTGTAAACACCAAATGTCAAAAATAGGCTTAGTCATGAAAGGGTTAAAAAGGGTAAACACAGTTGATTGATAATAAATGCCTTCAGCCAAGCCAAACACTAACCATGAGTGTTATTCATATTCTCTGAAAAATGGCCAAGAAATCAAATTCTGGTAGCGTAAGTAAACTTATGAGCACAACTGTGTTATATATATATATATATATATATATATATATATATATATATATATATATATATATATATATATGTATATATATGTATGTGTGTGATGCGATCTTTGACCAATCCGGACACAGCAGAGCACCAATCATGGTTTCGGGGCGCTGTGATTGACCTAAGTACCATATGATCACTGTGACCAACCACAGCGATCACATGACCACAAGTAAACAACTGTCACGAATGGCTTTCATTCATGCTAGCATTGCTTACTATGGTGATCCCTTTGATTGGACAGTGAGCACATGGTTCAGGGCCAATCTCAACAGCCATGTAGCACTAGCAAGTGACTTTCAATCACAGCAAAAACAATATTAAACAATGAGTGATGAATGAAAGCCATTCATAATATAGTAGTTGAAACTATTTTTTAGAGTGATCATCACTGTAATAAGCAATCATATGTGTGTGTATATATATATATATATATATACACACACACATTTATCTATCCACACACAATACTGTGCAAAAGTTTTAGGCAGGTGTGAAAAAAATGCAGTAAATTAGTAATGCTTTCAGAAAAAGAAGTGTAAATAGTTTATTTTTTATAAATTAACAAAATAGAAAGCAGATGAGCCGGAGAGAAATCCAAATCAATATTTTGTGTCACCATCCTTTGCCTTCAAAACATCAATTCTTCTAGGTACACTTGTATTCAGTTTTTCAAGGAACTCAGCAGCTAGGTTGTCCCAAACATCAGATCTTCTGTGGATGTAAGCCTCAAATCCCTCTGTCTCAATGTAATCCCAGACAGACTATGTTGAAATCCGGGCTCTGTGGGGGCCAAACCATCACGTCCAAGACTCCTTGTTCTTTACGCTGAAGATAGTTCCTAACCACTTCCTGCTTGGCCTATTGTAGAAAAACTGCAGAGCAGGAGTTTTGCTATCTTTGGTGGAAGTCATGTGACATCCTCCAGGCGTGCTAGGTGCTGTCCCAATCAATGAACTCAGAGAAAGTGTGGAGGAATGTGCCATAATAGTAAAAGCCCCTACATGGCGTACGCCTGAACAAATGTATGCACACTAAAACAAGAAATTGTGGCAAAGGAAGCCGCTAGGCCTTTCTTGGAGCATCTGTGACCACGAAAAAGGAATCTGACCTCTGAAAGGAGGCTCTAGTAAACATGTATACACAAATCACCTGGACCACACCACCCAAGGAGTGCACCCACCATCCTTGGGATGCAATGGTTATGGACAAAAGAAAAGGCAGGCCAATGTCCTCATTTAGATGAAAATCCGACACCCTATTCGGGAAAAAATAAAAAAGGAAGGCACAGATAAGAGAACCACTATATATTTTTGGACCTGAAGGCCAGGATGTAAATGTCTGGAGTCCCTAATCTCTGACAAAAGAGATTGAAGGACGCTGAGATGAAGTGACCATTTCTCCTGGTTCAGGCAGTGACAGCTGTGGAAATCTGTCTGCCAATTTTCAACTCCCCGAATGTGAATAGAGATTGCTTATAGTGGTTCTCAGCCCAGAAAGGGATAATACTTCCTTTAAAGCTGGTACACACGGGCCGAATGTTGTCCGGTTCAACAGAAACCAGCGGACATTTGGTAGATTGACTTTTATCGAAGGAGCATAATGGAAAAAAAAAAAACGAACACGAAAAAAATAAAAAATAAACTCAACGTGTATACCTGACATTAAGACTGCTTAACAGATGTCCCCTTGATAATGGATATATGACATTGCTGTTGCATTGTCTGACTGCACCCTGACTGGGACCCCTGAAGAAATGGTGTCCAGTGGTGAAGGAGGTTGACAGGAAGCTTTGCTTGCCTTGGTAACAAGATTCTTTGAACAGCAAGAGAGTGGAACACTCTTCTCCAGCCTGTGAGGCTTACATCCACAAGCATGGAAGAAATGAGTAAAAAAAAAATAAAAATAAATAAATATAAAAATAAATAAATATATATATATATATATATATATATATATATATATATATATATATATATATGTCATATTGCTGTCAAATAGCCTCTTTACGCCAAAGTAATGCATATATGTGGCCTCGGCTTCAAGGGGTTGAACCGGGTCGATGCCTGCAGCTACAGGCATCACCCTGGTACCGTTTTTTTAGAGCCAACGGTGGGCTTTCTTGTAACCACCAGCAATGCGGCTAAGCAGCCGCTTGGCTGTTATTACAAGCAGCAGGGAAGGATGTTCCCCCTCCCGCCGCCTTCAGCCAGGAGGCCTGAGCAACTAGCCGTCATGTCCGCCGGCTGGCCGAAGACCCGAAGCCCAAAGCCAGCATCAGCTTTGGTCGGGTCTCTGATCTAGTAACCTGGAAACAATGTCATGACATCACCTACGGATTGATGAAGCCTTAACCCCTTCACGCCGAATGCAAGCAAATATGCGGCCTTCGGCTTGAAGGGGTTGTACCGGGATGATGCCTGTAACTACAGGCATCACCCCGGTACCGTTGTTTACATCCAACGGTTAGCTTTCTTAGGATATCAATCAATGCCTTGATAATTATCATTAACAATGGGAGGGGACGCGCGCCTCTGGGCGTTTTGAATGCTTTTAAGTGCAAAGGAGGGATTTGGGGTCTTATAGACCCCATATCTCTCCATAAGGAGTACCTGTCATTGCCTATTACTGTCACAAGGGATGTTTACATTTCTTTGTGACAGCAATAAAAGTGATCAGGAAATACATTTTTTTTAAAGGGACAGTGTAAAAAAAAAAAATATTAAAGTTTGCGCGCAGAAGCGAAAGCATTCGTAAGTCGCGCCCGCAAACAGTGTTCAAACCACACGTGAGATATCGCTGCGATCGTTAAAGCGCGAGCAATGATTCTAGATTTAAATTGGTAACCTGTAGAAATTTTTAAAGCGTCGCCTATGGTGATTTTTAGGTACCGTATTTTGTCGCCAATTGTATGAGTGTGCGCAATTATAAAGTGCGACATGTTAGGTACTTACTTGGCGTAACATCTTTCACATTATACACAAAAAAAAAATTGGTCTAACTTTACGTTTTCTTTTATTCATGAAAGTGTATTTCTTCCAAAAAAAAAAATTTGACGACCGCTGCGCAAATACAGTGTGGCAAAATATTGTAACTGAAAAAATGGATTTTTATTACAACTTACCTTTAAAATCCTTTTCTTGGAGTACATCACGGGACACAGAGCACCATAATAATGACTATCTGGGTTATACACTACCTTTAGGTGATTGGACACTGGCAACCAATAGCAAGAAAGTTCCCCCATATAACCCCTCCCATACAGGAAGTACCTCAGTTTTTCTAACAAGCAATGAAGATCCCAGAGAAGAGGGGAGGGACCTCTGTGTCCCATAATGTACTCCAAGAAAAGGATTTTACAGGTAAGCTGCATTAAAAATCCATTTTTCTTTATTGTACATCACAGGACACAATGCACTATAATAATGACTGACTATCTAGGATATCCCAAAGCAATGCCCCTGAGGGGAGAGAGACACTATTATAGAAACTGCCACCAAAGGAGGACCTACTCCGTTATTCACAATACGCGAAGGCCAAAGGCAGTATTTTCTACGATTGACATCGACCTGGTAAAAACCCTGTAGATGTATAAACCAAAGACCGAATAGTGGTCTTGTACCCCTGGGCTACCGACATCCGATGATGGATGGCCCAAGATACTCCCACACCTGGTAGAGAATCTCCCCCCAGGAAAAAAATATTTTTTTGCCATTTAAACCATAGGCATGATTGATAAACTGCCAGATCCACTGCTAAATATTCTACCTGGATGCCGCCTGCCCTTCCTGGGCTCTTCTAACAGCATAACCAGGATTCAGGACTTGTGACGACAACTCAAATAGACCCTGAGCGTCCGAACTACCTCAAGAGTAGGTAGCGATCTTTCTCCTGCCGATTGCGGGATTTAGGAGAAATATAAAAAGGCATGACTCTGTCCTGATTCAAGTGAAAAACTAGAAACCACTTTAAGCAAAAGAAAAAATGGATGAGTACGCAACATCAACTAGTGATGCGAGACCAAGAATGGCTCCTTGCATAAAAGAGCCACTAATACTGACACTCTACTGCATGAAGTGATAGAAACCACCTTCTGAGATAAAAGGACGAACAGAATCCCCTGTTCAAAAAGTAGCCCCTGCAAGGACAGTCAAGACCAATTCAAGTCCCAAGGACACAAGACTGGCGGGACTGTCCAAGTTACATACTGTATGAGGTATGAAAAAATGAGTGAGAAACAACCACCCCTGGGAAAAAATGGATAGGGACGAACCCTGAATTAACAGTACTTAAAGCGGGAGACCGGCGACCAATCTTTTTTTTTTTTTTTGGTCATTGAGACACTTTGCTAATCCCAAAATAATACTCACAGTTTGGGTGTAATATTTCCGCCTCTGTCTGTTTTCGTACTTTAGAATAACTTTAAAAATGTGATGCTGGCTGTTTCCATCTTGCTTGTGGGCATGTGAAGCCCACAAGCATTGATTTCCTGGATGCGGTGAATGCTGTTCATTCACAGCTTGTTCACAAGCATGATCATTGTTCCCGCACTGAATCTTGGGAAGCCTGATACTAGGCTCCCAGGAGACAGTGCGGCGCTGGAGAAAGGCAATAAACACGCCTACTCCCATGGGAGGAGAGACAGGAAGTGCCACAATAAAGTACAATATAAAGGTAATTACAGCGATAAAAAAAAAATTGTGCGGCATTTGAACATCTATGCAATTAACTGAAGGGGGTAAGATTAAGTTAAAAATTTGAGTGGAACACCGCTTTAAGGCCAAACTCCGTCCTTCTACCGATTGGAGAAAGAAAGAAAAAAATCCTCCCACCCACATATTTCTGCGGGTGCCACTTCCTGGCTTCACTCCAGGCAAAAAAAAATATTTTCAAGTCCTGTAACTGAAGTTCCCTGAAGCTGACAGTGTTGAGATACAGGACTCAAGACCATCAGATCCCGCTGGACTGGGAGTGTCCAAAGGAGTAACCCCCGCAAGACCTGCTATGTCTGCGTACAAAGTCCACGTGGGCTAATTCGGCCAACACACTAATATCAGTGTTACCATATGATGGATTCTTTGCAACAGATGTGGCAGAATCCTAAACAGGGAAAAAGCGTCAAATAAGGGAGAACCAGACCTTAAGGCATTACCAGTGTATGCACCACCATTGGCAGTGGGACTCTTGTCTTGGACAAACCTGTCCCAACTGTTAGAACTTGGAATCTAGTAGATTGCCCTGCAGAGTTTCCTTTGCCACTATCCTATACCTGGAATATGTATTGGCGATGGAGACCGCACTTGTACGGACAGAATGTGGTACACCTCCCTGAGTCGCATGACCTCTGGTGCCGCCCTGGTGGTTGAGAATAAATTTATATATATATAAATTTATTTATTTATATATACCGTATATACTCGAGTATAAGTCGAATTTTTCAGCACATTTTTTTGTGCTGAAAGTGCCCCCCTCGACTTATACTTGAGTCAAGCACTTTTCTGCAGCACAAAATTTAATTTTCCGAACCGACTTTGGGGCCCCATATCTCAGGGCCACTTGATGCTAGGAATCCCAAATTGGTGTGCAAACCCAGTGGAACTGGTTCCACACTATATCCAAAGCTGAAGTTCCTAGCACTAAGTGGCTCCGAGATAAGGGGCCCCAAAATCGGTTCAGAAAATGTCATTCTCTGCTGCAGAAAAGTGCTTGACATTTTCTGAACCGATTTTGGGGCCCCATATCTCAGGGCCACTTGGTGCTAGGAACCCCAAATTTGGTGTGCAAACTCACTGGAACTGGTACCATAACATATCCAAAGCTGGGGTTCCTAACACCAAGTGGCCCTGAGATACGGGGCCCCAAAACTGGTTCGGAAAATGTCATTCTCTGCTGCAGAAAAGTGCTTGACATTTTCTGAACTGATTTTTGGTGCCCTGTTTCTTGGGGCCACTTGGTGCTAGAAACCCCAGCTTTGGAAATTTTATGCTGCTAGTTCCACTGGGTTTGCACACCAAATTTGGGGTTCTTAGCACTAAGTGGCCCCGAGATACGGGGCCCCAAATTTGGTCAACTGTGTCCATCTGCAGCAATGTCATTTCGGGACCCTTTGGGTTCAGAGACCCCAAATTTTTGCTGCAGCTAGGGGGCATCTAGGAACCCTTAACTACCGAGTTTGAAGTTCAGGGGACCTATGGCTGCAAATGGGCACAGTGAGGCATGCAAATGGGCATTGTTGACCCTCTTTTCCACTTACAGTAGCTGTGCATTTCTCATCCTCGTCTTATACTCGGGTCAATAAATTTTTCCCATTTTTTTGTGGTAAATTAGGGCCTCGACTTATACTCGGAACGACTTATACTCGAGTATATGTGTGTATATATATATATATATATATATATATATATATATATATATATATATATATATATATATATATATATATATATATATATATATATATATATATATTGTCCTGGTGGCCAAAAAATTACCAGCTATTGGACAGCATTTACTCCTGTGGAGATCAATCCTACTGAACTGTAGCCAGCCTGAAGTAAACAGAGACTGGCATCAGTGATTATCTTCCAGATTCCTGAAAAGGTAGAATATCAAGCACCAGTCTTTGCCCTGCAACACCCCGGAAACGGAGCAATATGCCTGGATCCTCAAGTCCCCGACAGGGAATGAACCTCTACCAATACCTGGAGTAGGGCTGTATGAAGAGAACGTGCTTTGTCCCAAACACAGCTTCCTTCTGTAGAAATATATGAACCCCTGGAATTGACTGCTTCTTGAGAAAATATTGAGGTAAAGAGCATTGAGGTGTCTTCAGCAAGCCCAGCACTGGGGCTAGAAGCTTTGAGAATCCTCCTGAGCTGTGGCCAACCCAAAGGGGAGATTCACAAAAAAATGGCTTTCCACTGCAATTACAAAAAACGTTGATGAGCCTGGAAACAAACCGCCACATGAAACCTACCTCTTGCAGAGAGGTCATCGCTGAACCGTCTAACCTATCTGAAAACAGAAGGATGTTCAGCGAGTTGAGATCTTAAGATAGTCCTCATGTTCCTACTTGACTTTGGAACTGCCACCATTTAATTGTCTCACAATAATGAGCCCATGACTTCTGCTCCAAGAGCAAATGTAAGGCAAAGACTGCCGACTCTGTGATAGACCCCCACCCAGCAGAACCCTACCAGGTTTCTGCTGGCAAAAGATGTAACAAACCACCTCAGAGACTGCCCTAAGTCTTATTCTCAAAAAACCCAGCAGCATCAAATGCTTCCCTGACCCCCGTGGGGAATAGCTTATAGCATCTGGTATCCCCGGGCAGTCTCCCTTCTATTTGGGCAAAATATGAAAGTGTGCGTTATATTCATGCATTCCTGCAACCCATGCCAATGGAAACAGGCATTCTTGCAACAAGCAAGCATGCGTTTATGAAACTTGTTTATGCAACATGCATCTATGTAGACATGTATAAACGTGCATCTTTATGCAACCATGTATTTTTATGTGCGATCATGTATTTTTGTATGATCCAGCACCTTTATGCTAACCAGCATTGTTAGACGAATAAGCATCCTTATGCGATCAAGCAGCTTTATGTGATCAAGCAGCTCTAAGTGGTCAAGTATTCTTATGCAACCATGGGGGTTATTCACCAAGGGCAAACCCACCCCGCACCACAAATGTACCGCAAGCACACTCGGAAGTAAAGTCGCCGGAGATCCAAGAGGGATATGCAAGGAAAAAAAAAAAAAAAACAGCATTTTAACCTGCACATGACTGACAAAATCAGCAGAAATTCCCCTTGACTCACATGGGAGTCTAAGCCTCTTCCCGTCCCGACCGCGCTGTCTGCTGGGAACACACAGCTCCCAGCAGAGAGCGGGGACCACTAGGGACGCGCAGCGCGACTCGCGCATGCGCAGTAGGGAACCAGGAAGTGAAGCCGCAACGCTTCACTTCCTGATTCCCTCACCTAGGATGGCGGCGGCAGCTGCCGAGAACCGAGCGGGTTCTCGGCGTCCCCTGCCGACATCGCTGGACCCCGGGACAGGTAAGTGGCAATGTATTAAAAGTCAGCAGCTGCAGTATTTGTAGCTGCTGGCTTTTAATATTTTTTTTTTTTTGGCGGTGTGGGTGAACCCCCGCTTTAAGCAACCATGCATTCTGTGCAACCATGATCTTGTATCTCTATGCAAACATGTATAACCATGTATATTTATGCAAAACATGACAAAAACATGCATCTTTGTGCAATCATGCATTTTTGTGCAACTTTGCGGTTTTAGCAACTGTGCGTTCCAGCAACCATGTGTTTTTAGCAACCATGCTGTCTCAGCTGGTTTTGCAATCACCTGCTTAACTGAAGTTGGGTCCAACTAGACCTGCAGGATCTAGTCAAGCACTTATGCACTATACTTGAGATATGCCAAACGTGTATATTAAAACATGCATTTAAGTAACAAGCTTGCAAGCATGTATACTACGCTGCACCTGCTTATAGAGCAGTCAACTCTTCAAAGCAGGGATCTCCAAACTATGGCCCTCCAGCTGTTGCGAAACTACACATCCCATGAGGCATTGTAAAACTCTGACATTCACAGACATGACTAGCCATGATGGGAATTGTAGTTCTCGAACAACTGGAGGGCCATAGTTTGGAGACCCCTGCTTTAAAGTGAACTGCTAACCATCCAGGGGTGTTTTTAACTTTCAGTTGTACAGTCCCCCCCAGATAAGCAGTATATATGCAGCATAAAATCTTGTCTTCACATAGTTCTCCCATAGTAAGTACTCACACTTTGTTAGTATTTTTAGGCTGCTGCTATGTCTCCAGAGGCCAACTGAACCTGTTGTCAGATGGCATGGCCGCCCTTCCACTTCCTTCCTACATAAAAATAGGCCATACTGAATGAGCCTGCGTCCTCTAGTGGCTGGAGGATAAACCACAGTCCACATGAGTAAGAGTACATAGCATGATTAAACGGCACACTGCTCCCAGTGGCCACCGGGAGAACAGACAGATTTCTCTTTTTAGAAAAAAAAAAAGACTGCAAACATACCATTCCTGCTGCAGGACTCTGAACATAACAGGAGTCCAATCTTCACCCATAACGGCGAGCTTTGTCATAAAGACCTTCAGAGACTGGGTCCCCCTCAATCTGGGGTCAACTCCCCTGGACCTGTATAGCACCCTGCAGGAAAGCACCTTGGTCAGAACAAACACTGCACAGGTTTCCATCACGCAGGGTCCAGCGCTGTAAGGCTGCATTACAGGCAAAACCTCAAGAAATCTTCTCTCCTTCCCTTGAGGCTCGGGCACCATCCATATGGATCCGATCATAACGCCCTTTTACTGGGACATTAAGTTTTGAAGAGCTTCAAACAGCCATGACCATCACCTTCAAGACACTGGCAAAAAAAAAATGAGGTACTTCCTGTATGGGAGGGGTTATATGGGGGGAACTTTCTATTAGTTGGCAGTGTCCAATCACCTAAAGGAATATTATTATATATATATATATATATATATATATATATATATATATATATATATATATATATATATATATACATACACACACATACATACATACACACACAGTGCCTTGCAAAAGTATTCACCCTTCTTGGCTTTATACCTATTTTGTTATATTACAGCCTTTAGTTCAATGTTTTGCCAGAGGCTGCAACACCTAAGCACGAGGCCCCACTAACCAAACACTGCCATGAAGACCAAGGAACTCTCTAAACAAGTAAGGCACAATGTTGTTGAGAAGTACAAGTCAGGGTTAGGTTATAAAAAAAAAATCCCTGATCCCTAGGAGCACCATTAACCACTTACCCGTACGTGAACTGCCTCCCGCGGGCGGGGGGTTCGATCGGACCCCCCCCCCCCCCCCGTGCCAGCGGCAGTCGGCATTTGTCTGGGAGCGTTAAGAGGCGAGAGGGAGGCCATCCGATCGTGGCCCCCCCCTCGCGATCGCTCCCAGCCAATGGGAATCCTCCCCTGCCTGTGTGTAGTACACACAGGCAGAGGATGTGATGTCATCTCTCCTCGGCTCGGCAGTTTCCGTTCCGGCGCCGAGGAGAGAAGACATGTGAGTGCACAACACACACACACTCAGTAGAACATGCCAGGCACACATTACACCCCCGACCCCCCACCCCGATCACCCCCCAATCATCCCTCCCCCCTCCCTGTCACACTGACACCAAGCAGTATTTTTTTTTTTTTCTGATTACTGCATGGTGTCAGTTTGTGACAGTTAGAAGTGGTAGGGCAGTGAGTGTTAGCCCCCTGTAGGTCTAGGGTACCCCCCTAACCCCCCCTAATAAAGTTTTAACCCCTTGATCACCCCCTGTCGCCAGTGTCACCAAGCGATCATTTTTCTGATCGCTGTATTAGTTCGCCGTCAGCGTTTTATAGCGACAGGGACCCCCATATACTACCTAATAAATGTTTTAACCTCTTGATTGCCCCCTAGTTAACCCTTTCACCACTGATCACCGTATAACCGTTACGGGTGACGCTGGTTAGTTCGTTTATTTTTTATAGTGTCAGGGCACCCGCCGTTTATTACCGAATAAAGGTTTAGCCCCCTGATTGCCCGGCGGTGATATGCGTCGCCCCAGGCAGCGTCAGATTAGCGCCAGTACCACTAACACCCACGCATGCAGCATACGCCTCTGTTAGTGGTATAGTATCTGAACGCATCAATATCTGATCCGATCAGATCTATACTAGCGTCCCCAGCAGTTTAGGGTTCCCAAAAACGCAGTGTTAGCGGGATCAGCCCAGATACCTGCTAGCACCTGCGTTTTTCCCCTCCGCCCGGCCCAGCCCACCCAAGTGCAGTATCGATCGATCACTGTCACTTACAAAACACTAAACGCATAACTGCAGCGTTCGCAGAGTCAGGCCTGATCCCTGCGATCGCTAACAGTTTTTTTGGTAGCGTTTTGGTGAACTGGCAAGCACCAGCCCCAGGCAGCGTCAGATTAGCGCCAGTACCGCTAACACCCACGCACGCACCTTACGCCTCCCTTAGTGGTATAGTATTTGATCAATATCTGATCCGATCTATACTGGCGTCCCCAGCAGTTTAGGGTTCCCAAAAATGCAGTGTTAGCGGGATCAGCCCAGATACCTGCTAGCACCTGCGTTTTGCCCCTCCGCCCGGCCCAGCCCAGCCCACCCAAGTGCAGTATCGATCGATAGCTGTCACTTACAAAACACTAAACGCATAACTGCAGCGTTCGCAGAGTCAGGCCTGATCCCTGCGATCGCTAACAGTTTTTTTGGTAGCGTTTTGGTGAACTGGCAAGCACCAGCAGGCTAGTACACCCCGGTCGTAGTCAAACCAGCACTGCAGTAACACTTGGTGACGTGGCAAGTCCCATAAGTGCAGTTCAAGCTGGCAAGGTGGCAAGCACAAGTAGTGTCCCGCTGCCACCAAAAAGACAAACACAGGCCCGTCGTGCCCATAATGCCCTTCCTGCTGCATTTGCCAATCCTAATTGGGAACCCACCGCTTCTGCAGCGCCCGTACTTCCCCCATTCACATCCCCAACCAAATGCAGTCGGCTGTATGAGAGGCATTTTTCTTTATGTCCTCCCGAGTACCCCTACCCAGCGAACCCCCCCCAAAAAAGATGTTGTGTCTGCAGCAAGCGCGGATATAGGCGTGACACCCGCTATTATTGTCCCCCCTGTCCTGACAATCCTGGTCTTTGCATTGGTGAATGTTTTGAACGCTACCATACACTAGTTGAGTATTAGCGTAGGGTACAGCATTGCACAGACTAGGCACACTTTCACAGGGTCTCCCAAGATGCCATCGCATTTTGAGAGACCCGAACCTGGAACTGGTTACAGTTATAAAAGTTAGTTACAAAAAAAAAGTGTAAAAAACAAAAAAAAAAAAAAAAAACACATACAAAAATATAAAATAAAAAAAAAATAGTTGTCGTTTTATTGTTCTCTCTCTCTCTATTCTCTCTCTATTGTTCTGCTCTTTTTAACTGTATTCTATTCTGCAATGTTTTATTGTTATTATGTTTTATCACGTTTGCTTTTCAGGTATGCAATTTTTTATACTTTACCGTTTACTGTGCTTTATTGGTAACCATTTTTTTGTCTTCAGGTACGCAATTCACGACTTTGAATGGTTATACCAGAATGATGCCTGCAGGTTTAGGTATCATCTTGGTATCATTCTTTTCAGCCAGCGGTCGGCTTTCATGTAAAAGCAATCCTAGCGGCTAATTAGCCTCTAGACTGCTTTTACGAGCAGTGGGAGGGAATGCCACCCACCGTCTTCCGTGTTTTTCTCTGGCTCTCCTGTCTCAACAGGGAACCTGAGAATGCAGCCGGTGATTCAGCCAGCTGACCATAGAGCTGATCAGAGACCAGAGTGGCTCCAAACATCTCTATGGCCTAAGAAACCGGAAGCTACGAGCATTTTATGACTTAGACTTCGCCGGATGTAAACAGCGCCATTGGGAAATTGGGAAGCATTTTATCACACCGATCTTGGTGTGGTCAGATGCTTTGAGGGCAGAGGAGAAATCTAGGGTCTAATAGACCCCAATTTTTTCAAAAAAGAGTACCTGTCACTACCTATTGCTATGATAGGGGATATTTACATTCCCTGAGATAACAATAAAAATGATTTAAAAAAAAAAAAAAATGAAAGGAACAGTTTAACCGCTTCCCGACCGTCGCACGCCGATGTACGTCGGCAGAGCGGCACGGCTGGGCAAATGGGCGTACCTGTCCGTCCATTTGAATTTCCTGCCGTGCCATTGCGTGTGCGCCGCCGGCTGGGAGCTCCGTGAGTCGGGTCGCGGGTCCCGCGGACTCGATCGCCGCGGGGATACCCGCGATCGCCTCACGGAGTGGATGAACGGGGAGATGCCGTTGTAAACAGCATCTCCCCGTTCTGCCTAGTGACAAGTGTCACTCGATCTCTGCTCCCCGTCATCGGAGCAGAGATCAGTGACGTCACCCACACAGCCCATCCCCCTACAGTTAGTAATCACTCCCTAGGACACACTTAACCCCTCCCCGCCCCCTAGTGGTTAACCCCTTCACTGCCAGTGTCATTTACACAGTAATCCGTGCATTTTTAAATCGCACTGATCGCTGTATAAATGACAATGGTCCCAAAAATGTGTCAAAAATGTCCGACATAACGTCGCAGTCACAATAAAAATCGCTGATCGCCGCCATTACTAGTAAAAATAAAAATTAATAAAAATGCCATAAAACTATCCCCTATTTAGTAAACACTATAACGTTTGTGCAAACCAATTAATAAACGCTTATTGCGATTTTTTTTACCAAAAATATGTAGAAGAATACGATCGGCCTAAACTGAAGAAAAAAAAAAATGTTTTTTTATATATTTTTGGGGGATATTTAGAGACTTTGGGAGCCTAGCCGCGTACGGGACCCCGAAAACCAGGCACCGCCTTCAGGCTTTCTAAGGCCGTAAATTTTTGATTTCACTCTTCACTGCCTATCACAGTTTCGGAGGCCATGGAATGCCCAGGTGGCACAAACCCCCCCCCCCCCAAATGACCCCATTTTGGAAAGTAGACATCCCAAGCTATTTGCTGAGAGGTATAGTGAGTACTTTGCAGACCTCACTTTTTGTCACAAAGTTTTGAAAAAAAAAATTTTTTTCTTGTCTTTCTTTATTTTCAAAAACAAATGAGAGCTGCAAAATACTCACCATGCCTCTCAGCAAATAGCTTGGGGTGTCTACTTTCCAAAATGGGGTCATTGGGGGGGGGGGGGGGGGGTTTGTGCCACCTGGGCATTCCATGGCCTCCGAAACTGTGATAGGTAGTGAGGAGTGAAATCAAAAATTTACACCCTTAGAAATCCTAAAGGCGGTGCGCTTGGTTTTCGGGGCCCCGTACGCAGCTAGGCTCCCAAAAAGTCCCACACATGTGGTATCCCCGTACTCAGGAGAAATAGCTAACTGTATTTTGGGGTGCAATTCCACATATGCCCATGGCCTGTGTGAGCAATATATCATTTAGTGACAACTTTGTGCAAAAAAAAAAAAGAAAATTGTCACTTTCCCGCAACTTGTGTCAAAATATAAAACATTCCATGGACTCAACATGCCTCAAAGCATATAGCTTGGGGTGTCTACTTTCCAAAATGGGGTCATTTGGGGGGGGGGGGGGGGGTTTATGCCATCTGGGCATTTTATGGCCTTCAAAACTGTGATAGGTAGTGAGGAGTAAAATCAAAAATGTACGCCCTTAGAAATCCTGAAGGCAGTGATTGGTTTTCGGGGCCACGTACGCGGCTAGGCTCCCAAAAAGTTCCACACATGTGGTATCCCCATACTCAGGAGAAGCAGCTAAATGTATTTTGGGGTGCAATTCCACATATGCCCATGGCCTGTGTGAGCAATATATCATTTAGTGACAACTTTTTGTAATTTTTTTTTTTTTCATTATTCAATCACTTGGGACAAAAAAAAAAATGAATATTCAATGGGCTCAACATGCCTCTCAGCATTTTCCTTGGGGTGTCTACTTTCCAAAATGGGGTCATTTGGGGGGGGGGGGGGGTTCTGCCCTGCCATTTTAGCACCTCAAGAAACGACATAGGCAGTCATAAATTAAAGGCTGTGTAAATTCCAGAAAATGTACCCTAGTTTGTAGGCGCTATAACTTTTGCGCAAACCAATAAATATACACTTGACATTTTTTTTTACCAAAGACATGTGGCCGAATACATTTTGGCCTAAATGTATGACTAAAGTTGAGTTTATTGGATTTTTTTTTTAGAACAAAAAGTAGAAAATATCTTTTTTTTCAAAATTTTCGGTCTTTTTCTGTGTATAGCGCAAAAAATAAAAAACGGCAGAGGTGATCAAATACCATCAAAAGAAAGCTCTATTTGTGGGAAGAAAAGGACGCAAATTTTGTTTGGGTACAGCATTGCATGACTGCGCAATTAGCAGTTAAAGCGATGCAGTGCCAAATTGTAAAAAGTGCTCTGGTCAAGAAGGGGGTAAATCCTTCCGGGGCTGAAGTGGTTAAATCTATCATAACCAAATGGAAAAAACATGGCACAAAAACAAACCTGCCAAGAGACGGCCGCACACCAAAACTCACAGACTGGGTAAGGAGGGCATTAATCAGAGAGGCAGCACAAAGACATAAGGTAACCCTGGAGGAGCTGCAAAGTTCCACAGCAGAGACTGGAATATCTGTACATAGGACGACAATAAGCCGTACGCTCCATAGAGTTGGTCTTTATGGCAGAGTGGCCAGAAGAAAGCCATTACTTTCAGCAAAATACAAAATGGCACATTTTGAGGCATGTGGGAGACTCCCGAAATGTACGGAGGAAAGTGCTCTGGTCTGATGAGACTAAAATTTAACTTTTTGGCCAAGAAAACGTTATGTCTGGCGCAAACCCAACACATCACCCAAAGAACACCATCCCCACAGTGAAACGTCATGCTGTGGGGATGTTTTTCAACAGTTGGGACTGGGAAACTGCTCAGCGTTGAGGGAAAGATGGATGGTGCTAAATACCGGGATATTATTGAGCAAAACCTGTACCACTCTGTGTGTGATTTGAGGCTAGGACGGAGTTTCACCTTCCTTAGAAAATCTGTGGTCAGACCTAAAGATTGCGGTTTACAAGCGCAAACCAACCAACTTGAAGGAGCTGGATCAGTTTTGCAAGGAGGAATGGGCAAAATCCCAGTGGTAAGATGAGACAAGCTCATAGAGACTTATCCAAAGTGACTTGGAGCTGTGATAGTCGCAAAAGGTGGCTCTACAAAGTATTGACTTTAGGGGGGTGAAAAGTTATGCACATTGACTTTTTCTGTTATTTCGTCCTATTTGTTGTTTGCTTCACAATAAAAAAAAAATAAAATAAACAAAAAAAAAAAAATCTTCAAAGTTCTGTAAATTAAATGATGCCAATCCTCAAACAATCCATGTTAATTCCAGGTTGTGTGGCAACAAAACACGAAAAATGCCAATGGGGTGAATACTTTTGTCAGGCACTGTATATTATAGAACGTTTCGGGGCTTTCTAGCAAAAAATACAGATTTTAACTTGTAAGCAACAAGTGTCAGAAAAAGGCTTAGGCATGAAGGGGATAGCAAACTATATGGCATAAAGTCTAGAATAAAAATGCTCCCACATCATTGCACAAAACATAGTCAGCAATCGCATGATCCAAAATAAATTTGTAAAATAAGAAGCAATAATGCCAGAGTAAGGTTTTCTATTAAGGTAGCCTGGCTAGAGGATCTACAACAACTGGATTCAACTGCATTTGAACTGATAAAGTCCCCTCCACATCAATTATTTTATCAAGATAGGGATGGCCCTCGAATGGACAGGCATTTAATTTTAAAGAGGACCTGCAGTCTGCTCACATAATTTGTAATAAAAACATCTTTGCCATTCTGAAGCTTCCCTCCACCAACTTTGCATATTTTATATATACAGTATTCTGTACTTGCCATATATGTTGCAGAAATCTTCCTCCACTGAGTCTGGCTGCAACCATTTTAACTGTGGGCAGCTGAAGCTGCTGCCTGTTCACTTCCTGGATTTACACAAACACACACCTACAGCTCTCATTGTCCCCCTTATGACTCACCCCCCTCCCTTCCTGGCAAACTCAGGAGAGAGAGCGCTGTGCATGTCATCTTAAGCCTGGGCTTTTTTTCCCAGACAAGAAACAGGAAGTGGGCTGTATAAGGTATTTACTGGCAGAAAAAAAATGTTTTACTATCCAAAGTTAAAACAACAAAAGGGCAGAAGATTTAATAGATGGAAAGATGAAAAAATGACTAAAGTTGTGTTTTAAGTTCCAAATGTATGTAATAGAAACAAAAGAGGTCTTCTTGACAACAGAAGCCAACTCTATGCTGCCATGTAAATTCTGTATACACACATTCATCACAGTAACTTACCGGTGGTGTAGGCCTCTCAGTTTACAGCTTTCAGTCAGCATCATGGTGATTTGTACCTCAGAAGCTTGATCTAAAACATAAAAAAGTTTTTCAAAATGTGTAAAAAAGAACTGCAAAAAAAAAGATAAATAAAATAAAAAATGGCTTCAAGCATTGAGTTTGTTCAACCACATCAAGAGTTATCAGCAACTGAGCACCATTAAAGCTACCCGCAGGATAGGTTTATAACTACTTAGTCACTGAAAATATAAAGAGATTACTTGCCCTGTAAGCTATGGCATACCTTGCCAAATGGGGAAAATGGGCTTAGATATAAACTGTATTAGGAATTCTGATTCAGATCGTAGTCCCAACCCACCTGAGCAATACCGCCAGGAAGCCGTCACTGCACACCGCCAATCGTAGGCAGTGATGTATTTCCCAGCCCGCAGTGCACATACACACGCTGCCTATGATTGGTGGAGTGTAGTGACGGCTATCTGGCGGGATTGCTCCGGTGGGTTGGGACTATGATCCGAACACATGTGAGCCCATTCCTATTCCACAACATTCAATACCCAAGTGCAATATTAGTGCTTTCTCAATTTTATCGTGACTTATCCAGACATTTTATTGCCTTTGATTTGCCAAATATCAGGCATGTTCTGCAGATCACTAGAAGACAAGACAAAAGTATCCAAAAACTGTGTTTGACAGAACAGTCAGGATGGCATAACAGTTTTGAAAAAAAATGATGTAGACTATTTTATTACTATTTATTGCTTCGCCTAGGTACGGTGTAATTTGGTAAAGATTGAAAACTTGTGATAAACTGATAACCATGTCCTTTTACCTGTGTTGCCCAAAGGAACATTTTCTTTCGTGTTGTCTTTACTATGTTTCACAGGCGTTTTGTAATTTTCTTGGATTGGTATGTGAAATGAAAAGTGCTTATTTTGTGTAAAATAGGAGAAAAAAAAAACAAGACCCTAAAGCCAAATACACAAGGGCCGAATGTCAGTCGACATCAGCCGGTTCAATAAAAACCAGCCTTCGGCCTGAGTGCATGGCAGCCGGTCGGACAGAAGACAGCCGCTCGGCCAGCTTCTCTGATGAGCATGCTGGAAAAGGGCTATTGATCAGCGCTCTCGGCCAATGGCTGCGAAAGCTGATCGGAGTGTTCTGGCGGGGGCATGTCCCCCTGTCAGAACACAATAGAACAGTAGGGAAGATCGCTGTACTAACATTGGATTGTTAAGTACAGTGGCTCCGACCAGAGTTGTCAGTTTTTTCGTTCAATCCAGCTGGTGTGTACAAAGCTTAAAGGCTCAGAGATTGAAAGAGATGAAAAAGAAAAAATACTTCAACTGTCTGTCTGCCATTGCTGAGGTGTCCGTATGCAAGATTTGTTACATCACAGTGTTTTTACAAAGACGCGAGGACCTTCTATAAGAGGCTTTTTGGCTGCAGTAAACAAAGAATGGCATTTGCAGGAAGAATTTAACACAATGATGATACACACTTATTTTTGAAGTGCATTGATAAAGGCCCAATAAAATTAGCAAAAATAGGATTTTTTAAAACAGCTTACCTGTAAAATCCTTTTCTTTCGAAGGACATCACGGGACACAGAGCCACAGTAATTACTGATGGGTTATATAGGTATCACTGGTGATTGGACACTGGCACACCCTATCAGGAAGTTCAACCCCCTATATAATCCCTCCCCCTTGCAGGGATACCTCAGTTTTGTAGCCAAGCAATATAGTGTATTAGAAGAGGGGCGGGACCTCTGTGTCCCGTGATGTCCTTCGAAAGAAAAGGATTTTACAGGTAAGCTGTTTTAAAAAATCCTATTTTCTTTCTCGAACATCACGGGACACAGAGCCACAGTAATTACTGATGGGATGTCCCAGAGCAATGCTACCTGAGGGGGGGGAATCACGACCAAGTAGGGTGCAATCAGACATGAGGACCCTGTACCGCTGCCTGCAGCACACTACGCCCAAAGGCGATATCCTCATGCCTTCTCACATCCACCTGATAGAATCTGGTGAATGTATGAACTGAAGACAAGGTTGTGGCCTTGCAGATTTGAGCCATAGAGGCCCGGTGATGCACTGCCCAAGAAGCACCAATAGCCCTTGTGGAATGTGCCTTGATCTGAAACGGAGGAATCTTCTGTTTCAAACCGTAAGCTTGAATGATCAACTGTCGAATCCATTTTGAAATGGTAGCTTTTGACGCTGCCTGTCCTCTATTGGGACCCTCTGGCAGCACAAACAAGACATCCGTCTTGCGGATCTGAGTAGTTGCCCCTAGATAGGCCTTAACTGCTCTTACTACATCCAACGAATGTAGAGATCTCTCTTCCGGAGAACAGAGATCTGGAAAAAAGGAAGGTAGAACAATGTCTTGGTTTAAATGAAAATCAGAAACCACCTTCGGTAAAAAACTAGGATGAGGGCGTAGTACCACTCTGTCCTTGTGTATAATCAAATAAGGCTCCTTACAGGAAAGAGCTGCTAATTCTGATACTCTTCTAGCAGAAGAGATGGCCACCAGAAAAATTAACTTCCTTGTCAACAAGACCAAAGGAATCTGACTTATTGGTTCAAAAGGCTGTTTCTGTAACACAGCCAGGACCAAGTTCAAGTCCCAGGGGTTTAGGGGCGCTTTAACCGGAGGATTAAGACGCATCACCCCCTGCATAAAATTTCGGACCAAAGAATGCGAAGCAAGTGGCCGCTGAAATAATACTGATAAAGCAGAGACCTGGCCCTTGATGGTACTCAAGGCCAGCTTCATCTCTAATCCTAATTGTAGAAAGTCAAGGATTCTACCTATGACATATTTCCTGGGATGCCAACCTCTGGATTCACACCAGGTTATATAAGCTTTCCAGACTCTATGATAAATCATCCTGGAAGCTGGCTTCCTTGCATTAATCAAGGTAGATATGACAGGACCTGAGAGCCCATGACTCTTCAGAACGTGGGTCTCAATAGCCAAACTGTCAAATTTAGCGTTTGTAAGGCAGGATGGAACACTGGACCTTGAGATAACAGGTCTGGGCGTACTGGTAGGGTCCACGGGGGACCTACCGTCATCCTTACTATTTCTGCATACCAAGTCCTTCTGGGCCAAGCGGGGGCCACCAGAAGTACCGACTTCCTTTCCTGCCTGATCCTGCAAAGGGGTCGTGGTAATAGCAGAATAGGCGGGAATGCGTAAATCAGTGAGAACCGATGCCACGGAATCACCAACGCATCCGTCCCGCATGCAAGAGGATCTTTGTCCTTGCCACAAATCTGTCTATCTTTTTGTTGAATCGGGATGCAAAGAGATCTACATCTGGAACCCCCCATCTTTGGCATATGGCCCAAAAGACGTCGGGATGCAGAGACCATTCCCCTGGAAGTAACTGCTGGCGACTTAGATAGTCCGCCTGCCAATTCTCTATTCCCGGGATGAAAACTGCCGATATGCATGGCACATGCATCTCTGCCCAGACTAAGATCTGGTTCACCTCCTTTTGAGCAGCTCGGCTCCGGGTGCCTCCCTGATGATTGACATAAGCCACTGCTGTGGCATTGTCGGACTGGATCCTGACCGGACAACCCTGTAGCCTGATAGTCCAGGCTTTTAGAGCTAGATGTATCGCCCGGATCTCCAGAATGTTGATGGGTAAGGTCCTCTCTGTCTTGGACCATACCCCTTGGACCGCAGCCTGTTCCAGAACTGCTCCCCAACCTGACAGGCTGGGATCTGTTGTTACCACTGTCCAGGTAACCGGTAGAAAGGATTTCCCCTTCTGCAGGTTTTCGGGTATGAGCCACCATTTGAGGCTCTGACGCACCGCATGCGACAGGTGCATCGGAAAGTCTAATGCCTGAACTATCTTGTTCCAGGTCGACAGAATACGGTGTTGCAGCATTCTTGAATGAAACTGAGCATAGGGAACTGCTTCGAATGAAGACACCATCTTCCCTAGTAGCCTCATACAAAGGCAGACTGAGGGACCCTTCTTGGTCCTTACTGCCAGAATCAGCTCTCTCAAAGCAGCGATTTTTGCCTGGGGTAGAAATATTTTCTCCTGGCTTGTATCTATAATCAGACCTAAATATTCGTCTTCTTACTGGTTTTAGGAAAGACTTTTCTAAGTTGAGGATCCAACCCAGGTGTTCTAGATACCCGACTGTGGTCCTCAAGTTTCCATTCAAAGAGGCTACCGACCGGTCTATCAAGAGCAGGTCGTCTAGGTATGCTATGACAGCTATACCCTGAGCCCTTAATCTGGCCAGAGGAGGAGCCAAGATCTTTGTGAACACCCGAGGTGCAGTGGCTATCCCGAAAGGCAGAGCCACAAACTGGAAATGGCGCCCTCCTATCTCGAAGCGCAGAAACTTCTGATGAGCAGGAAAAATGGGCACATGCAGATATGCATCTCTGATGTCTATTGATGCCAGAAATTCTCCTCCCTGCAGGGTGGGAACTACTGTTCGAATTGATTCCATGCGGAAGGATTGAATCCTTAGGAATCGGTTCAGATCCCTTAAGTCCAGAATGGGCCTGACATCCCCATTTGGCTTTTGGACCGTAAAAAGGTTGGAATAGAAGCCCAATCCCTGGTCCTTTGCGGGAACTATCATAATGACCTCCTGCGACAAAAGTCGCTCTAACGCTAGAAGGAGCGACCGCTTCTTCTCTGGGTCTCTGGGAACACTTGATCTGAGGAACCGAGGAGAAGGGAATTCCTGAAACTCCAGCTTGTACCCTAAGGTTACCGTGGAGATTACCCATCTGTCCTGGAAGTCCTCCTGCCAGAGCTCTGAGAACTGTCGCAGTCTTCCCCCCACTCGAGTGAGCGGGGGCGCCCCCTCATGCAGAGGTCTTAGTGTTTTGCCTAGTAGGCTTCTTTCCCCAGGACTTCCTTTGTCTCTGGGGTTGACTCTTGTCTCTGGACCCCGATGGAGGCGGCCGTCGAGACTGCCTGGAGGCTGAAGCCCCCGGCGTTGGAGAAAGAGTCCGTTTGAAAGAGGGACGCTTACTCTTGACAGGTAAGAGTGCTTTTCCCACAAGAGATTCTCTTGATATAGTTATCCAAGTCCTCTCCAAACAACCTTGCACCACGAAATGGAAACCCAGCCAGTAGCTTCTTACATGGTGCTTCGGCTGACCAATTTTTTAACCATAGGATTCTACGTATATGCACCAACCCCAGTGAAAGACGGGAGGTTTGCACGATAGAATCTCTAATGGCGTCAACCACAAAGCATAAGGCCGCTGGAAGGTTAGCAAACCCCTGGGCCTGCTGTTCAGGTAATACTTTGATGACCTGCTTAACATGGTCTCTTAAGTATTGACAGACTCCAATCGCTGCTACTGCAGGTTGGGCCACTGATCCTGCTAAGGAGAAAACATCCTTCAATAGGGATTCCATTCTTTTATCTACAGGATCCCTGAGCATCTGAGCATTGTCTACAGGACAACTCAGGCTATTATTTACGGAGGAAATGGCGGCATCAATAGCCGGTATTCCCCACATTTTAATAAACTTTTCTTCCATCGGATAAAGTGTTGAAAACTTTCTCGGCGGAGAAAAACGTTTGTCTGGGTGATCCCACTCAGAATAAATGAGCTTTTCAAGTAAAGTATGAACAGGAAAAGCATGTGCTGCTTGGAAAGGTTTCAGTGACCCCAAAGCAGAAGAGGATTCTTTAGCAGTTTCAGGTATGGGCAACTTAAATGTGGAGCGGACCAATCCAGTAAGGATCTGCACTAAGACTTTCTGCTCTTGGGAAGTCGCAGAGGGTCCCTCTCCACCCGATTCCTCCGAAGAGGAATCATCCGTCCCATCCCGATCCTCTGAAAGGGATTCATCTCCATTATCCCAGAGCTCCTCTGTCTGAGGGTCTTGGGGAACAGAGGAAAGCCTAGTGCGTTTTCTTCCATTGAGTGAAGACGTAATCACGGCCATTAATCTTTCCTCTAGACCATTAATGGTTGAGGAAAAAACCTCTTGTGTAATATATACAGGGGCTGAAGTGCCAGAAGCAGGTGTAGCCCCTGACCCCGATGGCTCTCCCTGGCTAGCCGTCCCTGGCCCATCTTTAGGGGGGGAGGATGCTGCCGACAGGGGGCCCTCAGAACCTGAACGAGATCCCCTAGTGTTTCTGGTTCCTGGGGTGCTTGAACCTCTTCTACCCATAGTGCAAAGCAACAAGGTGTGAGGTATACAAATGAACACTGCCCGCTGAGCGATGTAGTCTGGCTAAAACCCTTGCTACCCAATGCTCAGTCTGGTGTTACTTCAGTAAATGCTGCCTAGGAGAATGCCTGTGTCCCACCTTACATGCGACCGTCAGCTCTGTGTCTCAGAAGGCTGAGTGCACCTGTACAGAGTGCCTCTAATAGCCTGCAGCTGGCCTGAGTGGGAGTCTAAGCACTCAGTGCTGACGTCCCGCCCCCCCTCCCCTCGAGTTTTGAAAAAAACAAGCGCTTTCCGTGCTGCCGACTCTCCTGTCATGCTTCTGGAGAAAGGCTGGGGATGGGGGGAGGGGAGGGAGGAAGGCTGGTAACAAGATCTGCCTGAACGGCTATCTTCAGAGATGGTGGCCATTAGGCCGCAGAGCCCGGGTGGTATAAACCACTTTCTAGACCCCTGTGGCCCCTCTCTAGCCTGGGGGGGAACATTCAAACATGAGAAATCCCCCTTTCCACCTTACCTGTTTGCAGCCTGCTTGAGATGCTGGGACATAATCAGCAATGAACACCTGAGACAGACATTCAGCATGTGTAGGTTTGTGCTCTTGGCAGCCCCCGGTGGTCACAATAGGCATAGCATGCATTTACCTTAAAAGGAGAAAAACCACTAGAACTCAAAAATTCTGTGGAATCTCCTCTTACCTTATCCAGCCGCAGGGTGCTGTTTACACAGACCCAAACTTCCTCTCACGGTGGGCTCCGTTTGAAAAAACCGTCAGAGACTGGGGCCCCCATCAGTAGGGGGATCCAACAGTTCTGGGACCGTAAAGCACCTCGCCAGAAATTAGGAAGTTTAAAGCCATTTTCTGATCTGCGGGGTCCAGCTCTCTAAAAAGAGAAGCGTTACGGGTAAAACCTCGTTTCTTCGGACACGAGGCCCGGGTACCATTCAATTCGGCCATGAAAAGACACTTTGAATGGATCCGGTTCGCCTGGCTTGCCCCAGTATAGGATCTTAGGATATTCCCTTTGGAGCTCAGCACAGGACATCTTTACACGTCCATCACCTAAGACACTGGCGTAAAAACGGAGGTATCCCTGCAAGGGGGAGGGATTATATAGGGGGTTGAACTTCCTGATAGGATGTGCCAGTGTCCAATCACCAGTGATACCTATATAACCCATCAGTAATTACTGTGGCTCTGTGTCCCGTGATGTTCGAGAAAGAAATTAGACATTTCCTTAAGGCAGATTGGCAGCCACTATACAGTTTTATCCTACTGACGCATCTGGACATACAATGTACATAATTACAGCTCACGCTGGACCCGATAAACTATATATGGTACTGTGTGCACTGTACCCCTAACAAACAGAGGTCTTTGTTTATTAGGAGCATATTTATTATTGGACATATTGTACACAGTGACAGCACAAACCCGGCACACTGTCACTGCAGGGAGTAATAAAGCAAGCAATCATTTCTCCTCCCACCCCCACGATCAGGAAATGCAGGCAGCAGAGCCACACACAGCTGCCTACTCTCTGGAAAGAGTCTATACATGTGCTTATCAGAGGGAGTCAGCCTAATGCGCAGGTCTGCAGCCAATACATTGTGACGCAAATATTCATTTATAGGGTGAAGAACCAGTGACATTTCTGGCATGAATTGCAAATTACAAATTTCTGCCACACATTGCAAATCTTCAATATAGGCACATGTTAATTGTGCGTCTGTCAAAAATGTTAGAAATATGATAGTTTATCAGTCCCATTGTGTCTATAGCAGAAGTTGAAAAAGTGTGAGATACAGCTAAAATGGTACTACCAGGCACAATTATGTGACATGATGCGAGTGTGGGCACATTATTGTGAATGGAGGTATGAACATGGTTTTGGCATGGAAACATACAGTGCATCCGGAAAGTATTCACATCGCTTCACTTTTTCCACATTTTATGTTACAAGCTTATTCCAAAATGGATTAAAGCGGTAGTAAACCCGCTGGCTTTTTTTTTTCCCCTACACCTGTAAGGGAAAAGGCATATTGAGCTAGTATGCACCGCATACTAGCTCATTATGAGATACTTACCTTAGAACGAGGCACCGGCATCTCGCCCTGTCCACGCCAAGGGAGCTGACATTTCCCCATGGCGTGTCTTCTGGGTATCGCGGCTCCGGCGCTGTGAGTGGCCGGAGCCGCGATGTCGTCACACCCGCGCATGCGCGCGGGAGACTTCTGTCCAGCAAGCTCCGGAGTTTGCCGTGCTGTCAGCCAAGAATCCCCTGTGCGCATGCGCCACTGCAGTCAGCGGCTCATTGCAAGGGGAATATCTCTTAAACCATACAGGATTAGGAGATATTTTTTTTACCTACAGGTAAGCCTTTTTATAGGCTTACCTGTAGGTAAAAGTTAAAAAAAAAAAAAAAGGTATACAACCGCTTTAAATTCATTATTTTCCTCAAAACTGAGCTCTGGTGCATCCAATTTCTACTGATTATTCTACAAATGTATCTACAACTTGATTGGAGTTCACCCGTGGCAATTTCAGTTGATTGGACATGATTTGGAAACACACACACACAGAGTGGCATCCATGATCTGTAAAATGGAAGAAGTTTGGAACCACCAGGAATCTTCCTAGAGCGGGACACCCACCAAAGTGAGCGATTAGGGGAGAAGGGCTTTAGTCAGGGAGGTGACCAAAAACTCAAAAGGTCACTCTGACAGAGCTCCAGCATTTCTCTGTGGAGAGAGGAGAACCTTCCAGAAGAACCACCCTGCAGCACTCCACCAATCAGGCATGTATGGCAGAGTGGCCAGACAGAAGCCACTCGTCAGTAAAAGGCACATGACAGCCCTCCTGGAGTCTGCCAAAAAGGCACCTGAAGGACTCTGACCATGAGAAACAAAATTTCTCTGGTCTGATTGAACAAAGAGTGAATGCTTAGGCCTGAATGGCAAGCGTCTTGTCTAGAGGAAACCAGGCACTGCTCATCACCTGGCCAATACCATCCCTACAGTGAAGTGTGGTAGTGGCAGCATCATGTTGTAGGGATGTTTTTGAGCAGCAGGAACTGGGAGACTAGTCAGGATCGAGGGAAAGATGAATACGGCAATGTACAGAGACATCCTTGATGAAAACCTGCTCCAGAGCGCTCTGGACCTCAGACTAGGGGAGGTTCATTTTCCAAAAGGTCAACAACCCTAAGCACACAGCCAAGATAACAAAGGAGTGGCTACGGGACAACAGTGTGAATATCCTTGAGTGGCCCAGCCAGAGCCCAGACTTGAACCCGATTGAACATCTCTGGAGAGATCTGAAAATGGCTGTGCATTAACGCTCCCCATCCAACCTGATGGAGCTTGAGGGGCCCTGCAAAAAAGAAGGGAGAAACTGCCCAAAAATAGGTGTGCCAAGCTTGTAGGATCATACTCAAAAAGACTTGAGGCTGTAATTGGGGCCAAAGGTGCTTCAACATAGTATTGAGCAAAGGTGGTGAATACTTATATACATGTGATGTTTTTTGTTTTTTAATAAATTGGCAAAGATTTCAAACAAACTTCTTTCATGTTGTCATTATAGGGTATTGTTTGTAAAATTTTGAGGAAAATAATGAATTTAATCAATTTTGGAAGAAGGCTGTAGAATGCAATAAGATAAAAAAAAAGTCTCACTATACAACTTCTTTAAAGGGTTTTCAAAATGAAAATAAAGCATTGTAGGTTTTACCCCTTAAACAAGAACAGGAGATGCCCAGTCACCGTTGCGTACAGAATCATGTAAATGCACAGTATGTACAACACCGACAAAAGTGCCTTATTTGACTCTAGTTTAGCTTATTTTAGAAGTGTTCATCTGTGCACATATCTGTATGAAATGAAGGATAAAGCAAACAAACTCCAGTCATTAGGTGGTTAAAAGAAATATATATGAATGAATGCATTCCACATTCAAAATCTTTTTTTCTCTAAGATCTGTATTAACTGCTGACCCCCCAGCAGGCTCACATGCCTGTCTAGTAAGAACCCTAAAACATTGCCTACAGCAGAGTAGTTTAATCCTGTCAAGTTCTACGAGATTGTGCATCCAAGTGCAGGGAACTCACATGCTCCCAGAAAAGCTTTTTCGGCCTTCTAGATTAAGCAAAAAAACATTTCAACAATTTGGTTAACACTTTGCCCAGCTAAAAGTATTTTTGTTCTAATAACTATTCATGTACTCCCCAAGGGCAGCACAAGGTAAAGAATCTTTAAACAGCTCCAACTAGCCTTTTATTTTAGATACCATTTAGTTGCCATCTAGAACAAGGCACCTATATTAAAGTCCAATGAGAAGCCATATTACCACAAGTAATCATATTGTACTCAAAGCTGTACAAAGATTCGCCCAGTCATAAGCTAGCCATAGATGGATCAAAAAAAAAGGAGAACCAATTACCCATCCACATATTCAAAGTGAATGGGGGAATTTCCCTGCTTAACCATGCAGCAAGACTTCTCAGCTGCCAGAATATCATGATCAGCACTGTAGACCATTGGCAAAAATATGCCAACAGCTCTGTTAAGGAGAAGTTGATCATTCAATCAACTCACCTGGAATGGAAACAGCTATAAACAAATTCAAATTTGGCCAATTTCTGCTGAACCAGACAAATGTCAATCCATGTATAGCTAGCTTTAGGTATATTGTAATTTATATTGACTATCACTTTTACCACTTTTGTGACATTAATACAATCAAAAATAAAAAATAATCACATCTACTAAATCACTGGGAAAAAAAATGGATTTTTAAAAACCGCTTACCTGTAAAATCCTTTTCTTGGAGTACATCACGGGACACAGAGCACCATAATGACTATTTGGGGTATACGCTTACCTTTAGGTGATTGGACACTGGCAACCAATAGTAAGACGGTTCCTCCCATATAACCCCTCCAACAACGCAAGGACCTCAGTTTTGTAGCAAGCAATGACGATCCCAGAAAGAGGGGAGGGACCTCTGTGTCCCATGATGTACTCCAAGAAAAGGATTTTACAGGTAAGCAGTTTTAAAAATCTATTTTTCTTTATCGTACATCACGGGACACAGAGCACCATAATAATGACTATGTGGGATGTCCTAAAGCAATAAAGCAGCCTGCAACGCGCTGTGGCCAAAAACAGTCTCATTTTGAGATCTCACATCCACCTGGAAAAACCTGGTGAACGTATGAACTGAAGACCAAACGGCTGCTTTGCAAACCTGAGCCATAGACACCTGCTGGCGTACTGCCCACGATGCACTAACCCCTCTAGTGGAGTGTGTTTTTAAGTCCCGGGGTGGAACCCTGCGCTTTAATCCATGTGCCTGGACAATAGTCTGGCGAATCCACCTGGATATAGATGAACTTGTTGCCGGCTGCCTTCTTTTAGGACCCTCAGGCAAGACAAAAAAAAGTCAGTTTTCCGAAAGGGAGCTGACATTTCTAAGTAAACCTAGATCGCTCTCACCACATCCAGTGAGTAAAGCGACCTTTCCTCCCTAGTTTTAGGGTTTGGAAAAAAGGAAGGTAAAATGATATCCTGATTCAAATGAAATTTGGAAACTACCTCCGGTAGAAAATCTGGACGAGGACGCATGACCACTCTGTCCTGATGAAGAACCATAAAAGGTTCTTTGCAAGAAAGGGCGGCCAATTCTGACACCCTTCTAGCTGATGTTATAGCCACTAGGAAAACTAATTTCCTGGTCAATAGGACAAAAGGAATATGCCTAATAGGTTCAAAGGGCTGACTCTGTAAGGCTGAAAGTACCAAATTTAGGTCCCAAGGACATAAAGGTGGTTTAAGCGGTGGCCTCAGGTGCGTTACTCCCTTAAAGGTTCGCACCAAAGAATGGGATGCAATTGGTCTCTGGAAAAAACGATAAGGCTGAAATCTGTCCCTTAATTGTCCCCAAGGCGAGCTGCAAGTCTACTCCTGTTTGGAGAAAGGCGAGAACTCTTCCAATCGTATACCTACGAGGGTTCCATTTCCTTTTCTCACACCAAGAAATGTATGACCTCCATACTCTGTAATAGATAGCTCTAGAAACTGAATTTCTAGCGTTTATCAAAGTGGACAAGACTGAACCCATAATACCACGGTCTTTCAATAGTCTGGTCTCAATAGCCAGGCCATCAAATTCAGCAACCGTAAAGGAGGATGGAGTATGGGCCCTTGAGACAACAAAGTCTGGGCGGCAAGGAAGAACCATCTCCTACTGCCAACTTCACAATCTCCGAGTACCATGATCTCCTGGGCCACGCTGGGGCCACTAAGATCACCGGCCTCCGTTCCTCCCGTATTCTGCATAATAAGTGCGGCAGAATTTGGATCGGAGGGAAGGCATATATCAGAATACTGATCCCAAGGAAACACTAATGCGTCTATCCCGACAGCAAGCGGATCCTTGGTCCTGGACACAAAACCTGTCCAGTTTGGCATTGAATCTGGATGCCAGCAGATCCACATCTGGGGTCCCCCAGTATTGGCAGATCTGTAGAAAAACCTCGGGATGCAGGGACTATTCCCCTGGTAACAATTTCTGGCGACTCAGGAAATCCGCCTGTCAATTGTCCACCCCCGGGATGAACACTGCCGACAGAAACGGCACGTTTTTCTGCCCAGGTTAGTATATGATTTACTTCTCTTTGGGCTGCCCAACTCCTGGTACCTCCCTCGTGGTTGATATACGCCACTACTGTGGAGTTGTCGGACTGAACTCTGACCGGAAAACCCCGCAATCTGGACGTCCAGAATCGCAGGGCCAGACGAGCTGCCCGGATCTCCAATAGATTGATGGGCAGAGTCCTTTCTGTCTGGGACCATACTCCCTGAACAGATGCTTCCTCTAGGACTGCTCCCCAGCCGAGAAGACTGGCATCCGTGGTTACCACTTTCCAGGCCACTGGTGGGAAAGACTTCCCTCTTCTTAAGTTGCTGGTTCTTAACCACCAAGAGAGGTTCAATAGAACCTGTGGAGATAGAACCATAGGATGATCCAAGGTTCGAGCAGACTTGTCCCAGGCTTTCAGGATACTGTTCTGGAACACTCTGGAGACATATGGCACTGCGCTGAAAGATGACACCATCTTGCCCAATAACCTCATGCACAGCCGAACAGAAGGTGTTGGTTCTTTTTTCACCTTCTGTACAAGTTCCACTATGGAGGCGACCTTTAAGGGCGGAAGAAACACCTTTTCTTGGGCGGTGTCCACGACCAGACCCAGATACACCAAGGCTTGGGTTGGACAAAGAGCTGACTTGTCCAAATTTAGTACCCAACCTAGGTGTTGTAAAAACCGTACTGTTCTTGACACGTTTAGAACTAGTACAGGGCGAGAGCATTCCCTTAAAAGTAGATCGTCCAGATAACCTATTATGGAGACTCCTTGAGATCTTAGCCAACACTGGGGCCAGAATCTTTGTGAAGACCCTGGGGGCCATGGCTAGACCGAAAGGCAGTGCCACAAACTGGAAATGACTGCCCTCTACAGCGAAGCGTAAGAACCTTTGGTGTGGACCGAAGATTGGCACATGAAGGTAGGCATCCTTGATATCTATGGATGCTAAATAGTCTCCCTTTCTCGGGGACCTTATTACTGAACGAACCGACTCCATGCGGAAAGATCGGACGTCTACAAAGAAGTTGAGAGCCTTGAGGTCCAAAATGGGCCTTACTTCCCCATTTGGTTTCGGCACGGTGAATAGGTTTGAGTAAAACCCCTTGAATCTTTCCTCGTGCGGGACCTTTACAATTACTCCCTGCAACAGCAGATGGTGTAAAGCTAGTAATAGGCATCTTCTTTTCTCTGGATCCGCCGGGACCTTTGAGTATAGAAAGCGGTTCGGGGGAACCTCCCGGAACTCTATCCTGTAACTGTATTTTACAGTGGAAATGACCCATCTGTCTTGAACCAGTTCTTCCCAGGCCTCCCCAAACAGCCGAAGCCTGCCCCCCACCCGTGAGAGCGGGGGCGCCCCTTCACAAGGTAGACTTGGAGTTGGGTGGCTTTTGGGTCCAGGGTTTTTTCTGACCCTGTGGTCTTTTAAACCCAGACGGCTGAGGCAGTCGATACCGCTTAGGGGAAGAGGCACCAGGCCCTGGAGGATTAGGAATTTTATAAGAGGGCTGCTTCGCATTCTTTTTAATAGGAAGCAGAGCGCTCTTTCCTCCAGAGATCTTTTGGATATATTTATCCAGATCTTCGCCAAACAGGCGCTCTCCATGAAATGGAAAAGCAGCAAGTAGTCTTTTACATGGCGTCTCAGCAGACCAGTCCTTTAGCCACAATACTCGGCGCATATTAACTGATAGTAACGCAAAACGAGACATCTGTTGGAGAGAGTCTTTTAAAGCGTTTACCGCAAAACACAAGGCATGACGGATCTCTGAAAGTTCCTCAGCAGATTCCTCCAGGCCAGGTATGTTCTTTACTATCCTCTTAAAGCGATCCTTTAGGGATTGACAAATCCCAATGGCTGCAATAGCAGGCTGAACTGCTGCACTGGCAACCGAGAAGGAGGCCTTCAATAAGGACTCTAGCTTTTTATCAGCCGGATCCTTGAAAACCTGGGCATTATCCACTGGACAGGTTAAGTTTTTATGCACAGAAGATATGGCAGCGTCTACCAAAGATGTGCTCCATTTCTTCCTAAACTTCTCCTCCATAGGGTATAAAACAGAAAACCTTTTGGGAGCTAAGTATAACCGGTCAGGATGCTCCCAGTCCGCATAAATCCCCTGCTCCAGCAACAGATGGAAGGGAAAGGCTTGGGAAATTTGTTTATGTCGCAAAGATCCCAGAGTGGAACAAGAGAGTGCAGACTCCTGAACCGGGGGTAACTTAAACCCAATTCGTACCATCTCCATTAGAGATTGGATAAACAATTTCTGGCAATGGGAGGCTGAAAGAGGCCAGAGTCCTCAGCCGAGGAATCTTCAGCCTCTCCTACCTCCTGGTCCTTCATGATCACCTTCTCTGGATCCTCTGCCCATTCTGGTTCCAGGTTACCAGGACCCATCTGGCTATAAGAGTCCTGGGGCTCTAGTGACTCACCACTTGGCCCAGGCTGGGGGGGGGGGGGGGGGGGATCTATTACGCTTCCTTCACCCCTGTGTTACAGAGGCAATCATGCCAGCTATTTTGCCTTCAAGACCCGCTAAGGCAGATGCCAAATCATCCTTTGTAACATAAGCCGAGGCAGGTACATTGGTAGTGGCTACTATGCCTGACAAGTGCAATGGCTCAGGCAGGTCAGAAACCACAGGTCCTTCAGTAGAAACTGAGGCTGCATCAATATGGGGTTGGTCTCCTGCCCCTGGGCTTGCCTTGTTCCCTGTTCCTCGTTTTTTGGAAGACATGCTTGACACACGAGAGATAGTCAAGGAGTACTCCCCACAAATTACAACCAGTCTTTAACCTGTTACCGTAGTGTCCAAGACCATCCGACTCACATGCCCACCATTCGCTCTGCCTCCTCCACGCGCACGCCAGGAGCTGCATGCTTAAAAAGCCCTAGCATGGAAGCGAGCGCGCGAATCAGTGGCCGGCGACCCGCCCACGCCGTCCTGACGCACGCGGCGTGGACCGCAGCGGCACACACGCACACCAGCAGCGCACTCACACGTCCGCGGCGAGCGCAGTGGACACGCGGCGCGCATGCGCACTCGCACGCCAATTTTTAAAAAATGCGCGCCAACCGGCCTCTGTAACCCCAGACACTGGATCAAGGCTGCTCTGGCAAAAAAAAAAAAAAAAAAAAAAAAAAAAAGGGGGGGGAAATACATATCTGTAAATATAAGAACCCCAAAGGGGAGTACTCACCATCCCATGCAGCAGGGCCTGTCTTGCCAGGTCCAATCATCCCCCATCACGGTGGGTAGCGCCTCTAGGGACCTTCAGGGACCAGGTCCCCCATATATTGGGGTCCACACCCCTGGACATGTAAAGCACCCTTTGTGGTTTCCTTGGGCAAAGTAGACCAGGAATACCAACTTTAACAAGGGTCCAGCGCCTAAATAGGACACATTACAAGCAACACCTCGTTCTTGAGCCGAGGTTCGGGTACCATCCACTTTAGCTATAGTAAGCCATCCGAATGGATCCAATTATAACGTCCTCAGTGGGACATTCTTTAAAGAAACTGAAGAGCGTCAATATCTGTGACCATCACCTTCAAGACACTGGCGAAAGAAACTGAGGTCCTTCCGGTGTGGGAGGGATTATATGGGAGGAACCGTCTTACTATTGGTTGCCAGTGTCCAATCACCTAAAGGTAAGCGTATAACCCACAGTCATTATTATGGTGCTCTGTGTCCCGTGATGTACGATAAAGAAATGGTCTAAATGAATGGTTGGCACAATGCAACACAATTTTCTAACCATTTATGGCTGTATTGTACATTCATTCCCAAGTTCTACCATTAAGGTGCTAGCAAAGGATGCATTCTGTCTAATTCAGTTCTGTTGCAGTATTTTTAACCACAAGCTTCTAAACTGAAGAAACAAAAATGTGATGTGTAAGCCAATAAAAACAGAGTACATTTTGTGTTTTGTTACTGACATACTTATCTTACATTATCTTACTACTTTAGGTACATTTGCAAACCAGGTCCATATAACGCTCAACAGCCAAGTTCCCTACAAACATCTGTTTTGCTTACATAGCAATCATCGTAAAAAAGAGGGTTGTATGCTCAGTGTTGCAATGGCATTTCCCACTTGTCATCCTTCATAAGATTCTTATTGTACCTTAATGCACATGCTAAGACAACTTTAAAACTGGAACAGCAAAAGAAAGTCTTTGATCTTCAATAAAAGAAAAGCACAAGAACGAGCAAGCAACAAGTAGAGTCACTAAAGTGCATCTCAAGAGAACAGCTAAAAGACATAATAGAGTACATCTAATTTCAAGATCATTTGTAGAGGCATTTGCACAAATGGTTTGAGCTCTAACCACAAATAAATAGATTGCACATTAACTGCAAAAGAACAATGTGGCATGTCAGATTCAGGGACCAAAATACATGAAACGCATGAAAGCCAATGCAACTAACTAGTAATGTTAAAGCGGTTTATATACCTTAATGCATAAAATGCAAGAAAAAAAACAAACAAAACAAAAAGAAAACTTTTGCTCTTAGATCTACCAATAATAAACTTTGTAAAGCAATGGGCAAAAGAGAAAGCATAACTAGTCCTTTTTTCCGGCACCCATGGCTTAACTTCAACTGGTATGCAATTGATAAGCAAAAATATGTCACTCTCAACACTTTACTTTGCCATTGTTTCCTAGTGGCTGGAGTGAAGCGGCAAGATTTATTATTGTTGGATTGTGGAGCGTAGACTGACATTTTGCAAGATTATATTAGGAAACACAAATCTTATCAGAGTGTACAGATCCAGCATCCGTATTGTATTTTCTTAATATTATTTCCTTCTGTTTCTCCACACAAGCAAAGCTGCTATTCTGCAAATATACAATGCACTATAATTCACTTCGAAGAGCAACTTAAAAAATAAATAAAAAATTAAGTTTGGGAAAAGCAAGAACGAATGGACGAATATACAAAAACAGAGAAAATAAAATGTTTCCAAAAAAGGGAATGAGGTGGCAAAAGAAAAAAAAAAGTGACCCACCCAACAAACGTTCATACTCACAGCAAAGGAACGGAAAGACAAAATCTCTGAGGAACACAAAATAACTGGATTCTTTAAATAATATGTCATGACAAGCAAAAGGTCAAAAGTTACATTTTATCTAATAAAATGTGTGTTGTGCTCTATGTATAGTCCATACATTGGGGTTTGCACAATAAATGCTGCTCATTTTAGCTTTGGTTTTGTAATACATCGGACCATACACTATGCCATTTACACATATGCATCACTAGGGATGAGTTCTGTTTGAGCATCACCAACAATATCTGCAAAGTTAAAGTGGTAGTAAAGGCAGTATTTTTATATGTCTTTACCTACAGCTAAGCTTATAATAAAGCTTAGCTGTAGGTAAAACGAATGCCTCCAAAACGTGCACCGTTTAGGATATATTCTAGCGAGTAGCAGCCGGTGACGTCACTGGCGCATGCGCTCTGAAGAACTGGCATACACGTGCCGTTCCTTTAGAGCTGTGTGCCGTGGGAGGGACATCCTTGCAGCTCGGCTAGCTAGATGGCAGAAGTCCACAAACCCGAAAGGAAGATGGAAGCCTCTGCAGCAGTGACAGCGCACTGCTGGAGGGCTTTATTTTAAGGTAAGCCTTTCATAACGTGTTGGTATGCACTGCATACTAGCACATTATGATATTGCATTGCAGAGGGAAACTTTTTCTTCACAATAGTTTACCACCATTTAAGAGGTTTAGGAGAATTTGGTAGGAAATTAGTTCAATCTCCCATTTCCTTACAAATGACTGGCAACAGAGCAGGCAGGGTAATCCCAACTCACATGGCTATGAGAGGTTTAGCAAGCAAAAGTGGAACTTCACTCTCTCAATCAACATTGACTAATTTTTAATCCTTATGCTGCTAGCATTGGTAATAGAAAGAAAGGTATATTATACTTTAGTCGTTTTGACTTTTTTTTTTTACACGATTGTTCAGTTACTTGCCTAGGCAAATGTCATCATGCATCCCAGGAGTCTTCAGGAGCAAAGGAAGGGCTTTCTCAGCTAAGCACACCCTCCTGCCTGCATGCCTGAGATAAGGGCAGATGGATTCCAGGAAGTAAATGCTACAGGAATCATCTGCCCTTACTCGAGATGGCCACAGCCAGAAATGATAGGGGGCGTTTTTTAAAGTGATTTCTCAACAAAATAAAGCATGGACATGGATGGATGAGCTTGCTTTGAATATAAAAAATTAATTAAATAGTGTTTTTGTTTAGTGTGGCCAGGTGCAGCACAGTTCCACTTAAAGCACACAGTTCTGGCACTGGCATGTGATTTCTTTATACTGAGACATAGAATTGCTTATACAAAGCGTATATTGTGCACTACTGCGTATTCCCCCTCTGCCTGGATTGATTTACTGGAGTAAGGGGACCACCACCTAACCAGGGCTCAGTAAAGCCGGCTGTGAAGCCCAAAAAAAGGCTTTTGATGATGACACATTGGGGTTGATTTACTAAAACTGGAGAGTGCAAAATCTGGTGCAGCTCTACATAGAAACCAATCAGCTTCCAGGGTTTTTTTTTTGTCAAAGCATAATTGAACAAGCTGAAGTTACAAGCACTCTCCAATTTGAGTAAATCAACCCCTGTGTGTCGTTGGAATCAATCTTAAGAAACTCAAAAGGTTGTTGGTGTAAGCTACCACGCCAGAATTGACAGTGTATTTAAACCACAGCTGAAGTAGGGAGGTGGTGTAAGCCGATGAGCCATTAGAAGGTCATGTCCAATTGTGACAAAGACTCACCTGCTGCAGGGACTACTCTGGATGTTTTTCCCACTGGGTATGGCTGTTGTGGATGGTGCTGATCAACATTTAAAAGTCAATGTCATCAAGCATGGAGAGTAGCGACACGTTATTATCACCTTACTGCTGCCATTGTGCATGTGCCAAGTATTTGAGCCATTGTGACATCAGGAAGTAGGTGAGGTTCAGGAAACGCTTAAAAAATGCTGTTTGAACGCATCCCTCATCCTTGAAAACGGTATTAAGCCCAAAACCAAAAAATGTAACACATTGCAGCTTAGAAATCATTAGATATGGTGTTTTGCAATAGCTCTTTTCTTAAAGGAGTTGTAAACCCTCCAGGTTTTTCACCTTAATGCATTCTATGCATTAAGGTGAAAAACCTTCTGTGCTGCAGCCGCCCCCCAGAGCCTCCAATTTTCCTACCTTAACCCGATTGTTCCAGCGATGGGGATGAGCACAGCAGCTCCAGACGCTGTCTCGGGTCCTTATTGGATAGATTGATCTCGGCAGGGCGGAGTCTTGCTTTTTGCATCACCGGATGCAGCAGCAGGACTCGGGAGCGCGCCCGGTATTGACAGGTACCCGCTCCCACCTCCGGCACAGTTGGCACCCCCCTCAGCCGGCCTATTCAAAAGCGCAGCATGCTTTACAAATGCACAGTAGGAAACCGTCCAGTTTCCCTTAGTCAAGATGGTGGCACCAGCCCCCGATTGAAAAATCGGCTCTGGTGAGGACAACGCTGGATTCCTGGCCAGGTAAGTGCGCTAATATTAAAAGTCAGCAGCTACAGTATTTGGAGCGTGGCGCTCCTCTTTAAGTCTGAACTGCAGCAAAAACTTTTTAAGCAGTTACAGCAAACCGTTTTTCTTTTTAGGATAAAGGTTTTAAATAAAATTCAGACAGATCCATACATCAAACTTCACAAGGACTCACTAAAATAGTAAACACTGCCATTACTGAAAAGGTTATAAATAAAAAAAGTCAATAACTTATTTGCTAAAGGAGGTACACAAAAACAGCCAAAACCCTCAGGAAAGCTGATGGTTGCTTCAATGGGGAGCATCACTAACGGATCAGCATTGTATACTGCCAAATTTTTACAACCACTAGTGTTAGGTCTGCCATCATATGTGCGCAATTCCGGGAGACTATCGGAGACCCCATAGTCCCACAGATGGGAATCTAGCCATTTTTGTCTTTCACTAGACATGAGCTCCCTCAATACCTCCATTCTTCACACAGTGAGCCTATCAGTATTATAGTCAAGCAGATTTCATCTGGAAATGTACAAAGTTCTGCCCATAATTATTTTAAAATTTGAGAATACCTGTTAACTAAAAACTAAAGGCATGATGATTGCTGCAAAGTTTGTACTCAATTATGCCAACTTAGCTATGGGTATGTGGGAATACCGTTATCTACATAATCCCTTCGTCCGGCACACTGTGTACTTTGAAAGGCTATATTAATGACATTTTCAGTCATCTGGGACGGCCCCTTATCCTCTATAGAATACTTTGTGGAATATTGCAACAACAATATGTTTGGCTTCTCTTTCAATCATGTTTCTGAAAGATTCGTTCCTGTGCCTTCATCTTGTATTTTCTTCCCAAAGTGATAAAATTACATCCATCACTCAATTTTAAACCCACTTCAGGAAACTCATAGGTATATGCAAAGAGTTGCCATCATGCCAACGTGGAAGAAACATGTGCCGAACAGCCAATTTTGCAGGCATCGGAACAATTGCTCTGCAAATTAGGACAACGTTATGAATGGCCAATTTTTGAAGAAAATTCTTCTGGATAAAGGGTATCCCACAAATCTAGGAGCTGAAGCTTATTGTTTTTATTGGCTATTTTAGGCCAAAAAGCACATGAGGTTCATCACAACTTCACAGGGATCATATGGTCATGGAAAGAAAGTTTCTAAAACACTGGGCCATTCTCCTACAGGATGCACCATTAGGAACCCACTTGCCATTGAAGCCCAAATTTGCGTACCATAAAGCCTCTAATCCTACAAGTAAAATTACCCGGAACAAGTTGACTAAAGAAAATAAACCATTGCTCCAAGGGTTACATTTATTTTGAGAATCTAGTGGGGATGTTTCATTGCAAGAAAAAACCCTGCCTAACTTGTCAGTTTGTTAGGCATGGGCAAAAGAGGTTCACAGCCAAACAGCAAAAAATTCTGAATAAAGAATTTTACAACTGTTCCACCAATTACATGGTTCATTGCATTAGTTGTCCCTCTGGGCTGCTATATATTGGGAGGACCATTCGCACCTAATGTGCAAGATTCGGGGAACATAGCAGATTCACAGTACAAGGGGATGTGGAACACAGTGTTCCTAATCATTTTACTGAAAACTATGACAAATTGACTAAAGATCTACAAGTCTCTACCAAGATAACCTTCACCAATATGGCGGCCCCACTTTTAGCTGTTTAAAAATGGCACCTGGAGTTTTCGTTTTTGCCCCTTACTAATATGGCGGCTACACTGGGTAATAAAGAGGGCTGCAGTAGCACAGTAGAAGCCTGATTTTGGCATTTGTATGCATCGAGAACCTCACACGGAGCAATGACCTGTTGCGCCCAACAAAGAGGAAGCTGCAAGCCATAAAAATAGAGATCAATAAACAGAAAAGGTCTTAAGCTCAATGTACACGGGATGTTTTACAACCTTTCCTGAACGCTTTAACTTGGCAGATATTTTTCCCCCCAAATAGTTAAAAAAAATTAAAACCGCCTGTAAACGAAACACAGCTAAACACGAGTTACCGTGTTAACAAGCTGTTACAGGCGTTTGGTGTTTCAAATGCCTCTGAACATCCGTCCTGAAAGCATTTTTTTTGCTTTCCAAAGATGCTTCTAAAATCAACTGCCTAGAAACGACCCCGTTTACATGTACTGATAAGATAACAGAGAAGAGTTCGGGGGCAGCCCAACTGCTCCCAAGGATGAGCTCAGGCATGTTCGCAAACAGCACATGCAGAGCCCGCCAGGAAGTCGCACTGCGGAGCGCCAATCACAAGCGGAGAGATTGGGAAATGTCTCACTGCCTGCGATTAGCGATGTGCAGTGCTGACTTCCTGGCGGCTCTGCATGTGCCGTTTGCGAACATGCCTGAGCTCATCCTTACTCCTAAGGCCTCATGAACACTTCTGCTGCTAAACGGACGTTTAGGAGCAGTTGGGTATTTTTTTCAACTGTTCCTGAACTCTCCTCTGTGTTATCTTATCAGTACATGTACACAGGGTCATTTACAGTAGTTTCTAGGCAGTTGAGTTTTTTTGGAACACAAAAAAATGGGTTCAGAAGCTGATTTTAGAGGCATTTCAAGCGCCAAATGCGGCAACTGGCCGAATGTGAATGCAGCAAAACAGCCGTTTTAAATGTGGGTTACCATCTGTCAAGTTAAATCATTCAGGAGAGGTTGTAAAAACGCCCCGCGTACATGAAGCCTAAACGTCCGTTTAGCAGCAGCAGTGTACATGAAGCCTAATTCCCTTGACAGGCACTTAAAATAGTGTGTGTTTTGAAAAACAGATTTAATTACATTTTATTTATTGTTTTGATCTAAACACCTACAGGTTTTCCCTTTTTGCAGCACATATCCCCACAGTCTGTCAAAAGGACCAGTAGGAATTCAGAAGATTTATCCAAATATAGCTGGAGGTGTGCAAAAACATCCAACTGCTGAACATGCATGGAGCATATTAATTCGCAGCCTGGTCCCAACATTCTTTATTCATGTCCCGTCCTCTGTACACATAAAAGTTATGAAAATTAGTAGAATTCAAAACCACTTGCCAGCAAAATGTATCACAGAAACAGCCTGACAATTAACACATAGGAATGAGGTAATTTGCGAGTACCTATGGGGGACTATGCATGGTTCCTTGCAATTAGCTGCAAGCAGGAAGCTCCACTGAAAGCATTGGGAGCCGGAAAGTGGCTGCCGTTATTCACATGTAACCTCTCATGCAGCAACTGCCTGCAGAACCTCAGCCCTGGATGCAGTCCGTCTGCATCCAGGCCCTATCATCCATGGGCAATCACTGCACGAGCAATGTGAATGGAGCCTAATTATACATGTAGCCTTCGCGTGCACAGCAGAAGATATTCAAGTTAAATCCTTTCCCCTGGTATAGTCTATGTTCTACATACTGCTTAGGATTCCTTAGCACTACCCAAAGAGGTTTGATTTATAGACACTGTACGCAAAGGATAAGAAGGTAACCGAGCTATTAAATAGCATGTAAAGCCCTCATGTTGTAAAGCACTGTGCAAACTGTTGGCGCTATATAAATCCTGCATAATAATAATAAAGCCAAATTTATTTAAGTTTTGTATAGAGCAGGTAAGAGTTAAGATCCCTATCAGGTTATTTTTTGTTGCCCAAGTTCCCCTGTAATGTACAAGTCATTTTTTCCCCTTTTGTACAGTATAGGGCCCAGACCTCTAAATTATTAGGAATGAGCTATATGCAATTTCCTTCAGGTTCCTGCACACTGGCAAAGGAGAAGGTTGCAAGGACATCCCCCTACACACCACCCTCTCCCTCCTGGCTAGCCTCAGTTTTCTAGCTTGGAGTCAGTCAAAAATCCTATTTTCAGAGTTTACAGATCCAGAATGGGTCGAACCTCTTCATTCGAATCTGGAACCATAAATAGGTTTGAGAAGAAGCCCTGAAAACATTCTCCTGTGGGTACAGGAGTAATGACTTCTTGTTCCAAGAGCTGTTGGACAGCAGCAACCACTCCACCTGCTGTGATGGGGAAGGAGACAAGGTAGAGAGTGAAGTGGGTTGGAGGCAGAGTCCAAAATTTTATCTCGTAGCCCCTGGAAGTGGCACTCCGGACTCAGGTATCTAAGATTTTCTGGGGCCAGAAGGCCCATTCGGGGATGTAGAGCACACCATTGATGATGGCTAACAAGCCTGAAACTGCTTTATGCATGCGTCTACAGTATGCGTACTGTAAAGCAAAAGTTCTGGATGGACAGTTGGCCCAGAGTCATAAAAGGAATGATGTGCATTGCTCTGCCCAGTAAAATAAAATGAGAAAAACAATTTTTTGGACTTGATGAACTTTACCATGCAAATACCCTTTGTTTTAAATATGTTCACCTTTTGAACATCATATATGCTGAATTTAGGGTTAAACATAAAACACATACAGCACACCCCCCTTCCCTGTGACAGAGCAGGCTGAGGTCCTTCTCCTCCACAAGCCACATTTTAAAATAGGCCCAGCTCCATCTGCACAGCAGCGTCTTATTCACAGCGATCTGTAAATGAATGAACTATAAGTCCTGTCTAGACTTGTAGTTTCTATGGACTAAGCATGCTGATCAGCGCACTCATAGCCCATTCATACTCCCTCCAGCTTTCAAACTGAAAGCCCCTACAGAGATAAGGGCAGAAAGCTGGAGGAAGGGTGTGCAGGACTTTGACACAGCATCTGTGATCCACTGGTCTCGAGTGCAATAAATTGCAGGCTCCTTTTAACCTGCAAAAATATGTGCAAAAAAATAGACATGAGGCAGGCCCAAGTAGTCCACCAAGGTGGCTGGTTACGATTTGCAGTGGTTCCCAGTGCAATCTGCAGGTTGAGAGACAATCCAAAAAAACACTGGTTCCCATCTTTCAACATCTGGTGCCAGCATAGTACCTCTAAAATGTAAGACTTGTAGACGCCCAATCATGATCAGTTCTTTAAGGACTGGCTGCAATTTAAAATTCTGTTTACGTTTGCTAGGATATAATTATTCCCGCTGTACTATATTATGTGAGATTGAAGCAATCAAAGTTCTTTGGCATGATACAGGCAGTGTGCAACTATGGATTACTCCAACACAAAACAGTATGAAGTTAAAATGAACTCAAACTTCGGTTCAGCAAAATATCTCTCCCTAAAACCAAGAATAGAATTTAATGTTCCTCTGGCTAAACTTCTGACAGTGCCAAACAGCTACAAGTCACGCTCCCACTCTGACACAGCCCAGAAATCCAGACCCTTAGCAGCTTTTGCAATTCTGTACAAAAAGCTGGTTGTAGCCCTGCTGCCAAAAAAGACCTCAGTTTTCAGCTTTTAGTAATTCATTGAAAGCAGAGAAACCAAAGAAAAGTAAATATGCCAGGAAAAAACACTGCCCTTGGCATGTTTTCAAGTTCACTTATATTGACACAATTTGGATTAACTTATGTGCATGGCAAGCATTTAAAGACCATAGTTATACAAAGACTTTACATTCTGGCTGAACTTCTAACTTGGAAAAGGGCGAAGAAAAAATGAAAGTTACCCTAAAGGCTCAAGGTTTTCTTTTTACCTTCATGCATGAAGGTAAAAATCCTTCTCTGTGCAGCAACAGACCCCCCCCCCCCAAAAACTTACCTGAGCCCCATCACGATCCAGCAATGTGCACAACAGCCTTGGCTGAAGGCGTGAGAGTCTGGGGACTCTCACTCCTCATTGGAGGAGGCAGCAGGGGGAGACATTAGCCAGTGAGGAGAGCGAGGGGTGGGGCCAATCCGCGGCGCTGTGTAAATTGACACAGAACAGCAGCTCAGGAGTGAGCCAGCTTGGGTGCCCCCACATCAAACTGCTTGCTGTGGGGGCACTTGGCATAAGGGAGGGGCCAGGATCACCAGTGGGCGACCTGAGCTGCTCTGTGCAAAACCACTGCATAGAGCAGGTAAGTATAACATGTTTGTTTTTTAAAAAACAACAAGCCTTTAATATCACTATACGCACTATAAGACAATGCAAGATCTGGGAATGTGAGATCTTAATGACTATTTTAGAAAAAGATTATTAGTCACCAACTCTTAAAAAAAAAAATCTGGTAACACTAATTCAATCATATTTTTTTTTTTTTTTTGGAAGATAGATAACACCGGCCTTGTACTCTGTTTTTCTAAAAGTCCATCTTTTGGCAAGAGTCACAAAAAAGCCTAAATGGTGCCATCTTTCGTAAAACTGCGTACTGGTCATCTACAACAGAGCCACACATGGATGACTTACCTTTCACAGTTTTTACAAACACTGGTTTCTCTTTGCTGGGATCCTTATCGTCTACTAGGATACCATGGAAGATTCGACCAAATGTTCCTATGTACAAAAGACAAACAAAAAAAAAAAAACTGCATAAGCAGGCGAGTTTTCACCATCAGCAGAAAGACTCTAGGACGAAGCAAAAAAACAAAAAACAAAACACACATTAGCATGTATAAAGCAGGAACCTAGAGGTGCCCCCACACACCTGCAGCAGTTACAAAGGGCCTGCCCGAATGCTAGGATGTTCTCATAGGCAAAGCTCCGACAGCTCCAGTTAGTATTGGTCCTTGCCACCAAGTCTTGCCATCAGACATTTCTACTGACCCATCACAGTGATGGGCTACCTTACTAGCCTACAGAAATATGCAGGAGGCAAGAAGGGGCGAGCAATCGTCAGCACAATTGGGAATTGCAGAAGCTTAGCACATTAGAATGGCCTGGAATAACAGCAGGAGTGTTGATGTTTCTTTCTGCGGGTTTATGCTACATTTCAAACCTGCAGGATTAGTTTTGTTTCTGTTCCATAGACTGTCTCTTGACAGATGACCTGCAGCAATCATAAAACCTAATTTAATATGCTGTATTTTCAAAGTCAAACCACTGTTAAGCACCAACCAGGTCAGTGTCATTTGACAGAAAGGACTGTGCTATTTGGTACTTTAGAATAATGGATGCCTAAATAACCTTCCTTAGGCTGTTTGTCATACCTTTAGTATCATGCGTAAGTAGACTAGTTAAAAACAAGCTGAGACTTAGCCTTACCATAAAGACGTCATAGTTGATAAATGATTTTATGGTAAAGCAAACCTTGGATTAAAACATGGATTCCTTGCGTAATTTGACAAGGAGACAATAGCGTAATAGGTATTAATTCCCTTTCAGTGGAACGAAAAAATGTTACATACAGAATGTTTTTGTTTTTAAACAGTATTTCACAAGGAAAAAAGAACAAATATCTACCATTTGAAGTTATCCTAATTTTTTTCTTTGGGCTGATGCTCTTATCACACTGCAATGCAAAAGCCATACAGATATATGCACACTGCTACATCACAGAAACACAACTGGATACAAAAAGCAAACCCTAAAAAATAATAGCTAAAACCAATTACTTAAAGTGGCTGTAAACACCTACAAACCAGTGAAGTGACATGCCTCAGATACACAGAGATTTAAAAAAATATAAAAATTTTTACATAAAATCCCACACAAAGCCATTTGTCCCGTACAGCCTTTACCAACACAGATTAAGGTCAGCCATAGATGGTTCAAATTGCGGCTGTTAATCCATCAACTTGGGTACAACCAGCCTGCCAGTTTTTTTTTAGTTGAATTGCTAGTGGCCGCTATAGCCTCTAGCAATAATCACGGTCTTCAATGTTTCGGTAGGAGAAATTCCCCTGTCAGCACTGACTGTCAGAAAATAAATTTGCACCATCTATGGCCTGCCTAACACAGAATCTTTCAGCAGCATAAAGCAGGGGGTGGGGGGTCTGAATTCAAACGCTGCCCAGTTAAAGGAGAAAACTTTGAACATGATTGGTGGGAAGGGACACACCCCCTTTTACACACTACACAGAAAACATGCACAGCTGTGGCTGTTAATCGCAGTCTGTGTGCTGGGGATCTCCCTGTCATCTTTTTTTCTCCTGGTGTTTGGGAAAAGCTGTCAGAAGTGATTCATGCTGATAACAGAGGAAACAAGCAGAGGAAAAAGATACCCAAAGCTTTGGAGAGAGGCAAATGCACAGTATAGAAGAACGTGCTTTGTTCATATTTCATGTCTGAGGTTTACAACCACTTTAAAAGTAGATTGGGGTGTTCTGGAGGGGGGGGGGGCGTCCCCCTGTCAGGACACAACAGCTCAGTGCGAAAGATCGCTGGACTAACCTCGCATGGCTAATACAGCAGCTCCCAACCTGCGGGGTTGCACAAAAAAAAAAAAATGTAGTGTGTACCTGGCTTTAACCCTTTCGCTGCCAGGCCCTGTGCTCCATTTTGTACACTCAGGTTGCCAGACCTATTTTGCATATCTTCCTTTGCTTTTTTTATTTTTCACTTATAGCTTTCAGAGTTTGTAGACCCCTCAAACCATATATTTTCTGAAAGCACATGGCCAGTAGAATAAAAAAGGTGCTACTGATTTTTAAGGTCTCCCAATATTTGCGAAAATTTTTATCAAAACAATATTTTTGCTAAAAATCCACTAAAATCATTAGCAGATAAAAACGCAGCAATTTTTTAAAAAATTCCTACTAAATATAAAAGCTTAACCTGTATTGAGTTAATAAATAACAAAAGTTTGTAACTTTTAAATTGCGCCTTTTTGCGAAATGGTGAAAAATCGAACACACGCAAAAGTGTAAATATCCAAATTTCTCTAAAAATCTGAAGGTTTTTATATTTTTCCCTTACAGCTTTCAGAATTTGTGAAAGACCCCAAAACCATATATTTTCTGAAAGCATATGACCTCTAGAACAAGAAGGTGCTACTGATTTTTTAGGCCCCGCTGTATTTAGGCAAATGTTTATCAAAACAAAGCAATCGCAAAAACAACAATAAAACCATTATTATTAGCTACTTTTACAAAATTCCTGCTAAATCCCTACTAAATATAAAAGCTTAACCTGTAAGGAGTCAATAAATACAATTTTTTCATTTTTACATTGCACCTTTTTGCAAAATGGTGAAAAGCGAACGTACGCAAAAATGTAAACATCCAAATTTCTCTAAAAATCTGAAGGTTTTTATTTTTCCCTTACGGCTTTCAGAATTTTTGAAAGACCACCCCACCCCCAACCATCTATTTTCTGAAAGCATATGACCTCTAGAATAAAAAAAAAAAAAAAAAAAAAAAAAGATGCTATTGATTTTTAAGGCCCCGCGTTATTTATCAGTGTTTATCAAAACAATATTGTCGCTATAGATACACTAAAACCATTAAACGCACGATTTTACAAAATTTCTGCCAAATTCCTACTAAATATAAAAGCTTATACTGTGTTGAGTCAATAAATAACAAATATTTGTAAATTTAAAATTTCACCTTTTTTGCAAAATGGCGAAAATCAAGCGTACGCAAAAATGTCTCAAATTTTGGATGTTTTCATTTATCACTTATAGCTTTCAGATTTTGAAAAAGACCCCCCAAACCATATATTTTCTGAAAGCACATCACCCGTAGAATAAAAAGTAGGTGCTACTAATTTTTTTTAGCCCCACAATACTTGCGCAAATGTTTATCAGATCACTATTTTCACTGAAGAAAAGCTAAAAATAAATAAAATCCTTATTTGCACATAAAACCACAACATAACTTACAAAATTTCAGCTAAATTCATACTAAGGCCCTACTCAATGGGGTGTGCTACATCATACGCCCATGGAGGGCTGTATTTACCCGCAAAGAACACCTGTGCAATCCTGTGCAGCCGCTGTGTGCCAATTGACATAAAAAAGATTGCCTGCATGGAACACCCTTGCATTCCTGTGCAGCTAAACATGGCCTTGCTGTAGTATACCCCCACGTGAACAAGATCTTTGGTCTTGTTTAGACTTGCAGTTGGGGGCGGCAAAAATGCGCGGTTAAGCTGCCCCTAAAGAGGAGCTCCAGTCTCCCCCCCAAAAAATGTAAAAAGTCAGCAGCTATACAAATACTGTAGATGCTGACGTTTAAGGACTCTTACCTGTCCAGGGATCCAGTGATGTAAAACTAGCGGCGCTTTACCGCCAACGCCTGCACCACCCCAGTGTGAAAGGGGTCTTGGACACGTCTAACTCTATCCTTACTAATTTTTTTTTTGCAACTTTTTATTTTGAATACAGTATTGTCAGTATTCTCAGACGTACCTGAACAGACGCTCCATCTACCTCTAATCAGCAACGGATGTCAGCGGTGACATGTCCACTGACATCCGATCCGCTAAATCCAGATAGATGGAAACCCTATTTCCCATCCATCTGGCAGGTCAGATGAAAAAACGGACAGGGGGCAGTATTGTAGGTCCGTAGCCCCCCAATACTTACCTGAGCCCATCGATCCAGCAATGGCTTGGCTGTCCGGGACTCTCCCTCTCGATAGGCTGAGACATACAGCGGGCCCCATTGGCTCCCGTTGCTGTCAATCAATCAGTGATTCAATGAGGAGAAAGAGGGGGCCAGGCCACGGCTCTGAAGCCAAATGGATACACAAGAGCTGTGGCTAGGCTCGAGTGCCCCCCCATAGCAAGTTGCTTGCTGTGGAGGCACTCAACAGGAAGGAGGGGCCAGGAGTGCCGAAAAAGGAACCCGAGAAGAGGAGGATCTGGGCTGCTCTGTGCAAAACCACTGCGCAGAGCAGGTAAGTATGACATGTTTGTTATTTTTAACAAAATAAAAAAAACAAGACTTTACGATCACTTTAAAACCACCAACCTAGCTGGACAGACACAGGAGGGCGGAGGTTGCAAGTCAATAGGGCTTTGATGGCACAGTGCTGCCAGTCCAACAATAAATAGAAAGAGCACAGATTACATTTTCGCCAAATGCTAGTTCCGAATGCTGGCCAGAGATGGGGAAAATTTCTAAAGGAAAATTCTTAGGAAAAGGTTTGTTTTCAACTGCAGTGACCACAAACTTTGAAGGCGCAGGATGGAAAATTTGTCTCGAACATATACATTTCTAACAGTGTATGTAAAAAACAATATAGAAAAATTGATCAGCACGTGTGAGAGCTGTGCGACTAATCTGCTGGCAGCTAGTGAACATTCACATGCATTGACAGATTTTACACACAGCACCACTAGTGCTGACTGATGATCGTCAGTGCAGGAGAATATTTACTACCAGCTGCATTTCCATTGTCATTTATGTACTGTGCTGAATGGCGGCACTCATTCACCGGCTGCCAGTGACCAATTAGCGCTCATTACACATTTATCTTTTTGTGAAAGCAAGGTTGGTTGTTGTGGGGGGTGGGGGCGCTGTTGACCATGGTATCTCAGCTTCAACACTACCTGGAAACACAAAACAAACTGCATGTATGGGGGGCGGGAATTAAGAAGGTAAGGTCTGGTGAGAGCACATTTCCACTTTTGCAATCAAATTTGAGAAATTCCCACTATGTTTGTTTTGTGTTCCCATTCACGCAGCATGACTAAAAAATATAAAAAAAAAATAATTTCATACATTTTAGCTGTTTCTAAGAAAAAGGTTTCATGGCCGATTCTAAGGATTTCTAGAAAGTCTTACGGTGTTTTGTCCCCACATGCAACGTAGGAGGGAAGTTTGTAAATGCAATGCTTTGTTAGGAATTTTCGAAACACAGTTACAGCTGACAATTACTACGAACACTGTACAGACACAGTTAATTCTGGTAATCGTTACTCCACAGCCCCTTCTAAATACTATAAAGTAACGCAAGCACGTAAGGATTTTATGCAAGCAAAAAGCACTTTAAAGGCCTCTCTCACACAGGCATACTAAACTGTTTACGGACATGCATCTGCATGAATGTCAAACAGCAGCGGCTGTGACCATGCAGCTGCTACATACCAACTGACATCAATGGGATTGCCTGCCAGGGGATGCACAGAACAACTGTACATCCCCCTGCAGCTGAACGTGGCCCTCTGCTGGCATATGCTTTGGCACGTCCTGTGTGAATGGAGCCTTAAAAAGTAACCAGCAAAAAAAAAAAAAAAATATTAAGTAATGCTATGTAAAGGGAACGTAAAAAAAATACACAGTAGGGGTTTTCCCAATTTGGCTGCAGAAGTGGAAATACACTAAGCTTTAATTAATATAGTGAGATGTGTACAATGGCTTCAGTGATCAGTCGTAAGGCCGATACTTCTGACTAGGGATCGACCGATTATCGGCGGCCGATATCAGCATTTTCTGAAAAATCGGTATCAGTCTCAAACTAGACCGATATTACCGGGGTGAGGCTTGCAGCTGTATGCATCACCCTGGTACAGTTCTCTAGGGCGGACGGTCGGCTTTAATAACGGTAATAACCGATGCAGCCCGTTGGCTGTTATTACAGGCAACAGGAGGGGACGTCACCCCCCCCCTCCGCCGGTCACCCGGGCTCTCCAGTCCCACCGTGAGGCCCAAGCAACAAGCCGGCATGTCCGCCGGCTGGCCGAAGACCCGAACAAAGCCGATGCTTCATTCAGGTCTCAGATCTAGTAATCAGTAATCACTGGCATCTTAAAGACACCAGTTTAAAAAAAAAAAAAAAAAAAAAAAAAAGTAAAAAAAAAACGCTGATCTAGACGTTTTGAATACTTTGAAGTGCAAAGGAGGGGTTTGGGGTCTTACCCCGCGATCTCTCTATAAAGAGTACCTGTCAATGCCCATCACTGTCACAAGGGATGTTTACATTCCTTGTGCCAGAAATAACAGTGGATTAAAAACATAAAAATTAAAAATGAGTGTCAAAAAAATTTTTTTTTCAATGTACAAAACATCAGCCAAAAATATCAGCAGGAGAGGTGGCCAAAATATCGGTGTCATATCGGCACCAAAAAAAGATATCGGTCGATCCCTACTTCTGACTAAAGTTGGATACATTCCCCCATTTCAGCCCCATCACTTAATGAAAATCTATGGCAGGAAAAAGCCAGTATTAGTTAAAGCCCATCATCCAAGGAAAGAAAACTAAATAAAAAAAAAAAAATCCCCCAACCAAACCTTCAAAAAAAAAAAAAAAAAAAAAAAAAAAAAAATAATAATAATAATAATTAAAAAAAACAAAAAAAAAACACTCCAATCCATTTAAATCTGACTCAGGCTGGATTCACACTTATGGGATGTTAGACATCACATGCGATTCGCACCATACTACTGTGCAGAACACATGCGATGTCTGTGTGATGTGAATTCAGCCATACAGATTGTGCAGGACCCTTTCTTTGGTCCGCACTGGAATCGAATGCATGGGTGTTCACACCTATGCAATCCGATTCCTGCACCATTTGGTAGTTCGCACTGCGATACGATCTGGGGGTGTCATTAACTTGGCATTGACAGCCGCAGTGGTTCGCAGATGTCAGTGTGAACCACCGGCAGTTGACATGCGATGCGGAAAAACGCACTAGAAACGCGCTGGTCCCGCATCGCATATATGTTAACTTAGTAGTCTCTTGCCTGCAATCCTTTCAGTATAGAAGACCAGTACTAAAGTCTGGGTGGCCAACTGGTCTCATCACCACCACTGGGGTGTTTAGGACATGTGAGGACCCCACAATCAACAGCTAATGGGAAGTGTTCACATTCATTCACTTTGTAGCTAGTGATGGGGAACAAAATCGCTACTCTGGGCATTATGCTATGAAATTGGGTGAAAATTAGGGCATTTAACCACTTCCATACCGGGCCAATTTCGGCATTCCGCTCCTACATGTAAAAATCAATTTTTTTTGCTAAAAAATTACCTAAACATCCTGACTCGTCTCGCAAAACGAGAAGGATTCAAGCCTCTGCAGTACCGCATTTGACCAGTGACACTCGGAGCCGCTCGGATGCACTCGGAGCCATTCGGAAAAACTAGGCAACACTCTGTTCCAGAGCCTCTCCGAGTGTTTCGGAGTGCATCCGAGTGTCTCCAGCGCCCCCCCACCTCTGGCCACATGCGGTACTACATACAATAGAAGTCACTGTGGAACGAATTATCTGAGTTTCTTATGACTTCTATGGGTAAACTCGCTTTTATATACAAGTGCTTTGGATTACAAGCATTCTTCTGGAACAAATTATGCTCGTAATCCAAGGTATACTGTACTTTATTTTTTTAAAGCTGGTGCCTTTAACCAGTTTCCGGCCAGAAGCGACTTTACCTTACATCGGGCGCACACGCGCCGCCCTAGGCGGCCGCGACGATCGGATTCGCTTCTGAACTAATCAGTCTCCAAGCCCAGGCAAATTATTTCTGGCCTGGACCTGGTGATCGGTTCTAGTGATTGAAATCCTTCCCCTGCCTGTGTAAGTGTAAACACAGGCAGGGGAAGTGATGCTGTCACTGTCACCCAGTTCAGTGTTCATATTTTTTCTTTGATCACTGTACTGATGTCATTTGTGACAATCAGTGTTAGGGTACTTAGTAGTAGCCCCAGATAGGTCTAGGGACCCCCCCCCCTAATAAAGGTTTAACCCCTTGATCACCCCGTCACCAGTGATAACCGTATTAGTGCCATGGGTGACGCTGGTTGGTTAGTTATTTTATAGTGTCAGGGCACCCGCCTTATATTGCCCAATAAAAGGTTTAACCCCTTGATTACCCGGCAGGTGATATCAGTTAGGTTTTAGCGTCAGTCAGGGTCTGCGTCGCCCCAGGCAGTGGCAGATTAGTGCCAGTAGCACCAACACCCATGCACGCACCACACATCTCCCCTAGTAGTATAGTGTCCGAACGGATCGATATCTTTGATCTAGTCAGAACTATATTAGCATCCCCAATAGTTTAGGTTTCCCAAAAATACAGCTTTAGCGGGATCAGCCCAGATAACTGCTAGCACCTGCATTTAGCCCTTACGCCCAGCCCACCAAAGTGCCATATCAATCAATCACTGTCACTTACAAAAAAAACACCACACATAACTGCAGCGTTCTCAGAGTCAGGCCTGATCCCTGCAAATGCCAACAGTTTTTTTGGTAGAGTCTGAAGCAGTCGCCGACAGTCAGGTGCTCTTTTTTCCTGTGAGTCTCACTACTGTACCAGTAAATTTAAAGACCAAAATGTCCAATTGAAGGTACAGTAGTGAAGAGGCCTAGACTTTTCTGAGCCCGACAGATGAGAGTCAAGAGGAAGTTACCAATCTGTCCGATTCTGGCTGAGAATACGAACCAGTTGACAGCAGCGGCACCCTGACAGATAGCTCTGACGACGGAGTAGTGGTCCCTGCCAAGGTCAGGCGTACCCGACCCCGTTCTGATGCTGTTGAGGTGCAAAAACCGCAGGTTCCTCGTATGGACCAGAGAGCCAGTACTAGCGCCGCTCATCCTTCTGGTGAACTAGCACAACTTGTGTCCCGCAGCCACCAAGAAGACGACAAACAAGGCCGTTGAGCCCATAGTGCCCTTCCTGCTGCATTTGCAAATCCGAATCGGGAGCCGAGCACTTCTGCAGCACCCGTGCTTCCCCCATTCACTGGCCAACCCAAAATTCAGGAGAAAACAGTTGATTTTATGTCACTTTATTTTCATTCACTGTTTTTCACGGAAGATCTCTATAGATCCGTTGTGGACCAATTTGTATGCTGGTCAATTCATCGCCGCTAATCCCCAGTTGGCACTTGCCAGAGATTGGAGACCTATTACGGTCTCTGAATTTAAGACCTTCCTGGGCCTATCCCTCCTCATGGGCAAAGTTTAAAAAAAGAAAAAAAAATGAGTTGCGGTCATATTGGTCCACTGACCCAATTCACCATATGCCCGTGTTCTCTGTAGCTGCAGGCATCATTCAGATATCTCCATTGAAAGCCCAGAACGTCTTATGACATTCAGCGGTATGGAAGTAGTTAAATTAGAATTTATTTATTTTTTATTGCTGCAGCAATTAGCTATATGGAGGCCTCTAGGTGGAGCATAGCTTAAGAACCCTTTCACACTGAGGCAGTTTTCAGGTGTTTTAGCGCTAGAAATAGTGCCTGTAAAGTGCCTGAAAACTGCCTCTCATGCCGCCCGAATGTGAAAGCCTGAGTGCTTCCATACTGGGGAGGTGCGCTTGCGGGACATTAGAAAAAGTCCTGCAAGCAGCAGCTTTGGGGCGGTTAGGGAGTGCAGTATACAGTGCTTCCAAAACGCCCCTGCCCATTGCAATGAATGGGCAGCGCTTCCAAAGCGCCTGAAAAGCGATTCTGAAACGCTGCAAAAAGGGCGTTTTTAACACCTTCGGTCGCTAGCGGGGGTTAAAAGCTCCCCACTAGCGGCCGAAAAGCGCAGCTAAAACGAGTGGCACTTTACTGATAACACTTGGCAGCCCCAGAGTGAAAGGGGTCTTGAGCTCCATTGATATGTACATGAAAATGCAGGAAAACGGGTGCACAGAAAATGGTCTGTGTACCCTTACCTTCAAGGTACTGAAGATAAAAAAATCTTCACCTATGGGAAACTTCTTTTACTAATGCTCTTGACTGTTTTGAGAACTGGCTATTTGACTAGCTTCTGAATTTACTGAACTGAGAGGATGTGCTGTCATTGCCAAGTAGACTCTTATCTTGGAGACAATGCGAACTGCCGTCACAGAGCCGGAGACTTTGCACATAATCACCATGAACAATGGGAAGACAGACAAGGCTTAGCCAAGCTTTTAGTGATATTAGTTACACTGGAGCCGGGACAGAAGTCCAACTGATTTCCTAAGTTCAAAATGTCCCAGAAATACACTGGAATAGCCATGAATGATAAGAGTGCAGGGTACTTCATGAGTCAGTAATGACCATTCTCTCTCTCCCCAGTGCAACTTACGTTTTTGATAGAATGGTTTGGTTCAGCAAAATTAAATTACCTTCAGCTGCTGCCAGCAATGGCTGATCTGACTAAATGCCCTGGAGAAACTCTTATCAGATATAAACATTCCACATGAACCAGTCACACGTTGCACGTGGATAGTGGTACTTTTATGGAAGCAGATCATTAATTAGCAGAAACTGCTCTCTTTTCCAATTACAAAAACTTCCTAAGTCAACTAACTCCCTTATCAAGGTTTTATGAATGAGGACATAAAAAGCGGATAACCAAAATTAGGCTGTGTTATTGGTCATGGCAACCGAAACCAGACCGCAATGACAAATTACTGCAAAAGAGGAAATTGGCAAACGTTGCTCATAGATTTTAAAATGAGGTTAAACATGCAGGCACAATGTGGGCACCCCATGCTAAAAAAACAAACAAAAATTGTTATAGCATTTCAGAACGTATCATAAACCTGTACAAACTGTACTAGGCTTGGAAAAAGATACACGTTTATGTCAAGGTGGGGTGAACAGCAGGGAAAGGATAATGGCAACACTTAGTCTTGGCTTCTCCCCGGGAAAAACAATAAAGATGGGACAGGTTTATTATAACCTCTTCATGAGGTTAACAGAATTCTCCAACTTTGACATGTGTTAGTAAAACTGTACATATCATTGCGACCACTCAGTGGGTGGGTTACAGCTTGCTTTTTTTTTTCCAGGACAGACCGTTTCATTCGTTGCTTAAGGTTGAAGGCTATCTCCTGATTTTGTTTTATTATCAAAAGGAAAACTGGGACAAAATAGTAAAAAAATAAATCTTTAGGCCCCTTTCACACGAGGCGGGCTCCGTTTCTACGGAGCCCGCCTCGGTCTGCCGGCTCAGCGGGAGATCTGTCCGTTGATCTCCGCTGAGCCGGCAGATGACAGGTCCCTCTCTGCTCACTGAGCGGGGAGGGGCTTGTCAGGCGCTGCTGCCGCCTATGGAGGGATCGGACGAAAACGGACAGCGTGTCCATTTGTCAGATCTCACCCGATCCGATAGCGACGGATCTGGACGTAGAGCCGTACGTTAAAAAAAACGGATAAAAACGGAAGCGGAGGTTAACTGATGGCAACGGATGTTCATCCGTTTGCCCATAGGAATGCATTGCCGTCCGTCGACGGATGGGAGAAAAACGGATAGACGGTCCGTCCGTGTGAAAGGGGCCTTAAACTTTTTGTGTATTTTTTTTTATGCCAATACTGTGGCCCATCACCAAGGTAAAATTCTGCTACTACTGACGATCGCAGGAATACCAAGAGTGCATTATTTGCTCTTTGTACGCATTGTAGCGCTGAACACAAAAGTACCTTTTTTTTTTTTTAAACAGACTTCTTCTCTAACAAGGAGGAAAGATACAATGATGCAATGTATCTTTTCCACTTCATAAAGGAAACAGTACTGGGGCGGGTCTTCATAGCAGCTGGCTAGATCGAGTGTACTTCCAGCACAAACAAACCCCCCAGGAATAAAGCCCATATCCTGGACACTTTATATATGTTTTAGACGGTCATAAACAGGTTAACCTGCCATTTCAAAGGTTATTGGAGGAAGCAACATCGGCACCCGCCTGCAGACATACACTAGCTGCTTGAAAAAGTGCCACATTTAGCAGAAGGTGTCCATTGCTCAAACAACCTGACAGCAAGACTACCCACAAACTAAGTCCAATTCCTGCTCATCTACTGGTTTCATCCATCTACACACACACTTCCAGTGTTCCACAGATACTAACAGTAAGCAAGTACTAAATCTTCTGCAACATTTATTGAGCATTGGTAAATGTGTAACCACTTGTAGTCAGGGCAATTATTAAACCATTTTAAAATCTGCATTTTTTGCTTAAAATTTACTTAAAACCTGCAAACATAATATATTTTATGAAAGCAGAGACCCTGAAGAATAAAATAGTGGAAGCTCCAATTTTTTAGCCAAAAGCCTAAAAAAAAAAAACCTTAAAAAGGGGCTGTAAAGGCAGTGCTCACAATCACTGCCAGCCCCTCTAAGATAACATGTAGTATACAGTATATGCCGTTTAAAATTCTTCTTGTAAATATCTTATTGCTCCTCGCCGATCAGCGGTCACGTGACGGCCTGTCGTGCTCTTCCTCCGATGTATGTACTACAGAGGGAAGGGCTGAGATCTCCCTCCAACGCTTGCCAGGCGGTCGTGTGACTTCCCTCTGTAGTGCATAGATCGGAGGAAGACAGCGACGGGTGGTCACGTGACCGCTGATCGACAAACAGCAATAAGGTATTTAGAAGAATTTTAAAAAACAGCATACACTGTATACTACCATGTTATCCTTGCAGAGGGGCTGGCAGTGATTGTGAGCAGTAATTTTTATACTGCTCAGAACGGTTCTAGAAGGGATGGGGAGGGGCGGTTCACACACAGAGCTGACAGGCAAGGAGGGGAGGGCAGAGAGGAGGGGGTAGAGGACGGGGGAGAGCAGCGGATGACGGAGGCACGTAAACTGACCGTGGTGTCAGGGCTCAGCAGCCATGATAAACAGTGGTCAGTTTACGGGGGGGAACAGGCAGAACCAGGCAGGATCAACCAGGTATTTTAGGTGATAGAAAGGGCCAAATTACACAGCACAAGCACTGTGCGGTTAAAGGAACAGGATTTTTCTTTTTTTGAGGTAATAGATGCTTTAACCCTTTCACTGCCAGGTCCGCACAGACCTACAGAAGGGCCTGCAGGTGGCCATGTCCGTACAAGATTCCCCCCCTGCTTCCCTGTCCCCTGCCTCTCCAGCTCCCGCCACTAACTTCCATCTAAAACTGCACCCCCCACTCTCCTTTTCTACCCCCTTCGCCCACCCCACCCCCCCAGCACTGACTACCGACCAACACCTGATCCGATACCGCCAGTAAACCCCATCCCCTGCAGCTACCATCATTAGCCGGCATCCCCCCCTCTTCCACTCCCGCCGGCTTCAAGTGCAGCATGGGGCTTGGGGGATCCAGATGTGCCCCCCCCCCCCATCACTCAGATCACCCCCCCCATACTGCCCGCGCACCCCGATCCATGGCCGCTCTGAGTGGCATCACTCCATCAGCCTCTTCATAGAGAACAATGGGTGGCCTGACAGGGCCCGCCTGAAAAACGGACAGGCAGATCCGATCGGTGTGCTCGTGTGAAAGGGGCCTAAGGCCTTGTTCACACAGGGCATACGTGCCTTTACAGGTATGCACAGATGTTCCGTGCATCCCTGTGCAGGCAGTTCTATTGATGTCATTTTGGATGTAGCACCTGCGCAAACAGAGCCGTTGCTCCCAATTTTACATCCATGTAGGTCCACATGCATGTCCCCGAGCTCACACTGTCTGCGTTCGGAGTCATGTACCTACACCCACATGGATGTCAGATTGGGAACAGCAGCTATGCCTATGCAGCAGTGACATCCCAATTGACATAAATGGGACTGCCTGTACGGGGGATGCATGGAACACCTGTGCATCCCTGTGCGGGTAAACATGGCCCCCCGTGGGCATACACTTTAGTATGCCACATGTGAACGATGTTTTAGTAGTAATTTAGCAGGAATTTATGTTGTATTTATGTGCACTATTAATGATTTTAGGGTATTTTTAGCGAAAACATTGTTTTGATAAACCTTTGCGCAAATATTGTGCTGCCTTAAAAATCAGTAGCACCTTTTTATTCTACTGGCCATGTGCTTTCAGAAAATGTATGGTTTGGGAGTTCTTTCAAATTGTGAATACTGTAAGGGCAAAATGAAAACCTTCAGATTTATAGAGAAATTTGTATATTTACATTTTTTGCGTACGTTAGATTTTAACCATTTTGCAAAAAGGCGCAATGTAAAAATTACAATTATTTGTTATGTATTAACTCCATACAGGTAAAGCTTTTATATTTAGGAATTTAGCAGGAATTTTGTAAAATTAGCTGTGTTTTTATGTGCCAATAATGGTTTTAGTGTGTATTTTTTGCAAAAATATTGTTTTGATAAACATTTGTGCAAATGCCGCGGGGCCTAAAAAATAAGTAGCACTTTGTTTTTTTTCCAGAGGTCATATGCTTTCATAAAAAAATATGGTTGTGGGGGGGGGGGGGGTCTTTTACAAACTCTGAAAGCTGTTGAAGTGAAAAATGGAAACCTCCAGATTTTTAGAGAAATTTTTGGGTACATTAGATTTTCACCATTTTGCAAAAAAGCGCAATTTAAAAATTACAAATATTTATTAATTTAATAGAGGTTAAGCTTTTATATTTCGTATTTAGTAGGGATTTAGCAAGAATTTTGTAAAATTAGCTGTGTTTTTATCTGCCAATAGTGATTTTAGTGTATTTTTTGCAAATATATTGGTCTAATAAACATTTGCATAAATACTGCGGGGTCTTAAAAAAAAACAAAAAAAACCCAAAACTGTAGCACCTTTTTATTCTGATCATATGCTTTCAGAAAATATATGGTTTGGGGGGGGGGGGGGGGGGGGGTCTTTTACAAACTCTGAAAGCAGCAAGTGAAAAAAAAAAAAAGCGAAGGAAAAATTGCAAAAATGGTCTGGTCACCAGAGTGTGCAAAATGGAGCACAGGGCCTGGCAGCGAAAGGGTTAATTTTAGGCAAACAATTATCTAATGATTTGGTAAAATAGAACAGATGAGGAACATGTCAAGCTTTACATTTCCGCATGACAAACTTTGGTACCCTATATTTTAAAAGCCCCTACAGGTCATCTGTTTAGAGCCAAGCGTGGTGAGCAACGGCCCTAGAAAACTCTGACATCGGGCTTGTTATATGCGTGCCATAAGCAACATTTTCATATGTACTGAAGGGTGCAATGACGTTTGTGTGTGCTCACTACATTAAAATGACTTGGATGGTTGTAGAGCCGCCCAGACCACTATTACTGAACAATCACCAGCTGTAAATAATGCTGGGTATCAGCCGACATTTGGACAGTGTAAAACTACCTAACAAAAGCTAGTTCAATGACCGGCTTTTGTCAAGCAGGGGAAATTGCCATGCTAACATTGCATAGTTAGTATGACGTCCTCTCAGGTTTTTTATTCCCCCCACAGCACTGGGTTAAATGAAAAGAAAAAAAAAAAAAAAAAACAAAAAACAAAAAAAAAAACAACCTGTGTACTAGGCTTAAATGATACTAAGCTCATGACTGCAGCTATGAGATTGTTTTAACCAGGACATTTAAAATATATTCTATAGACATTAAGTGGTTAAAGCAATTAATACAAAAGTGTCACCATTTCAAAACTTTATCAAAGCATTTGCATACCTTCTTGAAGGACATCTTTGAGTGTCACTCTCTCTCGGGAAATAGCAATGTCCTTGACCTTGGCCTTTGCCTCTTGAAGAGTAACACTTTTCAGGTCGTTCTTCTCGATCCGCAGCGTTGGATAACCTGAGGAGCCAACGGAGCCAAACAAAACAATATGAATACCCAGGTTGTAACATTTATTTCCATACAAAAAGTAAATATATGGTTAACAATTCAAATGGACTTCTAGAAACATTTTACAATTGGTACCAAGTACACGGTTACCCAGAAAATATGCTAATGGCTATATTAATACAACAGTCCTTATAACCCCCTAGGGCCTAGAAATTTGCCCAATAAGCATCTGTATCAGCTGTAAAGCCCTTATCAGTAAATCTTTCTCTTGAACTCTAGAGGGTCCACAGAAAAAAAACTTTAGATTAGCATACATACATACTGGCTAGCTGAATCAATTCTGTATTTTTCTCTCTCTCTCAGGGACATTCATATCTCTCTTACACTTCATATATATCACAAATTGTAGTTGTGAAATTTCCCTACGATAGCATGTGTCTGTGCCCACTCCTACAAGACATAAAAGGTGATGTCCTCCCTTAAATTGCCAATTATTATATTTTTATATATGTATATCTCACTCTCAGAGACTAATGAATTAGAGATATCACATTATATTAATCAGGAGTTCAAGAGAGAAAACCTTTACGTATTGTAGGAGTGGGCACAGACACATGCTATATTGGGGAAATTTGTGATATACAGTAAGTGCAATCCAACCAGCCAATGTTTTGCAGTTACTCTATCTGGATTGAGTAGCAAGGAGCCTTCCTGTAGAACACAGTGATTATTGCTAGCGGCTATCACCACTGGCAATAATCACATGTAAAAATCTGACACACTGGTTGCACCCAAGTCAACCGATGGATCGATTTTGGGTACACAATCAGCCTGCCCATATATGGTTAAAATCTCAGTCGGTCCCTGCTGAACCATGCCGAGATTCCAACGTCTATCACCGGCTTAAGGGCTCATTCACACGGAAGCTCAGCCTGCACAGTATGAGGGGCCTTTTTTTTTTACCTTTCTGCCGTGGTGCTGAGCTGCATGCAAGCAGACCATATGAATGAAAGGACACAGGTCTGTATGGACCTGCAGCTGTGCAGGTAAAAGTATTAATATATTAGAGGTGCACCGAAATTTCTGCTGCCGAAAATTATCGTCTGAAAACTTTTTTTTTTTTTCCATTCGGCTGATAGCAAAAAAAATAGGATTTTTTAAAACAGCTTACCTGTAAAATCCTTTTCTTTCGAAGGACATCACGGGACACAGAGCCTCAGTAATTACTGATGGGTTATATAGGTATCACTGATGATTGGACACTGGCACACCCTATCAGGAAGTTCAACCCCCTATATAATCCCTCCCCCTTGCAGGGATACCTCAGTTTTGTAGCCAAGCAATATAGTGTATTAGAAGAGGGGCGGGACCTCTGTGTCCCGTGATGTCCTTAGAAAAGGATTTTACAGGTAAGCTGTTTTAAAAAATCCTATTTTCTTTCTCGAACATCACGGGACACAGAGCCTCAGTAATTACTGATGGGATGTCCCAGAGCAATGCTACCTGAGGGGGGGGAATCACGACCAAGTAGGGTGCAATCAGACCTGAGGACCCTGTACCGCTGCCTGCAGCACACTACGCCCAAAGGCGATATCCTCATGCCTTCTCACATCCACCTGATAGAATCTGGTGAATGTATGAACTGAAGACCAGGTTGCGGCCTTGCAGATTTGAGCCATAGAGGCCTGGTGATGCACTGCCCAAGAAGCACCAATAGCCCTCGTGGAATGTGCCCTGATCTGAAACGGAGGAATCTTCTGTTTCAAACCGTAAGCTTGAATGATCAACTGTCGAATCCATTTTGAAATGGTAGCTTTTGACGCTGCCTGTCCTCTATTGGGACCCTCTGGCAGCACAAACAAAACATCCGTCTTGCGGGTCTGAGCAGTTGCCCCTAGATAGGCCTTAACTGCTCTTACTACATCCAACGAATGTAGAGATCTCTCTTCCGGAGAACAGGGATCTGGAAAAAAGGAAGGTAGAACAATGTCTTGGTTTAAATGAAAATCAGAAACCACCTTCGGTAAAAAACTAGGATGAGGGCGTAGTACCACTCTATCCTTGTGTATAATCAAATAAGGCTCCTTACAGGAAAGAGCTGCTAATTCTGATACTCTTCTAGCAGAAGAGATGGCCACCAGAAAAATTAATTTCCTTGTCAACAAGACCAAAGGAATCTGACTTATTGGTTCAAAAGGCTGTTTCTGTAACACAGCCAGGACCAAGTTCAAGTCCCAGGGGTTTAGGGGCGCCCTAACCGGAGGATTAAGACGAATCACCCCCTGCATAAAGTTTCGGACCAAAGAATGCGAAGCAAGCAGCCGCTGAAATAATACTGATAAAGCAGAGACCTGGCCCTTGATGGTACTCAAGGCCAGCTTCATCTCTAATCCCATCTGTAGAAAATCAAGGATTCTACCTATGACATATTTCCTGGGATGCCAACCTCTGGATTCACACCAGGTTATATAAGCATTCCAGACTCTATGATAAATCATCCTGGAAGCTGGCTTCCTTGCATTAATCAAGGTAGATATGACAGGACCTGAGAGCCCACGACTCTTCAGAACGTGGATCTCAATAGCCAAACCGTCAAATTTAGCGTTTGTAAGGCAGGATGGAACACTGGACCTTGAGATAACAGGTCTGGGCGTACCGGTAGGGTCCACGGGGAACCTACCGTCATCCTTACTATTTCTGCATACCAAGTCCTTCTGGGCCAAGCGGGGGCCACCAGAAGTACCGACTTCCTTTCCTGCCTGATCCTGCGAAGGAGTCGTGGTAGTAGCAGAATAGGCGGGAATGCGTAAATCAGTGAGAACCGATGCCACGGAATCACCAACGCATCCGTCCCGCATGCAAGAGGATCTTTTGTCCTTGCCACAAATCTGTCTATCTTTTTGTTGAATCGAGATGCAAAGAGATCTACATCTGGAACCCCCCATCTTTGGCATATGGCCCAAAAGACGTCGGGATGCAGAGACCATTCCCCTGGAAGTAACTGCTGGCGACTTAGATAGTCCGCCTGCCAATTCTCTATTCCCGGGATGAAAACTGCCGATATGCATGGCACATGCATCTCTGCCCAGACTAAGATCTGGTTCACCTCTTTTTGAGCAGCTCGGCTCCGGGTGCCTCCCGGATGATTGACATAAGCCACTGCTGTGGCATTGTCGGACTGGATCCTGACCGGACAACCCTGTAGCCTGATAGTCCAGGCCTTTAGAGCTAGATGTATCGCCCGGATCTCCAGAATGTTGATGGGTAAGGTCCTCTCTGTCTTGGACCATACCCCTTGGACCGCAGCCTGTTCCAGAACTGCTCCCCAACCTGACAGACTGGCATCTGTTACCACCATCCAGGTAACCGGTAGAAAGGATTTCCCCTTCTGCAGGTTTTCGGGTATGAGCCACCAATTGAGGCTCTGACGCACCGCATGCGACAGGTGCATCGGAAAGTCTAATGCCTGAACTTTCTTGTTCCAGGTCGACAGAATACTGTGTTGCAGCATTCTTGAGTGAAATTGAGCATAGGGAACTGCTTCGAATGAAGACACCATCTTCCCTAGTAGCCTCATACAAAGGCGGACTGAGGGACCCTTCTTGGTCCTTACTGTCAGAATCAGCTCTCTCAAAGCAGTGATCTTTGCCTGGGGTAGAAATATTTTCTCCTGGCTTGTATCTATAATCAGACCTAAATACTCCAGTCTTCTTACTGGTTTTAGGAAAGACTTTTCTAAGTTGAGGATCCAACCCAGGTGTTCTAGATACCTGACCGTGGTCCTCAAGTTTCCATTCAAAGAGGCTACCGACCGGTCTATCAAGAGCAGGTCGTCTAGGTATGCTATGACAGCTATACCCTGAGCCCTTAATCTGGCCAGAGGAGGAGCCAAGATCTTTGTGAACACTCGAGGTGCAGTGGCTATACCGAAAGGCAGAGCCACAAACTGGAAATGGCGCCCTCCTACCTCGAGGCGCAGAAACTTCTGATGAGCAGGAAAAATGGGCACATGCAGATATGCATCTCTGATGTCTATTGATGCCAGAAATTCTCCTCCCTGCAGGGTGGGAACTACTGTTCGAATTGATTCCATGCGAAAGGATTTGAATCCTTAGGAATCGGTTCAGATCCCTTAAGTCCAGAATGGGCCTGACACCCCCATTTGGCTTTTGGACCGTAAAAAGGTTGGAATAGAAGTCCAATCCCTGGTCCTTTGCGGGAACTATCTTAATGACCTCCTGCGACAAAAGTCGCTCTAACGCTAGAAGGAGCGACTGCTTCTTCTCTGGGTCTCTGGGAACACTTGATCTGAGGAACCGAGGAGAAGGGAATTCCTGAAACTCCAGCTTGTACCCTAAGGTTACCGTGGAGATTACCCATCTGTCCTGGAAGTCCTCCTGCCAGAGCTCTGAGAACTGTCGCAGTCTTCCCCCCACTCGAGTGAGCGGGGGCGCCCCCTCATGCAGAGGTCTTAGTGTTTTGCCTAGTAGGCTTCTTTCCCCAGGACTTCTTTTGTCCCTGGGGTTGACTCTGGTCTCTGGACCCCGATGGAGGCGGCCGTCGAGACTGCCTGGAGGCTGAAGCCCCCGGCGCTGGGGAAAGAGTCAGTTTGAAAGAGGGACGCTTACTCTTCTTCTTGACAGGTAAGAGAGTGCTTTTCCCACAAGAGATTCTCTTGATATAGTTATCCAAGTCCTCTCCAAACAACCTTGCACCACGAAATGGAAACCCAGCCAGTAGCTTCTTACATGGTGCTTCGGCTGACCAATTTTTCAACCATAGGATTCTACGTATATGCACCAACCCCAGTGAAAGACGGGAGGTTTGCACGATAGAATCTCTAATGGCGTCAACCACAAAGCATAAGGCCGCTGGAAGGTTAGCAAACCCCTGGGCCTGCTGTTCAGGTAATACTTTGATGACCTGCTTAACATGGTCTCTTAAGTATTGACAGACTCCAATCGCTGCTACTGCAGGTTGGGCCACTGATCCTGCTAAGGAGAAAACATCCTTCAATAGGGATTCCATCCTTTTATCTACAGGATCCCTGAGCATCTGAGCATTGTCTACAGAACAAGTCAGGCTATTATTTACGAAGGAAATGGCGGCATCAATAGCCGGTATTCCCCACATTTTAATAAACTTTTCTTCCATCGGATAAAGTGTTGAAAACTTTCTCGGCGGAAAAAAACGTTTGTCTGGGTGATCCCACTCAGAATAAATGAGCTTTTCAAGTAAAGTATGAACAGGAAAAGCATGTGCTGCTTGGAAAGGTTTCAGTGACCCCAAAGCAGAAGAGGATTCTTTAGCAGTTTCAGGTATGGGCAACTTAAATGTGGAGCAGACCAATCCAGTGAGGATCTGCACTAAGACTTTCTCCTCTTGGGAAGTTGCAGAGGATCCCTCTCCACCCGATTCCTCCGAAGAGGAATCATCCGTCCCATCCTGAACCTCTGAAAGGGATTCATCTCCTTTATCCCAGAGCTCCTCTGTCTGAGGGTCTTGGGGAACAGAGGAAAGCCTAGTGCGTTTTCTTCCACTGAGTGAAGACGTCATCACAGCCATTAATCTTTCCTCTAGACCATTAATGGTTGAAGAAAAAACCTCTTGTGTAATATATACAGGGGCTGAAGTGCCAGAAGCAGGTGTAGCCCCTAACCCCAATGGCTCTCCCTGGCTAGCCGTCCCTGGCCCATCTTTAGGGGGGGAGGATGCTGCCGACAGGGGGCCCTCAGAACCTGAACGAGATCCCCTAGTTTCTCTGGTTCCTGGGGTGCTTGAACCTCTTCTACCCATAGTGCAAAGCAACAAGGTGTGAGGTATACAAATGAACACTGCCCGCTGAGCGATGTAGTCTGGCTAAAAGCCTTGCTACCCAATGCTCAGTCTGGTGTTACTTCAGTAAATGCTGCCTAGGAGAATGCCTGTGTCCCACCTTACATGCGACTGTCAGCTCTGTGTCTCTCAGAAGGCTGAGTGCACCTGTACAGAGTGCCTTTAATAGCCTGCAGCTGGCCTGAGTGGGGGTCTAAGCACCTGTGCTGACGTCCCGCCCCCTCCTCTACCGCCCCCCCCTCGAGTTTTGAAAAAAACAAGCGCTTCCCGCGCTGCCGACTCTCCTGTCATGCTTCTGGAGAAAGGCTGGGGATGGGGGGGGGGGGGGGGGGAGGCTGGTAACAAGATATGCCTGAACGGCTATCTTCAGAGATGGTGGCCATTAGGCCGCAGAGCCCGGGTGGTATAACCACTTTCTAGACCCCTGTGGCCCCTCTCTAGCCTGGGGGGGGAACATTCAAACATGAGAAATCCCCCTTTCCATCTTACCTGTTTGCAGCCTGCTTGAGACGCTGGGACATAATCAGCGATGAAAACACCTGAGACAGACAGTCAGCATGTGCAGGCTTGTGCTCTTGGCAGCCCCCGGTGGTCACAATAGGCATAGCATGCATTTACCTTAAAAGGAGAAAAGCCACTAGAACTCAAATTCTGTGGAATGTCCTCTTACCTTATCCAGCCGCAGGGTGCTGTTTACACAGGCCCAATCTTCACCTCTCACGGTGGGCTCCGTTTGAAAAAACCGTCAGAGACTGGGGCCCCCAACGAATAGGGGGATCCAACAGTTCTGGGACCGTAAAGCACCTCGCCAGAAATTAGGAAGTTTAAAGCCATTTTCTGATCTGCGGGGTCCAGCTCTCTAAAAAGAGAAGCGTTACGGGTAAAACCTCGTTTCTTCGGACACGAGGCCCGGGTACCATTCAATTCGGCCATGAAAAGACACTTTGATTGGATCCGGTTCGCCTGGCTTGCCCCAGTATAGGATCTTAGGATATTCCTTTTGGAGCTCAGCACAGGACATCTTTACACATCCATCACCTAAGACACTGGCGTAAAAACTGAGGTATCCCTGCAAGGGGGAGGGATTATATAGGGGGTTGAACTTCCTGATAGGGTGTGCCAGTGTCCAATCACCAGTGATACCTATATAACCCATCAGTAATTACTGAGGCTCTGTGTCCCGTGATGTTCGAGAAAGAAACAGCCGATACCGAAAGGGGACGGGGTCCGCTCCGGGTGCCGCCCATTGAGAGAGAGTCACCCTAGCACGCCTTAGTCCTCCACTCCCTCCTCCTCCTCCTCCTGTCGATCTCCACATATCACAGGGGTGAATTGTCCGGGCCGTAGTAACAATGTCCCGCCTCCTGTGATAGATGGCACACTGATCCAATGGCGGGACATTGAATCAGTGTGACGTAATCACAGGAGGCGGAACATTGTTACTGCGGCCCAGGCAATTTAAATCCTGCTCCGTGACACACAGAGATGGCCACTCTGATCCGGGCACAGGTAGGCTGCATATGATGGATACTGGTGAGGCTGTTGGGCACAGGCAGGCTGCATATGACGGACACTGGTGAGGCTGCTGGGCACAGGCAGGCTGCACATGACGGGCCCTGGTGAGGCTGCTGGGCACAGGCAGGCTGCACATGACGGGCCCTGGTGAGGCTGCTGGGCACAGGCAGGCTGCACATGACGGGCCCTGGTGAGGCTGCTGGGCACAGGCAGGCTGCACATGACGGGCCCTGGTGAGGCTGCTGGGCACAGGCAGGCTGCACATGACGGGCCCTGGTGAGGCTGCTGGGCACAGGCAGGCTGCACATGACGGGCCCTGGTGAGGCTGCTGGGCACAGGCAGGCTGCACATGACGGGCCCTGGTGAGGCTGCTGGGCACAGGCAGGCTGCACATGACGGGCCCTGGTGAGGCTGCTGGGCACAGGCAGGCTGCACATGACGGGCCCTGGTGAGGCTGCTGGGCACAGGCAGGCTGCACATGACGGGCCCTGGTGAGGCTGCTGGGCACAGGCAGGCTGCACATGACGGGCCCTGGTGAGGCTGCTGGGCACAGGCAGGCTGCACATGACGGGCCCTGGTGAGGCTGCTGGGCACAGGCAGGCTGCACATGACGGGCCCTGGTGAGGCTGCTGGGCACAGGCAGGCTGCATATGACGGGCCCTGGTGAGGTTGCTGGGCACTGGCAGGCTGCATATGACGGGCCCTGGTGAGGTTGCTGCGCACTGGCAGGCTGCATATGACGGGCCCTGGTGAGGTTGCTGGGCACAGGCAGGCTGCATATGACGGGCCCTGGTGAGGTTGCTGGGTACAGGCAGGCTGCATATGACGGCCCTGGTGAGGTTGCTGGGTACAGGCAGGCTGCATTTGACGGCCCTGGTGAGGTTGCTGGGTACAGGCAGGCTGCATTTGACGGCCCTGGTGAGGCTGCTGGGGACAGGCAGGCTGCATTTGACGGCCCTGGTGAGGCTGCTGGGGACAGGCAGGCTGCATATCACGGGCACTGGCAGGCTGCATATGACGGGCCCTGGTGAGGTTGCTGGGCACTGGCAGGCTGCATATGACGGGCCCTGGTGAGGTTGCTGGGCACTGGCAGGCTGCATATGACGGGCCCTGGTAAGGTTGCTGGGCACTGGCAGGCTGCATATGGTGGGACCTGGTGAGGTTGCTGGGCACAGGCAGGCTGCATATGATGGACCCTGGTAAGGTTGCTGGGCACAGGCAGGCTGCATATGACGGGCCCTGGTAAGGTTGCTGGGCACAGGCAGGCTGCATATGACGGGCCCTGGTAAGGTTGCTGGGCACAGGCAGGCTGCATATGATGGGCCCTGGTGAGGTTGCTGGGTACAGGCAGGCTGCATATGACGGCCCTGGTGAGGCTGCTGGGGACAGGCAGGCTGCATATCACAGGCACTGGTAGGCTGCATATGACGAGCCCTGGTGAGGCTGCTGGGCACAAGCATCTGATGGACACTGGTGAGGCTGCATTGATCTCTTGTATCATGTCTGTAGTCTCTGACCATCTTCTGTATCATATCTGCTAGATATGTAAACATACATATACACACACAGTTGTGCTCATAAGTTTACATGCCCTGGCAGAATTTATGATTTTCCGGTCGATTTCTCAGAGAATATTAATAACACAAAAACTTTTTTCACTCATGGTTAGTGTTTGGCTGAAGCCATTATCAGTCAATTGTATTTACTCTTTTTAAATCATAATGACAACAGAAACTACCCAAATGACCCGGATCAAAAGTTAACATATCCTGGTAATTTTGGCCTGATAACATGCACACAAGTTGACACAAAGGGGTTTGAAAGGCTAATAAAAGGTAACCATCCTCACCTGTGATCTGTTTGCTTGTAATTAGTGTGTGTATAAAAGGTCAATGAGTTTCTGGACTCATTTGGAAAATTAGGAGTTCTGTTGAAACCAAACCACGGTCAGATAGACCAACTAGAATTTCAGCCACAACTGCCAGAAACATTTTTCGGGATGCAAAGAAAAATCCACAAATAACTTCAGGTGAAATAAAGGACTCTCTGAAAACATGGGGTGTGGCTGTTTCAAGATTCACAATAAGGAAACACTTGAAGAAAGATGGGCTGCATGGTCGAGTCGCAAGAAGAAAGCCATTACTACGCCAATGCCACAAAGTAACCCGCATACAAGACGCCAAACAGCACAGAGACAAGCCTCAAACCTTCTGGCAAAAAGTCATTTGGAATTATGAGACCAAAACTGAGTTTTTTGGCTACAACCATAAATGCTACATTTAGAGTGGAGTCAACAAGGCCTATGATGAAAGGTACACCATTCCTACTGTGAAACACAGAGGTGGATCACTGATGTTTTGGGGATGTGTGAGCTACAAAGGCACAGGAAATTTGGTCAAAATTGATAGCAAGATGAATGCAGTATGCTATCAAAAAATATTGGAGGAACATTTGCATTCATCAGCCAGGAAACTGTGCATGGGACATACTTGGACATTCCAAGATGGCAATGATCCAAAACACAAGGCCAAGTCGACCTGTCATTGGCTACAGCAGAATAAAGTGAAGATTCTGGAGTGGCCATCTCAGTCTCCTGACCTCAATATCATTGAGCCACTGGAGACCGGACTGGATCGGCTTCAGAAAAGGCATGTATAGCAATTTTTGCTTTACAGGGTTAGATAGATTAGTCTTAGAATGTGGCTGCAAATATATTTAGAGTTAGTTTTTGGCTGAACTTCCACTTTAACCAAATCAGAGCAACACAAGAAGGGGAATTGAGGAAATTGGGACTTTAAATGAATCCATGGCTGGGTAGAATCATATGCCTCAATCCCTATCATTACGAGGAAAAAGCAGCAACAAGGGTGGGACTTTAAATGAAGCTCATGATGGCAAATGAATAGGTGGATGATAAAATATGTAATAATCCATAAATACACGTGTACAACTGTACATACATTACATTTTATATACATAGAAATGCACTTTCATAGTGTAAATTCCTGAAGCAGTAATATTTGGCAATAACAGATTTATAAACATTAATGACATGGTAAGGTTAAGGGGATCCACTGAAATTCATGATTTGATGTACACATAACAAGATAGCACCTGCATGGTCTATGGTCTTTCTGATCCCTGTCACAATATAAAAAATTGTAGATACAAGGGCACATAATTAACAGGCGTGTAATTGTGGTACACGACAACTGGTAGCGCGACGCGTTTCGCAGCTTTAAGCCGCTCTTCAGAAGCCTCATTTAAAATCCCACCCTTGTTGCTTTTTTTTTTGCAAAACAGAGCAACCTGTATCGTTGCACAAGAATAAGTGTTTAAGAAACAATTATTAAAGCTGAACTCCGGCCAAATTTTTTTTACATGTCTTTGTTGCTGATCTCCTACCTTCACCCACTCTGCCATCCATGTTTTTCTGAGCTCTGTAGTTCCTCTGTAATAGGCTGCTGAACTTGCTGAAAAAACGTTATTGCCTGCTGACATCCTGTTTGTAAGACCGCTGGCTTCTAGCCCTCTCCTCAGCTCAGCCAGCGGTCTTACACGCCGCCTTGTAGTCCTCTGAAAGCCGAGCAGGGAGTTCTATTCCCTGTAGAGGGCGGAGGGGGGTCTCCCCGTCCCCGGTCTGTGCCGCCCATATAGGTGGTGTCTGCCTCTCCTCCTCCCATCCTGTCCCCATCCCCGCTGTGTCATACATACAGCTGATTACTGATAATAATCCCCGCTCTGCACGGAGATAGCAGACAGGGGGGGGCACGGAGTGGAAGTGGTCCTAGAATGTATTTAGCCAATTTAAAGGCCATCTATACTGATAATAATCCCCGCTCTGCACTGGTGGGACTGACATGAGGCTCTGGTGGACAATGACATTCGGCTCTGGTTTGCTTTTTTAAGGCTGTAACCTATCATACCGTGTATTATGTATGGCTTGTTGGCTTCGGAATGAGGGGTGTGATTTATGTTGAAGTGGGAGAGTTCACATTTACATGTACAAGCCTAGTGTACCTCCCACATTCACTCCCATCCCAAGGATTCATGGGGAATGTAGGCTGATGTGAGAGAGAGAGAGTGAGAGTGAGAGTGAGAGAGAGAGGATTTGATACAATCACTGTACTAACACCTCCTCTTTGCCAGAATACAGGCTGCATTTTCTGAATCATAAAACTGGCTTCCTGAATATTCAGTAAGTCATATCTCTTGAACAGTATTACATTTCACAAATGTAACAACTTTTTAGTGTTTTGTGTGTGTGTGTGTGTGTGGGGGGGGGGGGGTTTGAAAATCCTGGAGTTCTGCTTTAAACAAGACATGAATATACTAGTTCATGCTGAATAAACTGCACCTAACCCAAACTGCATTCTAGATTAAAAAATGTTACCTAACAATGAATGAACAATTCAGTAAGATCAACTGTGATAAGACTAGCAGCTAAAAGAAAAGCATGGCCAGGTGAAACTTGTTACACATCAGGGAAACATTAAATCATACAGAGTTCTTATAGTGCTTGAATAAAAGACGAGTCTAACCCAACCCTCTGCAGGTTCTCACATTGCTTTCCTGGGGCCACGAATTGTGTCGAAGCAAGAAAATATGGCAAAATCAAAATCTTGTTTTTGGACTGAGTCCCAGATTTGACTGCTTAATGCCAATGTCATGGTAGATGACTACATTATTAACCATTTAACTTGTGCAATCAATATAATCTCAGACAAGCCTTAATGCTGGAAACCAGGCTTAAAATGTGAAAACTAATATACATATACAGTGGGGCAAACAAGTATTTAGTCAGCCACCAATTGTGCAAGTTCTCCCACTTAAAAAGATGAGAGAGGCCTGTAATTGTCATCATAGATATACCTCAACTATGAGAGACAAAATGTGGAAACAAATCCAGACAATCACATTGTCTGATTTTTGAAAGAATTTATTTGCAAATAATGGTGGAAAATAAGTATTTGGTCACCTACAAAAAAGCAAGATTTCTGGCTCTCACAGACCTGTATCTTCTTCTTTAAGAGGCTCCTCTGTCCTACACTCATTACCTGTATTAATGGCACCTGTTTGAACTTGTTATCAGTACAAAAGACACCTGTCCACAACCTCAAACAGTCACACTCCAAACTCCACTATGGGGAAGACCAAAGAGCAGTCGAAGGACACCAGAAACAAAATTGTAGACCTGCACCAGGCTGGGAAGACTGAATCTGCAATAGGCAAGCAGCTTGGTGTGAAGAAATCAACTGTGGGAGCAATAATTAGAAAATGGAAGACATACAAGACCACTGATAATCTCCCTCGATCTGGGGCTCCACACAAGATCTCACCCCGTGGGGTCAAAACGATCACAAGAACGGTGAGCAAAAATCCCAGAACCACACAGGGGGACCTAGTGGTTGCTGTGTCCTATAATCCACTGGCAAAGAGTCTTGTAAATTCCCCACTGTAATTCTCAGTAGAGTGGGTGGTGACGTGACTACATCACCGCTTCCTGCAGTGGCAAATCAGAGTCTCAGACTTACGATCATCTCTGCCCACTGTGCAGCATAAGTAGGACAGGAGTCTGATCCATTCCAAAACATGCCCACAGTCCTGCCTACATTGCCACTCATTCAAACTCCAAACTCCCAGGGAATAATAAAGTAACAGGACGTGATGTTGTGGCTTTAAAATATACCTCCAAGAGCCTGGGGACAGGGAAGATTCTCTGAAGAGAGATGACGTTTTTCTTTTTTAACAGTGAGATTTTTTTTTACACAGTGTGCAATTTCATTCAAAATCACATTAGTAGTTGCTTAAAGTGGAGCTCTGGCCAAAAGGAGAAGCTCCGCTTGTTTGCACCCTCCACTGTCACATTTAACAGGTACCGGCTCCCACACCCTGCTCAGATCACTGCGGCAAAATGAGCTGAAAGTTCGGGCCCCCTCCTTACCCCGCAATCTTCTCGGACACATCACAGGTGCCAGAAGACTATGGGATCATTCGCAAGGCAGAGCGCGACTTGTGCAAGCACAGTAGGAAACAGGCTCTGAAGCCTGTTTCCCTTACTAGAGATGCCAGCACCTGCATCCAGCTCCGGTGAGGGGATCGCAGGATCCCTGGACAGTATTTGTAGCGGCTGACCTAATTTTTTTTCTGAGGGAGGTGGGGGGGGAGGGGGTCGACAACATGTGCTCTGATTAAAAAGGCAGGGCATCCAAATGGCAACTGATATATTTCAGTTGCTTTAACTTGCTTGATTAAACCAGAGCTCCAGCCAAAAAGGGGAGCTTCACTTGTCTGCCTCCCCCTCCTCTGCTTGTTTGGCACCTTTTAGAGGGGAAGGAGAAGAGGGTACCTGGTTTTGACAGGTAGCCGCTCCCACTTGCAGCTCAGTTCGAATACCCTTCCCCCATAGCTTTCTGGGCCCAATCACAAAGAACAGCAAGCTTTGCACATGTGCAGTAGGAAACCGGCTGTGAAGCCGCAAGGCCAGTTTTACTTAGTCAGGATGGCAGCATCAGCACCTGTTAGCCGATTGAAGAATCAGCTTGGGTGAGAACGCCGCTGGATGCCTGGACGGCATAGCTCCCAACCGTTCCCGATTTTGAGGGACTGTCCCTGATTTGGAACAATGTCCTGCTGTCCCTCATTCCACCTCATTTTGGTCTGATCTATATAGTTGTATATAAAATGCACTTTTTATCTTTCAAGAAGTGTTCTCCAGTGCTAAACCTTTCATCTGATTTCGAAATTGCTGCATTTTTACATTTTAAAAGCCAATATAAAGGAACAGTAGTGGTAAAAAAAAGTCCTTGTGGATTTAATTAACCTTTTTTTTGGTCAATTCTAGATAAACAGAGGAGATACAATCATACATAGGGGATGTCAGTGTTGGTGTATATGTATATAGTGATCTAATGCTAAAATCAGAAATACAGACCAGGAAGTTTGTTTGGCAGTTTTTAACAAAACATGTAACACGTAGCTACAAAAGTATGATTTATACAAGGTAGCAATTGTGGATCAACCCTATTCTCAAAGTTCATAATCCCAGGAAGCACTATTCAAGCAGAAAATACCACACTCATCTCACCACCTCTAACCGATGCCTACAAATAGCAATGGAAGAAGGCGCTCCAAAAGTTCAAGCCGCCTTTGTTAATTCATGAAAACAAGCATTACAGGGTACATCAGGAATAGAGATCTCACATGTTTCACACACAGATGTTTAATAAAAGAATACTGGGGCAGAAGTTTTACTAGTTGTATTCTACCTGTACACTCGCAACAGGAAAGTACTGCAGAAGCAAGGACGGTCACAGACTTACACCTCACTGAACTTCAAATCTAAGTGGCAGAAGAAAAGTCAGGAAGCTACAGCACACCGAGCAAATAGCTGGAGTAGAGAGTTCTGTAAAATATAGATTGAAAATCCACACAAAAACAGATGTTTTAGATGGCAAATGACAGACTGAATTAGCCACTAACCCCTCACCCCCAGAATACAATGCAAGCTAGTTGCATACCTGCCTTTGCTTTATATGCTAGATAAATCACACAAAATCCTCTGAGACATCAGGCAGCTAAGAATCTAACCCACTAACATTACCCAAAACTGAAATAGCTGCTTTGGGCTTATGAGCCCTTTATGGCCTCATGGGCATGAAAACTGCTGATTTTACAGATATAAATCATTTTCTCTTTCAGCCTCTAAATGCAGTTCTATGTTAGCCTATGAGGCCATGCACATCAGGTGTTTAGGTCAGTATTTTAAGAGTAGCGTTTAGAGGCTACTGTCCCCATCAACATGGGACAAGGTGCTTCAGGGTGGGGGGCACAGAGTGCCCTCTGCCCCAAAGCACCTACCCATGTTGAGGGCATGTGGCCTGGTATGGTCCAAGAGGGGGGGCTTTTGTTCGTTCTCCGCCCCCCCTCCCCCCAACCCTCCTGACCGGCTGGGCTCTGTGCTCGGATAAGGGTCTGGTATGGGATTAGGGGGAGACCCCATACTGTTTTTTTTTTTTCAGTTTTTCCGTGGGAGTTCCCCTTAAAATCCATACCAGACAGGAGGGTCTCTTTTTTTGGCTTTGGGTTCCCCTTGAAGATGCTCAGAGCACAAGTCGCATGCCACAAGTCAGATCAGTTAAGATGATGATCCGACTTGGATGCGATGCGACTTATATTCAAGTCAATGGGCTGAAATCGTCGGACCAAAGTAGTTCAGGAACTTTTTTCAATGTCGAACCAACTTGTGTCGGATCAGTCAAGAGGGCTCTCATAGGAAACCATTGATTTATACACATCATATGACATGTGCTCACAAAGTCAGAGCGTATGTCGCACCAGTGTGAACTGGGCCTAAACGTACTTTATTTTCTCCTCAGTTATATGCCAACAAACTCATTACACAACGAATATATTTTGCAATGTCAGGCTTTCACAATTATTAGTTGGATATTAACCCACAAAACTGATTGTCCTTCCAGAGAGGAAACACATTATGTCAGTGTCCTCGGTAAATTGACCATGAGTTGTCAAGAAACTGATATCCAGATGGGGAGGAGAACATTGTGATCCCTCAAGGGGCCTAAATCAGATTATTCACCAAATTTTATGATGAATGGTCACCAAAATAACCTTGGGTTTTCCAAGACCAAAATGTCCAACATTTTCATATGAGAAGCTCATACATAGCACAAGAACAACAAAATGGACTAACCTTGCAAATTCTATTTAGTGATATAAAATAAATGATACACTATATAATCGCCCTCACCAATAGTGTGATCAAATAGCAGCGCTGAAAACCTAAAACATACCCTAATTCAAGAAAATTATATATACAGTGATTGCTCAATGTGATAACAAAAAATAATAATATTATGTGTCCATAATAAAAAACCAAACAGTGTTTCTAATAAACACCCATCATGCAGTCCATTTGTGTATAACACCAAAAAAAAAATCAAAAAAAATTAATAAAAAAGTCCAAACATAAGTGGTGACTTAGTGAAGTAATAGTGACAATATCAAAATAATAATCTTCAATGATGATATCTTCCACCACACCGCTGTGAATGTGATTCCACTCCCCTTCAGCGAGCAAACTCACCAGCTTTTTTTGCCTTACACTCTCGTGCTTGGCTTGTAGGCTTTTCCCACACAGTGGGGGTAAAGTGATAACCTCCAATCAATATCCGTATGGTTAACCGCAGTATATAAGCAAATGCTCTCTCCACATGAAAGAAAGGAAAAGCGAACCAATAGTGCAGTAACGCAACACACTTTAATAAAAGTAACACTCTCCTTCACCATAAAACTCACATTTTCCAATTTTCAAAAACGCAAAACAGCACAGCAAAACTTGGTTGTCACCAACAGCACTTCAAACGGTAACCTGGACGTATGGTGGTCACGGCGGACCCAGGTGCTCGGTGAACGTAAACACTCTCACCCGTCCCTTGGAGCCCTCCGTAGCCACTTCCCCGCTCACTCGTATGGCGCCGCCTGTCACAGCGTCCTACGTCAAGCTTCCTCGATTGCCGTATAGCCACGCCCCGACATGTTTCGTCACACCGGACTTATTCATGGGATTGGCTAGACGGACTGGCAATCTTTCTTATATATCCTCCCCCCGCATGACGCGCAATGTCAATGATACTGCGCTTGCGCGCTCCCTGTGTCCCCGTTCATACCATACGTGAACATTGCTTTTAAACATAATTAAGGGACATCGAAATTCAGAAAATTAGCTTAAAATTACTACAGCATTATATCTAGCAACTACCCCACTCGCTGATTGGTGATCCCACACACCATCCACGAGGGGCGCGTGCCACCCATTCTAACGAATATTAGTGCGTTCTCTATGTGTAGTAGTAGCTGTAAATTGATAATGGAGATATTGCTGTCTTTATAAAAATCTATATATAAAAACATTTTCCCTTATCATATAAAATTAATAAAAATTATAATTATAAAATTAGTAAATTCTTGAATGGTTGGAACTCTAAATTTTATACTTGATTATTCAAAATCCAAACTAGACACATACCCCACATGGGTCTTTCCTGTTGTTCCCATGATTTTCATTCTCTATCTTGCAGGTTAACTCCTACATATATACAGATCAAGCAGTTTACAGACACTTTCATATTCCTATAGTTTTCCCTGCTGGTTCATCTCCCAATAGGTGGTTTCTCCGTTGCGTTGGTGTTATAGACATTCCACCTATCACCATTTCTGGGAGTGGGTATCATATAGCTTTGGACCCCCAACCGTCAACTCAAAAGTCGTTGATGAAACAGTTGAGGTCCAGTTCTATATTTAAACCCCCAGGAAAAAGACATTTGAACAAGTATATCCATCGCGTTTCACGTTGGGATAAATCCCTTATTCTATTGGAGCCCCTCCACGATGGATACACTATGTCTATTCCACAAAATTGAAGTAGACTCGGGTCTTGGTTATGCTTCTCCCTAAAATGAAGGGATACGCTATGGTACTTGAAACCATTTTTGATATTAGTCAGGTGTTCAGAGATGCGAATTCTCAATAACCTTTTCGTGCGTCCTACATAATGTAACCCACATGGGCACCACATTAAATACACTACGTATGATGAATTACACGTTATAAATTCTTTAATTTCAAATGTTTCATTCACTTGATTAGTGATGCTCTTCATGTTTCTGTTTCTAATCCTTACTGTTTTGCAGCACACGCATTTATTACATGGGTAGAAACCATTGAGATTTATTTTGATGGATGGCCGGCCTGGTGGGTCGAGGATTTTTTTCACTACCCTATCCCCAAAGTTGGGGGCCCTCCTGTAGATGAATTTAGGGGTTTCAGGTAGCAATTCTCCCAGGTGACGATCCCTCCGGAGAATATACCAGTATTTTTTAAAAATCCTCTCAATATCTCTATATTGATTATGATAATTGGATATAAATCCCCACTGTTGTTTCTCATTAGATTTAGTTCTATCTTTACTTTTCAGCATTTCTTCCCTTGGTAGAATCGCTATCTGCTCTATAACCTCATCTACAGATTTCTCTGCGTAGCCCCTCTGAAGGAACCTCTCCTTCAGCACATTTGCCTGGGAATAGTATTTCTCTTGTTCTGTGCAGTTTCGACGGACTCTCATAAATTGTCCCTTCGGAATGTTTTTTATCCATACAGGGTGATGACCACTCCTGATGGACAAAAAACTGTTCCGGTCCGTCGGTTTAAAGTACACACAGGTTGTTAGAGCTTCATCCTTTCTTTGGATCGTAACATCCAAAAAATTGATGCATACATTACTAATTTAAGCCTCCAGTTTAATGTTGTTGTTATTAGTATTAAGATACCTAAGAAACTCCTCAACAGATTCCTTGGGACCCTCCCAGATCAATAGGAGATCGTCTATGAAACGCCTGTAAAATTTAAGTTGGGGGGGAGGTCTACTGAAAATGAACCTGTCCTCCCATTCAGCCATGAAGAGGTTGGCGAGGCTAGGGGCAAACTTAGCTCCCATAGCCACGCCAACCCGCTGAGAGAAAAAGTGTCCATTCCACCAAAAATAATTGTGCGACATGCAGAAGTTAAGGGCCTGACCCACAAATCTCTTCTGCATGTCGGGTATGTCCTCCCTCTTGCTCAGAGCCCAATTTAGTGATAAAGACGCGTCCTCATGTGAAATGATCGTATATAATGAGGACACGTCTGCTGTCACCAAAAACGTTTCAATATTTGGGTCCAAGCGTATCTCCCCCAACTTTTGTAACAAGTCCGTGGTATCTCTCAGGTAGGCCCTAGTGGTTTTCACACTAGGTTGGAGAAACCTGTCAAGATATTCCCCCAGCCTGGCTGTGACTGATCCTATCCCGTTGACTATCGGGCGGGCTGGAGGTATTTTGGCATCCTTATGGATTTTGGGGAGTGTGTATATCACCGGAATCCTACAGGCACTGGGAACCAGATACCTTTTTTCTTTAAGGTTCAGGGCATTGGTGGCATATCCCCATTCAATAAGTGAGTTGAGTTGTTCCCTATATTTGACTGTAGGGTCACAAGTCAGTCTCTCATACGTGGACCGATCACTCAGCATACTTGTCAGTTGCTCATGATAAAAGGATTTATCCAAAATAACAACCCCTCCCCCCTTGTCAGCTGGACGCACAATAATGTCTTTTCGCTTTTCTAGCGACCTGATACCTTCCCTGATATACTTTGGATTAACTTCCTCTTTAACTTTAATAGCATCCAGATCCTTCAAGACTAAATTCTTGAATACCTCCACGTAATGGTTGTTGGAGTTCTGGGGATTAAAGATGGATTTGTTCTTCAAACCACTATCAACTTTGCATCCAGGCGTTCCGGCTTTAATCGTAGAACTTACTGGGTGACTTAGAAAATATTTTTTAATGTTCAGAGTTCTGATATATTTATGGGTATCAATGAATATTTCGAACTTATTCAAAACTTTCTTCGGGGCACATTTAAGGCCCAAGTTCAAAATATTCATCTCTTTAGCGTTCAATGTTATTTTGCTCAAATTATAAATGCCTACATTTACCTGTCCCTCATTCTCTTTCTTGGGTTGTTGCCGTCGTCCTGCTCGGCAACCCCTTCGCCTCTTGAGGATGATCCCATTCCCTTGTTTGCATATTGCTGTGGCTCCTTCCTCCCCTCCCTGTTGTTCCTTGGGTGACCCATTCCTCTCGGTGTTCCTCCTCCCCTCCCCCTCCTCCCTCGCCACCCTAAAAAAGGTGGTGGTCCTTGCTGATGGTATTGGGCTACATGATAATCCCCATCCAAGGGTAGATATCTGTTGTGGAGCGGAATGGGGCTTCTCCCTTCCCCATATTTAAATGGTGAGTATTGTTGATTCCCCCCATAATTCTGTTGTCTATATTGGTCTCCCCCATAGTTCCTATTCCCCGTATGGGGACCATTCCACTCATTCTGATTAGAGTTGGGGTACTGTTCATCTCTTAATTATAATTTTTATTAATTTTATATGATAAGGGAAAATGTTTTTATATATAGATTTTTATAAAGACAGCAATATCTCCATTATCAATTTACAGCTACTACTACACATAGAGAACGCACTAATATTCGTTAGAATGGGTGGCACGCGCCCCTCGTGGATGGTGTGTGGGATCACCAATCAGCGAGTGGGGTAGTTGCTAGATATAATGCTGTAGTAATTTTAAGCTAATTTTCTGAATTTCGATGTCCCTTAATTATGTTTAAAAGCAATGTTCACGTATGGTATGAACGGGGACACAGGGAGCGCGCAAGCGCAGTATCATTGACATTGCGCGTCATGCGGGGGGAGGATATATAAGAAAGATTGCCAGTCCGTCTAGCCAATCCCATGAATAAGTCCGGTGTGACGAAACATGTCGGGGCGTGGCTATACGGCAATCGAGGAAGCTTGACGTAGGACGCTGTGACAGGCGGCGCCATACGAGTGAGCGGGGAAGTGGCTACGGAGGGCTCCAAGGGACGGGTGAGAGTGTTTACGTTCACCGAGCACCTGGGTCCGCCGTGACCACCATACGTCCAGGTTACCGTTTGAAGTGCTGTTGGTGACAACCAAGTTTTGCTGTGCTGTTTTGCGTTTTAGAAAATTGGAAAATGTGAGTTTTATGGTGAAGGAGAGTGTTACTTTTATTAAAGTGTGTTGCGTTACTGCACTATTGGTTCGCTTTTCCTTTCTTTCATGTGGAGAGAGTATTTGCTTATATACTGCGGTTAACCATACGGATATTGATTGGAGGTTATCACTTTACCCCCACTGTGTGGGAAAAGCCTACAAGCCAAACACGAGAGTGTAAGGCAAAAAAAGCTGGTGAGTTTGCTCGCTGAAGGGGAGTGGAATCACATTCACAGCGGTGTGGTGGAAGATATCATCATTGAAGATTATTATTTTGATATTGTCACTATTACTTCACTAAGTCACCACTTATGTTTGGACTTTTTTATTAATTTTTTTTTATTTTTTTTTGGTGTTATACACAAATGGACTGCATGATGGGTGTTTATTAGAAACACTGTTTGGTTTTTTATTATGGACACATAATATTATTATTTTTTGTTATCACATTGAGCAATCACTGTATATATAATTTTCTTGAATTAGGGTATGTTTTAGGTTTTCAGCGCTGCTATTTGATCACACTATTGGTGAGGGCGATTATATAGTGTATCATTTATTTTATATCACATGAGTTTTTAATTTTAAGCAGCTGCTCAGAGGGAGGGGCCCATCCCATAAGCGCAGTGTTTGGCACACAGAAAGGGGCGTATCATCTGTGTACCATATCAGCAATAAATTCTATTTAGTGCCCATCCAATGCTCAGAACAATGGATACACGTTATGATTCCAGAGATTCAGTGAGGATACATGAAGACTTTATAAACTTTAGTACACCTTCATACTGATTTACTGTTTGAGCAGCTGTATATAGCTGTATCCTCCTCATCCCCATTGCAACATTTTAACCTCCTTACAGCTTACAAACTGTATATTTCAGTAGCCTTAACAGGTCAAGAAAGTAAAAAATATTAACCAATACGACTTGCAAACTATTTTATGGCCAGACATTTCTCAAAGGTCCCCCACCAAGGTTATTAAATACACAGCTGTAGCCAGTGAAGTTCACTCAAAAGACAGCATTTTAGGATGGGCTACAAAACTGGACACCAGCACGATACATAGAAGCACCAACACAAAACAGGCCGCCCCCCAAACAAGACTTACCATTCCAGTGTAAGGGATAGATGTTTAAGCTAAAAAGTGTGTGTTTTATTTAAGAAAAAGGAACTCTGTACATAAAGCGCACACTGGCTTTGTGGTAAGGCAGGAAGATGCTGCGTATATGTTAGTCTTGATCGCCACCTGGTGGCAGCAATATATTAACGCTAATAAACTATATTTGTAAGACACATCTATCTTTTAAAACCAAAAAAAAAAAAGAGAAGAGCTACCTAAATGTGCTAAAGTGCGAAATGACAAAATGTGGAAACTTGACTTATGTGCAAAATTATACAATAGTTATCCCAAAGTGCAATGTGCTTCAATAATACCATCATTAACGTTTCAAATTATTATATAAATAAAATTGCTTCAATTGTCCAAGTTAAATCACACCAAAAACTTTGCTCCAGAAGTCCTTGAATGTGTTCTAGGTTAATATGCCGCACTATTCCACCCTTCACAAGTGTCTGTCCAGAGTGCCCTCTTAAGCAGTGTTCACTCAATATAGTTTTTGGAGTGATTTACTTGCATGGACAACTGAAGCAATTTATTGGACAGTGATACAATACTTTGAAACGATCACAAATCGCATATTTTAGGCACACTGCACTCTAGAATTATTGTATAATTTTGCACATAAGTTAGGTTTACAAACTTTAGGTGCACATCGAGCAGCTGCTGGGTTTAGCAGAAGTACATTAAGATATTAAGCACAGGTGCCATCAGAATTTTTATCAACATCTACCCTTTAGAAGGAACCTGGTCATAACAGAAAAAAAGGGAATGGCCTTTGCCAACTTAAGGTTGCATCCTTCAGCTACATTACCCTCATCTTAATTATTTCACTAGCTAGTAAATGACCTGGAATAAGCATGGGCTTAGCAGCTTACAGATATATAGGACGGAATCAATCACATCAGTCTCCACCGCCAATAAGAGTTTATAAGTTACCAACGTCACTTCGGTCAGGAGTAAGTCAGCTAAATTATCAGTATATAGGTTTAGTTTTGCACACAAATGCTGGGAGAATTAAATGCTAAAGATAGCCATTTCCAACAGGAAGCACTGCAGCCTTCTGACCCCCCTAAATTGATATTACCCTTCCTTATGCAAAAAAAAAACCAAAAAAACAAAAAACAAAAAACTTATTCCATACACAGCCACTCCCTTAATGGCCCTGTAATTTTTCATGAAGGCATGCATGTTTCTGCTGCCTTGTAATGCTCTTCGTGAGCTCCCAAACCTCCCCCTCACTTTTTTGTTTGGAACAGCAGTTTACATCAGTTGTGGTCACATGCACTGCTCTATGTACACTACAAATTTCCTTAGCCCAAAGTCCCTAATCAATTTTGGGAACAAACAAGAAAGGGTGGCCATGTTCCTACATAGAGTAGGACCACGGAGAATGAATACAGCCACCTTCACACGGGCGTTTTGCTACGGTGCAAATATTGTCAGGAATCTATAGATTCCTGCTGCTGCTGTTGACAGGTGTGAGCGATTAGCTGTGGCCGCCAAGCCCATACACTTCAATGACAGGTTATCAGCTTAGTTATCTCTTTTTATCTCTATCCGCAACCTCTCCTTTACTCCCTGGGTGTGCTTTTCAGCACCAGGTACGAAAATGAAAAGGCCAAAACCTTTAGGTATGAAGAAGCATATGACTAAGTGCAGAGGCAGTCAGAACTGTGGTATGGGGAGTCGAAGTCCCGGCATAAGCTACAACTCCAGTGATTCCTAGCTTCTACACTGATTCAGGAAGTCATCTTTGGCCACAATTTCAATCTCATCCGACTCATTTCATGACATTGACTTAAAGAGGTGTTCTGCCTGGGGGGGGGGGGGGTTGGAAATTAAAAGTCAGCAGCTACAAAATACTGCAGCTGCTTACTTTTAATATATGGACACTTACCTGTCCAGGGAGCCCACGATGTCGGTACCCCAGCTGATTTTCGGATTGGCTGTCGGTTGCTGCCGTCGCTATCTCCGCTAAGGGAAACCAGCTTTTTCGGCTTCACAGCTGGTTTCCTACTGCACATGCATGAAGCACGTTGTGCTTTCTAACCTTTCTAACTGGCCCGGCAGGGGAGGAGGGGGCCAAACTTCCGAGGGGTGGTGCTGTCTCCCGGAAGTCAGAAACAGGTACATACCCACCCACCCACCACCACCCCCCTCCCGCCGAAAGGTGCCAAAAGTGGCACCAGAGGGGGGAGGAAGCAGGTAAGTGGAGGTTGCACTTTAAAAGGGACTGTAAGAGGTGAGAATTTCCTTTCATTTTGATGAATAATCCTTCACGGGAGGTTTGCTCCAGCCTCACATCGATCAATTCAGACTGAAAAAAATGACCACTTCTGGTCAAAGGCACAAAGCAATTGGGACATAAATATGCTCACATCAAGAGTCCACTTGTAACCATGCTATACCCTAAAATATGAACGTAACATGTATTATCACCTAAATGGTGGCATTACCCTTGAATGTTCCGTCTACCCCCCCAAAAAAATGCTTTATTTTTTTTTAGATACAAATGGATTACCAATAGGATTCAATCAAATGACAGGATTCCAGTTCACATGCCCCGCACAGACCAGCAGGCTTTGCAGCGAACAGAGGAATAAAGCTGTTCAGTGATTGCATACATACACTGGCAGACATGGTCATCACAAGACCGATGTTCTTGGGCAGGGGGTTCCATGTTCTCTACTTCTCTCTTATAGCATGCCTACATAAGGATCCATTACAATGTCCAACCAGACAGTTCAAACCTCATCGACAAACAATGGTTTCTTGCACAGGAATCGTTTAAAAAAAACTTGTATATGTTACTCACCGTAAAATCCCTTTCTAGGAGTTCACCGATGGAAGCAGCTCTTTGATTCCTGACCATAAGGTTTTAAATGCCTTCTACAGGAATAGGACACTAGGCAGAAAAGAACAAAGCACTGCCTATGGGCAGTTGTAGCTGGTATAAAACCTCTATCCTCTATAGGCAATCCAATTAGTTATAAAGCAGTGACAGAAGCATAAACTTCAATAGAGGGGTGGGTGCTGTGTCCATTAAATTAACAGAGAAAGATTTTACGGCAAAAAAAATCCAGCTATCTCTTACATTCATTGACAGACACAACTTTTCTGATTCTTGACCACAGGGATGATCAAAGTAGTGCCCCAACAAGGGGTGGGCAAAGAAAAAACAGCTGAAGCAACCAGGCAAACAGGCTAAACACCCAAATAAACACTAAAGGGGCAAAAACGCCTGATGTCAGAAAGCTCAGGAGGCCCAACAGCCCTGGTGGAGTGTGCGGTAACAGGGAAGGGAGAAGCCTGCCCCTTAATAGTGCATTCCTGAACAATAGTCTGCTCGATCGACAGAAAACCGTGGCAGAGGAGGCTACCAGGCCTTTCCGTGGACCATTTATGAGCACAGAAGAATCTGACCTCTGGAACGAAGCTGTATTAGACAGGTACATATGAACCACCCAGCCTACATCTAAGAAGTGCAACGCAATTTCCTGAGGATGCGATAGCCATGGCCACAAGGAAAACAGGACAATGTCCTCAATTAGGTAAAAGCCAGACACCACCTTTGGCAAAAAAAGGAAGAGCACCTTAACTATGTAGAATCATGTAGGTAGCCCTACAAGAGAAGGCCGCCAGCTCACACACCCACATTGTGGATGTGATGGCGACCAAGAAGGCAGTTTTTTTTTTTTTTAAACAAGAGTAATGCTTGGTACACACCAAGAGTTTTTACGTCCATCCTAATGGGCTAACTATGCGAAGTTGGTACAGCGATCTCCCCACTGTGCTATCATGTTCTGACAAGGGGAATGGCTCCCACACAACACACCAGTCAGCGCCCCCACAACACACCAGTCAGCGCTTGCAGCCATTGACTGCAAGCGCTGACTGGATGCCAATGGACTGCTGGTTTTCCAGCATGCCTGTTCGTCAGAAGCCAGACGTTAGGCCGGCTTCTGTCAGACATGCTGCTGTACACACTGGCCGAATGTCTGCCAGTTTCTGTTAAACCAGCCGATATTCGGGCCATGAGTAATAACCTTAAGCCCCGCTGAAAAAAAAACGAAACCAGAGCCACTATGAAGCATGGATGGACACCCAGAGGTTCGCACCAGGTAATATAAGCCTGCCAGGTGTGATGGTATATCTTCAGAGGTAAATGTGCGAGCCTTCAATACCGCGGGGTTGGTTCCATCTACTTATCAGTCAAGTGGAGTGTGCAGGTAAGGCTCCCATGACAGGTACACCTTTCCACCGAAATGGTGGCTAGGGTAACTCTGACACAGACTCCAGCATCCGGTCATGTGTGTCCCCACAAGGAGTTTAACTCGCAGGCTTCCCCTGTCCAGGGGGCTGTCACAGGCGACCTAGCTAAAGGTTTGCACGCGAGTTGACAAATCGGGGAGATCATGGGATCTAGCCAGTAACTGTCCAGCTGTTGATACAAGATGCAGGAAAAAAAAAACAAACAAAAAAAAAAAAAAAAAAACACAAATAGTTAAAGGCCAAGGAACCACAGGTCCCAGCAGGGAGCTCCAGGTCCTTATTCCTAAACACTAGGCAGAAGAACTGGATTGCCTATAACAGAGAGAGGGTTTTATACCAGAGGTGAATGCTCATAGATAGGGATGGGCAAACGGTTCGGGCCGAACGTTGGTTGTTCGGACGTTCAACGAACATTATGTGGTGTTTGCGGCAAATTCGAAAGCCTCGGAACCCCATTAAAGTCTATGGGACACTAACATGAAAAACCAAAAGTGCCAATTTTAAAGGCTTATATGTTATTGTCATAAAAAGTGTTTGGGGACCTGGGTCCTGCCCCAGGGGACATGTATCAATGCAAAAAAAAAAAAAAAAAACGGACGTTTTTTCTGGAGCAGCGATTTTAATAATGCTTAAAGTGAAACAAAAAAAAATGAAATATTCCTTTAAATATCGTTCCTGCAGGGTGTCTATAGTATGCCTGTAAAGTGGCGCAGTTTTTCCGTGTTTAAAAACAGTATCAAAGCAAAATAACATTTCTAAAAGGAAAAAAGGTCATTTAAAACTGATCCTGGTTGTAAAGAATTGTCGGGTCTCGGCAATATAGATACAACTCATATATAGATAAACCCCAAGTCTATTACCAGGTCCTTTGGGTCTGGTATGGATATTAAGGGGAACCCCGAACCAAAAATGTAAAAAAAAAAAATTAAAAAATGGCGTAGGGGTAACCCCCAAAATCCACACTAGACCCTAATCTGCGCACGCAACCTGGCAGGCCGCAGGATGAGAGAGCCTGTACCACGCCACATGCCCTCAGTATGGGGAGGATGCTTTGGGGTACCCAAAGCACCTTGTCCCCATGTTGATAGGAGCAAGGGCCTCATGCCCACAATCCTTGCACGGTGGTTGTAGGGGTCTGCGGGATGGGGCCTATCGGAATCTGGAAGCCCCCTTTGACAAGGGGACCCCCAGATCCCGGCCTCACCCCCTATGTGAATTGGTTAACTGGAACATTGTACCCCTACCGTTTCACAAAAAAAAAAAAAATTAAAAAAGTGACAAAAATAGTAAAAAAAAAAAAAAAAAAAAAAAAAAAAAAAAAAAAAAGACAGGAGACACTTTGGGACAAGTCCTTTATTAAAAAATAAAATAAAAATTGTCCCGCGATGTAAAGCCATCTCACGCAGCCAGACGAGACGAAAAAATAAAAAGCCGCAACAGCCCCACCATTATGGGAGGCTCTCGCAGAGTGATGAGGCGGACCTGTTGCGGCTTTTTTTTTCCTCTTCTTTTTTCAGTCCGTTGGGCGGAGTGAGATGGATCTGCATCGCGTGACATTTTAATTTTTTTTAATAAAAGGACTTGTCCCAAAGTGTCTGCTTTTTTTTTTACTATTTTTGATTAAATGGTAGGGGTGCAATGTACCTGTTACCAATTCACATAGGGGGGGAGGCTGGGGTCTGGGGGCCCCCTTGTTAAAAGGGGCATCCAGATAAGTTGTGGGGATGAGGACCTTGTCCCCATCAACATGGGGACAAGGTGCTTTGGGGACCCAAAAGCATCCTCCCCAAAATTTGGCGCAGGGTTCCTCTTAATATCCATACCAGACCTAAAGGGCCTGGTATGGATTTTGGGGGGACCCCCGTACAATATTTTTTTTTTTTTACATTTTTGGTTTGGGGTTCCCCTTAATATTCATACCAGACCCAAAGGCCCTGGGGGGGGACCCCATGCAGTTTTTTTCAATGAGTTTTATCTATATTGCCGAGACCAGACAATTCATTATAGCTGCGATCAGTTTTAAATGACTATTTTCCTTTAGAAATGTCATTTTGCTGTGGTACTGTTCTAAACACGGGAAAACTGTGCCACTTTACAGGCATACTATAAACACCCCCCAGGCACGATATTTAAAGAAATTACATTTTTGTTTCACTTTAGGCATTATTAAAATCACTGCTCCCGAAAAAAGTTTTTTTCAAACTTTTTTTTGCATATATACATGTCCCCTGGGGCAGGACCCAGGTCCCCAAACACTTTTTATGACAATAATTTGCATATAAGCCTTTAAAATGGGCACTTTTGGTTTTTCATGTTTGTGTCCCATAGACTTTAACTGGGTTTGTGTATTCGTCCGAATTTTTTGCCTGTTCGCAAGTTCTGGTGTGAACCAAACCAGGGGGTGTTCGGCTCATTCTTACTCAGACAGAGCTGTGTTCTTTTCTGCCTAGTGTCCTCCTCCTGTAGGTGGCACTATAAAAGCCCTATGGCAGTGGTTCTCAACTCCAGTCCTCAGGACCCACTAACAGGCCAGGTTTGCAAGATAACTGAAATACATCACAGGTGATATCATTTGCTGCTCAGTGATTGCAGGATTCTAGTCTGCATCTCCAAGGTAATACTTAAAATCTGGCCTGTTAGTGAGTCCCGAGGACAGGAGTTGAGAACCACTGCCCTATGGTCAAGAATCAGAAGAGCTGTGTCCGTCAATGAATGTAAGAGAAAAATAAAGTGCAGCCAATCAAATCCTGATCAGAATTGAATGTTTATCACACAATTGGGAGCAAAAGATCAGTACTCTGAAAACCACATCATCGGCATCTATGATGGTAAACCTGTTAAAGTGAAACTAAAAGGCCAAAACTTTCTCTTGTATTTGCAGTAAGGGAAGGGTATAACCTCCTGCTATGTGTTTTTAACCAGCAGTAAATACCTGACAGGTGTACTAATATCTATTTAGCCTATCAAATAAAAAAAATTTAAAAAAAGACCGCCCACCATAGATATACTGCGTCAGTGCGGACACTGTGCTGGGTCACGTACCTAGTACGTGATCTGCACGCTGGGGTAGACAGCGCGCTCCCGCCTCCCAGGATGTGCTGGGACTGGCTGGAGCACCAGACGATCAGCGGGTGGCGGCCGTTGATTTGCCGCGGTCACCCGCCGATTGTCTCTGGACATTACCGAAGAGAGCCCCGTGTAGGTAAACAAACACAGGGCTCTCTTCTGACAGCAACGTGCTGTTTTAGTCCTCCCGCAAAGCAGGAAGTAAAAAAACAGCACATTGCTTACTAAAAACATCTCATACAGTAACACGTTGGCCACACATTTAACCCCTTGATCACCCTAGATGTGGACCCCTTTCCTGGCAGTGTCATTAGTACAGTGACAGTGCATATTTTTAACACTGATTACTGTATTGGTGACACTGGTTTCCGAAAAAAAGTGTCAGAAGTCCAATTTGTCCCCTTGCAATATCGCAGTTCAGCTATAGGTCACCAATCAATATAAGCTTGTTGGGTTTCGTCTTTTACCAAAAACATGTAGCAGAATACATTTTGGCCTAAATTGATGAAGAAATTAGGAGTTTTTAAATTTTATTGGTTTTATAGCAAAAAGTAAAAAATATATATATTTTTTTTTAAAATTGTTGCTTTTTTTGTTTATAGCGCAAAAAAACAAAACAAAAAACAAAAAAACTACAGTGGTGAGCAAATACCACCATAAGAAAGCTCCATTTGTGGGAAATGGACAAATGACAAATTTTATTTGGGTACAACGTCGCAATTGTCAGTTAAAGTAACGCTGTGCAATAATGCAAAAACCGGCCTGGTCATGAAGGGGGGGGGGGGGGGGGTAAATCTTCCGGAGCTGAAGTGGTTTATGTAAAACTAAACTGTATCCGAGCAGCACAAACTGAAAACACTTTAGAATTAATATTTAATACTCAACACAAAAAACTCATCCATCCATGACTTTGATGAAAAGTTCAAAGACCCCATGGGTATAGGGCGGAAATCATCAGCTGGGTGGCGAAACGCCTCTACATCTCCTCCAGCGGTCCTGATTTGCTATCACTGGCAAACAGGGACACCTATGTAGATTATTTTTCATGTGGCCAGCTATGCACTGCGAGTTCTAGCTTTTTTTTAAAATGGCCACTAGATGGCGCTTCAATCCATATTAATATCTATATAATATATACACATACACACAATATAAAATAGATAGATCTATATCTATCCACACTTTGTATATATGGAAATGGCGTGCGATTTGGACAGGAATCGCACTGCATTCCTGTTCAAATAGCTTGCGATTCTGTGCAGTGCAATCTGCGCCCTTTAATTATGTATTGATGCAAATTGAACCACAAAGTATCGGTTTCGCTAGCATTTGGGCGAGTACCAATACAGTATTTGTTTTTCTTTCAGAAGTCCAGACGAGACCTTTAGTTAGTCCAATCGACATAAAATATGAGAGGGTCTAAAGCACGGCAGGGAGCTCTCTTTTTGCTGACTTGGGTTTATTTTACCCACTTGCCCACTGGGCACTTAAACCCTCTTTCTAACCAGACCAATTTTCAGCTTTCAGTGCTCTCACACTTTGAATAACAATTACTCAGTCATGCAACACTGTACCCATATGAAATTTCTGTCCCCTTTCACAAAATAGAGCTTTCTTTTGGTGGTGTTTATTTATTGTGTTATAAATAAACATAAAAAAAGACTGAAAATTTTGTAAAAAATAAAAATAAAAATTCTGTTACTTTTATACAATTTTGCAAATTAGTAATTTTTCTACATAAATTTTGACCACAAGTTATAGCGCTACATATCTCTGGTCTTTGTGAAAGTCAAAAGTCTACCAGCTTTGGTGCCAATCATTGAAAATTGATCACACCTGGTGTACTGATGGCCTATCTTATTTCTCTCACAAGGCATAGGCATACTTGAAACTACACTCCAAAACACATTCCGCTACTCCTCCTGAGTACGGCGATACCATGTGTGAGACTTTTATACAGCCTGGCTACATAGAGAGGTCCAACATGCAAGGAGCACCGTTAGGTGTTCTAGGGACATAAAATACACATCTAATTTCTTGACTACCTTTTACACTTTTGAAGGCCCTGGACCACCAGGACAATGGAAACGCCCACAAAATGGCCCTATTTTGGAAAGCAAACACCTCAATGAATTTTCTATGAGGCATAATGAGTCTTTTGAACATGTCATTTTCTTTCCACAAGTTTTTGTCCAATGTGAAAAGAAAATTAATCAATTTATTTTTTTTACACATTTTTATGGCACTAACGAGAGCTGATGAGAATCCACTGATAGGGTGGCACTGATGAGAATCCACTGATGTAACTGTAGGGTGCCGATGAGCACTGCACTGGCACCGATGAGGCACTGTAGTGGCACACCAAATGCAGCCGTCTCCCGATGCTGCACTGGGTCTTCCTCCCCTCTCTGTATTGGTGTGAGGAAAGGAGAGAGCTGAACCGGACACGACACCAGTTTATTGACGGAGAGATCAGGTGGTAAAGGGCCGTGGTGATTAGCCCTTTACCCCGATCCGTGATGCGCTGGGACCCAGCAATCACAGACACTTCCAGATGCGCACCCCAGGGGGCACGCGAGAAGCAGGTGTACCAATAGACACCCCCCCAGAACTAGCCGACCGTGCTGTAGCCGTCATTCGGATATAGAGCGATGAGCAAGTGGTTAAAGATCAGACAGATGCAACAAGTTACTACAGTCAAATTTCTGGCTGGACAGTTTCAGTAAAAGCATATCAAACTTCATGATCAAGTCCAAAAGAAAAATTGGATTGTGGTCTTGTGTGCCTGAATATAATGCTGGATTACATGGACAAAAGCAAGCTTGGTGAGAACACGACAATTTATAACTAGTACATTGCTAAATGAACTCTTACTGGTGACAGGTGTGGCGTTGTTAGGGGTGTCTGCTCGCAGGTATTGTGTCGTCTGTGTAGATGGCTGAGAGAGTCCCTGGGAGCTGCTGCTGTCACTTATGCTGCAGAAAGAAAAAAGTACAATCCACATTTTTGCACTATACCAAATGACAAAATAACTGTGTGATACGTGAATATATGGACCTCATTTCACAGTCAAAGTTTAGGTTTTACAGACACATAACACTATACAAATATTATCATTAGGGCCCCTTCCATATGGAGCGGATCCGCCTGCTCAGCGGGGAATCTGTCCGCTAAGCCACGCTGAGCAGGTAGATAGCTAGTCTGTGTCCGCTCCGCTTATGCTGAGCGAACACAGACAGCCCGTTCTCCCCTATGTGTGGATAGATGTAAAAACAGACCACGTGTTTACACCCGAATGCAATCAGATACGCTAGACTGATGAGGTACAGATCCCCAACCATCTGTTTTTAGCAGATCGGATAGAATGTAAGCTGATGTAAATGGACACGTATCTGCTTACACCTGTCACTCCATAGGAGGACGATGCAGGGTCTGACCAAGTTTTCCCTGAAAAACTGACAGATGGATCGATCCACTGTCTCAGCTAGTGAAAGCAGATTTTTGATTTCTTGCCATGGTTTACTTCACACCATTGCTTTTTGCCTTGTTTCATTGTATGGATTCCTAAAAAGGAAATAAAAAATGTAGAGACTGATCTTAAACCCCTTTCACACCAAGGGCATATTGCAGGCGCTATAGCGTTAAAAATAGCGTCTGCAATCCGCCCTCAAACAGCTGCTCCATTGTCTGCAGTGTGAAAGCCCGAGGGCTTTCACACCGGAGCGCTGCGCTGGCAGGACGGGAAAAAACAGAGTTAGGTACCTGGTAACTCTTTTTCTAAGAAGTCTTCCAGGGCAGCATCCGAGAGATAGGCTCCTCCTCCCTAAAACAGGAAACACATTAGTCCACCATTATAAATTTCACAGTCTTACCTGTGTGCCTCAGTTATGTTAAAGCACCGAAGGAATTCCCTGTAAGCTGCAAGCTCCCCCTCTGTACCTGGTTTTTGTTGTTTCAAGGGTGGGAACTAGTGCTGCCCTGGAAGACTTCTTAGAAAAAGAGTTACCAGGTACCTAACTCTGTTTTCTCGAATCGTCTTCCAGGGCAGCATCCGAGAGGATAGATCAAGCAATACTTACTAGGGTGGGGTTAGAGACTGGAGCACTTTACGACCAAATGCTTGGTCTTGGTCGGACAGCTGGTCTATGCGGTAGTGCTTAGCGAAAGTACTGAAGCTCGACCATGTCGCTGCCCTGCAGATCTGCTCTGGAGTTGCCCCTGCTTTCTCTGCGGCCGAGGTTGCCCAGGCTCTAGTTGAGTGCGCTCTGATTTCACTAGGTGGAGTGAGATTCTGTGCCTTATAGGTAATCTGTATGGCCATCCTTATCCATCTACTGATGGTGCTTTTTGAAGCTTGTTTCCCTCTGTTGATTCCTGCATAGAGGATGAAGAGGGAGGTCGTTCTACGCCATTCCTTTGTTCTTTCGAGATACGCTATGAGCGTGTTCCTTACATCAAGTTTGCTGTAAATGTCTCTTTTCCTACTATCCATGGTTGTTGGAAGTGAGGGTATGACGATGTTTTGGGTTCTGTGAAATGTAGAAGAGACCTTGGGTAGAAAGGCCGGATCTGGAGAGAGAATTATCTTGTCCAGATGTATTAGACAGTATGGTTCTATTGAAGATAGAGCTTGGATCTCACTCACCCTTCTGGCGGATACTAAGGCCAGAAGGAGCGCAGTTTTTAACGTGAGGTTTTTGTCTGAGCTGTCCTCGATAGGTTCAAACGGAGGGGAAAGAAAGCCCTTAAGTACTGTGCCCATGTCCCAGGTGGGAGTTTTGTACAATTTGGCTGGTTTGGATCTTTTAAGAGCTATGAGGAAACGTCTTATCAGTGGGTCCTCCGCTAGTCTAGTATCCATGACCGAGGAAAGTGCTGCAACTTGTACTTTCAGGGTACTCGGTTATATGTTTTTGTCTGCGCCATCTTGTAGGAAGTCCAAAACTATTGGAATTATCCCACCGTTGGAGATTGGTCTGTCTTCGTACCAAGAAACAAATTTTTTCCTTATTTTCTCATAGATAGCTCTCGTTACCGGCTTTCTGCTGTTTAAGATGGTGTTGATTACTCTGTCTGACAGGCCTTTGTTCTGGAGTTTTACCCTCTCAGTAACCAAGCCGAGAGCTTCAAGATTTTGTGGTTCGGATGGTTGACTGGGCCTTGTGACAGTAGATCCGGGCGGTCCGTCAGTGTCAGCTGAGGTTGTATGCTGAGATTTTTTTAAAATGACTGAACCATGCTCTCTGGGGCCAGTGTGGTGCTATTAGTATCACTGTTTTCTTTGCCTTGATTTTTTTGGATTACTTTTGGGATTATGGCAGTTGGAGGGAATGCATAGCACAGATGCCATTTCCAGTTTTGGTTGAAAGCATCCACCCCGCTGTTGCCATCTGTAGGGTCCAGGGAGAAAAATATCGGAGATTTTGCATTCGCCCTGGAAGCAAATAGGTCTACTTCGGGTATTCCCCACTTCTGGGTGATTTGAGTGAAGGTTGTTTGGTTTAGCGACCATTACGTGTGTTTTATCGTTTTCCGGCTCAGGAAATCTGCCACTGTATTGTCTGTTCCTTTTAGATGAATACCGGATATCGATCTTATGTTCACTTCTGTCCACAGTAGGATAGATTGTGTCAGTCTCATCAGTTTTTGAGATTTTGTGCCCCCTTGTCTGTTTAGGTATGCGACTGTCGTTGCGTTGTCTGATTGTATCTTTACATCCTTCCCCTGTAATGCAGGCTTGAAGGCTTTTAGCGCTTCCCCCACAGCTTTCAGCTCTCTCAAGTTTGAGGAGGCTTGTGACCATTTGGGTGTCCATTTCCCTTGCGAGAACCGCCCTTCCATGTGGGCCCCCCATCCTAGGGCGCTTGCATCGGTGGTGATGCTGACTGGATTGACTTGAGCCCATCTGCGCCCCTCGATGACCCGAAGTGGGTTGAGCCACCAGTAGAGTGTTTGACTGTGGCGGGGACGGGAATGGATTTTTCTAGGGATGCTTGCCTGCCATCCCACTGGGACAGAATGTAGTTCTGTAAGGGTCGCATGTGAATTTGTGCCCAGGTGATGGCTGGAATGGAAGACGTCATCAGCCCTAGTACGGACATTCCGTGCCTGATCGTTGTGGAATGGTTCCTTAGCAGGGACGTAATTGCTTGTGTAATTTTTACGTCCTTTTCCTTTGTTAGGAAAATTTTCGACAGTCTGGAGTCCAGCACGTATCCCAGGTACACTACTCTCTGGCTTGGGGTCATTTGAGATTTCTCTGCGTTTATTAACCATCCCAGGTTTTGCAGATAGTTCATACTTGTGCGCAAGTTGTTTTCTAGGACTGCTGCTGAGTCCGCAAAGAACAGGAGGTCGTCTAAGTATGGTATTATTCCAATACCCTGCTGTCTTAGACCTTTTAGTGCTTCCGCCATTATTTTTGAGAATATTCTTGGGGCTGAGGAGATTCCGAAGGGGAGAGCTGTGTACTGTAGGTGCAGCGTAGCTGCTGGCCCCTGGATTGCGAACCTCTTGAAATGCCGAAAGGGCGCCTTCCCTTGTCTCTTCTTGGTTTGAGGGAACCCCTTATTTTTTGTTGCAGTCCTATCCAGGACTGTTTCTAGCTCGGGACCAAACAGTAGGTCTCCAGTGAATGGTATGCCACATAAACGGTTCTTGGAAGGTGCATCCCCCCCCCCAAGATTTTAACCACAGGGCTCTGCGGGCCGAGTTTAGTAGTGCCGTGGTCCTAGAGGATATTCTGACAGTTTCTGCTGAAGCATCTGCCAAGAAAGCTGCCGCTCTAGTTAGTGGGGATGGTTTTAATTAGTTCCTCCCTGGGGGTGTCGTTCTCCAATAGATCTTGCAGCTGGGTTAGCCAGATTAGCAAGGTTCGGGCTGTGCAGGTGGAAGCAATAGCCGGATTTAGGTTTGCCGCCCCTGCTTCCCATGCCCTTTTCAGGAGGGCTTCTATTTTCTTGTCCATGGGGTCGCTGAGGGTACCTGCGTCATCAAAAGCCAAGTCCGATTTGTTCGTGATTTTTGCCAGAGAGGCATCCACCTTGGGGCATTTAGCCCAGGTTTTGGTGTCTGCTTCCGCAAATGGGTATCTGCGTTTGATTGTGGCGGGGATGAAAAGCTTTTTCTCTGGGTCTTCCCATTCCTTTTTGACTATACCTTTAAGTGTTTGGTGTACCGGGAACGTTCTTGGCTTCTTGGGCTGGAGCCCTTTGTACATTCTGTCATGTATAGTGAGTTCTGCGGTTTTCTGTTCTTTAATGCCTAGAGTGTCAGTGATGGCTTTGAGAAGACTGTCTGTGTCCTCAGAAGGAAACAGGTTGCAGTCTGTCGTGTCATCTTCCTCCTCTGAGTCTGAACAGATACCGTCTTCTGATTCAGATTGTTCAGATTCATCTGAATCCACCTCTTGTTCTGCCTGTACCTTGTTCTCCCTCGGAATGTGTGTTCCGCTGGTAGATGGGATACTGGCCTGAGCGACACTTGCTGGCGTTTCTAATTTTTCGATAGCTGAGCGTAGTGGTGCCATGGTGCTCTGAATTTCTTTCTTAAAAGAATTAAGCAGGTCTTTCAAAAATCCCTGCGATTCTTTTGCCACCATTTTGTCTAAGCATTTCTGACACAAGGGCTTTTTCCAATCTGGGGAAAGCCTGTGGCTGCATGAGGCACATGTTTTGCCTTTAGCCTTCCTTTCCTCAGGGGTCTTTGCCTGCAAGCAAGCATAGAGAACAAAAAACCCTGTGAGATAGGTGGTCAAAAAAACTGCCTGTAGATAGGCAGTAAAGAGGTTAAGACAGAGATAATTCAAGAATATTCTGGCTTACCTTGGAGCTGTCCTGACTTGCAGGATCTGCAGGGCAGGGTGGGGAAGCGTCAGACATGATCAGCCACCAGGATCCTCTGCTTAGAGGCCTTTTTATCTGCTTCCTGCATAAGCTCCGGCCCCGCCCCCAGCTGACCCCGTGCAGGTTGGTGGACACACCTGCACATGCCGCTGTATTGTAGAGTAACCGTGCTGGTAGTGAAGGGTAGCATTGAACAAATTTGCTATTTATATTCTGATCTTTGTTTTCTTTCTCCTTTGTTTTTTTTAAATTCCCGCCCCTAGGTGTCCTGTACGACCTGCTCTATCTCCGCAGTGGATAGACTACGGGAAAATGGCCGCCAACCCGGAAGCGGAACTTCCTCGGGGCCATCTTGGTACACTCCCGGCTTCCTGTATCGGCCTGTGGCGGTGAGGACGCCGCTGCGCCGCCCGGAGAGCGGCGGATTCGTTTGGGGAGACAGCCGCAGCCACCAGGGACCTAATTAGAAGGTACAAAACCCTCCCTGCTAGACCCTCTGCTGCTGAGGTTTTCGGCGGCGGTCGGCGGCGAGGGGGGGGGGGGCGCCCATCTGTGCATGTATCCACCCCCTCTGGCGGGCTCCAGATTCGGAAAGCCAGAGGGGGGTGCTTGCAGAAGCATACACAGGCCTAAACAGCGGCATGGGGTGGGGATGACAGAGTCCTCCTACAGCCTGGGGGGATGATTGCAGACCCCTCAGTAGGGGCGAAATCTCAGGCTTTGAGCAATGTTGCCCAGTGCTGCGCCTGCTCGCCCTCCCAAAGCCCCTTGGGCTGTATGGAATGCTGGCAGGGGGTCTCCTGCAACAAGCACAGAGACAGGTGAAAATAAAATAACAAACGTTTTTGCAGCTCCTGTGGGTCCAGAGGAAACACAAACAACTGAGGCACACAGGTAAGACTGTAAAATTTATAATGGTGGACTAATGTGTTTCCTGTTTTAGGGAGGAGGAGCCTATCTCTCGGATGCTGCCCTGGAAGACGATTCGAGAAAAAGTCCTGCCAGCAGCTTCTTTCGAGCGGTGAAGGAGCGGTGTGTTTACCGCTCCTCCACCGCTGCTCTCCATTGAAATCAATGGGGCAGCGCTGGGATACCGCCGGCAAAACGCCGCTATTGCGGCGCATTGCGGGCGGTTTTAACCCTTTCTCGGCCGCTAGCGGGGGGGGGGGGGGTAAAAGTGCCCCGCTAGCGGCTGAAATACGCCGCTAATCCGACGGTAAAACGCCGCTAAAAATAACGACGTTTTATAGCTGATGCAGCGGGCGGCCCGGTGTGAAAGGGCTCTAAAGGTAATTTTCAACTGGGTCTTGCTACTGTGTTACACAACGCTCATGTGAAGCATTGTAATGAAAACGCAATACTGTGTAAAAGAACTCAACTGAGTAAACACAATGGGGTTGATTTACTAAAACTGGAGAGCGTAAAATCTGGTGCAGCTCTGCATGGTAGCCAATCAGCTTCTAACTTCAGATTGATTAAAGTGGTTCTAAAGCCTTAAAGAGGAACTGCAGTCTGCTCATATAATTTGTAATAAAAACCTCTTTGCCATTCTGAACCACTTTGCATATTATTTTATATCTACTGTGATTCTGTACTTGCCAAATATGCTACAGAAATGTCCCTCCACTGAGTCTGGCTGCAATTATTTTAACTGTGGGCACAGCTGAAGCTGCTGCCTGTTCACTTCCTGGATTTACACAGACATACAGAGGCACACCTCCAGCTCTGCAGCTCTCATTGGCCCTCTTATAACTCACCCCCCCCCCCCCCCCTTCCAGGCAAACCTGTCAAGAGAGAGCTGTGCATGTCATACGCCTAGGCATTTTACCAGACAAGAAACAGGAAGTGGGCTGTATAAGGAATTTACTGGCAAAAAAAAAATGTTTTACTATCCAAAATTAAAACAACAGGGGCAGAAGATTTAATAGATGGAAAGATGAAAAAAAGACTGAAGTTCAGCTTTAAGGTCTTTCTTTTCATTCTATGCATGAAGGTGAAAAACCTTCTGTGCTGCAGCTCCCCCTTCCACCGCAATCTCCCTCCTCATTGGGCAGCTGTCAATCAAATGCTGTAATATGGGAACAGTGGGGGGGGGGGGTGGGGTGGGTGGGGCCAAGTCCCGCTGTCTATGTCAAATGACATGGAAGTGGGCACGAACAGGTGCCCCCCATGGAAAGTGTCTTTCTATGGGGGCACCAGCCGAAGAGGGGCCAGGAGCACGGCAACGGACCCCAGAAGAGGAAGATTGGGGCAATAACAAACATGTCTATACTTAACTGCTCTGTGCAATAGTTTTGCACAAAGCTAGCTAGTACAGACATGTTTATTTTAATTTAAAAAAAAAACAAACAAAAAAACCTGAAAAGCTGACTGGTTTCTATGCAGAGCTGCACCAGATTTTACACTCTCCAGTTTTGGTTAATCCACCTTAGTGTGCCCAAGATTACATATAAATTCATCAATTACAAAAACAAAGACATCCAATTCCATTCTGATATATTCATTGTTCTGTGAAAGCAGTTAACATTTAAAGCTGCACTCTATTACAAAAAAAAAAAAAATCTCTAGATAATGCAATACACAAGATGTACAAGCCTACAGAAGAGCTTAAAGTAATACTAAGGCTGCATTCCAGAAACACGGGCAGAACTATGCATTTCTGACAGTATTTTCAGAAACATGCGGCACAATGCACTTGCGGTGGGATTATTCCTAATGGCACTCCAAATGTGGGTAGCTATCACACAACAAAATACGTTCAGCTCAGGTGCCCAAAAAAATAAATAAATAAAAAAAAGGTACTTGAGCTATGTTGGTGCATTTGTTGTGCACAGGACAGCAAACTGATGCGAGTGGACTGCCCTATGCTGCAGAACAACAAAAAACATGACAAATCAAATTGCGCAGGTGAGTGCGCAGCCTCAGAGATCACTGCAGAGATCTTACCCGGAAGTGGGAGCGTGTATCTGTCAAAACCATGTACTCGCTTCCCCCTCCCCCAAAAAAGTACCAGTGGAGGGTGCAAACAAGCAGAGCTCCCCCCCCCTTTTAGGTGGAGCGCCGCTTTAAGCAGTGGGGCATGTTTACCACACTGCTTAGCATGCATGAACTAAAAAACTGTTCAAAAATGTAATTAAAAATTTGTTTAAAAAAAAAAAAAAATCCTGTTTTGTAGCACTTTAACATTTAGGTTTACTTCATATCTATTCATTGCAGGAACATGCTGTGAGAGAAGTTTTACCAAACGAATGCAATGTGTCTTCTCAGAGTACCTGATGGGAACTGACACAAAAGGTTCACGTCTGATTTTGTGTGTGTTGTGGTATATTAGTAGCCCATTCTAAAACTGAAATTCTGTTCCCCTATACCAGAGTGCATTGTGCTCCAAGCTGCCTGCACATGTGTACTAGGGAATGTTGCTCATGCTACTGGCCTGCAGCACAAGTGTAACAATAAAAGTCTTTCATTGCACTCATTTTAGATTCCCTTGTAGAAGATCCCAATTCGACCAACTAATGTAAAAGGTTAAAAGAATGCAACCCATGCAAGTATGGAAATGCATATCATAGCTCCTCTAATGCCCTCACCCGCTGTGACTTTTTATTTTATCAGAAAAGACCTACCTGTCATCCAGCTCTACTCTTTTCATGCTGTGAAGGTGCAATACAGCCAGTATAATGGCCACTAAGAAAATGACCGCACAGCAGACACCAACGCTGATGTAGAATACACGGGTTGAGGTGGTTGGAGCTACATTAACAGGATCAACTAAAAAAAAAAAAAAAAAAAAGTTACACTGCCATTAAAACCACATTTAATCAAGGATTTAAATATTGCATACATTTAAAGTATATCTATGGTCAAAATGTAAAGTTCACTTCTACATTGTATTTCAATTGTTTCTAGCTTACTCCTATTAATCTGAATAATCTTGAAGTTTGCAAACTTACTTCGTGAAGATTCCCACACATTTACTCCCTTTAATTCGGTGACTCGTATTGACTATTCCTTCTTTATAGGTACTGATCACACATTTCACAGAGCTGGTCTTCTAAACTACAAAGCCACTAAGAGGAGTTTTATATTGGATTGCCAATAAAAACCTATGGTTTGTATTATTACAATGCTGAGGTTATAAAAATGAAAGTGTATGATGTGACAATAAATTTCCTTTAAATTTCCTTAGTTACATAAAATGATTTCAGCCAATCAAGAATTGGGATACAACAATATTACTGTTAAGATTACTGCAATAATCAAAACCATAAACATAGAATAGGATGTTACTAATAGAATAGCTAGGCATATAGAAAGCTAGACATGCTGATAAGTGTTTTTAGATGTGCCATCCTCCAAATCCTCAGCTTCCACATGGCAAAGATGCATCCTCTGTTAATTAGGACAGATGAGAGCATAAGATGTCATAGCATTAATTTCCCTATATGACTGCGATCTCCAAAATATGCTAGCATTTGAAGAATGCAGGATCAGTGGTGGCCCGTCCATTGGGGGCCCCGGGCTCCACCCCCCCCCCCCCAACCTTATATGCAATGGATAGTCATGCATAGCACGACTCTATCCACGGCCATCCCTTAGTCATGCGTCCGGTCCCTTTCAAAGACACCGGCACACGGTTTGCCATCAAAAGGAGCCACCAATATCCAGGATCCTGAAATACTGCCACTCCCCTCCTGAAAATGCTAGCTGCCTGGTTATCGATGGCTTTATGGCTTCTTTCTCATCGGAGACACTGACCTGAAATGAACAAGCCGATTAGAAAAGTCAGAACAAAGTCCTTATCTTGGGGCATGTAGCTCCACTTTAATTTCAGTAAGAAATGCACTAAAATTAATTTTAAAGAACACAAAACACAATAAAAATACACAATTTTTTGGGTAAAATAAAAAAGATGGAGGTTGTGCCGAGTAAATAAAGACTCGACATGTCAAACCTTAAAATTGCACGTGCCCGTGAAATGGCGGCAAACTTCAGTACCCTATATTTTCCATTAGAGATGCTTTAAAATTTTTCCGTTACCCAGTAGCTCTGGTACTAGAATTCTTGCTCTCATTCCAGGGTGATGTGCTACAGTGAGGAAAAAAAGTATTTGATCTCTGCTGATTTTGTATGTTTGTCCACTAACAAAGAAATGATCAGTCTAAATTTTTTTGGTAGGTTTATTTCAACAGGGAGAGACAGAACAAAAATAAAAATATCCAGAAAAACTTATTTCAAAAAAGTTATAAATGGATTAGCATTTTTATGAGTGAAATAAGTATTTGATCCCCTATCAATTAGCAAGATTTCTTGTTCCCAGGTGTCTTCTATACAGGTAACAAGCCGAGATTAGGAGCACTCTCTTAAAGGGAGTGCTCTTAATCTCAGCTTGTTATCTGTATAAAAGACACCTGTCCACAGAAGCAATCAGATTCCAATCTCTCCACCATGGCCAAGACCAAAGAGCTGTCCAAGGTTGTCAGGGACAAGATTGTAGACCCACGCAAGGCTGAAACGGGCTACAAGACCATCGCCAAGTAGCTTGGTGACAGCGTGACAACTGTTGGTGCGATTATTCGCAAATGGAAGAAACACAAAATAACTGTCAATCTCCCTCAGTCTGGGGCTACATGCAAGATCCCATCTCGTGGAGTTTCAATGATCATGAGAACGGTGAGGAATCAGTCCAGAATTATACGGGAGAATCTTGTCAATGATCTCAAGGCAGCTGGGACCATAGTCACCAAGAAAACAATTGGTAAAACACTACGCCGTGAAGGACTGAAATCCTGCAGCGCTCGCACATGTACAGGGTCATCTGAAGTTTGCTAATGAACATCTGAATGATTCAGAGGAGAACTGGGTGAAAGTGTTGTGGTAAGAGGAGACCAAAATCGCTGTGGACATCAACTCAACTCGCCGTGATTAGAAGACGGGGAATGCTGCCTGCGACCCCAAGAACACCATCCCCACTGTCAAACATGGAGGTGGAAACATTATGCTTTTGGGGCGTTTTTCTGCTAAGGAGACAGGACAACTTTACAGCATCAAAGGAACAATGGACGGGGCCATGTACCATTATATCTTGGTTGAGAACCTCCTTCACTCAGCCAGGGCATTGAAAATGGGTTGTGGATGGGTATTCCAGCATGACAATGACCCAAAACACACAGCCAAGGCAACAAAGGAGTGGTTCAAGAAGAAGCACATTAAAAAGGTCCTGGAGTGGCCTAGCCAGTTTCCAGACCTAAATCCCATAGAAAATATGTGGAGGGAGCTGAAGGTTCGAGTTATCAAAACGTCAGCCTTGAAACCTTAAAGACTTGGAGAGGATCTGCAAAGAGGAGTGGGACAAAATCCCTCCTGAGATGTGCAGACCTGGTGGCCAACTACAAGAAACGTCTGACCTCTGTGATTACCAACAAGGGTGTTGCCACAAAGTACCAAGTCATGTTTTGCAAAGGGGTCAAATACTTATTTCACTCATTAAAATGCAAATCAATTTATACTTTTTTTTTAAATGCATTTTTCTGGGTATTTTTGTTGTTATTCTGTCTCTCACTGTTAAAATAAACCTACCATTAAATTTAGACTTTTTTTTTGTCAGTGAGCAAACATACAAAATCAGCAGGGGATCAAATACTTTTTTCCCTCACGTTTGCACTTGTGATTCATTTATTGTCCTCCGATGGGATTTAGATTTCATCTAAACTAAATTCTATCTGGGTAAGTATGACCTCGGTGGTATGGATGTGTCATTGCCATCATCCCATGTAAATCTATAGAAAAATATGATACCTCTAGGGGGATTTTTAAGGCAATGAATTCAGAAATGTGTTTTAAAATAAAATCAGTTTTATTTAATATTATTCAACGTTAAAAAATATGTATACATTTTTTTCTAATTTTTTCACAAAAAATCATTTAGATCAGTAAACATAGAACAAAAATAAATTCCAAAACATGAAGTAATTCTACAAGTACATCCAATACAAAATAAATATAGAGAATTGCATGTAGAAAATGACGTGAGGAAGAATGTGATGTATCACACTACCCAGTGCGGTCACCCTGGATGGCCACCCTGGTATGGAGTAGTGGAATTTCCAACGCGTTTCAACGTTTAAATCTTAACAGATAAAAGTCTTCTTCAGGGATGATTTCTTAGATTGTGATGTACTTTCCCTGAAGAAGACTTTTATCTGTTAAGATTTAAACGTTGAAACGCGTTGGAAATTCCACTACTCCATACCAGGGTGGCCATGGGCCAGGGTGTGAAAAAATTAGAAAAAAAATTTATACATATTTTTTAACATTGAATAATATTAAATAAAACTGATTTTATTTTAAAACACATTTCTGAATTCATTGCCTTAAAAATCCCCCTAGAGGTATCATATTTTTCTATAACTAAATTCTATCTAAAGGCATACCGTTTATTACAAAAGTCATAAGAATCCACTTAAAACCTTGTGTTACAAATATTACTACTAAAAAGGAGAAAAATAAGATCAAGTTTTCGATCAAATTTGTTGCAACTTGTACTCCCAGTAACTAGCTTTTAAACTGTATAACCACAGGTAGGGGAGCTGGGGCTGGGAGTACCACTTTTTATGTAACAACGTCATTTGACCGAAACTTGATCTTAAGTTTCTTATTAATATTTGCTTGTAACACCACAAGGTTTTAACCACCTCAATACTAGGCACTTTCGCCCCCTTCCTTCCCAGACCAATTTTCAGCTTTCAGCGCTCTCGCACTTTTAATGACAATTACTCGGTCATGCTACACTGTACCCAAATAAAATTTTTATCATTTTGTTCGCACAAATAGAGCTTTCTTTTGGTGGTATTTATTCACGACTCCATTTTTTTTTTTTTTGCGATATAAGCGCAAAAATAGTGGAAATTTGGAAAAAAAACAATATTTTCTTTTTTCTGTTTTAAAAGAAATCCAGTAAAATCGAATTTTGTCATAAATTTAAGCCAAAATGTATTCTGCTACATGTTTTTGATAAAAAAAATCCTGTTAAGTGTATAATAATTGGTTTGTGTGATCACGGACATATGTACGCAAATGATCATGTACAGATGTGTGCAGGTGATCACGTACATATGTGTGCAGATTACCATTGGGACATGTGATTTTAGTGTGACATATGTGGGGGACAGCTTTTTTTATTATTTGGGGACATGTGTTTTGGGGACATGTGTGTTTTACATTATGTGGGGACATGTGTGTGTGTTTTACATTATGTGGGGACATGTGTGTGTTTTACATGTATGTATTTACATGTGTGTTGACACTAGGTTGGTGATCAGTGAGTAAAAAGCTGTAAAAAACAGCTCATACTCACTGATCATCAGCCGGCTGCAGCGATCCCCTCTCCTCTCCTCCTCAGCGACAACTTCCGTGTGAGGAGAGGAGAGCTGATCGCCTAGCAACCGGCTGTGTTTACATCACATGACGGCTGTGATTGGACACGGCCGTCATGTGATCAGGAGGGCCAATCACAGAGCCCTCCTGCCGATCCGAGATGCGCCGTGTCTGGGGGACACGAGCGCATCGGGATCGCGCCGCTGCGCGGGCACGCGCGCGCGCGATCCCGCTCCTTCTGAGGGACGTTCCTGAACGTCCACTCAGAAGGAGAGAGCGCCCACCCGGCCGTTTATGTACATTGGCCGGGTGGGAAGTAGTTAAGTAGATTTTTATGACTTTTTTTAAAAAAAAAGGCTATGTTTTTAGAAGGAGGATCTCTTTGGTGTCACTAAGTCACTGTATTGTGCAAATTTGTTTTTGTTTTATTTTCCCATTAAAATGCTCCTTAAAAGTGTTACTAAACCCACTACAGTAAAATCGGTCTGTATATGTAGTAATGCATGGTTTTTATTTTTTATACTCAATGTGGAACCTAAGGGGTTAATCCTTCACATTGTGTAAAAAGGCTGTAATAATAAAGGCTGCTAATAATTTTATGATAATAGAGAGTCTATGGAGTCAGGCTGCACATGCTCAGTTTGGTGTGTATTGCTACAGAGGTTAATTTCTTTCTTGGGAGGATGCATGTGATCAGCACAGGGTCAATCAGCACTGTTAAGACAGAGGGTCAGGGGTCTTGCAGTCTCATAAGAAAGTCAGAAAACTCCACCTACAAGCTTTAGCCAGTGCTTGGCTGGACACCGATAGAAGTCACAAGACTGCTATATACTGCTGATGAGAAAAAGTATTTAGCAGTTTATATTTAATAAAATACAATAAAACCTTGATTTGAGAGTAACTTGGTTTGAGAACGTTTTGCAAGACAAGCAAAATTTGTTTTATAAATGTTGACTTGATAGACAAGCGATGTCGTGATATACAAGTAGCGTCACATCACAACTGAGTATAAGAGAGAAGAGAGGCGCCTCGAAGTGTAGCAATATGGTTACATTTAATGAAGGTACAACATTTAGAAAGTTACAAGGTTGATGATTAAAACAGGCACATCTAAGTATGCAGGCACCCGGGGTAAAGATGTCCACATAGACCGTCCTCCGCACCGCCATTGATGTCATCCCCTCCACAAGCAATTCAAGTCTCGCTTTCAGATCGCTCTACTGCAGGGTAGTCTTGCCGGTCACGATTGCAGACAGCTTTAACCCAGATGCCTGCATACTTAGATGTGCCTCCTTTAATCATCAACCATGTGAGTTTCTAAATGTTGTACCTTCATTAAATGTAACCATATACTGCTACACTTAGAGGTGCCTCTCTTCTTTTATAATCTCTAGCTTCTGCTGGATTTTGCTTCTAATTCCCTTTGTGGAAGCTTCCATTCGTGGATGAACATTTTATGGTTACACAACCTATGACATTGCTATAATCTTTTTATATGGACTATAAAACTGAAGGACTTATGAATAAATGGTTGTGGAACAAATCATTTGGAGTTTCCATTATTTCTTATGGGGAAATTCGCTTTGATATACAAGTACTTTGAATTACAAGCATGCTTCCAGAATGCTTGTAACACTTTAACTATTGCATGGCTGCAAAATTTGTTCTTTTGGTCACATAAAATTGCTAAAAGCCTTTTTAATCCATAGACTGATATTTGTCCCCAGGTAAAACTTTAATCTCCTCCTCTCAAGCATCATAAAAATTGGACTTTAAGGAAATATAAGCAACAACAATTCTGCATGTACGGATTCGGCAAATCCTGTGAAAAAAGACCCCGGACTGCCTGTGACAACCCTAGCAATTTTTTTAAGCCTGAAAAACCCTAAAAAGAACACATTTACTTAACCGAAGCAGGAAAAATAAACTGAAGCTGTTGATTCCCCCTCATTTTTTGGAGGCTGGCTCTTAGATTTTGGGAAGGTTTATCCAGGCCTGCACCGTTTCACTGACCACACCATTTTTTCCACAGTAATTCTGGGAACAAACTGAAAATTGTTCTGATAATGTACAACTTTTTTTCCCCAGCAATATAGCATTAAAAATTTATAACACTTACAGTGAATTCTTGTGCTGTTCCTGTCAGGAGACAATGGGGGTTTGTGTTCAGGTTCAACTTCTGTGGAAAGAAGAAGCAGAATTAGCCTACTACTCTCAACATAAAAAGAATTCACCATTCTCTGAAGTACTTTTACCAAATATTTTAATGTACAGAGAAAGGTCTAAAGGCTCAGAAGTGTATATATATATATATACACACACACACATACATACATACATACATACATACATACATACATATATATATATATATATATATATATATATATATATATATAGCCTATTGGGAACTATTTGTATAGTAGTCCAACCAGAAGGGACTACTGGGATTTTTAGTTTGCAGCAAAACTGGAGAAATACAGGCTTCTTACCACCAACCTTAAATGAATTCATAAAAAGCAATGTAATAACTTGCATACAATGCCTAATCAGTTCAAGTTTTCAGTATCATTCTTTCTACTGCCCCTTTCACACATCCCTTCCAATAGATAAAAGCTGGGCCAGGGTCATCTCCCTCAGCTCTGCATACTGTAACACTTACTCCTGTAGCACATTTTCCTCCTCTTAAAATTGAGGACTGTGATGTTTTTGGCAGGGCTGATTGTTACGTTGAGCTGCATGACTAACACGACTTCAGTATCCATTTTCCCCGAGCAGAAAAGATCCACTCTAAACACTGCCACACAAAACAAAGACAAAAAGCTTGTTAGTTAATGAAGACCCAATAAAGCACTGCTAATGGGCAATTTATACATCTGTTATATACAGAAAAGTCACAAAAAAACAAAAACACACTTCCCAAAAAGTCAAGTTAAGGACAGAGGAGGTTTATATTTTCTACACACACCCCAGATTTTCTGTCAGCAACTTAAATGAAGACTAGTGCAGCCAGACCCTTCAAGGCCTGAAATGTCTGCCAGCAGAAATACAATTGGCATTCTTAAGTCCTGCATGCTTAAAAGAATGCCATTTTTTTTTTCTTTTACATTTTTCAGTTTGCTAATCCTTTAACGTGGGTACCATTTGTTTGTAGACCGATTCTGTGCATCATGTGGCCTTCCACCTGTCATTGATTTGAACGATCTACCTGCACGAGAACATAGATGGGCAATCCACATCGCAAACAAACAAAAAATGTCCCAGCACACTTACCAGCTAGCCTGTTTTTAATGTCAGTTGTTAGACAGGTTCAATGTGTTTGTTTTTTTTGTAGGATAGCTGAAGTGTGCGGGCAAATTTTTGTTTGTGATTTACATTGCCCTTCCATGTGCACCTTGCTGCAAAGGCTAGTTTTTTTTTATATAGCCTGATCACTGGATTTAGCATGAGGACACATTGGATGCCTTCAGCTACCATTGTGCTCTTGCTGGACAACCCAGGGTGTTCCTGTGCTTCTGTAGAGTTGATTCCCTCCAGGCAAACCTGCCATTAATTTATCCACTGTTATGTGTGCTCTATCTTGGAGACACTCAAATATTGCGTTGGGCTAGTAGTATATAGAAGAGCCTTGGCGAGGCACTGCATATATTTGCAAAAGTGAACAAAACCCTCTGTTTTTATGTGAATTGTTAGACATGGTCAATTTATTTATTTGCAGGCTAGCTTGTAAGTAAGCAAATTTTGTTTGTGAGGTATCTGCACAGGAACACCTGTACATTCAGCGCAGGCAAAGATGGCCCATCACATAGGTGCATGAATCTGAGGCCATAAACACCCTCAACCATGCCAAGTCTGTTGCAACTTTCTATGCGTAAAGGGTGACAGGAATTACAGCAGACAGAGGAAATGCCTATTATATTAACATTTTCCAGGTTTAACCATTAGTAAGGATAAGGAGTGACAACCCAAGTAAGACCCCTTTCACACTGGGGCGTTTTTCAGGCGTTTTTTAGGCGCTTTAGCGTTAAAAAAAGCGCCTGTAAAGCGCCTGAAAGAAGCCTCATCTGCAATCCCAATGTAAAAACCCAAGCCCTTTCACACTGCCAGCGCCCGAAAAACGCTGGTAAAGCGCCGCTTAAGACTTCTTTCACACTGGGGCATTTTTCGGGCGCTGGCAGTGTAAAAGGGCTTGGCCATCTGCGCACCCAGCCCCGGGGCAAAAACACGAAAGCGCTGCAAAGAATCTGTTCGCAGGACTTTTTTTGACGCCCTGCCAGCACAGCGCCCCAGTGTGAAAGCACTTGGGCTTTCACATTGAGATTGCAGATGAGGCTTCTTTCAGGCGTTTTACAGGCGCTTTTTTTAACGCTAAAGTGCCTGAAAAATGCCCCAGTGTGAAAGGTGTCTCAGTGTGAAAGCACTCGGGCTTTCACTTTGGGATTGCAGATGAGGCTTCTTTCAGGCGCTTTACAGGCGCTTTTTTTTAACGCTAAAGCGCCTGAAAAACGCCCCAGTGTGAAAGGGGTCTTACAATGGGGGCCAAATAAACCATATACATTTTTCCCTTCAGAGTAAAGGCTTCTAAATATGCACTGCACTGGAATGATGCTATTTGGACTGCTGAGAATGAAAAACAGACATCTATTGTCAAGCAGAGTTTTCCTTGAATTTCAATGATTTGGGCCAGCAATCACACCCGCTTCACTTTTAGAAGTAAATCGATAAAACGTTGTGTGTTTACATCAAGAGGACGACACTGTTTTGATAACCTCCCTGATACAGATGAAACATGACAAGAATGTCTTTCCAAAAGGAAAATAATTACAATGATCACCAGATGGCGCTCTTGCTTAAAGCTAAGCTCACAATAGTCATGCGTTCTGTACCACTGTTAAAAGTTTTTATCTTTGGTTAATTAGCCATTGACTTTATTTAAAAAAAAAAAAAAAAAAAATTAATAATGTTTACAACAGCCACTCACCCGATAAAGACCGTGGGACATCCCCTTGCATTGAGATATTGGTCTGTGGTGTTTCCATGGCTATGGGATTGTCCACATGAAACCCCAATTTGTATTCCACCTGTCAATGAAGAAGTGTTAAAGGCTAAGTCTACCTTTTTTTTTTTTTCTAAAAAAAAACACAACTCCCCTATGTACCAGTATACCATTAATGTACACAAAAACACAAGTTTTTCTTTGATTTTGAAGACAAGGCCTACCTCACCCATGTATTTGGAGATCACTTTAGAAACTTCCTGGTATAAAAAGGACAGACAAGCCAGAGTGGACACAGGAGGGAGTTTACCAGCTAACCTCATTAGCACACCTTCACCCAGTTTTCACAGCACCCCCAGCATTCCCCCATATATGCATTTGCCTGGCTTCCCCAGCGTCCCTACAGACGGGCACAGGGTGCATGCCAAATTCCCTGGGGCCATATGCAGCCCACGGGAGATCCCTGGTGTAGTGCAAGTGCCTACCTGATTGGGTGGATGGTTTGTCCTCCTACTATATAGTTTTTGTAAGTCTAAAGGAGATTGTACAGTCAGATTGTATAGTGTATGGCCACATTTATACACCTAAAATTACCCATTTGCGCTTTCAGTGTCGTTAATTGTTAACAGCACAGATAACCAAACACAAAAGCAAACAAACATTTTGCCACGTGAAAAAAAAACAGGTGACAAAAAGGCAGAAGAAAAAAAAAAACAACTTACAAAAATTGTCCCACAAGCTACTTTGCCAGGTGTAGCGCAGACCATTGAAATCAATGGGCTGCCCTATGGTTGCCACTGAAAAAAAGGGCCAAAAAATATACGCTCCCTCTACTCTAGGTGTGAATGGGACCTGAAAGTTAAACTGTTAAACGCAAGGCAAGTTGCACAGAAAATCCGTGCTTTGCCATGAGTTTCAGAAATACTGCAAATGTGCATGATGTTTATGTTATCATTACATGTTAAAAGGCTCCCCAAGTTCGGCAAATGCACCGATAACTGCATTAACGCACCAAATAGAATTCTGTAGCTTCTCTGAGGCGATTGTTGCGCGTAGGGCAGGCCATTCAATTGAACGGGCTTTCCTATGCGTGACGAGTGAAAACGCTCCAAAACAAAACGTGTGTGGGAATGTGAATCTTTGCTACGTGGAGATGTGAACGAGGCCTAATAACTGTCTCCGCCCACTCCCTCCTATGTACTTGTATAAAGATGGCCATACACTATGCCACGCATATGCAATTAGTGGACCTCCAGCTGTTGCAGAACTACAAGTCCCATGAGGCATAGCAGGACTCTGACAGCCACAAGCATGACAACCAGAGGCAGAGGCATGATGGGACTTGTAGTTTTGCAACATCTGGGACGTCCGCTAATTGCATGTCCCTGCACTATGCAATCTGATTGTACAATCTCTGTACACTTTTCTGTAGATTTACCAAAACTATGGAATAGAGGACACACCTGAACAATCGATTCAATTTGTATCAAAATCAGACAGGCCCTTGTACTACATCGCTGATGGGAAATCTAAAGGAGATTGTGCCTTCAGATTGTATAGGGAGTAGGTGGAGGGTAGTATTGTAATGAGGGAGGTGTGGTCCAGAGTGGTGAACACACCCCATCACGCTCTCTTCTGTGATGCAACAAGGAATTGATGGCTTCTGGGAGATGACCTAACAGGAAGTGAATGCTGATACAAGCTACAGGAAGTGATGGAATCTGAAAATCCATTCAAAACATGCAAAAAGATGAAGAGAAGAGAGAAGATTCTAAACAGTCTGTAAATGAGGTAAGAAAAAAAGCACATTGGGGTGGCTGGGCCAGAAATGGCATTGGAAAATGCTTCTATTTATTATGAAAAGTGAAATTCTGCCAGAAAAAGTGAACTTAGAATTTAAGAGAAGCACCAAATTCACCTTAAAATACAGAAGAAGGGGACTAGAAGTAGAATGTTATTACTATAGACACACCTGTGCAGTCAACTCTGGGCACTGTGGGTCAAAATCTTACTTTAATCCCCCCACCTCAGCCACACACTTATGTTAAAAGAAAAAAACTGCGCTGGTACAGCAAACAAAAGCTGCAACTCAAAAGTGAAATACACACAAAACAAAAATAAGAAAAAAGAAGACTTTATATGCATTGATTGATTATTTTTATCTTTATTTAAATTTTACATGCTATATATTTTTCACCGATTACTTTTATATCACTTATTCATTTGTTATATTGGTTGTTTTGCTCATCCAATACATTATAATCTCTTGTATATATTGGATTGACTATTACCTGCTCATCAGATTGTGTTGATTTTTTATTATTTATTGATTATTAGCACAGCTTTTTTTTTTTTCAGCCACACAATTACCTTAGATTTGCCCACCCACCCTCCATTCAGCTGTCTCCAATTCCTCTAATTAAAAAGCTTACACAGGGCTGAGGATGATCACTCCATGACAAGGCTACTTTTTATTTCAATTTTTTGCATACCCCTGTCTTTGCGTTTACAATAGCATCACCATATATACAGGAGTACAGCAGATCACAGCAATTCATTTCAAAGAGATGCTGAACACAGCATCTGGGCTAAGGAAACATGCCGACAAATACACCGATTCAGCTCAGCCAGAATGAATCACAGGATAAGAGGAGGATCAGGGCCACTGAGCCGGTAAATAACATGTTTGTTAATTAAAAAAGAAAAAAAGCTTTACAACAGCTTTAAGCCCACGTTCACATTGGGCCGATTTGGCAAGCGCTTTAAAAAGTCAAATTGCATGCCAAATCAGCGGCTATTGCTGGCAATGGCACTGTCCGAAGCGGTGCAGCGCTGACTTTGCAACACCGCACAGATTCCCAAAAGTAGTTCCTGTACTACTTTTGGCGACTTCGGGGGCGATTTGAATAGACATCTGTGCATGAACCCACACAGATGTCAGTCAAATCGCTCCCCGAAGTCGGGCTGCATTGCTTGTTCAAAATCGTGCCAGTTCAACTGAACTCACAAGATTTCTAGCCCTCATCATTGTGAACCTGGGCTTTAGCTGATCTTCAAGTTTACTATGATTTTCAATACTTTACACCAAGCAGGTCCAAATGAACCATTTCCTTTACTAATTGCTGCACTAAGCACTGTATGAATTGTATGTTGCTTCAGATACATACAGTACACAGTACTGGGTTCAGGCAGTGGGACAGACTTTGTCACACATCCAGAAGAACAATGCAGTCTCGGTCTGAGCAGTGCTCAGTCATTCAAAAGCAGCTATGTATTCTGTGAATGAATACAAAGCTTCCTCTGATTGGCTGAGGCGGAGAGGTGGGCTGATGTCACACTCACTGGCCAATAGGAGAGCTCAGGAGCTAGGAAGTGTGAATTAACACTGACTTATCCAGGAATAGCTGAAAGTGCATATCATTTTGGCTGCAAATAGTGTGTGTATATGTGTGTAGTGGAGTCTCCACCTCATCATTAACACTGGGAGGTCTATAACAAACCTCCACGATTACATTTTTGTGTGTATGTGTCTATAGGCAAAACCTTCTTTTCCCATTTTGGATACAGTAGGGGAGGGTTATAACTAATCTGTCATATTTTTTATTTCACCATCTGTGTTACCCAGGTAACCAGAACTAGTGCTACCATTGGAGGTTTTCCACTCTATTACTTTTCTGGGGACAACCCAAAATTTGTGATTTTCTTTTTCCTTTCAATAATAATGGTACAGGACAAATGGAGAGGGTGAATTTCCCCACTGGTTCCCACTGTGTTCCACAGGCAGCAATAAAAACTGACAGGGGTTCTAATTTCTCTCCCCTCCATCTAAAATGAAAAAAAAAAAAAAGAAGTTTTGCCTTTAGTTATACTTTATGTACTGAAAAAGTTAAAAAAATAAAAAAAAAATTGAAAAACCAGCAGCATTCAATAAGTTTACATACCTTAGATTTAGAGTGCCAGCTAAAATGGAGTTTGCTCGTCTCAGTAGGAATGAGCAGATTAAATGATAAAGCGTAGTGATTTATTACATCATTCCGGACATAATAAAGTTCAGCATCCAAGCCTAGAAAACAAGAAAATATAGTTTTTTTTTTAGTTTATGCAAATGAGAAATTTCAGCAATTTCATTGTGTATACTATCAAATCGAAATAAACACAGGCCAACGAGATGTTATGACAATTGTGAAAAAGTATCCCAACCTTTATGTTCTACGGATTAAAAAAAGAAAAAAAAATCCTGCTGAGCACGTGTACTCCAAAGGGAAAGGGGAAAATGATAATGCATTCAGGTTCCATTAAATAAATCATTTTCATGTAATGAAAAAACATTACACTGAATGAGCAACTGATCATGTTGTGGGTCATTTGGGGCAACATAAAGACACCGCATTAAATCAGCTGTTTAACAGATAAACCAGATCTAACAGATAAATATTTCCTCTACCCAGTAATGTTCTCTATGCATGTTTGGTATTACTCCAATCATATGTTCTGAATGCCATCAATATTAAAGCCCAACTTTGTTTTAGTGAACATTGCATTTTCTGAATGCATACAAAGCTTCCTTTGATTGGCTGGTAAAATTGTGACATTATCTGCCTGCATCTCCACCAGAACTGCAATCAGAAGAAGCCTTGTATTAATTGTACTATTTTGATACGGGAACAAGATGGGAAGTCCTTACCCCGCTGTTGGAACCCAGCACGATACAACTACCACCAGTGGACAACTACCATCAGTGGACGCAGCAATAACCCCCTACTCTGGAGTCAGTGGACGCAGCAATAACCCCCTACACTGGAGTCAGTGGACGCAGCAATAACCCCCTACACTGGAGTCAGTGGACGCAGCAATAACCCCCTACACTGGAGTCAGTGGACGCAGCAATAACCCCCTACACTGGAGTCAGTGGACGCAGCAATAACCCCCTACACTGGAGTCAGTGGACGCAGCAATAACCCCCTACACTGGAGTCAGTGGACGCAGTAATAACCCCCTACACTGGAGTCAGTGGACGCAGCAATAACCCCCTACACTGGAGTCAGTGGACGCAGCAATAACCCCCTACACTGGAGTCAGTGGAAGCAGCAATAACCCCCTACTATGGAGTCAGTGGACGCAGCAATAACCCCCTACTATGGAGTCAGTGGACGCAGCAATAACCCCCTACACTGGAGTCAGTGGACGCAGCAATAACCCCCTACACTGGAGTCAGTGGACGCAGCAATAACCCCCTACACTGGAGTCAGTGGACGCAGCAATAACCCCCTACACTGGAGTCAGTGGACGCAGCAATAACCCCCTACACTGGAGTCAGTGGACGCAGCAATAACCCCCTACTCTGGAGTCAGTGGACGCAGCAATAACCCCCTACTCTGGAGTCAGTGGACGCAGCAATAACCCCCTACTCTGGAGTCAGTGGACGCAGCAATAACCCCCTACTCTGGAGTCAGTGGACGCAGCAATAACCCCCTACTCTGGAGTCAGTGGACGCAGCAATAACCCCCTACACTGGAGTCAGTGGACGCAGCAATAACCCCCTACACTGGAGTCAGTGGACGCAGCAATAACCCCCTACACTGGAGTCAGTGAACGCAGCAATAACAGTACAAATGGCAACTGCCCCAACCTAGAACTGGCCTTTACAGTATAGAACACAAGAAAAATTCCCAGCTCAACCAGCTAGCCTGCAACAAACGTTAAAAACAGGGGTTTAGTCTGTACACGTTTGCAAAAATACATAAGCTGCAGAGGCCATGACAAGGCACCCCAGTATCAACTGCAGTCCTAAGATCCCTTTCACACTGAGGCGTTTTTGCGCTAAAAATAGTGCTATTAAAACGCTCATAAAATGCTCCCCATGCATCTCAATGGACCCTTTCACACTGAGGCATTGCGCTGGCGGAGCGTTGAGAAATGTCCTGCAAGCTGCATCTTTGGAGCAGCTTTTGGACGTTGAAAAAAGCGCTTCAAAAACGCCCCTCTCCATTGAAATGAATTGAAAGCGCTGTAAAAAACGCCTGAATAGCGCCTATAATCCGCCCTGAGCTGTAGAAAATTCACATGATCTCACAAAAAAGTAAACATGCAAGCAGATAAGAGCATCTACAACAGGACTGAAATTGTGATGTAGGGAGGTGGGGTTGTTCTTTGACGCCCATGCTTCAATAAGGCTTGAAAAGCGGCGTTAAACCGCCCACAGCATTGCGGTAATTTTACCGCTAGCGCCCCAAAAATGCTCTTACTCTAAAATTTTGAAGGCCTCCATAATAGGAGCACATATACAGTGGATATAAAAGAAAAAAAAAATGACAAAGAATTTCAGAACTTTCCACCTTTAATGTGACCTATAAACTGTACAACTCAATTGAAAAACAAACTGAAATCTTTTAGGGAGGGGAAATAAAAAAAAAAACTAAAATAATGTAGCTGCACTGGGGCAACACGACTTCAGCGCAACTTTGCACGGCGACTTCAACGCGACTTCAGCGCGACTTTAGCAAATTACAAGGCGACTTGAAGTCGCCTCCATCACAGGCGACTTCGGCTTTGGCCAATCACGGGGCAATCAGCTCTCTGGGAGGGAGGGGGGGAGGGAGGGGTTTTCCCTGCAAAGTCGCTTGACTTTACAGAGAGATCTGACTTGGAGGCGACTTCCATTGATTTCTATGGTACAGGTCGCCTACCAAGTCGGATCAAAGTAGTACAAGGGAGTACGCTCAAGCAAATGCTCTGATGCTTGACCCGGCAGGAGGCCAGTACACCCGGTGTCCTCAGTGCAGCGGGGATGCCGGGCACCCTCACTGATGATTGGTGCTGTTGTGGGGGAAGTTACAAGCACTGATTTCCCTGTATAGCTTTTCTGACAGCCGCTTCTCCTCTTCTTTCTCCTGCAGCTTTCAGCTGCTTTATTGAAAGCTATACAGGGAGACCGGTGCTTGTAACTGCCCCCACACTGATCATCCCGTGTCCTCCCCGGCTCCTCCTTCGGTCCCCCCCTCGTCTTGGTTCCGTCAGGATAGAGAGAGGAGGAAAAAGCCGGTAAATCTGTCAGTTACCGGCTCCTTCATTTTCTGAATGCACAGAGTCAGTAATCACTGACTGTCCATTTATAACAGAGCATTGTAAACGGTTTATGATGCTTCAGTTTATAAATGGAGAGGAGCTGCTGTCTCCTGTCCATCTTCAGTGTAGCTGAGGCTGCCGAGAAAGGGACTGGGGAATCTGTGTCCTCAGTCCTTTTCCCTGTCTCAAAGGGGAACACCAAAGCCCCAACAGGATTGGAAAAAAAAAAAAAAAATTGTACAAAAAAATTAAATTCAATAAAAATAAAAAAAACTGACAGTCCACGCCTCATCAGTGCTGTATATATTAGTGCCACTGTCACATGACATTAAAAAAAAAGTATCAGTACTTGTACTTGGTCTTAAAGTGGTATCGGTGCAACCCTAGTCATTTGAGTCGTTTTAGTCCGATTTTAATCAACTAAAATAGTCTTAATTTAGTTCACTAAGATAGTTTAGTGAACTAAAATTAACAGATATATAGGCTGGTACTCAAGTGGTTAAAAAGCAGTGTTCTGGGTGATTCATCAGACCCTGCTTGCTAAAGCCTTTATGGAAACAAAATCCTGGGTGCTGCATATTTAAAAAGTTAAACAAGGCAACTTAAAAGTATATGCAAAACAAATCACATTGTAAACAACCCATTCATTTAAAATAGCAGTGAAAGGCAAAATATGTGTATAGAGAGCTTAAAAATAAAAAAGCACGCACACATTACAAATACCTTTTTTCCCCCTTTTTATAAGTGATCACATATTCCCTCTGTTCTCAGCTGCATAAGGAGCTCAGAGAGCTAGGAGGAGAAAAAGCAGAACAACGTTCTTCCTGGTGAATGGCTGTGCAGAGGTTCACATCAGGAGTTCCAGCGCAGATAAAAAAAAAAAGACCATGCTGTGCCCTCATGCCTGGTGTGGTCAGTTTTTAATAGGAAAGCAGAGGGACTGGCAGGATTACCAGGGATTTCATACAAAGGAAGCCATCCACTACTTCACACAAGTACCTGGTAGAGCAGGCGCATATTAGGAATATGAAATGTTGGGGTAACATACTTAAGAAAAATTCCTATTAAACTTGCCTGATGAGAGGAAAAATAAATCAATAACTTTTAAGTTCAGTTTTAAAGAATATCAGATTAGTGAATACATTTTTATTTCCTCAGGCATTCCACAGCTTACAGACATCTCATCTCTAGTGCTGCAGAATCAATCACTCCCATATCTGTATTCTCTAATAAAGCATGTAAGCTTTATCCATAGCCTAATGGCTCGCTAATAAGCCAGGGCCAAATGACTGATGCTCAAAAGAAAACCTTGAACTAATTGGACCAATTAAAGAAAGCATTTAATCCCCCAGAGCACTGCTTACTGGCACCATTACAACACCAGGGTGGCATTGCTCAATAAGCAACCCCAGAGCTTGGGAGACTTTTGTAAGCGCTCTCGTTAACCCATTAATGAAGGCACAGCAATACCAGGCCTTCATCTGTATTGTGGCCATCAAAAACCCTGACTAATGTTTTCCATGATTGTTCAAACACTTATGAGGAACATCCCTATTACTGCTTGTTCTGACATTAAATAAAATATAAAAGGGAGTCAAGAGGAATAGACAAAAATGGGTTTAAGGAACCTGTATATAAAAATGGGTTTAAAGATGAATTCCAGGTATGGGTAGGTTATACATAGATATGTTAGTCCAGCTTGGACCAGTGTAACTATGTAAAATAGCATACCTGGCCCAAGCCCCTGGAAGTCACTGAAGTAGATGCCCTTAGATTTGTGATCTCCACTTGCGTCTGGGTCCTGTGCTGAGCAGCTGGCCTGTTGTATTCTGAACACAGGAAGTCGCTCGCTCTGCACAGGCACAAATCTGAGAATGCTTTCCATTTTCTGAATGAATGCAAAAGTGTTCTACGATTGAACAAGTTGGAGAACTTGATGTCATCGGACAACCTCCAAGGAGTCACGTGAGCACCAGGAGACGTTCTGATATAAAAAGGTACAGATTGGCAGCTTTTTTTATAGAACACAGACACATATCGTTATGTTACAAAGGGGGTGGGAGGATTTTATTGTACCAAGGCAACAACCACTTTAAATGTAAGTGGATTTAACCATTTTTTTAATAAACTATTTCCTGCTGTATTACACTACGAGTCTTTCCCTGCTTGCTTCCCATAAATGACTGAATTTGGTGAGCGATCTTAGGGTCGGTTCACACTGAGGCAGCACGTCTTACAGCGCAACTGCCTCAGGCGACCCAGGACACGACTCAGCGGCGACTTGCAAGAAGACGACTTCTGTATAGAAGTCAACGCAAGTCACCCCGAAAGTCGTACAGGAACCTTTTTCTAAGTCGGAGCGACTTGCGTCGCTCCGATTAGAACGGTTCCATTGCACAGAACGGGACGCTACTTGTCAGGCGACTAGGTCGCCTGACAAGTCGTCCGAGTATGAACCGGGGGTAAGGATGTTATGAGAGCTGATCCTGTATGATCCATCCTTTTATGAAGCAATTTTCCAAGATGTGGTTCTCATATGGTTATTACTAACCGGTAGATGGATATTATGCCTTTATGATCCCTGTAATGCGGGATCCACATTGTTTGGTAAGCGCTCATCTTCTCTAAAGGAACACCTTTGAGCACTTAGAGAATACTGCACATCGAGCACTTTTCACATACATGGACTATTTGATTCCATTTACTGATTTTTATTGCATTTTTTTGATATATGGTTTGCATATCACTGCCCAGATTCCTGCATGGGGGACACTCAAGGTCCATATCACTGTTAATTTGCACATTGCCTTTGTTTGCACTTTATGTATTGATTACAGTGTAAGTTTTATTTTTAAAAGGGAAAAAAAGCACTATTTATTTTGAGGATGTGTTATTTTGCTCAGTGTCAGGAATATATAGACTGCAGCAGTCCCATCAGGTTTCTTTTTTTCAAATCGGGTTTTACCGAGCACAAGAGTTTTTTATATTACTGTATTTGGCCAGCACGACTTCTACGCCACCTATACAGAACTAATGGCAGTGTAGCTCACACCTCTAAGAAAAATGCCTGTATTTATCATCCTACTGTTCTAGTGCCCATACAGTTAAGGCCCACTGACTTCTGTGGCATACTTGCTTCGTTTTCTGAGATCACCGATCACTAGACAAGGCATTCCTCAACAAAAGGAATGATGCATTTTGTTAAAAGAAAACACTCCATCAAAATAGCCAAGCCCCCCCCCCCCATCCATAAAGACGTGGGCCCTAGCAATAACCAACAAAGGTTGCGGCTTGTGGTGACTAGTCCTACAAACATGAAAGGTGCTTTAAGATGAATACCAACATTCAGCAAAATCGCTCCCTTTCAAAGCCTTACCTGGCACAGCGCCTGTGTTTATTATTGCTGAAGTTTGCTCACTAACCTTTATCAGCTCACAATTGTTATACAGCTAAAGACTGGCTGAAAAAAAAAAAAAGTAGTGTATGGGGATGCTGGCTCTTATTACTGGTCACCTCATAAAAGACTATTACATGCTGCCTCCTAAACAGATTAATCTATTAGCTTCCTGCAGTATTTGGAACTAGTCAGCAATCGGAGGCTATAAAACACAAATGGGAAGGTAAATGTTTAAAGATCTACTGTCAGCAATGACGGACGACCTGTCCTGCACACTATACCAGACGCCCTTCATAAAACGCAGATGGGGAGTTTCCACAAGGAAGGCTACATGATAGAAACCTACAAGTGCGCCGAGTGGGAGGTTCAACAACGCTGCTTACTTGTGGGTTTACACTACACTCCAAAAAGGAACAAGTCCAAAGCCAGTCTGATATCGCTGGCACAGATCCACTGGACAGCTGCATCCAGTTACAAAACAAAGAAGTCCAAATAGTACACCCTCTACAACACAATATTTCTACTCTTGCATGTGTTCATGTTATTATGTGTTCCATAGTAAAGCTAGCCATAAATGATAGAATTTCGTACACAAAAATTCTTAGAGAAAGTTTTAGGCCCTGTTCACACCTGAGCGTTTTTCAGCTTGTAAAACGCTCAGCTCTGAAGCTCCAAAAACGCCCAACAAGCAAAATCCCATTCATTTCAATGGTCCCTGTTCATATATGAGCGTTCAGTCGCCTGAAGCTCAAAAAAGGTACATTAACTTTTTTTTGGCAGATTACAAGCATTTTTGGCCCCATAGACTTCAATAGAAAAGCCTGACTTGAGCAGAAAAAAAAAGCTTGTAAAATGCTCAAATAGCAGCTTTCCACCCCTAATTTCCTCTCCCTCTCCTCCCTCTAGAGCTTTCTATTGGCTAAACAAAAACACCTAAAGTTGGAAAACACTTGTAATATGCTTCTAAAAAAAGCTGTAAAAAAAAAAAAAAAAAAAAAAAAAAAGCAAAAAAAAGCTTAAAAATGCCCAATAATCGATACGCTCAGGTGTGAATGGAGCCTCAGGAACATTTGTATGAAAATGGACATGGACACACAGGCTAACAGAGGCACTTATACAGGTTGAAAAATAAAATAAAGAGTAACTGCCTGGAAAGGTGGTGTTTAGGCCCAGTTGGCATGAGGCCTAAAAAGTCTAGTAAATATAGCTTCAGATAAGTTGCACACTGTGGTAAAAATGAACTACTCTTGTCTAACAACACAAACCAGACAGACAGGTGATGCATATAATTCTGTGTAGTTGGTCCTTTAAAGCAGCTTGATTTTTGAATATTTTGGGAACAAACAAGTTAGCATGTTGTATATTCTAATTTGCCATAGCTTATACCAAAATGTAGATCAATGGAAACCCAAACAAAAAGAGTGATTGCTTTTCATTATGGAGTTGACTAAACAACGTGAAGTTAACGAGAAACGTGTTGAATAGATTACGTTAAAAACCCTGTTTCCTGAATTAACTCAAATGAGATTAATTTCATTTCAGGACTAGAGGCCTTTCATATGGGCTGCATCACACTAACAAATACAGTTTTAATCAACATTGCTTTGGGCTGTGGGCTCCAAACTTCTCGAAGCACTTCCATCCTCTCAGCAGGCAGCTCAAGTAACATCTCACATGGGCAGCAGCCTTCCTCCTCCAGAGCAACATTCCCAAAACTGCAGAGACTCTGTTATTCTAGATTTATAGTGTTGGGACAATGGGGGTTTACATGTCCTGGCTGGGAAAGAAATGTTTGGGTCAGCAAGGAATGAACGGTTAAAAGTTTGACCTCTCTGTAATCCTCTTTTTTTTTCTACGAAGCTTCCTTCTTAGTTTTAGGACCTAACTTGGCTTGAGCAAAGGAGGAACAGATCAGCACCAGTAGGACTGCCTACCTGACCATCCATAAAATAAAAAATAAAAAGAATCAATAAAACCATTAAAACTGACATTTGAATCATCTCGCTATTTTTAGGCTTTTAAAAAGAGTGGATACTTTTATTCACCAAGGTGGCATTTAAAGTGGAGCTTAGCTTTATTAACTACTTCAATACAGGGCACTTTCACCCGCTTCCTGCCCAGGCCAACTTTCAGCGGTGTGGCATTTTGAATGACAATTACGCAGTCATGCAACACTGTACCCAAACAACATTTTTATCATTTTTTTCCCCACAAATATTTTTTGCACTATAATAAAAAAAAAAAAAAAAAAAAAAAAAGGAAACATTTTTAAATTTCCATCTTCACTGATGAGGCTGTACTGACAGGCAACTGATAGATGGCACTGATGGGCACAGATTGGCACCCCTAGTGGGCACCCTCGATGGGTCTGCACTGATAATCAATGTACAGATTTTCAGTGCAGACCCACCCCCCCATCGGGAGAGCCGCCAATCTGCTTTCCTTTACCCAAGCCTTGTCAGCGCGAGTAGAGGAAAAGCCGATAAACAGAACTTCCTGGTTACCATGTGATTGGACACCGCTGATCCCATGTTATAAGCTCTTTACCGGGATCGGAGATGCGGTGTGTCAGACCGACGGGTGCCTGCTAGTGGCTTATCCTGCTGGACGTCATATGATGTCCAGTCAGGATAATACAATCACTTTCCAGCCATCATTCTGCAATATGGCGGGCGGGAAGTGGTTAAAGTGGGAGTAAACTCCCATGCATGATTTTTACCTATAGGTAAGCCTATAATAAGGCTTACCTATAGGTAATGTAAATCTCTCCTAAACAGGCACCGTTTAGGAGATATTTACTTTTGATGCAGCCGGTGATGTCACCGTCACCTGCGCTCTGAAGGAATGGCATACCAGTGCCGTTCCTTGAGCGTCCTGGAGGGGTTCATTCTAAGAGAAGTTTCACATAAGGGGCTAGTAGTTTGCGATGCATACTAGCACAAGACAATGCCTCGCAGGCAAAAAAAAAAAGACAGCGGTTTACTACCGCTTTAAAAAAATAAAAAAAATACCTAGAAAACTAGATAGGTAGCAGTTTATGACAGAAGTTACTGTGTGGGGTCCGTTAATAAATGTTTGTAAAGATTTGCACAGCTGTCACACAACATTCAGACATTTTTTATGTGGTTTAAAAATCAGAAAAAGTGAATCTTAGGTGACCATGGTGTGAATCTTGTGTAAAAGCATTAACAAATAGACACCCTTTAAGTCTCTTCTACCATAAGGCTCCGTTCACACCTGAGCAGAGCGACTTTCGGGCATTTTTATTTGAGTGTTTTTAGAAGTGAATTAAGCGTTTTGCAGCTTTGGGCGTTTTGTTTAGCCAATAGAAAGCCATAGGGGGAGGAGATTAGGAGTGGAGATCTCTTTGAGCAGGAAACATGTGACAAAACCACTCCAGGCCTTTTTTTTACTTGTTTCTATTGAAGTTTATGGGGTCAAAAACACTTGTAATCTACCAAAAAAGTAGCTTGTGTTCTTTTTTTTTACCGACAATCACTTTGCGACAGAATGCTCGGATGTGAACAAAGGCCATTGAAATGAATGGGATTTGGCTTGTTAAGAGTTTTAGAGCTTCAAGCAGAAAATCTCTCAGGTGTGAACGAGGCCTAAACTTTCCCCTTCACAAGTTAATTGCTACAAACAACCCACACTGCACTGACATGTAAAGATTTGTTTTAAAACATGCAGTGTGGCGCTAAAAATGTCCCATAGTACATTCTCTGCAGAGAACACTTGTGCATAGAATAGCAATATCACATGACAAGTTTCAAAGTCATGTGACAGGAGGGGGCTAGTTTCTTCTTCCTGCACACTTTACAATTCAAGCACTGAGCTAATATAATGAATAGCCTCCAAAGTCCCAAAGCAAGAAAGTATAAACGAGATGTATAGGGTACATGGAAATATTTTAAATAGAGAATTTTACAATAGAGAAGAGAGGTTCATTAACATTTTTGAACACAGATAAATATTCCGAAGACATCCAATATTTCAACAGGTACAGTCTGATAGACCGAGCCATGTGAATCCTCTTATAGCAGATTTTTGTAAGGGATTTTATATTCTTTCTGCAATTCCTGGAGTCAGATTTTAAAGACATGTTCAGGTCAACATACAAGGGAAAGGACTGGGTAGACCCAGCTGTGTGACCATTCTATGGCACCACTGGAAGGTACAGAAGGGGCCTTAAAAAGGATTTTCAACCACTTAAAATTTTTTTAAAAAAAGTCAGCAGCTACAAATAAAGTAGCTGTTGACTTGAGAGAGAGATTATATATACACCGTACATACATAGTTTTTTTTTTTCCCGTCTTGAAGGCAAAAGTGATGTGGCAGCTCCATAGCTGCCGATCACTTTCACAAAGCCGGCAGCGTGGTGCCCCCTCCAGCGGCCCTTCCCATGGTTCCCAAACTCTCCCGCTTATGCCAGAAGCCACCTGGTAACACAGCTGCATGGCTAGGGGGAGCATTATGAGACGAGGCAAATGGTTCGATCCCACATGTAACAATGAAACCGGATGTGATGTCACTTCTGGTCTCAGATGCACCATTTTCTGGCCAGTAGGATCTGTGCTTGGTTAGATGGTGTGAAGGGCAGGGTAGACATTGGGGTCTAATAGACCCCTAATATCATAAACAGTACCTGTCACCTGCCCAATGCCATCACATAGAGGTTTATTAACCCCTTGCAATGTTGAGGTAAAAAAACAAACATTAAAAAAAAATAAATTGAGGAAGGGGGGTGGCGGTTGGGGTGCAAAGTGAAGATCTGCATTAAGGCAGGAAGGGGAACATGGTGTTAAATAGGACTGATTAGAGTAAACTAAGGGTTAAAATAGAAACATTTTTCCCCCCCTTCACTTGTCAGGTTGCTTTAACTGACATCATATGCAGACTGATCTGCAGGATAAGGCCCTGTTTTTTGCTGCATTTTTGGAGCGACACAATCAAACTGAATGGGCTGCCCTCTACTCCACCAAATGCACCAGAGTAGCTCCTGCCCTTTCTTTTAGAGCTGTTCCTTGGTGCGTTTGAGGTGCTATTCGGAAAGAATGGCACCCAAACACGCTTTGCCACATTTCAGGATCACCAGCAGAATCACACAATTATGCCCGCAATTCAGATGTGAACTGGGCCTTAACGAAACCAAAATATAATAGTAATGTGACACTATCTTGTATCTGAAAAGAATTTATAAACACTGTCAGACAGCCTTTGACAGCAGCAGCTATTACACTTTTTGTATTTACACAGCAACTCTTGGCTACCATTTAGGCTCCTTTCACACTTATACAACTTCAAAGTCGCACGATTTTACAGCGATTTCGCGGCCGCGATTTTGCCGCGATTTTACCGCGATTTGGGAGCAGTACTACTTTGCCACGTTTTTGGCATTAACAAATGAAAACATACAGTAGTTGGTATGAATCATAAGGGGGAACTCCACGCCAAGTTTTAAATAAAAAAAACTGGCGTGGGTTCCCCCCCAGGGGCATACCAGGCCCTTAGGTCTGGTATGGATTGTAAGGGGAACCCCCTACGCTAAAAAATCAGCATGGGGGTCCCCCCAAAATCCATACCAGACCCTTATCCGAGCACGCAGCCCGGCCGGTCAGGAATGGGGGTGGGGACGAGCTAGCGCCCCCCCCCCCCCCCTCCTGGACCGTACCAGACCGCATACCCTCAACATGGGGGGTGGGTGCTTTGGGGCATGGGGGGCGCCCTGCGGCCCCCCCCACCCCAAAGCACCTTGTCCCCATGTTGATGAGGACAAGGGCCTCTTCCCGACAACCCTGGCCGTTGGTTGTCGGGGTCTGCGGGCGGGGGGCTTATTGGAATCTGGGAGCCCCCTTTAATAAGGGGGCCCCCAGATCCCGCCCCCCCGCCCTATGTGAATAAGTATGGGGTACATGGTACCCCTACCCATTCACCTAGGGAAAAAAAGCGTCAATAAAAAACACAGTACACAGGTATTTAAAATAATTTATTAGGCAGCTCCGGGATCTTCTTCCGACTTCGGGGGTCCTCTTCCGACTTCGGGGGTCTCTCCGGCGTCTTCTCCCGGTGTCCGCATCTTCTGCCGGCTCCACCGCTATCTTCTGGCGCTCTTTTGCCAGCGGTGGTCCGGACCTCTGGATCGTCTTCTTCCCTCTTCTCTTCCAGAGATGTTGACACGACGCTCTCTCCAGCCAGAATGGTCTCTGTGCGCTCCGCAACGGACTTATATAGGCAGTGACCCCGCCCCCTTATGCCGTCACAGTCCCTGGGCATGCTGGGACTGTGACGTTTTAGGAGGCGTGGTCACCGGGTGATGACCACGCCCCCCTATGACGGCACAGTCCCAGCATGCCCCGGGACAGTGACCTCATAAGGGGGCGGGGTCACCGCCTATATAAGTCTGTTGCGGAGCGTTCAGAGACCATTCCAGCTGGAGAGAGCGTCGTGTCAACATCTCTGAAGAAAAGAAGAAGGCAGAAGACAGAAGTCCGGACCACCGCTAGCAATTGAGCTGCAGAAGAAAGCGGAGGAGCCGGCAGAAGATCAGGACACCGGGAGGAGACGCCGGAGAGACCCCCGAAGTCGGAAGAGGACCCCCGAAGTCGGAAGAAGATCCCGGAGCTGCCTAATAAATTATTTTAAATACCTGTGTACTGTGTTTTTTATTGACATTTTTTCCCTAGGTGAATGGGTAGGGGTACCATGTACCCCATACTCATTCACATAGGGTGGGGGGCCGGGATCTGGGGGCTCCCTTATTAAAGGGGGCTCCCGGATTCCGATAAGCCCCCCGCCCGTAGACCCCGACAACCAACGGCCAGGGTTGTCGGGAAGAGGCCCTTGTCCTCATCAACATGGGGACAAGGTGCTTTGGGGTGGGGGGGCCGGCAGGGTGCCCCCCATGCCCTAAAGCACCCACCCCCCCATGTTGAGGGCATGCGGCCTGATACGGTCCAGGAGGGGGGGGGGCGCTCGCTCGTCCCCACCCCCATTCCTGACCGGCCGGGCTGCATGCTCGGATAAGGGTCTGGTATGGATTTTGGGGGGGACCCCACACCGATTTTTCGGCGTAGGGTGTTCCCATTAGATCCATACCAGACCTAAGGGCCTGGTATGCCCCTGGGGGGGAACCCACGCCGTTTTTTTCATTTAAAACTTGGCGTGGAGTTCCCCCTCTGGATTCATACCAGACAGCTGTCAGCACTGCCTGTCGCTCATCGGGAAAGGAAAAAAAAGTTTTCCTTTCCCGATCAGCGAGCCAGGCTTGTGCTTACAAAGTCGTGCTGAAGTCGTGTCTATATTATTCAGGCACGACTTGCATGCTACTTCAGGGTTTAACATTGAGGTCTATGGAGTACAAATCGCATAGAAGTTGGACCAAAGTAGTGCAGGGACTACTTTCAAGTCGGCACGACTTAAAGTCGTGCCAATATGAATGGTAGTCATTGAAAATCATGGAGAATGACTTGTCATACGATTTTGCAGTACAAAATCGTGGGACAAGTCGTATAAGTGTGAAAGGGGCCTTAGACAGATGAGAATTGCTGGCAAGTGTGGATGGATGGGAAAGTGGCAACCAGGGCAGGATGTACTCACGCACCTTGTGTACTTTGATTAAGTATTTGTGTGTGTGCACAGTGCCTCCAATATCCACAACTGGGTAAACTCCACAGCACCTACTAAAATCTGAAACAGCAGTTTGGGGTGGGCAGACCCCTGAAATAGGAACCCAGGATTTACATCAGAGTACTTACCAGTATTATATCACATTATTTTGAGACACAAAAAATAAATAAATAAAAAACCCTAGTCATGAAAAGAAAAGCTCCCAGTGCGGTCATGATTTCTCAAAAAAAATGTAAAAAAAAAAAAAAAAAAAAAAAAAAAAAAAAAGTCTGTTCAGCAGTATGAGAGAATGATCAAAAAGACTACTCCAATGCACATAGATACAAGGATTTAAAGCGGTTGTATAGTCTTTTTTTTTTTACTTTTACCTACAGGTAAGCCTATAATAAGGCTTACCTGTAGGTAAAAAAAATATCTCCTAAACCTTTACGGTTTAGGAGATATTCCCCTTGCTATGCGCCGCTGACTGCAGCGGCGCATGCGCACAGGGGATTCTCGGCTGAAGCCCGGCAGCTGCTGGACCTTGCCGAGTAAGAAATCTCCCACGCGCATGCCACTCACAGCGCTGGAACCGCGATACCCGGAAGACACGCCGAGGCAACATGACAGCTCCCTCGGCGTGGACCAGGTAAGATACTGACGCCTCGTTCTAAGGTAAGCATTTCATAATGAGCTAGTATGCGGTGCATACTAGCTCATTATGCCTTTTGCTTTACAGGGTTAAAAAAAATAAATAAATACATTTTGCGGGTATACAACCGCTTTAAATACAGTAGCACACTAACAAGAGTAATATTCAAGAAAAGAAAAAGAAAACACGCGTAGCAGATTAATATGGTGAATGAAGGTACATTGACATCTTGAGGGCCAGTGTTGTGACGAAAACCAACTCTCATGGACAGGCTTTCTGTAGATGTTGGAGTGCGAGCATGTGCAGTAGCGACAACGTGTCGAGATTTCTAACCGGAAGTGACATGGTTGGAGATATCGGCAAGTTGGAGTTCTCAGCAGAACACCGGTTCACACCAGTACGTGTTCCAGGCACTTTGTTTTGACACCACAATCATTTCAATTGACAAGTAAAAGGTTGCCCAACATCCTGGGCAAAACATACACAATATAAAAAATAAAGATTACACAGTCAAATAAATAGTCAAAGAAAACATGAGAGAGAAGAAAAAAAAAAAATGGTCACGCTGCCAAGCACAGTCCTGTGATTTGAAAGGCACTGCCAACAGCAGAGTATGGGATGAACATAATTGTACAGCACCGCACTTCATAGCTGAACTCTACAAAGGGCAGATCAGAAATCCCAACCGGAAGCACAAAATTGATCACAAACCTGTATTATTCACATGACCAAACTAACCTGTGTCTAAGAGAAATAAAAAAAAATGAAAAGTCGACCCACTTCCACAATATTTAGGATTTTTTTTTTCTTTTTTTCCTTTTCTACCTGTGATTTAGCAGCAGTGATGCAGGACAACTTATTACAAGGATGACTTTGTTCTACATAGGAGGCAAGTTTTTTGCACCAAATGGTAAGGGGATCAGAGACTGTCACAGCAAGAAGGGCATCTTCGAAGGCCAATAAGTTACTTGGAGCGAAGACAAAAAAGTGAGTGCCAGGAGAGGCATATTCTCATCTAAGCAGGTTGTGGTTGAGGCGTTTTCCAAGCATTTTATATTTTTCCACATGCATTTTTGAGTCGTTTTTAGTGTGGTTTCCGTTTTTTGGGAGATGTCTGCTGTCTTGCATTTTTGCTGCATTTCCATTATAGTCTATGGAACCAAACACAACCTGATGCAGGTGGATGCAAAAGTTCCTGACCCTTTCCAAAAAACACCGGTGGAAAAACACAGATGTGAATGTGACCCATAGGAAATCATGTTAAATTGGACTGCGGTGTAGTGCATTTCTGCAAAACTGAAAATGCACTGAATGAAAAAAAAAAAAAAAAAAAAAAAAACAAACACACAACTTGCAAAAAAGAAAGGAATTTTAGAGCGGGTTAACACCAGAATCGTAGTGAACGCATTGAAGGAAAAGTACAGCCAAAACTTGTTTGGCTATACTTCTCTGGATTACAGGAGCACAGTTCGTTCTGCACTCCTGTGACCCGTTTTCAGCAGCCACTACCATATGTTTGGGATCCAGCCAGATGCCTGAATCGGCACCTGGCTCAGCCTTTCAGCGAGCTGCTGAGAGGCTGAGCCAGCCACTCCCGCCCCCTCTACAGCACGCTAGTTAGCACAGAGACGGTCACAAACAGTGGTGTTTGATCGCTCGGTTTTCAGTCTTAGAGCTGGTGGGGGACCGATGCTGTATCCACCTAGGCAAGAAAACACACACACACACACACACACACACACACACACACACACACCTCTTTTAAGTGTAAAAAAAAAAACTTTTTGGGCTCTTTCACATGGGGCGGATCAGTGATGATCCGCCCCGTGAACATCCGCTTGCCCAGCGGGGATCGCTCCGCCGATCCCCGCTGAGCAGGAAAATGACAGGTCCGTCGCTGAACACTGTACAGCGACGGACCTGTCAGAGCGCCGCTCTCACCTATGGGGGATGGGGTGATGACGGACCGTAGAGTCCGTCGTCACCCGATCCAAAAACGGATAGAAAAGTAGGTTTTTCCTCCGTTACACTTTTTCGGAGCGGGTTGGATGTCAGCGGACATGTCACCGCTGACATCCGACGCTCCATAGACCTCCATGGAGTGTCCGTTCAGGTCCGCCTAAAAAAACTGACAGGCGGACCTGAACGGACAGTCCGTGTGAAAGAGGCCTTTGACTTTAGAACCACTTTAGGTTCCATGCATACTGGGCTTAAAAAAACCCATCCTTTCCCTTGGCAGAAAATTTTTTGTATATAGTTTAGGCAGAGTTTAGCATTTATTTCTGCCAGTAAGCTCCAATCAGAAACACAAACCAGAAGGTTTTTTTTCCCTGCCTCTAAATGTTGAGCATAAAATAAGCCTGTAACATCCCTAATGTGCATGGATACATAGAACACTGAGCTGCTTCTACAGGCAAAATACAAAACGCCTGTAGAAACAGCGATTATTAAGCCGGTGTGCATGGAGCCTTAACCTGCAAAAATGTGAAAAAGACACAATCTGTTCGCTTAAAAGGAAAAAATGCAAAAAAGAAAAAACAGAAGCACCAATTTATTGTATGTGAAAGGAAACGTCATGATCAGTGTCATGTTTTTTGCTGGTAAGTTGCTAACTTGAAATTAGAAAGTCATGCTTCTTATGAAGGCAAAACACTAGAGATGGGCAGCACTGGGTTAAAGTAAGCAATTCAATTATGGCGGGGGCGGGCAGAAAGCATCCTGCAGGAAATGTAAAAGCAAGTTGGATAAATCTACAGGTGACATAGAAATCCTCTTAAAAAGCATAAGAACAGCTGTGAATGAGGGCTATACACAAACATAGCAAATGAAGATGGAATCCAGACTTCCAATTGTAGTATCATGACAAACACCGATATTCCATTTCACAAGAAGTTCAATGTAGATAAACAAAGTCCGACACTGCTACCATTCAAGTCACACACAGTCTTAGGCCTCATTTGTGACAAGAAAAGTATGCTTTAAATGCCCAATACAAAAAGGGAACAAAAAATGATATATTTTGAACATTTGGAATCTGCAGGAATGTTTTGCCAGGTAGGTAAATCAGCACAGGTTTTATTTATATTCCCCTTAACTACTCAATACTTAAAGTGGGTGTAAACCCTGACATATACAGTGGCTTGCGCAAGTATTCGGCCCCCTTGAACTTTTCAACCTTTTGCCACATTTCAGGCTTCAAACATAAAGATATAAAATTTTTATTTTTTGTGAAGAATCACCAACAAGTGGGACACAATTGTGAAGTGGAACGAAATCTTTTGGATTGTTGAAACTTTTTTAACTAATAAAAAAATGAAAAGTGGGGCGTGCAAAATTATTCGGCCCCCTTGCGGTAATACTTTGTAGAGCCACCTTTTGCTGCGATTACAGCTGCAAGTCGCTTGGGGTATGTCACTATCAGTTTTGCACATCGAGAGATTGAAATTCTTGCCCATTCTTCCTTGCAAAACAGCTCGAGCTCAGTGAGGTTGGATGGAGAGCGTTTGTGAACAGCAGTTTTCAGCTCTTTCCACAGATTCTCGATTGGATTCAGGTCTGGACTTTGACTTGGCCATTCTAACACCTGGATACGTTTATTTGTGAACCATTCCTTTGTAGATTTTGCTGTATGTTTGGGATCATTGTCTTGTTGGAAGATAAATCTCCGTCCCAGTTTCAGGTCTTTTGCAGACTCCAACAGGTTTTCATCCAGAATGGTCCTGTATTTGGCTGCATCCATCTTCCCCTCAATTTTAACCATCTTCCCTGTCCCTGCTGAAGAAAAGCAGGCCCAAACCATGATGCTGCCACCACCATGTTTGACGGTGGGGATGGTGTGTTGAGTGTGATGAGCTGTGTTGCTTTTACGCCAAACATATCGTTTTGCATTGTGGCCAAAAAGTTTGATTTTGGTTTCATCGGACCAGAGCACCTTCTTCCACATGTTTGGTGTGTCTCCCAGGTGGCTTGTGGCAAACTTTAGACAACACTTTTTATGGATATCTTTGAGAAATGGCTTTCTTCTTGCCACTCTTCCATAAAGGCCAGATTTGTGCAGTGTACGACTGATTGTTGTCCTATGGACAGACTCTCCCACCTCAGCTGTAGTTCTCTGCAGTTCATCCAGAGTGATCATGGGCCTCTTGGCTGCATCTCTGATCAGTCTTCTCCTTGTCTGAGCTGAAAGTTTAGAGGGACAGCCAGGTCTTGGTAGATTTGCAGTGGTCTGATACTCCTTCCATTTCAAAATGATCGCTTGCACAGTGCTCCTTGGGATGTTTAACCACTTAAGCCCCGCTCACTGTATATATACGTCATTTTTTTGGAGATGGATATCTCGGTAACGGCAGCAGCTGCTGCCACAACCGAGATATCCATCTTTACAGTGAGCGGTTCTGTACACGATAATGGTGGTCTCTGCGGCGGGTTCGCCGCGAGATCACCGTTATCGGCGGCGGGAGAGGTGCCACCCCCCCTCCCGCCGCTCTCCCGCCGCTTACCGGAGCCGTCGGTAGCGGCGGAGGCGATCGGGTCCTTTCCCTGCTGAGGTATGGAGACAAGTGAGGCCAAGATGGCCCCCACTCGTCTCCATACCATGTGACGGCCGGAGCGACGTCATTCGACGGCTCCGCCCACTCTCTTAAAAAGGCACAAATTTTTTTAGTGTCATTTTTTTTAAACGACTTTTTTTTTTTTTTTTTTGCATTTTAGTGTAAATATGAGATCTGAGGACTTTTTGACCCCAGATCTCATATTTAAGAGGACCTGTCATGCTTTTTTCTATTACAAGGGATGTTTACATTCCTTGTAATAGGAATAAAAGTGATCAATTTTTTTTTTTTTTAAAAAACAGTGAAAAAATAAATAAAATAAATAATAAAAAAAAAAAAAATTTTTTTTAAAGCGCCCTGTCCCGACGAGCTCGCACGCAGAAGCGAACGCATACGTGAGTAGCGCCCGCATATGAAAACGGTGGTCAAACCACACATGTGAGGTATCGCCGCGACCGGTAGAGTGAGAGCAATAATTCTAGCCCTAGACCTCCTCTGTAACGCAAAACATGCAATCTGTAGAATTTTTTAAACGTCGCCTATGGAGATTTTTAAGGGTAAAAGTTTGACGCTATTCCACGAGCGGGCGCAATTTTGAAGCGTGACATGTTGGGTATCAATTTACTTGGCGTAACATTATATTTCACAATATAAAAAAAAATTGGGCTAACTTTACTGTTGTCTTATTTTTTTTTTTTCAAAAAAGTGAATTTTTTCCAAAAAAAAGTGCGCTTAGAAGACCGCTGCGCAAATACGGTGCAAAAAAAAGTATTGCAATGACCGCTATTGTATTCTCTAGGATGTTAGAAAAAAAACAATATATAATGTTTGGGGGTTCTAAGTAATTTTCTAGCAAATAAACCTGTTTTAAACTTGTAAACACCTAAAATCCAAAACGAGGCTGGTCTTTAAGTGGTTAAAGCTTGGGAAATCTTTTTGTATCCATATCCGGCTTTAAACTTCTCCACAACAGTATTACGGACCTGCCTGGTGTGTTCCTTGGTCTTCATGATGCTCTCTGCACTTTCAACAGAACCCTGAGACTATCACAGAGCAGGTGCATTTATACAGAGACTTGATTACACACAGGTGGATTCTATTTATCACCATCAGTCATTTAGGACAACATTGGATCATTCAGAGATCCTCGCTGAACTTCTGGAGTGAGTTTGCTGCACTGAAAGTAAAGGGGCCGAATAATTTTGCACGCACCACTTTTCAGTTTTTTAATTGCTATAAGAGGTTAAAATATCCAATAGATTTCGTTCCACTTCACAATTGTGTCCCACTTGTTGGTGATTCTTCACAAAAAATAAAAATTTTATATCTTTAGGTTTGAAGCCTGAAATGTGGCAAAAGGTTGGAAAGTTCAAGGGGGCCGAATACTTTCGCAAGCCACTGTACCTAGTGAAGTGAATATCCTTAGGTGTTACACAGAGATTAAACAAATCATCCTACACAAGATGTGCCTGCTTATCTGCAATCTTATGTTCTCTATATCCATTCACAGTACAGAATTTCTAAGCTTGTCTGAGCTGTCAGAAAAAAGGAGCCAGAGAGCTAAAGTTACACTCCTGATTGGAGGGGAGGGGAGGGGAGGGAAGGGACACCCCCCCCCCCCCCCCCAGAATAAGAGTGGAGGCTGTCAATCAGCTGGAGATCCCTCCCCTGTCACCTTTTTTCTCTCGGTGTCAAGAAAATTTGTCAGAAATGATTCATGTTGATAAGAGAGGAACGAAGCAACAGACAGAAATGACACTTTGTGCTCCAAATTGAGCCAAATACACACTATAAAAGGGATATGCTTTGTTCGTATTTCATGTCTGAGGTATACAACCACTTTAAAAAGTACAACTCAGCTCAAAACATATCTGGTCTGGATAGCAAGAATTACAACCTCCTTCAGGGTTAGGACGGCTGTCTTGTTCTCATTGGGGAGATTTGTCATTACTTCCTGTCCTGGTGACCAAATTAGAAGTGAGATTTCCACTTATGGGACAAAAATAGCAATACAAATTGTAGGAGGTTGGCCTATTCCCAGGCTCTACTTTAGAGACAGTAGCTATTTTTAACTCTAACCCCTCTAGAGAAAGCAGTATTTTTTGTCCAGTTTTCTGATCCTGTGTACTAGGCTTAAGAGCATGACCCAAAAGATCACAAGAAAGTCTAAAGTCAAATGATGTGTTATACAAATGCTAAAAAATAAAAAAAAAAAAAAAAAGGTCACATGTCTTTAGATCGCCAACATAAGTTCCAATATTGTACTTTTCAAACAAGGGGATGAGTTGTATGTGCCCTGCATACATTGTGTCATACACAACTCAGAAATCACATGGTTGTAACAGATGAGTAAAAAGGTTCAGTCGCAAATACCTCTAACATTACATAACATTCGACTGACCTAATAACAAGACAAGAATGGATTATCTGTCATTTAAAGAAATATCACATGTCTAGACAACACCAAGGAAAACGTCTGTGGTAGAATAATCTTGTTTTATTGGCCAAGTTACAAAAGGCTGCGCAAATCCGTCTGCACATTTCCAGAGCATTTGGTTTAGATGAAGTTCCTGTGACCATATGACTCCCACCCTGCAGACTTGGCCTCTATCAACTTCAACTGCTGTATGAACGCTGTGCAGGTTGTCAGATAAAGAGGACATGTGGTACACATTAATTCATTCCTACCACACGCCTTTTATTTCCTCAAGAATAAATGTTTTCCAGCAATAGATTTTCTCCATGAGGTTATGACCATGCACTTGTAATCAGCAACCACCATGAACGCCAGTTCCAGATTATTATTTGAAATTACAAGTTCCCTTTTTTCCTAAAATATCTAATTGGTATAGACTGCAAAAAAGCCGGCAAAGTTGCCACACCCAGCTATGGTTTTCTTGGAATAAATGCATGCTGTACGTAATATCAATGAAGAAAGTTCATAAGAGTACTGGCGGGAATGACAATTCTAGAGTTTGACTAAAAAGCAGAAATCTGAAACCTAAAACTGACCACACGTGTTATCTGATTGTATGGAATGTAAGGCAGCCCATAGAGGATTCTTTTTTTTATATTCAACCTGTGGGTTCAACAACACAAAAAAAACTAAACTAATAGATTCCTCTACCCACATTATACAGTGCAGATGGAAAATCTCCCTGCTGGGATATTGTATTTTGAAAGCCACCAATGGCAGCTGTCAGAATACCTAATCAGCTGCATTTGATTGGATGCAGCCAATCATTAGCAATCAAAAGAATGTTTGGTGGGTGGCGGCCAACAGAGCCACCTACTAAGCAAAATTCGGCCAGTTAGACCCCTTTCACACTGAGGCCGTTTTCAGGCGTTTTAGCACTAAAAACAGCGCCTGAAAACTGCCTCTCGAGCCACCCCAGTGTGAAAGCCCGAGTGCTTTCACACCGGGGCGCCGCCCCACGAGTGCTTTCACACCGGGGCGCCGCCCCACGAGTGCTTTCACACCGGGGCGCCGCCCCACGAGTGCTTTCACACCGGGGCGCCGCCCCACGAGTGCTTTCACACCGGGGCGCCGCCCCACGAGTGCTTTCACACCGGGGCGCCGCCCCACGAGTGCTTTCACACCGGGGCGCCGCCCCACGAGTGCTTTCACACCGGGGCGCCGCCCCACGAGTGCTTTCACACCGGGGCGCCGCCCCACGAGTGCTTTCACACCGGGGCGCCGCCCCACGAGTGCTTTCACACCGGGGCGCCGCCCCACGAGTGCTTTCACACCGGGGCGCCGCCCCACGAGTGCTTTCACACCGGGGCGCCGCCCCACGAGTGCTTTCACACCGGGGCGCCGCCCCACGAGTGCTTTCACACCGGGGCGCCCCCCCCTGCTTTCACACCGGGGCGCCCCCCCCTGCTTTCACACCGGGGCGCCCCCCCCTGCTTTCACACCGGGGCGCCCCCCCCTGCTTTCACACCGGGGCGCCCCCCCCTGCTTTCACACCGGGGCGCCCCCCCCTGCTTTCACACCGGGGCGCCCCCAGTGCAGGACAGGGAAAAAACCTCCTCTGCCCATTGGAATGAATGGGCACCACTTCCGAAGCGACCAAAAAGCACTTAGGAAGCGCCGCATCACGGGTGCTTTTAACCCTTTTTGGGGGTTAAAAGTGCCCTGCTACCGCCCAAAAAGTGTTGCCAAAGCGCCGCTATAACCGCGGAAAAGCGGCTCTAAAACGAGTGGCGCTTTACAGCTAACGCAGGCACCGCCCCAGTATGAAAGTAGCCTTAATCAGGAACCTGATAAAAATCTGTGTATGACCACCTGAAAGGCCTGGTTCACACCTATGCAGTTTGCTTTTCAGTTTCTCCAGTACTGTTTGCGGTGCGTTTTGTACATGTTTATGCGACTTTGGAAAAGGTTCTTTTGCACTAGACTACAGTACGATTTCAGCCCCATAGGCTTCTATGTTACCTCCCAGAAGTCGCATCAGCATTATATAAGCTATGCGACTTCCTATACAACTTCGATGGATCAGAGTTTTTTCTTTAACTCGCACCTCTCCTCCCTAAAACTCTCCTCCCAAGCAAATTCCATTCCCAACTGAGTGTAGCAGAAATGTGCTTTCCTGCTCATTTTTTTTTTTTTTTTTTGCGCTTTTTTAAGTGTAAACATGCATCACACAAAGGGTAGCCCATTCACTAGAATGGGCTGCCCTACGTGCGTCAAACGCCTGAAAGTAGCTTAAGAAGCTTCCCAAGTAGTGGAGCGCCATGCATTTTGCCGCATTTGTAGCACGTTTTGTCATGCGGCAAAACCTGTGTCTGCAAACTGTGATTGGGGTGTCATTACCAATTAGGCTTCATTCATATCTGCACATTTCCTAACATGCAGCAACCCGCACAGAAAATGTGCTGCAAATGCATGTCACGCTTGCACTGCCATTTGGACTTTGCAAGTTTTTGAACGCATGGCAACAAGCACAGAAAACATGCTTTATTGCATGTTTTGGAAAAACAGGTTTAATTCATGTCACTCTTCAGTTACCATTTTGGATGTGTTCACATCTGCGGATTTTTAGAACACACAGCAACCCGCACAGAAAACGTGTATTTTGCCGTGCTTTTTCATAACACGCAGCAAACACACGTCGCTGCAAACAAGCAAACTCGTGTTACCATTTAGGCTGTGCTCAAACCTGTCTGTTTCCCAATGTGCAGCAACCCACACAGTAAAGGTGCACTTTGTCGTGCATTTCAGGAATGCGCTGCAAGTCGGCGTTGCGATTGTGTCTCCATAATAGCAATGCAAGGGTGATGTGTTTTTGCAGCGTGTTTACAAAGCGTGCAGCAAAAGCGTGCGTTCTGTAATTGGATATGCGCAGATGTGCATTCAGCCTTTAATGATACCCCAATCAAGGTTAGCAGTTGTGCGATTTGCCATGTATTTGTTGTGCACGGAAACGAGCTACAATCACACCAAAATGTACTCTGAAAAAATATGCAATGAGGAGAGATGAGGGTTAAGATTTAAAAAAAAAAAAAAAAAAAACCACAAACCTAAATCGCAAAGGAATGCTTATCTAATGCTGATGCAACTTCTGTTAGTGTTGAACATAGAAGTCTATAGGGTTGAAATTGCAGGTCATCACTTCAAAAAAAAAGTTCAATTTCCCTTGTGATTTTATCCCCATCAGAAGTTGCACTAGTGTGAAGGGGGCTAATTAGTGACATGTGCATTTTTTATGCATTTAGGTATGTTCTGATGTGTTTTGCCATGTTCCAGTACAGTTCAGTGCAGAAAAAAATGCAGCATGTTCTATTTCCTTTTTTCCTGCACTGGGGTGTGAACTAGGTCTTTGGAATCCATATAACTGTCCATGTGTTTTTGGTGCAGAAAAAAACCCAAAACCCTGCACTGGACTGCATCTAGTGTGAACCGGCCCCAAGTAATTCCTATTTCAGTGCCATCACTGCCGACCTGGTCACACCACAGAGTAGAGCAACTAAACTGTATAAGCTGGCAGAATTTTTTCTTCTGGCTATCTGGTTTCTGGAATCTTTTCAGTGACGTGTAAAAAAATACAATTTTTTATTCGTTTAAAATGTTCCACACCAGCAAAATAAAATCTGTCACCAAAATTGAATAATTGCTCTGAGCAACAGGGCATTGCTGTCATTCCATATGCTAAAGACCAGACAAAACCACATTGTATCAGTTCCGCACAAATATAAAACCCATGCTAGACTCTGGAGAATGAAACTGCATGTCTGAATTTTCAAGGAACATTAAATGCCACTGACAGCAGGGAGATCTCAACTACCTCACAAATATTTTCCTATAGTGTAACATAGTTTTCTCCAATCCGTCCTGGAGAACAAGCATTACATCAGCCTAAAACATAGTAACACTGCCAAGTCTTTTTATGGTAGGCTCTTATTTGTAGGTTACAAAGACTATACTAGGAGTCGACCGATTATCAGCAGCCAACATTCACCTTTTTTTGATGCATTGGTCACAAACGTATCAATATTGCTTCAAATGGTTGTACCGGGGTAATACATGCAGCTGCAGTCATCACCCTGGTACCGTTCTTTAGAAGGGACAGTCGGCTTTCTTGTAACAACCACCGATGCCGCTCAGCAGCCGCTTAGCTGTTATTACAAGCAGCGGGAGGGGGAACCCTCCCGCTGCTCCGCCCGGGTCTCACATCCCGCCGAGAGACCAGCCAGCATGTCCGCCAGCTGGCTGAGGTCCCGTACAAAGCAGATGAGCTTTGTTCAGGTCTCTGATCTGATTACTGTCATTCTAAAGGCGGCAGTTTTAAAAAATAGAAAGTATTCAAAAACGCCAATCTTGACGTTTTGAATACTTTAAAAGGTGCAGTGGAGGGGGTTTGGGGGTCTTATAGACTCCAGATCCCTCCATAAAGAGTACCTGTACTGTCACAAAGGATATTTACACTCCTTGTGACAGCAAAAAAAAGTTTAAATCTACAGAATATAGGCACCTGATATTAGCGATCGGCCTGAAAGGCAGTCGAAAAATCGGTATCGTATCGGCCCTGAAAGAAAACTATAATCGGTCAACAACTAGACTATATTTTTTGTATTTTCACTGAGGTACTACATAAGCTTTACCAGCCCGTTAAGTTATCTTCACGGCCCAAGAGAAAGTCACCAGTGACAACTATCCACTCATAGGGTTCCCATCCTATCCAAAGTCTGGCAGAGACAAAAATATTTCAAGGAAGATACCCCAGGGATTTTACGGGTGAGAGGGAAACAGGGAGTAGGGATGTATTCAATAGTAAAGAAGATCCGGACACGTAAAAAATATACACCTTATATACTTTATTCAAAATTGCACATAAATTGAGAGTTTAAAAGCAAAAAGTGTAGCATACAGTAACTGCACTATATCATGAGGGTTCTAATAGTAGGGAACACATGCATGCATGATACGTATGGAGAGATCCAACATGTTTCAGAATATTGTGGATTTAATTCCTTCTTCAGGGATTTCCTGTGCAGTTGTATTACATAGTCTGAAAAGTGTATGAATAAAAAAACAACAATATAGTATACCTGACTATATATATATATATCACCTTTACATCTTAGGACTCTGCACTTATCTTGCCTTGTGCTGTTCCTTGTGGACTCTATGGGCCGGATATACCCGATGATTTCCCTGATGTGATGCCGCCACTCATGTAGATGTATGGAGGAAGCTTCCTACAATATCTTATGCCAACGTGCAAATATATGTACCTATACATTGATCTGCCCTCTATATAGAGTATATTCTTTATTGACAATCTGGGGGATCAGGATTTGGAGTACTACTCATCTTTAACAATTACAATTGGTGTGAACTAGTAAGTCCTTTTTTCTTTTTGTCCTCTTTCCCTAGTCCCTATTTTATGTATGTCCATCATACTGTATCTTGATACCATTGGTATACTTTGTTTAGTATGTTTTTATTCATACACTTTTCAGACTATGTAATACAACTGCACAGGAAATCCCTGAAGAAGGAATTACATCCACAATATTCCGAAACATGTTGGATCTCTCCATACGTATCATGCATGCATGTGTTCCCTACTATTAGAACCCACATGATCATGATATAGTGCAGTTACTGTATGCTACACTTTTTGCTTTTAAACTCTCAATTTATGTGCAATTTTAAATAAAGTATATATTTTTTACATATCCAGATCTTCTTTACTATTGTATACATCCCTACTCCGTTTCCCTCTCACCCGTAAAATCCCTGGGGTTTCTTCCTTGAAATTTGTCTATAGTTTTGGGATGAGGTGAGGGGTGATTCATACTCCTTATGAGACCCATTGTCTATGAGACTGATTTGGTAGTCCAATTACACTGAATATAAGTCTGGCAGAGAAGTCTGAGTTCACTCATTCCATTTCCTTTGCTGAGCAGCACAGACTGACTAAGTTCCATTTAAACACATTTTAGGATGGCATTGTGCTCTGAGGGTATGAAAAATAACAACTCAGACATTGAACTTGGGGGAAAAAACCAAAAAAAATATAATCTGGTAAAAGCTTATGGAAATACAATGTTCCATAAAATGCATCTAAGCCCAAAAACAAACATATTACTGCAGATAAATCTATACAGTGGATATAAAAAGTCTACACACCCCTGTTAAAAGGTCAGGTTTCTGTGAGGTAAAAAAAAAAAAAAGACACAAAAAAATAATCTCAGAACCTTTTCCTCCTTTAAAGTGGCTGTAAACCCACAAAAAAAAAAAAAAAAAAAAAAACACAACTGCAAGACAAAGGCATAATGAGCTATTAGTAATGGGGACTGAAAATATAAAAACAAAATAATGTGGTTGCATAAGTGTGCACACCCCCTTATAGCTGGGGATGTAGCTGTGTTTAGAATTAAGCATTCACATTCAAACTCATGTTAAATAGGAGTCAGTACCATTAGTCTACCATAATTTAAAGTACCTATGATTAACTCAAATATAGTTCAGCTGTTCTAGTAGGTCTTTCCCGATATTTTCTTAGGTCGTATCCTACAGTAAAAGCCATGGTTTGCAGAGAGCTTCCAAAGCATCCCAGGGATCTCATGGTTAAAAGATATCAGTCAGGAGAAGGGTACAAAAGAATTTCCAAAGCATTAGATATACCACAGAACACAGTAAAGACAGTCATCAAGTGAAGAAAATATGACATTACCAAGAACTGGACGTCCCTCCAAAATTGATGAAGAGGGGAAAAAAAAAAAAAAAAAAAGGTCAGGGAGGCTGCCAAAAGGCCTACAGCAACATTAAAGGGTTTGTTAACCACTTCAGCCCCGGAAGATTTTACCCCCTTCCTGACCAGAGCACTTTTTGCGAAACGGCACTGCGTCGCTTTAACTGACAATTGCGCGGTCGTGCGACGTTATACCCAAACAAAATTTATGTCTTTTTTTTCCCCCACAAACAGAGCTCTCTTTTGGTGGTAATTAATCGCCTCTGCGGTTTTTATTTTTTGCACTATAAACAAAAAGAGCGACACTTTAAAAAAAAAAAAAAAAAAAAAAGAAGAAAAGCAATATTTTTTACTTTCTGCTATAATAAATATCCCCCCAAAAATATATAAAGAAAAACAATTTTTTTCTCCGTTTAGACCGATATGTATTCTTCTACATATTTTTGGAAAAAAAAAAAAAACACAAAAAAGCGTATATTGGTTTGCGCAAAATTTATAGCGTCTACAAAATAGGCGATAGTTTTATGGCATTTTTATTTATCTTTTTTTTTTATTAGTAATGGCGGCGATCTGCAATTATTAAATCGGGACTACGACATTATGGTGGACAGAGCTGTGATCTCTGTCCTGTCACTAGGCAGAACGGGGAAATGCTTTGTTTACAAAAGCATCTCCCCATTCTTCCTCTCTGTGACACAATCGCGGGCACCCGGCAAACATCAAGTTCGCGGGATCTGCGGTCACGGAGACCGCGTGCCCGTGACACCGCTTCTTAAAAGGGGACGTACCTGTACGCCCTTTTGCCTACCAGCGCCATTCTGCCGACTTACATCGGCATGCGCTGGTCAGCAAGCGCTTAACCCATATATAAAACTATGCCAGCCCCTCACTTAGAAACGAGTGTTGTAAATACCTAATTTGAGCTGTCTTCAGGCCGGTGACATGACTCGCAGCCGCTTTCCAGCTCTGATGGATGGCTTCTTTTCTGAGGGAGGGGCCATGATCTCACTCCGACGTCAGCCGGGGAGATTACGTGGCCGCTCGTCTCCTCCGCAGAAGTCACCCATCAGAGCTGGAAAGCGGCCATGAGTCATGTCACCGGCCTGAAGACAGCTCAAATTGGGTATTTACAACACTCGTTTTGTAAAACAAATGACATAGTGTGCTAATAGAGAGGCTGGCAGTGAAAATGTTATGATTTTATTTTACAAGCAATAGCGGCAAGGGGGTGGGCTGGAGACAGAGGCAGATGACAGGGAGTAAGGGGGGGGGGGGGGGGGGGAGGAGAGCAGAGGGGACGGCATATGACAGAGGGACATACTTTGACCACAGTGATCAGGGCGGAGCAGCCCTGGTTATCATGGCCTATTTAGAGAGGGCATACAGGAAGTGCAATGTTCATGGTTTTTTTTTTTTTTTTACAGTTTAGCGGGGGGCAGATTACATAGCACAAGCACTTTGGGTAATCTGCTTTAAGGGACCAGAATCAACATTTTTTTTTGGGTTAACACTTTAAAAGAGCTGCTTGTATTGGCTGTGTGGTACATGTGACAACAATCTCCCGTTTTCTTCATATGTCTGGGCTATGGGGTAGAGTGGTTTGATGGAAGCCTTTTCTTACTAAGAAAAACATCCAAGCCCAGCTAAATTTTGCAAAAACACATCTGAAGTCTCCCAAAAGCATGTGGGAAAATGTGTTATGGTCTGATGAAACCAAGGTTGAACTTTTTGGCCATAATCCCAAAAGATATGTTTGGCGCAAAAAAAACACTGCATATCACCAAAAGAACACCATACCCACTGTGAAGCATTGCGGTGGCAGCATCGTGCTTTGGGGCTCTTTTTCTTCACCTGGAACGAGCCTTAGTCAAGGTAGAGGGAATTATGAACAGTTCCAAATACCAGTCAATATTGGCACAAAACCTTCAGGCTTCTACTAGAAAGCTGAACATGAAGAGGAACTTCATCTTTCAGGATGACAACGACCCAAAGCATACATCCAAAATCAACAAAGGAATGGCTCCACCAGAAGAAGATTAAAGTTTTAGAATGGCCCAGCCAGAGCCCAGACCTGAATCCGGTTGAAAATCTGTGGGGTGATGTGAAGAAGGCTGTGCCCAGGAGATGCCCTCGCAAATTGACAGATTTGAAGTGTTTTTGCAAAGAGTGGGCAGATATTGCCAAGTCAAGATGTGCCATGCTGAGAGACTCATACCCAAAAAGACTGAGTGCTATAATAAAATCAAAAGGTGCTTCAACAAAGTATTAGTTTAAGGGTGTGCACACCTATGCAACCATATTTTAGTTTTTAATTTTTACTTCCCTGCACCTAAAAGATTTCATTTTGTTGCTCAACTGAGTTGTACTGTGTTCATAGGTCACATTAAGACCCCTTTCACGCTTGGGCTGCAGCCTCGTTAGCGCTAAAGCTCTGCTCGTTTTTGCAGCGCTTTAGCGCTGTATAAGTGGCGCTTTTGGGCCACTAGTGGGAAGCTTTTAACCCTAAAGAAGAGGTTAAAAACTTCTTTGTTGCGGCACTCCTGATTTCCTTTTAAGGTGCTTTGGAAGTCCTGCCCATTCATTCAAATAGGCAGGGGCGTTTTGGGAGCACTACATACAGCGCTCCCAAACCACCCCAAAGATGCTGCTTGCAGGACGTTTCGGAACTTCCCACAAGCACACCGCCCCAGTGTGAAAAGTCACATTTGAATGAATGGTTTGACAAAAACATCAGATGCTGTGGGTGACCCAAAGGATTGGGGGGGGGTTATGATACCCCTGTCAGTTTTTCAATGTCCCACTGGAGAGATTTCCCTCCACTTCCTATCCCACAGCCACAGTGTAGTAAAAAGACTCCAAAGTAAGGGAATTTCAGGTCCATGCAGACTCAGGATAGCTGGCTGTCCTTACATCATACAGGCAGTTCTAAAATTTTGAGCGGTCAGCCGCAATGGCTGGCAGTACTTGAAACTTTATGAATGATGCAGCTGTGTGCACGAACCCCTGCACAGCCACACGGTTATCAAATTCTGACAGCAGGTGCGGGGAGAAGATCCCCAGCCCGCTGTCACGGGGGGGGGGGGGGGCGGCGGAGAGGCTGCAGATGCTGAAACATTTAACTTGTGCCAAAAGGTAATGGTAAAAAAAATAAAATAAAAAAAAATAAAAAAAAGGTAGGAGTCCAAAAGTAAGGTGTCGCAATTCTGTGTTGCATCTTTGATAGCACTTACAATATATACAGGGAAGTGCAATGCTACCAACTGGAGTGAAGAATTATTGTTTGCTTCATTTAGCTGCATAGTGGCTCCTAAAAAAAATTACAACCAAGTTATATGGCAGAAATAAGAGTTAGATTACATAATTACAAAGATTCTTGGTAATCACACTAGCCACCTTACATCCGCCAAGACTGAACAGGGACCTACAGTGACCCATATTTATGAAAATAATTGTTACATCATCAGTTTTGTTAATTACATTTCATAATATGCACACATTTTAGAACAAGTCAAATGTGTGATGTTTGCCTCTGACTCCCACATTTGGAATAATTATTCCAATTATGAAATACAGAAAATGACCATTGATCTCAATAGAAATGCAGTGTCCTTGTCATTTCCTGTGAGCTACAAGGAATATCTTCCTTCCTAGACTATCTTCTATAAACCACCAATTGCACTGCCCCCAAATAGTGGGAATGAAGAGATACAAACATGTTTGTAGTCTATATCAGGAGAGAAGTCTAGGGTGGCAACCATAGCTCCCTCCATGGATAAAGTAGAGGGGTATTATAGCCACCCAAGGACATTAAGTGTGCTACATGGAGAATTACCAGGTGAAAATAAAGCAAAAGAAGCTTGGGAGAGGGAAAAAAAAAAAAAGAAAAAAGAAAATGCACACAAAGGCCTAGCAAGCAGCAATATACTACACCTTTTGGTTTACGACAGCACCTTTATTAAGCAGGTATTTCTGTTCCAATAATGCTAACTTATTTGGGGGGGGGGGGGGGGGGGGGAGAGAGGTTTTGATACATTGCACCTGAAGCAACAGGCCAGAGTGGTGTATTGAAGGTCAGATGGAGAAGACAATCACGTCTCACAAATTTTTGGCATATTACTCCATATTTTAGGGCACATGATAAAATGTAAAGGATGCAAAGTTCACTACCATGAACAGCAGGAATAAAGTAGCAGATCTGAGCAGCCATGAATTATCTGTTCATACAGTGATATATAGTGACAGCTCCGATTAGGCAACATTCCACAAAGTGTGGGGAGAGGAACTGAAGAACTTCATATCTAATGGATGCTGCCCACATCGCTTGATCCTTAGGAAAAATAAATAACAAAAAGGAAGATTAGTAAATCAGGGATTGTAGATAAAATGCTAGAGATAACGGAAGGTGATGGGAACAGAAGAATCCCACTTACACATTGCTAAATGGAAAATTCAGCTGACAACAAAAAGTAGGTAGCACATACCAAAAGAAGTGATCACTGCTACAACATTGGTACAAATGCTCAAAAATAAAAGAACCCATTTAGATACAAACTGTATCTGCATGGGAATTTGTCAAAACAACAAGGTAAAGTGATCTTGTCGGAGATAGATAAAATTTAAGGGTATAATTTGAGGGTATGTACATCCAAATCGGAGGAAGGGCACATTTGTTAAATATATGCATGTTAAGAGAATTGTGTCAGGCTATGCATGTTCATTATAGGTTTATAATTATTGTTTTTTTTTTAAAGGTCTATACACATATAATTATTGTTTTTTTTTTAAAGGTCTATACACAGCGTAGCATAATTTGTGTTAATATATGGTTTGCACATTTATTTTGGGAGTGTGTCTAATGCTGCCAGCTTAATCCAATATATAAATCGGCTTTATATATAGTTGCTCCCAAGATTTTATCCGATAGTCAAGGGTTTAGGAATTACAGCTCTTAGATCGCTTTCACACTGAGGCAGTTTTCAGGCATTTTAACTGCCTCTCATGCCTCCCCAGTGTGAAACCCGAGTGCTTTTACACTGGGGCGGTGCGCTTGTGGGATGGGGAGAAAATAAAAAAATAAATAAAGTCCTGCAAGCAAGCAGCATCTTTGGGGCGGTGTAGAGGCATTGTATACAGCGCTCCTACACCTCCCCTGCCCAATGGAATGAATAGGCAGTGTTTCCAAAGCGCCACAACATGACGCTTTTAACCCTTTCTTTGGCCCTTAATGGGGGGGGGTTAAAAGTGCCCCGCTAGCAGCTGAAAAGCGCAGCTTAAACAGCAGTAAAGCGCCGCTAAAACTAGCGGAAATCGGTCCCGCCTCCCCACTATGAAAGCAACCCAAACAATAACCAATTCCCCTTTTTCAAGGGACCATAAGTAATTGGAAGATTGTTTCAAAAGTGGTTTCATGGCCAGGTGTGGGCTACTCCTTCGTTATTTCATCATTTAAAATGGAGTTCCACCCGCTTTTACAACTCTTCAGCATCCCTCACTAAACTGTGTACTGTAAACAAATTGGATATTTTTTTATTTTTTTCTCAGCACCTACTGTATATCTGCTGTATACATTTTTCACTTCCTCCTCCCTGGCCGTGGCCCATCGCATCATTTCCTGTTTGCAATGCCTTCTGGGAAGGGACGGCAACTTCTTCTGAAACTGCCGTTGCTATGGAAACCTGACCTGAAACCTATTACACTGCTTGTGCGAGATCTGCAAGGATGAGATCCAGGAAGAAATACAGTATGGCTTCAGATGCCCACACTTAAGATGGCCACGGCCTGCTGTAAGTTTATAAAATAACAAACTACTGCTATAAACTAACAAAAACAGACCTTAGTTTACAGACTAACTTTACTAGAATACATTAAGCTTGTGTATTATAGGGGTATTTTTATTTAAAAAGTATAATTTCGGCCGGAACACCACTTTAACCACTTGCCAACCGCCTCACGCAGATATACTGCGGCAGAATGGCATGGGCAGGCAAAGTAACGTATGGGTTTGTTACTTGCCTCCCGCGGGCGGTGGGTCCGACCGGACCCGCCCCGGTGCTCGAGGCGGTCAGCTTCTCTCCGGAGCGATCAGAGGTGAGGGGGAGGCCATCCATACGTGGCCACCCCCTCGCGATCGCTCCCAGCCAATGAGATTCTTCGTCTGCTGCTGTATAGTAAACAGCGGCAGAGGAGCCGAGGAGAGAAGACATCGATGTGAGTGCACAACACATCACAGTAAAACACACCAGGCATACTGTACACCCCCCCAATCAGCCCCCCCCCCCCGTCACACTGACATCAAGCAGGTTTTTTTTTTCTGATTACTGCATTGGTGTCAGTTTGTTACAGTTAGTGTGGTAGGGCAGCAAGTGTTAGCCCCCTTTAGGTCTAGGGTACCCCCCTAAGCCCCCCTAATAAAGTTTTAACCTCTTGATCACCCCCGTCACCAGTGTCACTAAGCGATCATTTTTCTGATCGCTGTATTAGTGTCACAGGTGACGCTAGTTAGGGAGGTAAAAATTTAGGTTCACCGTCAGCGGTTTATAGCGTCAGGGACCCCCATATACTATCTAATAAAGGTTTTAACCCCTTGATTGCCCCCTAGTTAACCCTTTCACCAGTGATCACCGTATAACTGTTACGGGTGACGCTGGTTAGTTAGTTTAGTTAGTTTATTTTTTATAGTTTCAGGGCACCCACCGTTTATTACCTAATAAAAGGTTTAGCCCCCTGATCGCCCAGCGGCTATATAAAACTTAGGTTTTAGGGTCAGATAGGGTCTGCGTCAGGTTAGCGCCAGTACCGCTAACACCCACGCACGCAGTATACACCTCCCTTAGTGGTATAGTATCTGAACGGATCAATATCTGATCCGATCAGATGTATACTAGTGCCCCCAGCAGTTTAGGGTTCCCAAAAAACGCAGTGTTAGCGGGATCAGCCCAGATACCTGCTAGCACCTGCGTTTTGCCCCTCCGCCCAGCCCAGCACACCCAAGTGCAGTATCGATCGATCACTGTCACTTACAAAACACTAAACGCATAACTGCAGCGTTCGCAGAGTTAGGCCTGATCCCTGCGATCGCTAACAGTTTTTTTGGTAGCGTTTTGGTGAACTGGCAAGTAGGGCTGAAACAACTAATCGATTAAACAACAACTAATCGATTACTATTTTCATAATCGATTAATCGGCCAGTAACATAATGGGGTTAAAAATATAAAAATGAGCAAATTGCTACTGTAAATATTACTTTCACCATTTTACAGTAAAAAAATGAACCCCTTACAGTAGTGATTATTTGCTTTTTTTGTACTATAAAGGGCTCATTTTAGTTTCTTTTAACCCCATTATGTTACTAAACGTCTTAGACCTGGTTCACATCTATGTGTTTTTTGGTGCTTTTTGCAGAAACACACTACAGTTCATTTAACATGGTTTCCTATGGGACACGTTCACATCTATGCTTTTTTTCAGCCGCTGCGTATTTAGAAAGGGTCAAGGACTTTTTTTTTTTTTTTTTTTTTAAATGCAAAACGGTGCTTTTTAGGTTCAATACACTTCAATGGAGAAGCTGCAGAAAAGCATGTAATACGTTTTTTGCAGCAATTTGTATTTTTTTTTTTTAATCTGCTCAACAAAAAAAAAATCGCCCAAAAAAAACAGTATTTCTCTTCTAATAGTGTATACAGTATATCTCCTCTAATAGTGTATATACAGTATATCGCGTCTGTTATTCTCAGAGTGGATTCAATATTTTGCTCCCTAACCATATAGTTGGTTGTTTACATTTACCACTGTATAGAGATATTTAAGAATAAATTGCCTTTTTTTTTTTTAAACTTTACATATTAACTAAATTATACACCACACTTTTTTTTAAGGTTATTAACCGATTAAATTGATCAATCGAAACAATAGGCGAACGCAAGCGTCGGTCTGGCGTCAAATGTAAACAGCAATTGCACCATGCATGTGAGGTATCACCGCGAAGGTCAGATCGAGGGCAGTAATTTTAGCAGTAGACCTCCTCTGTAAATCTAAAGTGGTAACCTGTAAAGGCTTTTAAAAATGTATTTAGTTTGTCGCCACTGCACGTTTGTGCGCAATTTTAAAGCATGTCAAGTTTGGTATCCATGTACTCGGCCTAAGATCATCTTTTTTATTTCATCAAACATTTGGGCAATATAGTGTGTTTTAGTGCATTAAAATTTAAAAAAAAAAAGTGTGTGAAAAAATCGCTGCGCAAATATTGTGTGAAAAAAAAAATGAAACGCCCACCATTTTAATCTGTAGGGCATTTGCTTTAAAAAAAATATATAATGTTTGGGGGTTCAAAGTAATTTTCTTGCAAAAAAAATAATTTTTTCATGCAAACAAAAAGTGTCAGAAAGGGCTTTGTCTTCAAGTGGTTAGAAGAGTGGGTGATGTGTGACATAAGCTTCTAAATGTTGTGCATAAAATGCCAGGACAGTTCAAAACCCCCCCAAATGACCCCATTTTGGAAAGTAGACACCCCAAGCTACTTTCTGAGAGGCATGTCGAGTCCATGGAATACTTTATATTGTGACACAAGTTGCGGAAAAAAGACTTTTTTTTTTTGCACAAAGTTGTCACTAAATGATATATTGCTCAAACATGCCATGGGAATATGTGAAATTACACCCCAAAATACATTCTGCTGCTTCTCCTGAGTACGGGGATACCACATGTGTGAGACTTTTTGGGAGCCTAGCCAAGCACCGCCTTCAGGCTAAGGACGTAAATTTTTTATTTCACTCTTCACTGCCTATCACAGTTTCGGAGGCGATGAAATGCCCAGGTGGCATAAAACCCCCCCAAATGACCCCATTTTGGAAAGTAGACACCCCAAGCTATTTGCTGAGAGGTATAGTGAGTATTTTGCAGACCTCACTTTTTGTCACAAAGTGTTGAAAATTGAAAAAAAAAAAAAAAAAAAAAAAAAAAAAAGTTGTTTTTTCTTGTCTTTCTTCATTTTCAAAAACAAATGAGAGCTGCAAAATACTCACCGGGCCTCTCAGCAAATAGCTTGGGGTGTCTACTTTCCAAAATGGGGTCATTTGGGGGGGGGGGGGGGGTTGTGCCATCTTGGCATTTTATGGCCTTCGAAACTGTGATAGGTAGTGAAGAGTGAATCAAAAATTTACACCCTTAGAAATCCTGAAGGCAGTGATTGGTTTTCGGGGCCCCGTACGCAGCTAGGCTCCCAAAAAGTCCCACACATGTGGTATCCCCATACTCAGGAGAAGCAGCTAAATGTATTTTGGGGTGCAATTCCACATATGCCCATGGCCTGTGTGAGCAATATATCATTTAGTGACAACTTTTTGTAATTTTTTTTTTTTTTGTCATTTTTCAATCACTTGGGACAAAAAAAAAATTAATATTCAAATGGGCTCAACATGCCTCTCAGCAATTTCCTTGGGGTGTCTACTTTCCAAAATGGGGTGATTTGGGTGGGGTTGTACTGCCCTGCCATTTTAGCACCTCAAGAAATGACATAGGCAGTCAAACTAAAAGCTGTGTAAATTGCAGAAAATGTACCCTAGTTTGTGGACGCTATAACTTTTGCGCAAACCAATAAATATACGATTGACCTTTTTTTTACCAAAGACATGTGGCCGAATACATTTTGGCCTAAATGTATGACTAAAATTGAGTTTATTGGATTTTTTTTTATAACAAAAAAAGTAGTAAATATATTTTGAAAAAAAATGATTCGGTCTTTTTCAGTTTATAGCGCAAAAAATAAAAACCGCAGAGGTGATCAAATACCATCAAAAGAAAGCTCTATTTGTGGGAAGAAAAGGACGCAAATTTCGTTTAGGTACAGCATTGCATGACCGCGCAATTAGCAGTTAAAGCGACGCAGTGCCAAATTGTAAAAACTGCTCTGGTCAGGAAGGGGGTAAATCCTTCCGGGGCTGAAGTGGTTAAAGTGGAGTTCCACTCAAAAGTGGAACTTCCACTCATCGGATTCCTCCCCCCCTCTGGTGTCACAGTTGGCACCTTTCAGGGGGGAGGGGGGGGGGTGCAGATACCTGTATATTACAGGTATCTGTACCCACTTCCGGCATAGATAGCCGCAGAATCTGCGGTTATTTACGCCACTTCCTGCTCCCTCCCCGCTGTCTGCTGGGAAACAAACGGGTCCCAGAGACAGCAGGGACCATCCGTATTGCGCTGCGCGACTCGCGCATGCGCAGTAGGGAACCGGGAAGTGAAGCTTCACTTCCTGATTCCCTTATCGAAGGTTGAGGCGGCAGCACCCGAGGACTGAGAGACGGTTCGGCATCGGGTGCCGACATGGCGGGCGCCCTGGACAGGCAAGTGTCCATGTTTTAAAAGTCAGCAGCTGCAGTATTAGTAGCTGCTGACTTTTAAAAAAAAAAAATTTCGGCGGAGCTCCGCTTTAAGCAGGTAAAAAAGGTCTGGAGTTGATTCTTAAGCCTCGTACACAAGGTATGATTTTTGGCAGGGGATTGGCTGTTGACACACCGTGGTCCTAAAATCTTACTGTTAGTACGCTCCTTTTGACAATTGTTGTCCAACTTTCGGCCAACAAATGTTGGATAACAGGCAAGTAAATTTTCAGCGGACAATGGTTTGACATCAGATTTTTGCATGGTCAGTACACAAATCTGTCACACAAAAGTCGAAAGTACAAACACGCATGCTTTGAATCAATGTTCGCCAAACACAAAATTAACAGAACGGGCCCAAAAGCGCAAAAGAGCTGAAATTCCTTGTAGTACGTCACTACGTTCGTGTTTGTATCACGACAATTGTGTACCGTTAGTATGAAGACAAGATCCTGGCACACGCCCTTTTGACAAAATTTAGACACTCGGTTGGCCAGCAATCGTACCGTGTGTACGAGGCTTAAGTGTGGTATTTGCATTTGGGAACTATAGCTGTGATCCTACATCATGCATTCAAAGGAGCTGTCCATGCAAGTGAAACAGCCCGCCCATTGTAAGGCTTCAAAAACAAAAACAAATCCATCAGAGATCGCAGCAACATTAGGAGTAGCCAAATCAACAGTTTGGTACATTCTGAGGAAAGAATGCTGCACTGGTGAGCACAACATAAAAAGGCCTGGACGTCCATGGAAGACAACAGTGGTGGATGATTGCAGGATCCTCTCTATGGTAAAGAAAAACCAATTCACAACATTCAGACACGTGAAGGACACTCTCCAGGAGGTGGGCGTATCATTGTCAAAGTCTACAATCAAGAGAAGACTTCACGAGATCAAATACAGAGTGTTCACCACAAGGTGCAAACCATTTAAAAGCCTGAAGAATAGAAAAGCCAGATTAGACTTTGCCAAAAAAACTAAAAAAAGCCAGACCAGTCCTGTAAAAGCATTCTTTGAACGGATGAAACCAAGATTAAATCTGTAGAGGTCGACAAATATGGGTTTTTCTCTGGCCGATGCTGATATTTAGAAAATCGGGGGGGGGGGGGGGGGGGGGGCCGATGTATGATGCCGATTTTTGCAGCCGATATTTTAGGCCGATTTTGCTTTCTTTTTTTCCCCCCTTCATCTCAAACTTACCCACTCCACTCACTCCTGCTTGCTCCTGTCACTCTACCACACACTTGATATCCTCAGTACAGTACACCGATTGGAAGCACTGGCACTGATTGGCGGCACAGATTAGTGACACTGATTGGCACCGATAGGAGGCAATGGCTGGCACGGATATTAGGCGGCACTGATTGGAAACACTGGCACAGGCACCGATTGGAAACACTGGTGGGGGGCACTGGCAGGTTTCACACTGAGCCCATATAGTTTAACTGTGTGTGAAACTGACATATGTAAATGAATGCAGAGAGAAACCAGCGGTCAAAATTCAGTGGTGATGTCAGGGGTGGGCGGGGCTCAGCAGCTATCAAACAACAGGCAATGATTGGGCTGCTTAAGAAAGGGGACAGGCCACACACGTAGCAGCCTGCCCAGATCTCATCCCATTGGCTGGTGTTTGATAGCTGCTGGGTCCCGCCCACCCCGACATCACTGCTGAATTTTGACAGCTGGTCTCTCTCTGCATTCAGTTACAAATGTCAGTTTCACACACTCAGTGGCTCTGGCAAGTGTCAAGCGCTGTTCTGCCTATGGAGTGTGGGGAAGGGGGAAGGAACAGGCACGGTACAGGCACGGTGTGGTCAGTGTTATTTGGCCCAATTTACATAATAAACGGCCGATTTCTTAAAAAAGGCCAAATATCAGCCGATATATTGGTCGACCTCTATTAATCTACCAGAATGACGGGAAGAAAAAGGTGTGGAGGCGGCTTGGAAACACCCATGATCCAAAGCACACAACGTCATCTGTAAAACATAGTGGAGGCAGTGTGATGGCATGGGCATGCATGGCTTCCAGTGGCACTGGGTCAATGGTGTTTATTGATGTGTCAGAAGACAGAAGCAGCCAGATGAATACTGCAGTGTTTAGAGATATATTGCCCAGCCCAGATTCAGACAAATGCAGCAAAGTTGATTGGACAGCGCTTCACAGTACAGATGGACAATGATCAAAAGCAACCCAGGAGCTTGAAGGAAAAAAGGGGAATATTTTGCAATGACTGAGTCAATCACCTGATCTCAACCCAATTGAGCATGCATTTCACTTGCTGAAGGCAAAACTAAAGGCAGAAAGACCTACAGAGAATGAATTATATTCATTTGTCCAATTACATTTGAGCCCCTGAAAATGGGAGGGATTGTGTATAAAAATGGTTGCAGTTCCTAATATTTGTACTGGATATTTGATGTTCAACCCTTTAAATTAAAGCTGAAGGTCTGCACTTCAAATTTGTTTGGATTGTTTCATTTTAATTTTATTCTGGTGGCATATAGAGCCAAAAGTATGAAAATTGTGCCTGTGTCCAAATATATATGGACCTAACTGTATCTATATTTAGATATCATGTAGACAAAGACTCACACCCAAGCTCTACCGCACAATTGTAAAGCAATGAGTTGAATATCGGTGCTCCGGCTTGTGTCCCATGAACATGAAAATAGCAAGAAATGGAATTAGCTTCTCCACACATATTCACATAGGAAAGCTCTATTTTCAGTCCATTCAAGGCTCTTATTTTAACTGGGACCCTGGTGAAGGGGCAGTTTCTGAGCTCTGAAACGTGTTGGATTTTATTTTAATAATAATTGAATTTGCACTCTAGTCCTTTGGTCTGCCATGCTTTTCCTTAATGCATACTTTTTCTGGTAACCTGCAGGAATACTCACTGCCTTTTCTGTTGTGGGCAGCCTAACATTTGTGATCCAGCAAGCTCTACAAATGTTTTTGTCCTCTCACTACTTTGTATGAGCTCACATCAAAGTCCCAGCCACTCATGGGTGCATTTTTCTTCAGCACATTTCTTCTCCATCATGTGCTGTAAGCTGACTATTAGGCTCATACACTGGCATAAATAATCAGAGTCACACACTTGAAACAAGTATGCATATTAGTATAGCCATACTAAAAAGTCTAAAAAATCCTTATTTACATACTTGCTTTGGGTCAATGATCCAACTAGCATTTGCACAATAAGAAAGAAGGGACGTCTAATTACATCCAACCACCCATACAAGGAGAGCAGGCTGTGTCTGTCTGCTCTGCATAAGCGCAGCAGACACAGACCAGCCATCCACCTGCAGACTCCCCGCTGAGCAGGTGGACTTCAACGGAGCCCACCCCGTGTGTAAGGACCTAATGGAAAAAAAATCGTCATGAGCTAAAAAGTAACAATGCACTGACTATCAAGGTGAATCAATAAGGAACAGCTTTCTGCTGGTACCTCTGTACAGGTGTTTGAAAGCTGTAGGAAGTGTCAATGAACGAAGAGAAAGAGCTCACCAGTGCTTTGGCAGTTCACCGAGAACTAAAATCTGTCTGCCACAGTGGAAGACGGGACTCGTAGTTCATTCATTCACAGATTCCCAAACAGCTTTTAAATTGAGACAGCGGGTGCAGGGAGAGGATCCATGCCTACCGCCATGGGGGAAGATAAGGGGGTGGGGGAGGGGGGAATTGAACAAAAATATAATTGGCAAACTTAAAGCTTCTACTTGATCCACACATTTTATCAGCTCTCAAAAGCCAAAGCAGATCTCTTGCCCACTCCAAAAAGGACATAAAAATGGGCAGCTTTTCCCCACCCCCACAGAGACACGCTGATTGAAAGACAAGCGCAAGGAAGTGTGTGTATCAGTAAAAATGATTGGCCTCTCAGATTTCAGGGTATAGTCCAGAGTTTTCAACAAATGTTTCTGCAGAGCAGGAAGCTATAAAACCACTATTAAATGATTCAGTAAAAATGACCCCATAGGAAACAAAATCAGAGCTCATCTTATTTAACAGGATCTTAAATATGGTTTGGATTAATAGCGCACATAATTACACACAGTATCCTTATTGTACAGCTCCTCAATCTGGCACCATTTAGTGACTGCATAAGAATTCATAGTCATTTGCCTCTTTCACATCAAGGGAAAATCTGTTTTCTCTACCTGTATGTTAGTTAGTTATCTTTTACATTCAGTGTTTTTGTAAAGATAAAATGTAATATTACCATCAAAGGAAGTTAATAAAGAACTACTAAAAAAGGGGGAAAATGTGTGGTCAATCACATCCAGTATGTGCGACTCTTACTACAGTGCGTTTGTTGATCGGGGACTTCTGCTGTACACACCTCTCATTACAATGAAACTGCAAGCTTACCTTATATTACCTTGTAAAATGGCTCAAGGTCCATACAAAGCAGGCACCTCCCAGCGGAATATCCCTGGCCCATTTCTACCTACTTATCACATCACCTTTATAGGCCAAATGCAAAGGGCAGCCTCAATGGCTAACGGGAGCAGGTATAGAAAGAGACAAGCCAGAGTGTGACCAAGTTGTGATTGGGATTTGCAATACAAAGCATTCCAAGGTTTAGGGATTCTAGATGGTATTTAAGGCCAATTTACATGGCAAGATAAATTAAAATTCATTGTAAAGCTAAAAAAAAAAAAAATTGCCCAATTAGTTCCAGGCCAGCTACATTTACAGTAAAACTATGATATGAGAGGAAATATTCTCAATGAGACACAGATGACAAAAACCCGGCAGGGGTTATAACCCTACCTTACTCTATCCAAAATAAAAAAAAAATCCTTTTAGTTCTACATTAGGCTGACCATACTAATTTCTCTCAGTGGGTGGCCCTGTCAGCCCCACTCCTTTGGAAAACAGTAAATCATTTAACCGAGATGGATTAGAAGATGTGGCTGTACATGATTGCGTGTCAGGGAAGTGGCTGAATCCAGCCCCCTCACAGATGTATACTATGAATGTACACTATCTGCGTTCGGGACATACGTCTAAGTAGGTGCAGTACACAACTCCAGGTCCTGGGAGAGCATTTATGCTGGCCCTGCACACTGTACAACCCTTGTATAGTCATGTGCATAAGCCCTTACCCTCATTCCACTGCAATATAGGACAAAGAGGGAAAAAAAAAAAAAAGGAAAAGAGATTTTGCAGTATTTTGTCACTGCTGTGACTCATTCACTTTTACAGCTATAAAACTGGTGTCACTGGCGCTGAGTAATACAAGACACAGCAAGAGCTTGTTCAGAAGTGTCAAACTGAATTGCAGCCTCTTAATTGTTGCACACCATGCCACTGCTATGTATGCTGCTGCCTGTCCAGTTAAATTACTCTGGGCATTGTATTTGAGACAGACTCAAAAATAAAGATCACCTTTCATCAGGTCATATAGACATTTCAATAATCATTCATTCAGGAATGTACTATTGCCCAAAACTGTTCAGCATAAAAAAAAAGTTATTTTTTTTAACACATACAAATCCAATTATGCCATTAGGAAAAACCACATCAAAGTGTATTTCTAAATCTAGCTCTAGTGATAGAGGGGCAAGAGCAGAGTCACTGACTGCTTATGGTGCACACAGCAGTCACCAGTCAACACTAAACAATGTGCTGCAGGAGAAACACTGTCTGCTCCAGTCTTGTGGTTTACCAAATGTTCTCCTGAATAACGAATGATGATGAGAAGCATATACTTGTATATCTGGTATGATGAAATTATTAGTTAAACGGTTATTCGAGAATATATTTTTATGTATTGTCATGTTTATAATTCTTTGTACAACGTCTTACAATGTCCACATTGTACTATTTTCTTTAAAACAATAAAAAAAATTTTGAAAGGCAAAATGTTCTCCTGAAAGTTCAATCATCACTGAACACCAAGTTCCCATTAAACACAGACACACTGGGGTTGATTTAGGCTGGGTTCACACTATACTACACGACAGTAGTACGACTTTCATTCTACTTTGCTCTGCGACATCAGTCCTATATTGGTCCTACATTGATCCTACATCCATCCGACTTTTCATGAACAGGATACTACTTTGATCCGACTTTTCAGATAGTTTTAATTGGTCAAAGGACAAGTATACTAACACACAATGGGAGGGGCTACAGTAGGGGGCAGGAAATAATGTCGGATGTCTTGGTGTGAATCTTGGGGAACTCCGCGGCAAATTTTAAATAAAAAACCGGCATGGGTTCCCCCTCCAAGAGCATACCAGGCCCTTAGGTCTGGACCTTGAGGGGAACCCCCTACGCCGAAAAAACGGCGTGGGGTTCCCCCCAAATCCATACCAGACCCCTATCCGAGCACGCAGCCCGGCCGGTCAGGGATGGGGACAAGCGAGCGCCCCCCCCCCTCCTGAACCGTACCAGGCCGCATGCCCTCAACATGGGGGGGGGTTGGTGCCCTGGGGGAGGGTGGCGCGCTGCGGGCCCCCCCCCCCCAAAGCACCTTGTCCCCATGTTGATGAGGACAAGGGCCTCTTCCCGACATCCCTGGCCGTTGGTTGTCGGGGTCTGAGGGCAGGGGGCTTATCGGAATCCTGGAGCCCCCTTTAATACCCCTACCCATTCACCTAGGGAAAAAGTGTCCATAAAAAACACACTACACAGATTTTTTAAGTAATTTATTAGACAGCTCCGGGGGTCTTCTTCCGACTTTGGGGGTCTCTCCGGTTCTTCTCCGCGCTCTCCGGGTCTTCTGCCGGGCTCCTCCGCTATCTTCTGCTCTTTTGCTATAGCGGAGGAGCCCGGTCTTCGGTCTTTTGCCTTCTGCCCTCTTTTCTTCTGATGTTGACACGACGCTCTCTCCGGCTGGAATGCACTCTGGGCGCTCCGCTCTGACTTATATAGGCGGTGACCCCGCCTCCTTATGCCGTCACAGTCCCTGGGCATGCTGGGACTGTGATGTTTTAGGGGGAGTGGTCATCACCCGATGACCACGCCCCCTCATGCCGTCACAGTCCCAGCATGCCCAGGGACTGTGACGGCATAAGGAGGCGGGGTCACCGCCTATATAAGTCAGAGCGGAGCGCCCAGAGTGCATTCCAGCCGGAGAGAGCGTCGTGTCAACATCAGAAGAAAAGAGGGCAGAAGGCAAAAGACCGAAGACCAGGCTCCTCCGCTATAGCAAAAGAGCAGAAGATAGCGGAGGAGCCTGGCAGAAGACCCGGAGAAGAACCAGAGAGACCCCCGAAGTCGGAAGACCCCGGAGCTGTCTAATAAATTACTTTAAAAATCTGTGTAGTGGTTTTTTTTTTATTGACACTTTTTCCCTAGGTGAATGGGTAGGGGTACCATGTACCCCATACTCATTCACATAGGGTGGGAGGCCGGGATCTGGGGGCCCCCCCTTATTAAAAGGGGGCTCCCGGATTCCGATAAGCCCCCGCCCGCAGACCCCGACAACCAACGGCCAGGGTTGTCGGGAAGAGGCCCTTGTCCTCATCAACATGGGGACAAGGTGCTTTGGGGTGGGGGGGCCCGCAGCGCGCCCCCTCCCGCAAGGCACCAACCCCCCATGTTGAGGGCATGCGGCCTGGTACGGTTCAGGAGGGGGGGGGGGGCGCTCGCTCGTGCATCTGGTGCAGCTGTGCATGGTGGCCAATCAGCATCTAACTTGCCTGTTCAATTAAGTTTTGAAAACAAAACCTAGGAGCGGATGGGTTTCTATGTACAGCTGCACCAGATATTGCACTTTCAAGTTTAAGGCCGGGTTCACGTTTCGCTGCATCCAATTAACATGACATGCAAGTGTGACCGGCTCTCAATGGAGCCGGTTCACACATGTCCGAGGCTGCCGAGGTACCCATTCCATAAGGGTCCTATGCGTGTTTGGGTCCGGTTCAGGTGCGAATTTAGGCAAAAATGCAGACTCGATTCGCACCTGAACCGATGAACAGACAGACACGCATGAGACCCCATGCTGGGAACCGCGACTGCCCATATGTGAACATAGCCTCAGGCTCCATTCGCACTTGTGCGACTTGTCATGCAACTTTGGACATCAAAGTCACATGACAAGTCGTTCCGTGTTTTCCAATGAAACCATTCATATATATGTGTGGCTTAAAATTGCAGTGACTTCAAAGTACTTCATGCACTACTTTGGTTCGACTTTCATGCTAACCCTTAAACGTTGCACGAAAGTTGTACCTGAACGTTATACAATGCAACTGTTTTCCATTGTCACAGGTCAAAGCAAAAAGTTGTATCCAAGTTGCACCCATCCAAAGCAGCACTCCAAGGTGTGAATGGAGCCTTAGTAAATCAACCCCACAGTTCCAAGTTAAGATTATGTCAGATGGGGCATTTATCCACAGCGGTTTCCTTATTAGCTAAACATTTCTGAAGGAGAGCAATTTGCAGCTGTGCACACCAACCCAATGCTGTAGCACTAGTTTGTAGCAGCAATAAATCGCCGGCGACTTGTAGCCTTATACTCACTAGCTACAAGTCACTAGCATTAACAATTTGTAGCAGCAATCCAAAAGCAAACAAAAAGTCTCACTAATAACTTCAAACTTCATAGCAGACAGACTTCCTGATGATCCTTTGACTGACCTGAGGGCGGGGGCAGAGGAGGATATCAGGGGAAGTCAAATGACTGATCAGTGAATGTAAGTAATCAAATTAGTAAAGGTCTACTTCAGAGCTTGTGAGTGAACCAGTTTCATATCATTCAACATCAACAACCTATTTAATCTAAAACAAACTCTGGTAGGGATTTACAATTATTGGATTGTTTTATTTTTAACAAAAAGGTAAACGTCAGACTACCGAATCTTCAAAAAGAATACATTTGTGATAACAGATCTGCAAGCAGATTACATACAAAAGTCAAGTATGGTCATTACTGTCCCACCCTCAGGCACTGCACACAGCTGAAATGTAGTCCTAGCTGTGCTAAAGAAGAACCTAAGGCCTAGTACACACTAGTAGTTTTTTTCGTTCAACCCTGCGGGCTGAAAAAAAAATAAAAATAAATAAAAACACTCAGGCCGGAGCCACTGTGCTAACAATCAGATGTTAGTACAGCGATCTACCCTGCTGTTCTTTGACAGGGGAACAGTCCCCCCCCCGCCAGAACACTCCAGTCAGCCGATCGGCAGACCTTTTTCAGTCACGTCCCTTCAACAGAAACTGCCCGAACGGCCGGCTACAGTACACGCGGGACAAATGTCGGCCAGTTTCCATCGAACCAGCCGATGCTGCCCGACATTCGGCCCGTGTGTTCTAAGCTTAACTAGACATTTCCATCTAAATGATTAAATTCTAAATTGAATCTGCTTAGATTTTTCCCTTCCTCCCCTTCATTAACATGCTCATGAACGTCGTGCAAAATTGTTTACACACTAGTCTGCAGGAGATTTGTAGCCCTCCTCAAATGCTGCACATTGTTTTCTCATATACATGTCTGAATCCAGCACTTTTTCATGCAATTTGGTGCAGGGCCTCTGGGAAGGAACATTGGTCACGTAACCGCCCTCTGACAGTTCTGGAGAGGCAGTGATGACCCAATCCCCCTGACAGTGGCAGGAATGAGAGGTGCTGGAAAGAGAAAACTGACTGAATTTTTACATAGGTAAAAATGTTTATAGCCGGCATCACTAAATGGTGGACTGCAATCTTGATTCGGACAGAGCCATTGTCCCATCTGGACCACAGCAGAGCGGTGAGCAGGAGGCATAGCAGCACTGGATGGAAGGCTGGAGCGAGAGCAAGGAAGACCTAGCAACCAATTCCCAGCTGGTTAGCATGAAAAGCTAAGCCTGGCAGCTCCCACCCTCCATTCAGTGCTGCTATATCTCCCACCCCCAGTCCAGAATTGTTCTGCCTCCTGTGTAAAGGTAGGAGAGTGAAGGGGGCATGGCTGTGAACAATGTGAAGTGAACGGGGGGGGGGGGGGGGATGTGTTGGACAGTAATGTTGGGGGGGTGTATTGTGAAAGGGGCAGAGGACACGTGTTTTATTTACCTAGCAGTCCCATATTTCAGTATGTCACAGATGTGGAACAATTGGGCCCTGTTCACATAAGCTCTGTGCAGGGCCACCTTTTCATGATACAGGGCGAGTTCAAGGACCTGCACGTCTTATTGGGACACAGCATCTGTGTGCATGCGGGCGCGTGTCCCAAAAACAATGGGAAGCTGAGACAAGAATGCACACGACACCTGTGCATCCCTGTGTCAGGAAAGGACGGCCCTGCACAGGGCACAGAGGTAATTGGACGGGGTTTAAGCAGATAACAGTTCATGCATACTTGTTGCAGGTCAAACTACTGAATCCAGAAGATTAACACGGTAGCCGTGCAACAAAGCATTTTAGATAACGTCAGCAATGGGTAGACCAGATAAATCAGATACAGACAATTGTGAAGTAATTATGCTGTTAGCAACTATAGGACATTTTTAGCTTTGGGCACAATTTTAAAACACTTTCAGACATGGCAGCAAGTGACCTATGGATGGCTGCTCGTCTTTACCAAGATTTGCCAATAGTTTGTCTTAAAGTGTTACTAAATCCACAACAGTAAAATCAGTCTGTATATGCAGCATAGCATGCTTGCTATACTCACTGTGGAGTCTAAAGGGTTTATTCTCTGCATTGTGTATAAAGGCTGTTTTATCCTATATGCACAGATCCTTCCCCTCCTGCTCTGTCTATCTGGGGAAGGCCAACTAACAGGCAAGGTAGCAGACCTGTACATGCTCAGTTGTGTCTTTTTATGCTGGAGAGAAGATTTACTTGTTCTCAGAGCTAGCCAGGTCACATGATATTGACATCACATATGTGGGCGTGTATACAGGGTGTAGTGGAAATCTCCTCATACCTTAACTCTTAGCACTGGAGAAACTGTGGAGTTTATTATGTAATCGTGGTATACAAATCATCCAAAAAGGTATATAGTGGAAGTATTTTAATATAAAAGAAGATTTATAAAGCTGTGGGCACTGTGGTAGGCGGATTAACTATTTTCATATTACTGGGTTTAGTAACACTTTAAGGCTGGTACACGCAGACAGAAAACGGGCATAATTCAGCCAGTGTGTACACAATAGCTTGTCCGGCTTCTGTTGAACCGGCATGCTGGAAAACCAGCAGCCAACGGCTACAAGCGCTGACTGGTGTATTCCGCAAGCGTTGACCCTCTGTCAGAGCACAATAGCACAGCGGGGAGATCACAGTACTAACATTGCATAGTTAGTACAGCAAGCTACTCAGCGTGTACCAGGCATAAGGAATGGGCAAAGCACCTTTACCTGACCTCCACTCCCCTGGCACAGTGCGCCCCTATATTCAGAAGTGGACCAACCAACAGCATCCTCATGTCCAATGTGGGGCTACGAGCCCTGCATTGGTATTGATAACAAAGTACCTTGGAAGGTCAGAGTGCCGGGGAGCAGAGCTAGCGAGCATACTTCAATTAGGTCCCGTGCCAAGCCCTGCTCCCTCTACCCTCCCATGACTCCACTTCCCTAAGTTTCTTTTGTGACACTAGGAAGTGACAGGAGTAATGTGGGAGCTAGATAAGTGTTTAGGTAACGAAAGGGATAAGAAAACGGTTTGTAGGGTTTATGCTAATGAAGAGAATGAATTATAGAAAAAGAAGAAAAAAAAAAAAAAAAAAAAAAAAAAAAAGGAAGAAGAACCTATAGGACATCTATATCTACTGCAATACTAAAACCATCAGTGAAACACATTATAGCGTTTCTAAAGGCAAACTTTTTTTTAATTAAAATAACAAATATTGCGTACCATCTGGCTCTATACAATGATCTAGCAGAAAGCGACCCCAAATTGCCTTAAAGGATAGCTCTAGTGTGGCGTGCTAGGTTAGCAAGCCCAAAGACAAGGTTGTTACTATAGAACGCGTAACTTTAGTATCATGCCCAAGTTCCCCTTTTTTGCTGGAAATGTGCATCTATTTTCATGAGACTGTAGAGCATTGTATCCACTATCAAAAGATCACAATACCAGGCTCCTGCAGACACTGCATTTAGCTTCCCAGCCGTACAGTCAGAGTTACAAAGCTGGAGGAAGTGTCACTGAACTACAAGGGGTCTCATCAACACCCTCACAGTTCTTTGAGAACTACAAGCCATCCGCTGCAGTGGCAGACAGGACTTGTATTTTTCTCATCCACAGATAGCTGTGAATAAATGACATGGCTGTGCAAACGGTCCGGAGACAGTTTTAAAAATGTAGGAGGTGGTAGGGAATCAGGGTGCAGACCTAGAGTATGCTACACCTAAATATATGGGTGTAGCATACTTCAAAAACAAAAGGTTAGCTTATCCTTTATTGTGCAAATTAGGAAGTGCAATTCTTTTGACACACAGATAAACACCTCTGTGACGAACTCCTGTCCTCAACAGGTCTATGTCTGCCGTAAATGCTTCCTTTGTCCAGAACCAGCACTATCCAAGACCCTTTAGCCAACCCAGTCACCAGCCAACCAGTGTAGGGTGAACAACAACATCAAACTCCTTTATTCAAGCACATGTTACCACAGATATACAACTCAGACACTCCCCCACCCTTGGAGTCCAAAACAGCATGAGACAACACACAATATATACAACATTCCAGTGTGGCTGTACAGTGTGTCTAAATAGCACAGATCATAATGGGGTTCTCAGTCACCCTGTGCCCCTAATGGACGCAGGGTGATTTACACATAAGAGGGGCCAGGGGAGCTGGACACGGGGTCTCCAGACCTCTCCAAGGTAAGCTGAGTTTCACAAACACCCCCCCCCCCCCCCCCCCACCCAAAGTGACTCCTGTCACAACCTCACTTTTTTTTTTTTTTTTTTTTTTTTAAAGACAAGTTCACGATAATTAAATGGATTACAATCTCAGCAACAAACAACACTGTTCCAGCAGAAAAGGCTCAACACATACAGCCTGCAAATTACCAGATGTTGCTTATACTAAATCATCCCATTCTATTCACTTACTGAAATTGTGAGGGTCTAACTTTTGGCATTTGTTAGAGAAGCTTTAATTGTGGGAAAAAATCTCTCTCTCTCTCAAAACCATTTCTAGGACATGTCTGTTTTGACAGGCATCCATAAGTGCCCAGGTCACTGTTCAGGCAATAAAGGCATGTGAACATTTTTTTTTCCTGACCACCACTGTTCTCCCACTTGTGGTAAATGGCACCACCAGGGAAACTTTCATCTAGGCAGCAAAGCCATCACTTATTAATACAGGATTTATATAGCGCCAACAGTTTACGCAGTGTTTTACAACATACAAGGAAGAGAATACAGTTACAATACAATAAGAGAGACGCATACAATCTAATAGCTCACATCCAACCCCCTTAAAAAAAATTGAAAGCACTTGCAGGCATGGCATCCATATTCAAGAAAATAGTTTTGGACCTTAAGGTGCGACAGGAGGGTTACTACATGGGCAGATTAAGTAATAGCCGCTTTGAAGTTCTTCTATATATTAGCATACTATCCTAAATTACTTCCAAAAAAACTGTCTTTTTATTTGACTGTTGACCATTAAAAAGGACATCTAGCACTCATTTAATGCCAAATGGAGCATATGGGTAGAATATATACAGTGAAATACAGGCCAGGCCCTGACTGATACAGGGCCTTAATAGATTCTGCAGATATTAGGAAACTGCAGCTAGCTGGACAGTAACTTGGCATGAAGACTGAAGTTAAACAGACTGGGTTTTAATCAGCCTAAACATAATCCTACTCCTATAATAAGACAATGAGGCGACAGCATAGCAAAGGAGAAAGCTATGACTATATGGAGGCTAACAGAACATGATAAATAGCCCTATCATTTTTCTCCTTTCTCTAGGAAAGGTATTGTAAGGAGGAAATCTTTTGTACTCCCTGAAAGCATTTAAAATGTTATGTTGAAGGGAAAAGTGTGATTACAGATTTCCCACTGAAAACAGCCAATGAAGATCTCATGTTACTACATTTAATAATGCTGTGTCCCTAGCTCTGCCAGTGAGGTGTCCATTGAGCAGCTATTCAAGGATGGAATACTTCCATGTGTATGGAGTATCAGCTTACACTGAGCATACAGACATTGAACACATTCATGGGATAACACTCGATCAATTGCTGAACTGGTGACTCGGTAACTCTCCTCTAAAAACAATACACATCATCCCAAGATTTGCTACACAGGGAAACTACATATGTTACTTCACCTAAAAGCAACACAACCCTTTCTTTACATACTGCCTACAGGCATCTGAAGCCAACATTTTCTCCCTACTGTTTACCAAGTAAGCTTCATAAATCTTCCAAGTCAATTATGTCTGAACAGATGAGCTACTTCAAACCTGCTGTGTAAACAAGTCTGTTCAGAAGCCTCAGCCATTCACACTTCCCACATTCTGCTTTTAAAGCTGAAAAAATAAAATTAAAAAACTTCCTAATATGAATTCTAGCACGCAATCTGTACTACAGACTACCTCTTAAAAAGGAAAGAGATCATCCTCTGCCTGCTGAATGTCTGGACAACACTAAGTTATATGGAGGAGGCTGACAAGCCACTGATAATGGATGAGTCCAGTCAGTGAAGGCACCTGAAAAGGGTTTTTTCTCAATTTACTGCATCAAAGTGAAAAGATCCAGCTGTTTCTCAGTAGGTTTGATGCAATGATTGCAACATATGTGGATTTATCTCTCAGTCCCTGCCATCATATTGTACAGTCAGCCTTAAAGTGCCCATAGACAGATTAATATTGGAAAATGATGCAATTTGATGTCTACAAGGGTCCCACAACTCTTTTGGGCCAGGCTCATTGGTTTAAGTCAGGGGACGGCAACCAGTTGATTGCAGACATCTGATGGGTAGATAGCAACCCCACCATGCCACCAACCCCTGAACCCATCCACTGCCTCTCAGATCAACGCAGCAAACAGCAATATGGTCAGGGGTAGAGCCGGGTATCAAAATAAGGAGCTAGCATCTGTTCACACTTTTCCACGTACCCATCCGCAAGGACACCAAACTAGCATTGTTTCATTGTCCAATCCTATTAGCAGAAATTGGCCACCTATCTATTCATAGCTGCTAAACGTACAATAGCAAGGGCCTGGAAGAAACCGGCTGTTTTGTTTGCAGAGGTGAGGAGTACCTTGACGGCCCTCATGATCCACGAAAAAATGTCAAGTATCCTCAATGATACTCATGCTAAATTCCTTAAAGTGTGGACTCCATGGTGGTCATACGCCCTTCCATCCCTGCGCCCAACCATCCTAGGCCTCCTAAACTAATCCTCCCCTCCCTTTCCTCTGTCTTTCACTGCTCCCCTTTTCATCTCTGGACTCCCGGTCTGCCACTCTGTTCTTCTTTCCCTCCATTTGCCTCCTGCTTTATTTAACAAACCCACTTTTTTTTTTTTTACTCATTTAATTTTTCCTTTTTTTTTTGGTTATCCCATTTTTGGCGGACAAGTCCACTCCCTTTTGCTACGGCTCAGGCATTATACGTTGGTCCCCGACCTGGGTCGGTGGATCATGGTTCATTAATAGTCTGTACTTTATGACAAACCTTTTTCTGTGTTTTCATGGAGTCTGCATTGTGTCTAATGTTCATATCCCCTGCGCAGGAATTTTATTTCGGTTTTCTATATATGCTAATAAAAATCATTGTACCAGAAAAATAAAGGTGCTTGCATCAATCAGCAAAAAGTAGAGGTAAAACCCAATCAGCACTGTCAGAACATGAGATGCATCATTGTGTCCCTCTTGTCAGTTATCAGTGACAAGACTAATGGGGGACACGTGCTGCAGAATAGGTTCCTGTAAAAGGGAAGTGGGGGGAAAGAGCAGTGCCAGGGGGCAGTAGGCAGTACAGGGTTGCTGGCTATAACGACAGGTCCTCAGTGCTAGACTGGCAGTGTTTTAAGAGGAATCAACATTGGCAGATGCGTGTTTACATGCTACAGACAACTGAACTGTGCAGCACGCTAGTGACCTCTGACCCCTGCATGCCACATTTATTTTTCCTGTCCCCTGCACGCTTACTTACTACTGACCTTCTTTACATTTTAATGAAACCTTGTTAGGTTATAAAAAAAATAAAAACCCCACACACACTCTCTTCCAAGTTGTTTAGGTAGATCTGCAACTCTCAAAAGGTTTCCTACCCCTGGTTAAAGTAGTAGCTGAAATAATAAAAAAAATAAATAAATAAATAATAAAAACACATTTCCAATTTATATGGATTACCATCTGCAGGCATCTCTTCTCTTTATAGGCTAAACATGACCAGTCGCACAATGTGACCATTCCATTAGGGAAGAGCCGACATGCATAGATGCCTGAGGGCATTGGGATCATGTGTGCCCTTCTGACCACCATCTGGAGTCTATATTGAATATTTTGTAAAGTTAACAAATAATTCCAAGGTGTAGGAGCAGGAACCGGATCTATTTTCTTTTGGACATTGCTGTATTGCATAGGTCCATCTCATTTCCTCATTTTTTTTTTCATAGCAAACTCACCCATCCATCCAGGTCTCCCATGCTTTATTTTGCTGAGAAATTACTTTGAAAAAACTCTCCCTAGCATTCTTAGATGCGGCCATCTTGAGTATAGGTAGATAATTTAGCATTTACTTCCTGGAATCCATCTGTCCTCCAAGTGTTAATAAACCGCAACAGTAACATCAGTCTGTATATGCAGTAAAGCATGCAAGTTATACTCACTGTGGAACCTAAGGGGTTAATCCTCTGCATGGTGTGAAGAAGCACAGATCTTCCCCTTCTTCCACTGACTCCAGAACATGTCTGGATAGCGCAGAGCCTTTGAAGTCAGGCTGCACATGCTCAGTTTGGTGTGTATATCGCTAGAGAGCTTTTCTTGGGAGAGTGCATGTGATCAGCACAGGGCCAATCAGCATCCTGATAGGACAGCCAGTACAGTATGAAAACTCATCCTACAAGCTATAACCAGACACTGATAGAAGTCACAAGACTGCTATATACTGCTGATGAGAAAAGGTATTTTGCCATTTATATTTACTAAAACAATTGCATTTCCATGTTCTGTGTACTGTGGGAGATCAGATATAGTGAATGCAGGGTCCTGGGTTTAGTAACACTTTAACTCAGGCTCGCAAGCAGGAGGGTGTGCTTAGCTGAGAAAACCCCTCCTCCCCTCTCGAAGACACCTGGGCTGTATGACATATTTCGCCTAGCTCTGGAATCTTAGCCTTTCAACTTTCAATGTTTTTTGCAATAGCGTTTTTTATCCTTTAATGGATCAAAAAACGTTAAAACCACTTGTGAGCCACGTTTGAGTGTTTATTAACGTTTATGCGCGTTTAGCGTTTTTAACCGTTTTTGTGGTCAGAAAAAGAGCTCCTGAACGTAATTTTAGGGCAGACATCAGCCCATAAACTCCACTGCTGATAAACGTCCAAAAGCATCCATGTGTGCATGGACACATAGGATAACAGAGGGGAGTTTTTTGGGCTGTTTATTTACTAATGCTATCAGCATAAGGATTACAAATAATCCATGATGATTGAGAGAGTGAAGTTCCACTTTAAGATATCCCTCACAGATCAGATTCATTCCTGCTTTTGACATGCAAAGGTTTCTGGTGGTAAAATGTCAGCAGAAGAGGAGAAATCTCCCTAATGGGGCACCAATTAGCAGTAAAAATCCAACAGGTGTCCTGTACTAGGCTATCAACGAAAAAGGAGTTGTGACTGGACGTATACTTTATGGTAAATGAAACAAACCGACTGTTGTATAGTTGCAGCATTGACAGGGTAGCATTTGAAGAGCCTGTTTACACAGGCGGTAGCCCTTGCCACCCCTTTGAAGAGAGATCCACAGTCGATCACTTTTAGTCCTCATGCACACTGGACCTTATAACAACATTATAAAAATGTCAGTAGCTTTGCAGTGAGTTTTTCTTAAAGTTTTTGCAATAGCGGTTTTTAGCTATAAATCTAGGGGAAAGATTTATGGCATTTTTATTTTTTTTATTTTTTTTACTAGTAATGGCGGTGATCTGCGATTTTTAGCAGGACTGTGACATTGCCGGACAGATCGGACACTTCTGACACATTTTTGGGACCATTGGCATTTATACAGCGATCAGTGCTATAAAAATGCACTGATTACTGTGTAACCATGGGAGAAATACACTCCTTTATAAGGGATAACTAAAAGGACTCCACCTATGACACAGGTGGACAGTCCACCTGTGTCATAGGTGGAGTCCTTTATTTCTCCCATATAGAGGAGTGTATTTCTCCCATGGTTCAGAGAAGCAGGATCTCCCATTCTATGGATAGCGTAGGACCCACTAACTATGGGGTACTTTGTCGCAGTAAGTGGGCTTAAGCATCATATAGCAATATGGTGTGACCAAATCCCCATATTTTTTTTAAATTGATTAGGTGTTTTAAATAGCCTTGCAGGAGGTAAATGTCTTTTTTGCATGTAATATTTTGTTCTGTTCCCTCCTCAAGAAGGCAGTCATACCAATGAAAATCTAAATGATTCAGAGGACTGGGAGAAAGTGCTGTGGTCAGATGAGATCAAAATTGAGATCTTTGGCATTAAAGTGGATGTAAACCTGATTCTTGACATTTGAGCTGGGCACATATATATGCAAGGGTTTTTGTTTTTTTTTGTCTCTCTTCAAAGCACTGTGTCCCGTAGCTTTGTCCTGCTCCCTTCTTCTGTTATTAGCCTGATAACTTTTGACAAGCTCCCCGAGATGGGAGCCTGAAGAGTGTGGTCAGGGGAGGTTGCCATAAATAGATTAGCACAAAGCTAAACTAGTCACAGGCACGCTCTGCATGTGTGGGGAGGGGGTGTTTGCCTTTCCTCCATTTAGCGGTCTCACAGTGTCTAGCAATAATCCACTCCCACAGATGAATAAGGAAGTGAAAAATCTAACAGGACATGCACTTTCTAAACAGTATATAAAGTTGAAGACAGCAGAAATACATGTAAAACTTATGTAGGGAGATTCGTTTCATCTCTGTGTACATCTGAGGCTGTTCACTTCACTGGGTATATGTGAGGGTTTACATCAACTTTAACTCGCCATGTTTGGGGGAAGAAAAATGCTGACTATGACCCTAAGAACACCATACTTACAGTCAAGCATGGAGGTGGAAACATTACACTTTGGGGCCATTTCTCTGCTAAAAAAAGGTACAGACTGACTTTGCCACATTGAGAGGCCAATGGACAGGGCCATGTATTGTAAAAGCTTGGATGAGAACCTTCCTCCCTCATCCACAACACTGAAGATGGGTCATGAATGGGTCTTCCAGCATGACAATGACCCAAAACATACCGCCAAGGCAACAAAACAGTGACTCACGAAGAAGCACATTAAGGTCATGAAGTTGCCTCGCCAGTCTCTGGACCTTAATCCTATAAAAAATTTATGGAGGGAGCTGAAATTTTGAGTTGCCAAGAGACAACCAAGAAACCTTAAGGATTTAGAGAAGATCTGTAAAGAAGAGTGGACCAAAACACCTCCTAAGGTGTGTGCAAACCTGGTCACCTTGCCAACAAGGGTTTCTCCACCAAGTACCAAGTCATGTTTTGCTTGGGGATCAAATACTTATTTTACTCACTGAACTGCAACTCAATTTATAGAATTTTTTTGTGTTTTTATGGATTTTTGGTTGATGTCTACATCATTTAAAATACACCAATGATAAAATATAATTATCTTCCCCACTGTATACGGTATAGGCTAGTCATTTTAGCTATCTGCAAGCACTTCTCACTATCCTTGAATCCTAGGCCCTTGTGATCTGAAAAACTTACACTTTTTCGAAGTGTTGAAGCTTTGTAGATCAGACACAGGCCCAGGACAGAGGTTAGTAGGGGGTGCTTGGAGAAGTACAAACAGGGATTACTAGGCTTTTTTTCTACAGACAGGTGTACTTTAAGCTGATCATTTTCAGATGTATAATTTTACCATTGTTTCCCTTTAAGTGAACATAATGCAGTATCTGCTGCTAAGAGAGACAAAGACATTGCATAAAAGTCAGCTCTACTTATCTGTAATTAAATGTACTTTACTGAATAGATAAGAGCCCAGGAGCTTTTAGTCAAGGTTGATGTGAGGATAATTTTATTTGGTTTACAATTGAACTCTAAAGATATCCAAGTCCAGAGCAGCTGGGTCTCAGTTTTTTTCATACGTAAAATTTTAACTGGTTCACTTACCTTGCACCATGTCCGGCCCTAGTAAGCAGAGACACATGTCTATGATTTACTAGACCTAATTTGGCCTCTATTAGCTTGGAGACTCATTTCCAAGTGCAATGACTATATGCGCTACAAACTACCAGCCCTAGGATTAGAGGTTAGGATTAGATTCCTAGTTGTTACAAGGATGTCAGCAGTAAATGCTCATTGTCCAGTGCAGAAGTGTTTCAGGTTCTAGCAAGTTGTGTTGAGATTTTTGTACCTTCATGCATAGAATGCATTAAAAGGGGTTGTAAACCCTTGTGTTTTTTCACCCTAAGGCATCCTATGCATTAAAGAGGAAGTAAACCCTAATGGGTGTACTTCCTCTTTGTTTCCCTGTAAAGCATAATGGGCTACTATGCATCGCATAGTAGCCCATTATGTGTCACTTATCTGACACAGGAGCCTGCGATGTCACCACTGTCCCCCCTTCCACGAAGCGTCCATCTTTCTTCAGGGCATCGCCGCTCCTGCGCTGTGACTGGCCAGAGCAGCGATGACGTCACTCCGGTGCATGCGCGCGGGAGCCGTCAGTGACGGCACGATCGCCTTCACTAACGGCACGCTCAGTGCGCCTGCGTCTACGGCGCGCATGCGCCATAGACATCAGTGTCCATTTTTAGGAAAATATCTCCTTAACCATATAGGTTAAGGAGATATTTCTTGCACCTACAGGTTAGCCTTAATCTAGGCTTACTTGTAGGTTTAAGTGGTCTGTAAGGGTTTACACCTACTTTAAGGTGAAAAAACACCTGACAGTCACCAGCCCCCCCCCCCGTTTTACTTACCTGAGCCCCTTCATCTCCTAGGCGGGGACGCGCTGTCCCTCGCTCCACTGGGTCCCAGCTCTTGATTGGATAGATTGATATCAGCGCAGCCATTGGCTCCTGCTGTGGTCAATCAAATCCAATGACACAGGCGCTGAGGCCGAGTCCAGAATTCGTGTCTGTGGACGCAAATGCTGGACTGGGGAGCGAGCCCCCAAGGTAACCCCCTCGGGACAGCGCTTCTCCTAGGGGATTATCTAATGCAGGGAGGAGCCGTGAGAGCCGCCAGGGTCCCCAGAAGAGGATGCTCGGGCCACTCTGTGCAAAACGAGCTGCACAGTGGAGGTAAATATGTTTGTTATTTCAAAAAAAATAAAAAAAACGATCCTTTACAATCACTTTAAGGTTACGTAAAAGAAAAACACCCCACACCTTTTTTACTTTATAACAGCAGTCTTTGCTTGCTTGCCCCCCTTAGCTTGCCTTTATCTGGTTCTTGGCGCACTATTCCATCTATTGACACCAACGATGGGGCAATATTCCTTCCACTGACACCAAGGATGGGGCGTGGTTTACTCCAACTGGACGCTAGGACATTTTCTACTCCCACCAGCCCTCCCTAAAGTCTGAAGGACAGAAAACTGGCCCTTTGTTTAGAAAGTTTGGAGAGCATCGGGAGCTAAAACATGGTAGATGAGCAAAGATTGCAGAACTGTACTTTTTTTTTTTATATATATTTTCCTGACATACACTTTAGCCGCTGCGAAACCGGGCACTTTTACCATCTTCCTGCCCAGGCCAATTTTCAGCGCTGTCACACTTTGAATGCCAATTGCGCGGTCATGAAACACTGTACGCAAATGACATTGCTCTATTTGTTTGAAAAAAAGATAAAAATTCTTTTGGTGGTTTTTATTTTTTGCTAACTAAAAAAAAAAAAAGCCCCAAAATTTGGGAAAAAAAAAAAAAAAAAAAGTTTTCGTTTGTCAGACAATTTTGTAAATAGGCCCAGGCCAACTTTCAGCGGTGTGGCATTTTGAATGACAATTACGCAGTCATGCAACACTGTACCCAAACAACATTTTTATCATTTTTTCCCCACAAATATTTTTTTTTTTTTTTTTTTTTTTTTTTTTTTTTATAGTGCAAAAAAGGACGGAAAATTTTTTAAATTTCCATCTTCACTGATGAGGCTGCACTGACAGGCAACTGATAGGTGGCACTGATGAGCACAGATTGGCATCACTGATGGGGCTGCACTGATCATCACCCCGATTACCTGTACAGGTGTCCCCTGCGAGGAGATGCCGCTCTCCTCGCCTTACACTGTCAGTGTGAGGCGAGGAGAGCCGATAAAAGGCACTTCCGTGTTTACATGTGATCGGCTGTGATTGGACACAGCTGATCACATGGGTAAAGAGCCACGTCATAGACTCTTTATGGGAGATCCGGGGCGCGCTGTGTGTCGACACTGGTGCAACATCATATGACGCCATCCCAGAACAAGAGGGAATCCTGCCCGCTGTCATTTTATACGGTGGGCAGGAGGTGGTTAAACTAGAACTTCTTATTTACTTAAACTTTAGTTTTTTTGGCCCAAACAAACTATTTCCATTACTAACAAATTTCATTTTAGAACATCAACATTGTAATAAGTTATATAGTAGGGGAGGTTGAAAAAAGACACAAGTCCATCCTATGTGTGTGATTATGTCAGTATTACCTTGTATATCCCTGTATGTTGCGGTCGTTCGGGTGCTTATATAATAGTTTTTTGAAACCATCAATGCTCCCAGCTGAGACCACCGCCTGTGGAAGAGAATTCCACATCCTTGCCGCTCCTACAGTAAAGAGCCCTCTACGCAGTTTAAGGTTAAACCTCTTTTCTTCTAATTTTAGCGAGTGGTCACATGTCTTATTAAACTCTCTTCCGTGAAAAAGTTCTCTCTATTGTTGGGTCACCAGTACGGCATTTGTAAATTGAAATCAAATCCCCTCACAAGCGTCTTTTCTCCAGAGAATATAGGGTCAGTGCTCGCAACCTTTCTTCATAACCAATATCCTCCAGACCCTTTATTTAGCTTTGTTGCCCTTCTATGTACTCGCTCCATTTCCAGTACATCCTTCCTGAGGACCGGTGCCCAGAACTGGACAGCATACTCCAGGTGAGACTGGACAAAAAGGTGGCACAACAATTTTATTTAATTTATTTTTGTTGACAATCCAATATCAGCTTACTTCAAAATATCTCCTTTTACGCTGGAAGTTCTGCCTGTCTGCTAGCCATCTATTTCCACAACTTCCTGGATTCCCTGCATGCTTTGCAGCTTCTCCTCTGCACTACATTTTAAATGGTACCTTGCTCTCTGCAAGCAGTGGTTCCTGTACTGACTGCGCTTCCTGAAACTCCTCCTGTTCTAGAGGTGCTGAGAGAAGACCGGCTCTGTGAAACGTGTGACATAGCAGTGCCTACTCGCAGGGTATAGTGAACAAGGAAGTAAATATGTGGGGATCTTCACAACTTCAAGATCATTTTAGATTAAAAGAAGTAGATTAGAAAAATTTGAAACAATGTGGAAATGAATATATCATTTTATATTTTGGTCCATGGATAAATTTTAAAAGGGGTCATGATTCTTAGTGTGCTTCTGTAGGATCATGTTTTACAGAAACTTTACTTAACATAGAACACAAACATTTTCTCCCAATATATGAAAATTTGCTATTCAACGCAATCACATAAATCAAAAGTCTATTCAACAGAATATGTTGAAATTAAAATCTAATCAGCAAACCAGGACAGAGAAGAATGTTTACACAAGAATCTGTCCTCGGGCCTTAGCCCAAGTCTGACTTAGGCAGGCCATACATGGGTCCCAATTCAAAAGAATTTCCTTTACGAAAATCTTATCTAAGAATTTTCGTTCGTATTCCGCACCATTAGTGGGCTGCAGCTACAGCCGATTTTCGTGCGGCCATCAAATTTTAGTAAATCGGACATGTTAGAATTTTTTTTTTTTTCGAAAAACGAACAAATTTTCTAATCAATAATGGGAGAATCATGCGAGAAATGTACGTGCAAGAAAAGAAAATTCCCGGAAAGAAAGGAAGATTCCCAGCCATGAAAATTATTTTCTGTAGCAACACGAGGTGAAATTGAAGGCTTGGTTGGTCAAATTTCTAAATCAATGGTGGCACCATCGGATCACAAAACGTACAAATTTTCAAAAGATGATTCAATGTTTTGCCAGCCTAGGAGTTTAAAACATTGAACACTTTCGGGCTGAGGTATTTAACCCATTGCAAAGTGAAACAGACTGCACTGAGTACATCAGTTCTAACACTTGTGTTATTTTTAACTGCAAGGATTGAAAATAAACTCTCACACTTCGGTTTCCATAAACCAGAAAACCCAAACCACAGTAAAAGGCTTTAGCGCCCAGCTTCCTAAAATGAACTTATTCAACTCAAGCCACTTCAAGTATAAACAGACCAAAATAGAACTGAAAAAGCTTCAAAGCACACTGGACTAAAGAAGTTGTAAACCCCCATGTTTTTTTCACCTTAATGCATCCTATGCATTAAGGTGAAAAAATATTCAGACACTGACCAGCCCCCTAGCCCCCCCCGTTTTACTCACCCAAGCCCGTTCATTCCCTCGGCAGAGATGCACTGTACCTCTCTGCCCGGGGTTCTTGGCTCTTGATTGGATAGATTGATAGCAGCGCGGCCATTGGCTCCTGCTGCTGTCACTCAAATCCAATGACGTGGGCGCCAAGTGGAGTTCCGACATTCTGTGTCTATGGACGCAAATGCTGGACTTGTGAGCGCGCCTGCAAGGTAACCCTCAGGGAAAGCGCTTCTCCTAGGGGGTTTACAGATGCGAGGAGGTGTCACGAGCGCCTATGGGGGACCCCAGAAGACGATGATCAGGGACACACTGTACAAAACTAACTGCACAGTGGGAGGTAAATGATTTTTTTTTTTTTTTAATTTTCTTTAAAGCGGAGTTCCACACAAAAATGGAACTTCCGCTTTTCGGAACCCTCCCCCCCTCCGGTGTCACATTTGGCACCTTTCAGGGGGGAGGGAGGTGCAGATACCTGTCTAAGACAGGTATTTGCACCCACTTCCGGCATAGACTCCCATGGGAGTCTATGCCTCTTCCCGTCCCGACCGCGCTGTCTGCTGGGAACACACAGCTCCCAGCAGAGAGTGGGGACCACTAGGGACGCGCAGCGCGACTCGCGCATGCGCAGTAGGGAACCGGGAAGTGAAGCCGCAACGCTTCACTTCCTGATTCCCTCACCTAGGATGGCGGCGGCAGCTGCCGAGAACAGAGCGGGTTCTCGGCGTCCCCTGCCGACATCGCTGGACCCCGGGACAGGTAAGTGGCAATGTATTAAAAGTCAGCAGCTGCAGTATTTGTAGCTGCTGGCTTTTAATAATTTTTTTTTTTTTTTTGGCGGTGTGGGTGAACCCCCGCTTTAAATAACACACACAAGGGTTTACAACGCCTTAACAGATTACTAATACAATGTCAAAAGGGGGTGTCAGCAAACAACCCACCGGGCAGCCAGAGGCACGGCCCTACCACCCCCCCCCCCCACAGCACTAGCGACCCCCCCGCTGGTGGTGGTGCGGACAGCTGCTCCGGTGTCCCCTCCAGCACGGCGGGCAGGCCCCATCTAGGTGGCGGGCGGCGAGGTGCTAGCAGCAATTCTGGTGTCCGCTTCACCATTGTGCATCTCCACTCTCTTCCTCCTAAGCGCTAGGCGTCCAATAGGATCGTCTGATGTTTTAGCCAATCAGGAAACAGGTCTCACGGCCAGCTTCCTGATCGGCGGGGAGGAGATTTAATGGGAAAAACACAACTGGGTGAGCTTCAGGCGCAGTGCTCTGAGCCCACACTTTAAGCCTGTATACAGGAAAAAGAACCGCTGCTTCAGGTGTATAAAGATAAGGCTAATTGGAGTATCTTGCAGAGTGCTAGCCCCGGCCCGCCTCCATAGGAAACTTGGAAAGAAGATAGAAATGGCTGCACATATAGAACTTCTGACTGCCTTTTATTTTGTTTCACAAAGATAACACCAAAGACACCAAACTGTGGTCACGTAGACGCGTTTCACACATCACACATACATCTTGTGCTTAATCATTGCCATTGGTTGAAAGTGAAAGTAAAAGATAATCCCACATTTTGAGCTGCCCCCAGAAAAATAATAGAGGAGAAATCTTACAATGGTTTCGTTTTCATTTCAGGGATGAATCAGGGCCGATTCTATGCCTGAATTCGGCCCTGAAACGGAGCCAAAGACGCACAACGTTTTTGTGCAGTGCGCTCCGCAGCCGCCCCGGAGATATGTGAACCGGCTCCATAGGGAGCCAGTCACATTCTCCTACTATGCAAATTAGATGTGGGGAAACGCACATCTAATTCGCATAGGTGTGAACCTGGGCTAAAGCTTGTTTTCAGCTTAGAGCAGTTGAAGGGTTACAATCTCTATCAGTTTCTACTCTCCTTGATCAGTGACGTCACATTACTACAACAGTGGGGGGAAATCTCCAGAAGGGACACAGACAAGTACATATTAAAAAAAAAAAAAAAAAAAAAAAAAAAAAAAAGGAAGATGGATGTCTTTTTTTCAAGGGTAAGTAGAGTAGGAAAAAGCTAGAATCAAAAGATTTTCACATTATCACAGGGGCAGGAAGTGAGGCAAATCTCCCCAATGGGAACTCTGCAATAAAAAACTGGTTTTAATCCTTCCCTGACAAAAAAAAAGGATTGTGTACAATATGAACTTGAGCCAGTCTACTGCAGCAAAAATAGAATGCCTGAGAAGTTTTCCTCCAAGCTGTGATAGGACAGGAACATACAACTCTGTCCAAAGAAGTCAACGGAAACCTGCACCAGAAGAAAACTATAAGCGGCTATTGTGGACAATTAAGATATACTAGTTGCCTGGCTGTCACACTGATCCAACGTCCCCCAGCTCCTTCCGATTCCAGGCAACAAATGCAGATCAGAAATTCAGATTTTTTTACAAAGTACTGAAGCTCAAAGACAAACAGCTGAGCTGCATTTTTTTTTTTTTTTAGGAGATCTGCAATGGTGGCCTAAGTATTTCTCCTAAATATGAGCAAGGATTTCAAGAACACATTGACATTTTTTAGTTTAGTTTTGGTGAACAATACAGAATAATTTACAAGGAGAAGATGGAGAATAGAGGGCTATGAGGGAGAGGCATGTGTGTCCTATGAGGGGCAGGGGTGTCTGTGGTTTTGGTGGTCTCTGTGGATAAAACAATTTAGGCTCAGGAGGTAGAGATGGGCAATGTTATCATGTTTTTCCCATATTTAAGTATAAGCCAATCACATCTTTACCTGGAGGGAAGCTGGCCATAGATGGATAGAGTCTCAAAAGGAAAAGTCTTCAGATAAAATTAGTAGCAAAATTCTCAGAACATTTCAATGTCATTCAAAAGATTTGCTTTTACCATTTGATTTTGGAATGAATGGACTTTACCGAACAAAAACCACATACAGGCCTCATGCACACTGGATGTTAAAATAACCTTATAAAAAATGCCAGTAGCTTTGCAGTGAGTTTTTCTGCGTTAGCATTTTTCTTTTTCAATGGATCAAAAACTGCTGGCGAGCCACGTTTGAGCGTTTATCAGCGTTTTTTGACGTTAGAGCATTTTTAAAGCTGAAAAACTCCTCTCAGAACCCACTAGTTTTGGGGCTTTTTTTAAAGCCAAAAAGCTCCCCTGCCAAAAACTGCTGATTACAGCCTGTGTGTGCATGGACACATAGGATAACATGATGGAGAATTTATTGACTAGAAATAAACTTCTGAAGCCAAAAACAGCTGCTGTAAAACGTCCAGTGTGCATGAAGTCACAATGTTAGAAACTCATTCAAGAAACATTTTCCATCCCGATCTAATTTTCTAGTCATTGAGCTTCAAAACCAACGTCGATTTGACCCACTAATGATTCAAGAAACAAACGATCTTAGAACATTCTTTTCCTCAGAATTTTCATTTAAAATTCTACCCACCTCTTGCCAGCTTTAGGCTCTGTTCACACTATGGCGTTCCAGATTGAGGGCAGAATCACCGCGATTCTGCATCCCCGCAAATCACAGGACGCCCTTGATTTAAATGCCATTGAAAATAACAGGGACCCCAAGGGCGTCCCAAGATTTTCGGCTCTTCAAAATCGCGGTGATTCCACCCGTGATCCGGAATGCCATAGTGTGAACTGAGCTGAATTTTAATGAAGGCTCATTTTATACAGACCAAAGAACGGGATCCGTGTGCCCTGCAGGGAGGGGGGATCTCTGTCAGTACCCTGTGATGGGGGGTAGGGTGTCTTTTCCTCTCTACCTTGTTTGGGGGGGGGGGGCCCTTTCTCTGTTCTTTGTGGGGGGCCCCCATCTCTGTACCCACCGAGTTGGCAGGGTCTTCTCTGTACCCTGTGAGTTTGGGGGGTCCTCTCCCTGTGCATTGGAGAGGGGGGCCCTTCCCCTCTGTACATTGAGTGTGGGGGGGTCCTCCCCCTCTGTATAGTGTGAGTTAGGGGGGTCCGTCTCTGCACTCTGAGGGGGGGGGGTCCGTCCCTCTACCCGGCGAGTTGGGGGGGGGTCCGTCCCTCTACCCGGCGAGTTGGGGGGGGGTCCGTCCCTCTACCCGGCGAGTTGGGGGGGGTCCGTCCCTCTACCCGGCGAGTTGGGGGGGGGGTCCGTCCCTCTACCCGGCGAGTTGGGGGGGGGTCCGTCCCTCTACCCGGCGAGTTGGGGGGGGGTCCGTCCCTCTACCCGGCGAGTTGGGGGGGGTCCAGTCCCTCTACCCGGCGAGTTGGGGGGGGTCCATCACTCTACCCGGCGAGTTGGGGGGGGTCCATCACTCTACCCTGCGAGTTGGGGGGGGGTCCGTCACTCTACCCTGCGAGTTGGGGGGGGTCCGTCCCTCTACCCTGCGAGTTGGGGGGGGGGGTCTGTCCCTCTACCCTGCGAGTTGGGGGGGGGGGGTCTGTCCCTCTACCCTGCTATACCCTGTGGTGTGGGGGTAGTGTGCCCCCTTCTCTGTCCCTGGTGGGGGTGGGTCCCTGTATGCAGTAAAGGGGGATGCACTCTCTGTCCCCCCATGATTGGGGGGTCCGTCCCTCTACCCTGCGAGTTGGGGGGGGTCCGTCCCTCTACCCTGCGAGTTGGGGGGGGTCCGTCCCTCTACCCTGCGAGTTGGGGGGGGTCCGTCCCTCTACCCTGCGAGTTGGGGGGGGGGTCCGTCCCTCTACCCTGCGAGTTGGGGGGGGGGGTCCGTCCCTCTACCCTGCGAGTTGGGGGGGGGGTCCGTCCCTCTACCCTGCGAGTTGGGGGGGGGGTCCGTCCCTCTACCCTGCGAGTTGGGGGGGGGGTCCGTCCCTCTACCCTGCGAGTTGGGGGGGGGGTCCGTCCCTCTACCCTGCGAGTTGGGGGGGGGGTCCGTCCCTCTACCCTGCGAGTTGGGGGGGGGGGGGGGGGGGTCCGTCCCTCTACCCTGCGAGTTGGGGGGGGGGTCCGTCCCTCTACCCTGCGAGTTGGGGGGGGGGGGGGTCCGTCCCTCTACCCTGCGAGTTGGGGGGGGGGGGGTCCGTCCCTCTACCCTGCGAGTTGGGGGGGGGGGGGGGTCTGTCCCTCTACCCTGCGAGTTGGGGGGGGGGGGGGGTCTGTCCCTCTACCCTGCGAGTTGGGGGGGGGGGGTCTGTCCCTCTACCCTGCGAGTTGGGGGGGGGGTCTGTCCCTCTACCCTGCTATACCCTGTGGTGTGGGGGTAGTGTGCCCCCTTCTCTGTCCCTGGTGGGGGTGGGTCCCTGTATGCAGTAAAGGGGGATGCACTCTGTCCCCCCATGATTGGGGGGTCCCCTCTACCCTGCGAGTTGGGGGGGGGGTCCGTCCCTCTACCCTGCGAGTTGGGGGGGGTCCGTCCCTCTACCCTGCGAGTTGGGGGGGGTCCGTCCCTCTACCCTGCGAGTTGGGGGGGGTCCGTCCCTCTACCCTGCGAGTTGGGGGGGGGTCCGTCCCTCTACCCTGCGAGTTGGGGGGGGGTCCGTCCCTCTACCCTGCGAGTTGGGGGGGGGGGTCCGTCCCTCTACCCTGCGAGTTGGGGGGGGGGGTCCGTCCCTCTACCCGGCGAGTTGGGGGGGGGTCCGTCCCTCTACCCGGCGAGTTGGGGGGGGGGTCCGTCCCTCTACCCGGCGAGTTGGGGGGGGTCCGTCCCTCTACCCGGCGAGTTGGGGGGGGTCCGTCCCTCTACCCGGCGAGTTGGGGGGGGGTCCGTCCCTCTACCCGGCGAGTTGGGGGGGGGGTCCGTCCCTCTACCCGGCGAGTTGGGGGGGGGTCCGTCCCTCTACCCGGCGAGTTGGGGGGGGGGTCTGTCCCTCTACCCTGCGAGTTGGGGGGGGGTCCGTCACTCTACCCTGCGAGTTGGGGGGGGTCCGTCACTCTACCCTGCGAGTTGGGGGGGGTCCGTCACTCTACCCTGCGAGTTGGGGGGGGGTCCGTCCCTCTACCCTGCGAGTTGGGGGGGGGTCCGTCACTCTACCCTGCGAGTTGGGGGGGTCCGTCACTCTACCCTGCGAGTTGGGGGGGGTCCATCACTCTACCCTGCGAGTTGGGGGGGGTCCGTCACTCTACCCTGCGAGTTGGGGGGGGGTCCGTCCCTCTACCCTGCGAGTTGGGGGGGGGGGTCTGTCCCTCTACCCTGCGAGTTGGGGGGGGGGTCTGTCCCTCTACCCTGCTATACCCTGTGGTGTGGGGGTAGTGTGCCCCCTTCTCTGTCCCTGGTGGGGGTGGGTCCCTGTATGCAGTAAAGGGGGATGCACTCTCTGTCCCCCCATGATTGGGGGGTCCCCTCTATACCCTGTGATGTGGGGGTAGTGTGCCCCCCTTCTCTGTCCCTGGTGGGGGTGGGTCCCTGTATGCAGTAAAGGGGGATGCACTGTCTGTCCCCCCATGATTGGGGGGTCCTCCCACACTGTCTCCAGTAACAATGGCGGGGCTGCACTCACCGATCAGGCGGCCCACCTCCTCCACACTCATGTAGACGTTCAGGCCGGGTTCGGTGCTCGCTCCTCCAGGCTGGGCCTCGCTGCCAGTCAGCAGAGTCGGGAAGACGAGGAGCAGCAGCAGAAGGGACGGACAGCACAGCCCGGGGCCCGGCTGCCTCCCCCTCCGCCGGTCCGGGGCCCCGGGCAGCATGTCTCTCACAGGCCGTGCTGAATCCCGGGGCCGTCCCGCACCATTCCCGCTCAGTTTATCCTTCCTTTTCCCTCAGAACGCCGTTCCGAACACCGCACACACACCGAACCGCCCCGCCGCACTCTCCGGACTCCACACAGACCTCGGCGCACGCGCTCTCCCACCATACACAACTTCGCCTTCCCGGGATTTGTGCCTTTTCCCGGCCACCGTCCTCTGCTATACTCCACTGCGCCCTCTGCTGGATGGCTGTGCTTTGTTGGGATTGCTGGGAAGTTTTTTTTAGGAGGGGGCGTGACTTCGTTGGCCAAACAAACAATAACAAACGTGCTGAGGTGTAGAGCTCACTCCTATGTCAGACTAAGGTGCAGAATAGTATGAGTGACACACACATCCTACTACCTGTCATGTATTTATTGCTACACTATATCTAAAGGCAAAACTTTCCTTTTTTTTTCGTTTTGGATAGACTGGAGAGGGTTAGATGCTCCTGTCAGGTTTGTATTGCTGTCTGTGGCCCTGTTAGGGAGATGTATGCTCTCTGTCTGTCCTGTTTACCATTATCATTGAAAGTGTCAGTAACAAACAATCTCACATTTTGGGCTGTCCCCGGAACATTCTCTCAATGAGGATGCTATTTCTGGTAACACCCTGAGATTCCCACACTGCTGGGATTTCCTCTCACTTCCTGTTTTGGCTATGGGACAGCAAGTGAAGGGAAATCTCCCCAATGGGACCTTACAGGGGTTATAATCTTCCCTTTATCCAAAATGAAATAAGCCTTTAATTCTACTTTAGTTAAAGCTGTATTAAACCCAAATCCAAAGATGTATTATGTTGCAGCTTACAAATCATTAGATATGGTGGCTGCATTTGTTTTCTTTTCTTTGGCTTTCCCCCCTCTGTTTTCACCTGGTAACACACCACCTGTATTAGTGAGACACAACAGACAGCAGCATTGTCAGTCTGGGGGGTTAAATATATTAGCAAATTTAAATACACTAACAGATTGAAGCCACACTTCAACACACATTTTATAAGCAGTTACAGCAGTTTTTTTTTAAATAAAGTTTTGATATGAATAAATAAAATCTGATTAATGTAGGCACCCCTGACAGTGGTAAATGGTTTGCCTCATCCGTGTAAGCTGGAGAGCTTGTGCTTTTGAAAAACAAAAGACTTACTGGCTGGATCACCAGATGAAAATAGAAGAAAGAAATCATATAAAAGAAACTCAGTGCAGCCATCGCATCTAAGGATTGGTGAAAATGTTTGCTCTTGAGTTTAATACGGCTTTAAGCTAATTCTATACTGTACACATTTCTCTCAGTGGATGGCTTGGGAGCCCCTTCTCCTTTGGGCAACTGTTGATCATTTCATTGACTTTTGTCAAAGGTGGCTGATAAAAATGTTCTATCAGAACAGCGCTGCATCCAATCAGATGAGTTTATTTTTTACAGAAGTTTTACCTTTAGTTCTACTTTAACCATTTCACGCCCTTGGCACATACCCGTATGTCCTTAGGTTCAAGTGACTATATCAGGATCATGGCTGCAGCTATGATCCCAGGACCAAAATGTCTAATCATTGATGGGCTTTAATGTAGAAGTGATCAGAGTGTCTCTAAAGCCGCCCGATCACTTCTACATCGCCCCCCATCGCCCACTGCCTTTACCAGGTGATCAGGGGGCCCAGGATTGCCACCGCTTTGTTTTTCTTGTGTACTGAGAGGAGAGGAAGGCACATCTGTACCCTTCTCCCCTCTGTGATGTAAGAAACTGAAATCAAGGAGGATTTCACCACCTCTGGTTTTGGGTTGAGGTTTACAAGCCACTATCTGCTTGCATAGTATCTGATCAAACCAATCTCAGATGCTTTTGATGGCAGAGGAGAGATCTAAGATTTAACCCATTAAGGCTCCATTCATACCTGAGCGTTTTGTAGCTTGAAGCCTGAAGCTACAAAACACTTGAGGAGAAAAAATCCATTATTCTCTATGGAGATGGTTCACATCTCCACTCCAGGTCGCCCGAAGCTCAAACAAGTTCTGGACCCTTTTTTGTCGCTCGAATCGGGCAGATTTGGGCGTTTTTGGAGCAGGAAGCAGATGACAAAATCTAAAAACATAGCAACAAATGCTGAAACAGATGATCATTTTTCCTGTTGGCTAATAAAAAAAAACGCCAAAGCTCAAAAACGCCAGAAAACGCTGCATGGCAACGCGCAGATACGCCCGTCAAAACGCGCAACAAAACACTGGAAAAACGCTCAAACACGCTACGTTTAGGTGTGAATGGGGCCTAAGGATCAGCCGCCGCAGTTGTACTGCAGCAATGTGGCTGCTTCAAGCGAATCTCCGTCATTGTATGTCGGCTCAAACACGGTATTTTGTGGGCGCGTGCGCCCACTGGCCAGCGGGGGAGCCAATCAGAGAATGGGACGGACTCGATGTCCACCAGCCACCCACGATCGTTCCCCCGCAGTGACAGAATGGGAATCTGCCTGTGTAAACAAGGGAAATCTCCATTCTGACAGGGGATATCATAACATCATTAACCCCTTGATCGCCCCGGATGTTAACCCCTTCCCTGCCAGTGTCATTAGTACAATAACAGTGCATATTTTTAGCACTGATTACTGTAATAATGTCACTGGCTCCCAAAAAAAGGGTAAAAAATGTCAGTTAGGTGTCTGATCTGTCCGCCCAATCCCCGTCACTTGCTGTCGGCTATTGAACGAGCCAGACGTGAGGTATACCTCTCTCCCCCGTCAACCTTTCAATTGCTCCTTAATCACTACCAGGTTTTTTACCTGATACATACCCTAGGACCTGGCTCGCCTTGGATGCAAGCCCTATATGCACTGAGCACTTTGACATTTTTCCATTTTGTTCATCCCGCTCTTGAGTGAATTTTTACAAGCCTCACTGCGGATGCGATCCATGGACAATATTGATTCTATCAATTAACATTTTTAGAAAGGACTCCACCTACTGATCATTTTGTATATCTCTGCAAACACTTTTGAAGACCCATCCCTGAAGGAAAGCAACCCATAGGATATATCTCATTGATTCCAATCTTGAGTTACATACATATTTGATCATCAGTTTGGTTAAATATGATGCCACATGACAAGTCTCCTGAGGAAGCTCCAATGAGCGAAACGTGTTGAGAAAAGTGGTATCTTTTGCGATGTCACTGAATTTTATGAAAAAAACTTGTTTTCTGTACTAAATCATGTCTTGTGATTTTTTAATGTTTAAATAAATAAAAAAAAAATATTTTATCCAAATCCTTGATGAATTGATATTTAAAATATAAACACCATTAAAGTCCCGAGGTTGGTTACCTCAAAGCCCATTTTCTTCATTTGTTCAAATGTTTGGGATGTGGTGTTCTCATATTTGGTCCCTCCTTTCCTAGCTTCATTTATCTATCCGCCCAATGTCGCAGGCCCGCTAAAAATCACTAGTAAAAAATTACTAGTAAAAAATAAATAAATAATAAAAATGTCATAAATCTTTCCCCTATTTTGTGGACGCGATTATTTTTTTGTAAACCAATCAATATACGCTTATTGCGATTTTTTTACCAAAAATATGTAGAAGAATACATATCGTTCATTTTTTTTATCAGTTTTTTCAGGTTTTTTTTTTTTAGTTTTTTGGGGATATTTATTATAGCAAAAAGTAAATTTTTTTTTTTCAAAATTGTCGTTCTTTTTTTGTTTATAGCGCAAAAATTAAAAACCACCGAGGTGATCATATACCAAAAAAAGAAAGCTCTATTTATAGAGAAAAAAAGGACATCAATTTTGTTTGGGTACAACATCGCACGACCGCGCAATTGTCAGTTAAAGCGGCGCGATGACGTACCGCAAAAAATGGCCTGGTCATTAGGGGGGAAATCTTTCGGTCCTTAACCACTAAGCCACCGCCCACCGTCATATGACGGCTGGACGAGACTTCTGTTGTTCTGGGCGGGCGTCATATGACGTCCTCGCCCTCCCGAGCCACTAGGGGGCGTGCGCGCGCCGGCGGCGGCGCGCGCGCGTGCCCGCTGCGTCGTTCGGGACCCGGTGCGCGTGCCCGGCGGCCGCGATGTCCGCCGGGCACCCGCGATTGCCGGGTAACAGAGCAGGAGCGTGGATCTGTGCATGTAAACACAGATCCACGTCCTGTCAGAGAGGAGAGGAGACCGATGGTGTGTCCCTTGTACATAGGGACACCGATCGGTCACCTCCCCCAGTCAGTCCCCTCCCCCCACAGTTAGAATCACCTCCTTAGGTCATACATTAACCCCTCGATCGCCCCCTAGTGTTAACCCCTTCCCTGCCAGTCACATTTACACAGTAATCAATGCATTTTTATAGCATTGATCGCTGTATAAATGTGAATGGTCCCAAAAATGTGTCAAAAGTGTCCGATGTGTCCGCCGCAATATCGCAGTCACAATAAAAATCGCAGATCACTGCCATTACTAGTAAAAAATAAATAAATAATAAAAATGCTATAAATCTATCCCCTATTTTGTAGACGCTATAACTTTTGCGCAAACCAATTAATATACGCTTATCGCAATTTTTTTTACCAAAAATATGTAGAAGAATACATATCTGCCTAAACTGAGTAAAAAATTTGTTAAAAAAAAATAAAAAATTGGATATTTATTATAGCAAAAGGTAAAAAAAATTGTGTTTTTTCAAAATTGTCCCTCTTCTTTTGTTTATAGCTCAAAAAGTAAAAACCGCAGAGGTGATCAAATACCACCAAAAGAAAGCTCTATTTGTGGGAAAAAAATGATAAAAATTTCATTAGGGTGCAGTGTAACATGACCGCGCAATTGTCATTCAAAGTGCGGCAGCGCTGAAAACTGAAAAATGGCTTGGGCAGGAAGGGGGTGAAAGTGCCCAGTATTGAGGTGGTTAAGTGGTTAATAGACCCCAGATCTCTCCATACAGGGGACCTGTCACAGCCCATGCTATCACAAGGAATATTGTTCATCCCTTGTGATAGCAATAAAGTTCAATCAAGAAAAAAAAAATGCAAGTAACAGTGTAAAAAAATGAAATAAAATAATAATTAAAAAAAATGTAAAGCACCCCCATCCCCCCATGCTCATGTGCAAATGCGCACGCAGGACCGCTGATAAGGGGCTACCGCTGGTCCCCCATGTGCGGGGTCAAGGTGCCATCATTTTAACAAGGGAGCCCATGCAGCTGACAAGCAAAGGGAAGCGGATCTGAACAGGAGGATTGGCAGGGCAGCATTTACTACTGAAACCAATCCCCTGCAGTTCTTCCCTGCAGCGGCTTCTCCTCCTCTCCCTCCTGCCAGCTTTCAGCTGCTGCAAGGGAGAACTACAGTGTAGCAGTTCCAGTAAATGCTACCCCCGCCGCCCTTCCTGTCCAGGTTCCCCTTCCTTCTGCAGCCTGAGCCCCATGTGTGCTGCCCTGGTCCCCCACCAAAGTTAGTGCTGCTGGCGCCCCCTGCTTTCCCTCTTGCTGGTTGCTGGAGGGATTGTTTCAGAATGGAGAGCAGGAGGAATTCTAAATGAGCATAGTAAGTGATCAGTACCCCTAATATTTCATCAACCCCCCCTCAACAGGGCTGTTAAAAAAAAAAAATAGTAACAAATAAAATTGTTTAAAATAATTGTAGCACCCTCTACCTTAGGTAGGTAGGTGCTAGGGTAGTGGGTTTGTTTTGTACTGTCAGCTCAGGTAAATTTAGGCAGGCAGTGGTTTAGTGTAGCAGCAGGTGACTGACATGTGCTTCAGCTCTTTCAGCTCTTGGGCGCCTCCTCTGGTTTTCAAAAGGTTCTGGAAAAGAGGCAGGGCAGAGAGCTCGAGTGACATGGGTGTATGTGGGAGCCCTGACCAATCCCCAAATAGGATTGGCAGGGGACAGACCTCCTATATTTACCCATGGTCAGCCTGCTGTGGGAGAAGTTGTCGGGTGGAAGAACTGAATGATGGAGTGTTAGGCTGTCGTGGTCTGAGGGAACCCCCTTTCTGGGGGTGGGTGTACCTCAGGCCTGGAGCTCGGGAGCTGTGAGGGAGCCTCTTATTACATGGTCATTGAGAGGTGTCCTGGAACAGGAGCTGGAAAGAGGACAGTTGGGAGCACTGCCAGGCAAGTCATTCAGGAGGGATCCCTGCCGGGGTCGGTGAGTGAGAAGCACAGTGTGAAGCTCTGGGAGAGACATGCCGGGAGTTGGATGTGGAGCCAGAGGGAGAGACTGTGGTGTTGTTTTGGAGTGGTGTTGTTTTGGAGTCAAGTCTTTGCAGTCACGAGGGCTGGCAGGATTTGCATTGGGCGTGCTGGGATCAGTAGTCCACCAAGTGTCAGTAAGCACATTTATTCTTCTATACTAAAACGGTTGCTACCACAAAGAGGGCTGCAGACCCCTGCCTGTAATGGGCTATTAGGAAAACATTAGGACTTATTCAGAGTGAGGTCTAGCCATGTGCTAATGGAGACAGGAATCTAGATTTGGACAGTGAAGTGAAGCAAGTGATCTCAAGTAGTGTGCTCGAGGAGATGTGCAGAGGAAGAGACTGTCAAATCTAGACTCAACCAACATTAATTTCTTTGAAAAGTATTCATTATCTGGGTATCCCATTTCTCTTTTCCCCATCCAAGTTTAATCCACTAATAAAAACAACAAAAACAAGCCAGAGACTGTTCATTGTCTGGGAAAGTGTGCCAAAATGGATGTCTGACCAGCAGGGTGAAATGTGTGGATGCTAGTACACGCAGCGACCCCACGGGGGCACTGCTACATAAAAAAAATACTAAATACTAAATGCTAAAAAAAAAAAATACAATAAAATTGTAAAAAATAATAAAAAATAAAATTGTAAAAAAAATAATAAAAGTAAAAAATAAATAATTAAGAGCTCATTCACATGGGTTCTATGGCCCATTAGTGCAGAAAAAAAGCGCACGGAATGACATCTGGTGTGAACTAGCACTAAATGAGATATTTGTTTGTGTGGCTGGGGCTGCCTGTGACTGCGTATCTGTTGTTGGGGCCGTACACCTGCACCCACACGCCAGTCAAATTAGGATCTGCCGCTGTGTTCGTACAGCTGCTGTGTCCCCATAGCCACTTAAAAAGAAAAAAAATTCTGACTCACACTTTACAGGCCAAAGCGCCCATGTGAATAAGCCCCAAGACCTCATTCACCCACAGAGCTTTATTTACTTAATACAGTTTTTATGTTTTAGATTTAGCAGGAATTGTCTAAGTTTTGTTGTACTTACAGTGGGGACAGAAAGTATTCAGACCCCCTTAAATTTTTCACTCTTTGTTATATTGCAGCCATTTGCTAAAATCATTTAAGTTAATTTTTTTCCTCATTAATGTACAAACAGCACCCCATATTGACAGAAAAACACAGAATTGCTGACATTTTTGCAGATTTATTAAAAAAGAAAAACTGAAATATCACATGGTCCTAAGTATTCAGACCCTTTGCTGTGACACTTATATTTAACTCAGGTCCTGTCCATCTCTTCTGAACATCCTTTAGAATGTTCTACACCCTCATTTGAGTCCAGCTGTGTTTGATTATACTGATTGGCAGGCCTGTACTGGCCATAGGGACTACCGGGAGATTCCCGGTGGGCTGATGGCTCAGTGGGCCAATCAGGTGCAGTCCTGGAGCCGCTCCTCTCTGACAGTGAGTGTTCGCAATTTCACTCCTGTCAGGAGGTGAAGCTTCCTTCCATTAGGCATTATGCTCCCTCCAGCCTGCAGGGGGAGATAGACCAACGGCAGACTTTCCTTCCTCTCTCCCCTATCACTTGTTATCACATGACTGGAGAGAGGAACGAGAAGCTGCCTTCAAAATGGTGAGTACATGTGGGAGGGGGAGGAGAGGGAGGACACTGATGTGAAGGGCTGCTGATGGGGGCTCTCTGATGGGGGCTCTCTGATGGGGGCTCTCTGATGGGGACTCTCTGATGGGGACTCTCTGATGGGGACTCTCTGATGGGGACTGTAATGTGAAGTGAGCTGCTGGTGGGGACTGTGATGTGAAGTGGGCTGCTGGTGGGGACTGTGATGTGAAGTGGGCTGCTGGTGGGGACTCTGATGTGAAGTGAGCTGCTGGTGGGGACTCTGATGTGAAGGGAGCTGCTGGTGGGGACTCTGATATGAAGGGAGCTGCTGGTGGGGACTCTGATATGAAGGGAGCTGCTGGTGGGGACTCTGATGTGAAGGGAGCTGCTGGTGGGGACTGTGATGTGAAGTGGGCTGCTGGTGGGGACTGTGATGTGAAGTGGGCTGCTGGTGGGGACTCTCTGTGAAGGGAGCTGCTGATTGGGACACTCTGATGTAAGGGGGATGCTGTTGGGGACACTCTGATGTAAGGGGGATGCTGTTGGGAACACTCTGATGTAAGGGGGACTCTGTTGGGGACACTCTTATGTAAGGGGGACTCTGTTGGGGACACTCTTATGTAAGGGGGACGCTGTTGGGGACACTCTGATGTAAGGGGGACTCTGTTGGGGACACTCTGATGTAAGGGGGACGCTGTTGGGGACACTCTGATGTAAGGGGGGCGCTGTTGGGGACACTCTGATGTAAGGGGGCGCTGTTGGGGACACTCTGATGTAAGGGGGCGCTGTTGGGGACACTCAAAATTAAAGTGGGCCAGTCATGAGGAAGTCCAGGGCCAAATTTTTGTCCCAGTCCAGCCCTACTGATTGGACTTGATTAGGAAAGCCACACACCTGTCTATATAAGACCTTACAGCTCACAGTGCATGTCAGAGCAAATGAGAATCATGAGGTCAAAGGAACTGCCTGAAAAGGAGAGCACAGTGGCCTCGATAATCCTTAAATGGAAGACATTTGGGACGACCAGAACCCTTCCTAGAGCTGGCCGTCTGGCTAAACTGAGCGTCCTTTGACAAAACCAACTTTATCTGGGTGAATTAATTTGGGGATAATGTTTCCTAGTCTTAGGGCGATGATCTTAGCATAGATCTTTATGTCTGTGCTGAGGAGTGAGATAGGGAGGTAGTTAGCTGGGTTATTGGGAGATTTTCCGGGTTTGGGTATGGTGATTATTAAAGCCTCAAGTGCTTCTTTAGGAAGGTGGCTGATTTTGCTGCCGTGTTAAATACTTTTTGTAAGTAAGGGGAGAGTGTTAAGCTGAATTTCTTATAGTATTTATTCCCTAAGCCATCGGGACCTGGCGCTTTGTGCAAAGGGAGTGAGGATATTGCTTTATGGAGTTCTTGGGCGGAAAATTCCTTGGAGAGCTCAGAGAGATCTGCGTTGGGGATCTGGGCGAGCGAGAGGGATTGTAAGAAGGCTTGTATTTGGCCTTGATTTGGTGGGGGAATTGTCTGGGAGGACTCTAGGTTATGAAGTTCAGCGTAGTACTCCGCAGCTATATGGAGGGGGTTAGTGAGCCTCTGGCCATGGGGGTCCAGAAGGTGATCTATTCTGTTTTTTTGTGCTTTCTGATTTTGACCTGCCTCACTAAAAGGGGACCAATTTTGTTACTGGCTACATGGTAGTTCAGTTTAAGTCTTTTTAAAGGGATATCATATTGAGAGAAAAAGCATTGGGATGATTTGTGCCTAAAGTTTTTCAGTTGATTATCTCTGTGATGGGAGAAGCAGAGTTTATTTTGAGACTCAAGCTCTGCTATGGCGTGGGTAAGGTCGGATATCAATTTATTTCTTCTATGCTTCTTCTGGGAACCCAATTTGATGAACACTCCACGCATGATGGCTTTGTGGGCCGCCCATAAGGAATGAGCATGTTCGTTTCGCATGAAGTATGTCTCTAATTTGGACTTGACATGTTTCTCGAGGTTAGGGATATACAATAAGTTGGTATTTAATCTCCACAGTTTAGAGGGTTGCATATTGTGGTGTAGCGTTAAGGATAGTGAGATTGGAGCGTGGTCGGACCATATGATAATGCCAATTTTGGTATCAGATGACTGGAAGAATGAGGTTTTGTCCACAAGGAACATGTCAATACTAGAGTAGACCCGAAGAGCACAGGAAAAGAAGGTAAAATCTTTCTCTGATCTGTGCATACTTCACCATACATCATATAGACCTTCTTCCCGTAAGAGGGCCGATAAGTCTTGCGAGCAGTTTCTGCATAAGGTAGTGGAGTCAATGGAGCAGTCGGAGACAGCATTAAAATTTCTGCAAACAATTAGTTGGCCTATCTGAATTGAGCAAACCCGTTTCATTAGAGATCGCAGGAATTTTTTCTGATTGGTGTTCAGTGAATACACTGATACCAGTGTAAATGGTTGGTGGTTAAGATCTGCACCTAGTATTATGTATCAGCCATTTGGGTCGCATTCAACTAATTTCTGTGTGAAGGTTATAGTGTCTAATTGCGATCATTACACTTTTAGTTTTCTTTTCTGAATTAGCAAAAAAGCAGTAAGGGAATTTATAGTTAGAGACCCGAGGTGGGGTTTGATGAAGCAGGTGGGTTTCCTGTGCGCACAATAAGTCACACTTTTGGGAGATAGCCTCTCTCTATAGCATTGATCTCTTGAAGGGGCTATTCAGGCCCTTCACATTGAGGGAAATGATTTTGAGGGACATCCTCAAGCTGTAGGTGATCTGAGAGGTGGAGAATAATTTTAGGGGAGTAGAGGTGTATCAGACCAGTATTTTGAAAGGGCTGAAGAAGTGTGCATGGTTCAAATGATGTACCACAGTTCAGAATCAATAAGTTTATATTCCGAGACAATCGATAATAATTAACGTTTAAAGTAAAGTGGTGTACAATTAAAAGAACAGTACGCAACAGTTTCAAAAAGAAAATACAATAAGATCAATAATTGAGACTCAAGTTCCAAAAATAACATATAACAGTGTACAAACTACTAGTGCGTAAGGGTATGAGGTAAGAGAGACTAAGCCAGGGGAATTTGGTATTTACTGGTTGTGTGTTAACATTTTAACGATAAACTTGCATATGATAAACAGAGACTCTTATGAGCCTGTGAGAATCATCTTGTGTCGGGAGTTGGATTATGGGCGTTTGTTGAGGAGTGAGGAAGATTAGAGTGGACATTCGCATTTGTTGAGGGTGCAGGTATATTCCATTGCTGGGGAAGTTTTTTTGCCTTCGTCCGTGAGTGGAGGATGAATTTTTGCCCTTGGTGGGTGACCTGACCAGAGCTCTCTGACTAAGCGCCATTCACGTGAGTGGCCAAACCATGCCCCCAGCATAACGTCATCTTTTAGATTTTACAAAAAAAATGGGTGTTATATTCTGTTTGTGTGCACTAAAATCATGAAAGTGTTTGTTGTCAGATTTTCCAAGGGGGGTCGGACTTCACTAATAAACATAGGAGAAAACCGCGCTAGAAAACATGACCATAAGAAACCAAGACTGTAGCTGCACAAACAAACACCAATATCTGTGTAAAAGTGAAAATCAAAAGTCAAAATAAGTGCGCTTACAGCTTGTATGCAAAAATTAGTGACATTAATTGAATAAAGAATGTAAATAATGTAAATATACGTGCATGATGTTGTGATCAAAAATGAATATCATAAAAAATTGTGCAATGATATGCACCTTTATGAACAATACAAATATATCATATGCTGAATGAACAATCACATCAAACTAATACTAGACAGAGTGAATTTCATTAGTGGTGAAAAGCAATAAAAATGGTGATGTGAGTCCATAGATTGAAAAAACGAAAAAGCAAAAAAAAAAAAAAAGAGTTCCATAAATAAGTATCAGCTTCATGCAGTTAGGGAGACACATCCACGCTCCGTCCTGCCATGACCCATATAGGTGAAGGGAAAGGAAAGGGCACCTTTGAAGACGTCATTTATGATGAAACTTGTAGGGCGTGGCTACGCATTGTACGCCATCACAGAGCTTGCCCCATGATTTGCACGGGTGTTCGCTTCTTTTATATGCCGGCTATTCTTATGTATTTTAAATGATACTTTTACGAAGTGTGTTTCCTCCGATTTTGTTTTTACCTTTTTGAATAAATCTATTGGATTATACTACACCATTGGAGACCTTTTTGGTTTTTTTCATCCATTACCTTGAGGGCAAGTGAGCGCTCCCCCCCTACACCAGGTGGACTACTTGGACTGCGCCAGGCTGGAGACGCTGGACACAGCGACGGGGTTGGACGACTTCACTTCACGGTCCCTGCAGAGGGCTAAATCTGCTTGCTCGTAAGACCTTGCTATAAGGGAGGTCTAAGTACTCCAAGGGGTGGTGGTGATCTGATGGTTGTCAGAAATCACCTGGCATCTTAAAACGACTTCCCAACAGAGAAAATGGGTCCCAATGGGTCATTCAGAGAAAGCGCAAAAAAGCCTCTTACCGGATCCCGTGGATTCCCGTGTCAGCGACAGGGAATCGCATGCACAGTTTGTCACCAATGACGTGGAATGGGAGATCTGGAATCGCCAATCCCTTGGATTGTGGTCTGTACGGATCTCTGACAGCAACCGGATGGGTCCTCACACCGAACCGTCCAGGCGTGAATCAGATTGAATCTGTTGAAGACCCCTAGGTCGAAACGCGTCGGGTACATATACCACTCTCCCTGTTGCCCATTTGTTTTTATGCATCGTGATCACGTTTTTTACTTGTTTATGGTGGTTTTTGTCAATAAAAACACCCTTTTTTATCTGCACCATGTGGAGGCATATTCTTTTTGTTTTCACATTCACCGCATGAGGCCTAGTTCCTCCAACTGCTCCTTCTGGTGACCCTTTGGAAACTCTTGATTCACGCCTGGACGGTTCGGTGTGAGGATCCATCCGGTTGCTGTCAGAGATCCGTACAGACCACAATCCAAGGGATTGGCGATTCCAGATCTCCCATTCCACGTCATTGGTGACAAACTGCGCATGCGATTCCCTGTCGCTGACACGGGAATCCACGGGATCCGGTAAGAGGCTTTTTTGCACTTTCTCTGAATGACCCATTGGGACCCATTTTCTCTGTTGGGAAGTCGTTTTAAGATGCCAGGTGATTTCTGACAACCATCAGATCACCACCACCCCTTGGAGTACTTACACCTCCTGTGCAGTTGGACATTCACATCCATCTATGGACGTTTTTGTTTTAAGGCACCTGTGGTCAATTATTTATTTCAGTCCTGTTTTACCACTTTAAACACATATGTTTATTTGCACATGCGCTGCATTTTTCCATATACTAATTCATTGTTTTTGTCAGACTGTATGCAGCAGCTTCCATTCATTCCACTGGTCAGCGTGGTGTTTTTTATTTACTTCTTATAAGGGAGGTCCACCGTTCGTGGTAAGGGTCCATCTTTAGCACTGTTTTGGAGTCACTTCAACAGAGAGTCACAACTTTATACTCCTTTCCTTTCCCTTCACCTATATGGGTCATGGCCGGACAGGGTCGGACTTCACGCCTAGACTTAGTACACTTATATGTGTTTTGTCCCATGAAAGGGCACAACTGTGTAAAAAACAAAACAAAAAAAAAACTATCAATAGTTCTTCATTTAAGCAGTACTAAACCCGAACGCATATATTTATTATATTGCAGCTTACCATTCTCTGTTATTGTGGCTGCATTAGTTTTATTTTTTAAGACTTATTTTCTCCTTTATTCTCACCTGGTAAACCGGCCAGTAAGTCTGTCATTTTTAAACTTCCTTTAACCACCTCAATACTGGGCACTTTCACCCCCTTCCTACCCAGGCCAATTTTCAGCTTTCATTGTGGTTGCACTTTGAATAACAATTGCACGGTCATGCAACACTGTATAGCTGCACTAATGAGCACTGATGAGGCTGCACTGATGGGCACTGATCTGCACTGACTGGCACTGAAGGAGCTTCACTGATAACAGGGAACTGATGATCACAAGATGTCAGAGACCATGGACATGTTACAATAGGTGGTCAGAGACTATGATCGTGCTACAAAAGATTGTCAGAGACTACAGACATGCTACAAAAGATGGTCACAGACTGTGGACCCGCTGCAAAATATGATCAGAGACTACGGGCATGCTGCAAAGTATAGTCAGAGACCACAGATTTGTTACAAAAGATGGTCAGAAACTATAGACATGCCACAAAGTACGGTCAGAAACTATAGACATGCCACAAAGTACGGTCAGAAACTATAGACATGCCACAAAGTACGGTCAGAAACTATGGACATGCTACAAAAGATGGTGAGAGACCATGGACATGTTACAAAAGATAGTCAGAGACTATGGAAATGCTACAAAAGATGGTCAGAGACTATGGAAATGCTACAAAAGATGGTCAGAGACTATGGACATGCCACAAACAAGGGTCAGAGACTACAGACATGCCACAAAGTATGGTCAGAGACTACGAACATGCTACAAAAGATGGTCAGAGACTACGGACATGATATAAGAGTTGTTGGAGACTGGGGACATGCTTCAGGACACATTATAGGAGACTGCTATAGATAACTGCGTTTACAGACTCTTTACAAAGCAATGCTTCCACATCTGTGTATACTACAGACCCCTTTAAAATTAAAGTGGTCGTACACTAGTAAAATATTGTTTTTAAAAAATCTTTTTGCCACGTTTGTTTGATTTTCTAATGGTTAAGGAGGTCAAATTAGAGATTGTCTGTAGTAAGGGGAAAAAACAAAGTAACAGGATAGGATTTATTTTTTTTCGAACAAACAAAATTCTAATACCGCATACACACGGTCGGATGTTCACTGGGAGCTTGTTGTTGGAAATTCCGACCGTGTGTAGGCTCCATCGGACATTTTCCATCGGAATTTCCGACAAACAAAATTTGAGATCTTGATCTCAAATTTTCCGATAACAAAATATGTTATCCTAAATTCTGATTGTGTGTTCACAATTCTGACGCACAAAATTCCACGCATGCTCGGAATCAAGCAGAAGAGCCGCACTGGCTATTGAACTTCATTTTTCTCTGCTTGATGTACGTATTGTACATCACCGCGTTCTTGACATTTGGAATTTCCGACAAGATTTGTGTGATCGTGTGTATGCAAGACAAAATTGAGCCAACATCCGTCAGAAAAAAAACATGGATTTTGTTCTCGCAATGTGCGATCGTGTGTACACGGCATAACTGCGTATGTTTTGCTGTGGAAAAATCATACTGATTGTAAGGCACATGTGCATCCCAAAATTGAACATAGAGTTCAAAACATTGGCATGGCAAATGAACAAAATTTTTCTGTTTTTTGATATGAAATTCATCAAGTACTGTACATAATTGGGTTGATTTAATAAAATGAGTGTCCTCACACAGAGAAGATTGTGTGAATATTAGCCTCAATTATCCAATCACATACAGAAGAAATCCCAGATGTACATCCCGGATGAGAACAGGGATTTACTTTTTACACAATTGGATACTTACAGTAAATATTCACACCATTTATTGTGTGAAGAATTCTCATGTCCTTTTGTACATCGGCCTCAACTGTACTATTGACTGCTCCGACGATCAATTTTTCAGAATTTCAGAATGGACGTTCAAACAAAATGCTGTATGGTCAGCTATACTTGTCGCACATTTGGTATGTCTTTTAGCAGGATCCAAAATATAAGATCACAGAACAAAAAAAACATAGAATGCTAAAAGTAATGGACAGCACAAAAAAGTAAAACAGTGTGAAAGAAATAAAATAAAACTATTTAAAATAGTACTAAAGTCTAAATATTTTTTTTTTACCCTAATGCATTCTCTGCATTAAGGTAAAAAAACACCCCAGTACCTATCCTACCCCATCCCTAAACACCTACCTGGCTCCAAGTCAGAGCTCAAGGGTTGTCTCCGGCTCCAACACCACTCCCCTCACTTTCCTATTTTCACAGGAGAAACTGAGAACAACAGAGCCATAGGTTCCTGCTGCTGTCAGTCAATCTCCTGTGAAAAGGGAGTGGGTTAGTGGCTTACCAGTGCTGTATGTGCATGCATGGGTGCCTCCTTAGCACCTGGCTTGCTACAGGAGGCACCCAGAGGAGCGCTGGTAAGGGACTGCCACAGGGGGAGGAAATCAATACAAATGCACAGATAAAGTAAGTATTACGTCTTTTTTATTATAAAAGAAAAAAGCTAGCCTTTAATATCACTTTACTACTACTAGAGGCCTAGTGGTTACTACTAGAATGCTAGTGGTTTCAGAAAGCACAAAAACACAGACTACTAGCTTCAGTGTCCCTGAGGGCCGCACAATAAATGACAGAGAACCGCATATGGCCCCCGAGACACAGTTAGTGCCCATTAGTGTCATACATAGTCTCAGAATGGTCATGCACACTACATTATCAAAATAAATGTAAGTTATTTTGTATTTGTACATTGTATCACATTACTATTGTGAGCCCACACTCTGATCCAACTGTGACCACTCAGCAATTCACATGATGGCAATTGTATCCTTGAAAAGCAGCATGACTAAATGTATACCAAAAAATGACAGGAATGTGGCTTTTCTGAGCCTCCACATTTCTCTTCTTTAGTAAATTACACCCTGCTAGTACTACCACAATGCATATAAAGAGATGACTGACTAATGCATGTTTATCCCTCAGGAAACAGAGTTGGGTTTGCAGTTTGCAATTTATCCCCATTGTTTTTACACAGATCATGTGATACACATTGCTATTTGTAGAGAACATCCTTGTATGGCTAAAATCAATGGATTGTTGTCTCTTACAAGTGAGCGCCATCTAGTGCCACTTATAGTGTATGTCAACATGCAAGGGAAAGATGCTCTTCCATACCTCCCTTTCACTGAAAGATACTGGTGGTGATGATGCATTTTTTTATTTGATCAACTCTAAAAGAACAGGACTATTGGACAACCAATACATAGATAAAAAAATTATCAAAATAAAATAACATGAATACTTAGGGTCATTTCACACCAACTGTGGTGCACAAAACATGCATTCCATAGCTCCCAACTGTCCCTGATTTCGAGGGACTGTCACTGTCCCTCTGTCCCTCTTTCCTCCTCGTTTGTCCCTCATTGTGGTCTGATCTATATAGTTGTAAAATGCACTTTTTATGGTTCAAAAAGTGTTTCCCAGTGCTGAACCTTTCATCCAATTTCTAAATTGCTGCATTTGGAAATTTCAAAAGCCAATATAAAGGAATAGTAGTGGTAAAAAAGCACTTCTGGGATTAAAGCGGAGGTCCGCCCACCGCTTAAAAAAATAAAAGCCATTAGCTGCACATAATGACTATTAATAATAGGACACTTACCTGTCCTGGAGTCCAGCGATGTTTCCATCAGCTGTCGGGTGCTGCCGCCGCCATTGCGGGTAAGGGAGCTCGGTAGTGTAGCCTTACGGCTTCACACCGGGAACCCTACTGCGCATGCGTGAGGCTCCGCTTCTCTCTCCTATTGGCCCAGCGGCGGGGGAAGGAGGAGGGAGCCGAGCGCTGATGTCAAGGGCCGCGGCGCAGGCTCCAGGAAGTGGGGACAGGATACCTGTGAAATACAGATATCCTCTCCCCCCCCCCCCGAAAGGTGCCAAATGTGGCATTGGAGGGGGAGGGGAATCAGATGGGCAGAAGTTCAACTTTTGGGTGGAACTCCGCTTTAAATAATCATTTTTTTTGTATGACTCTCCTTTAACAGGGTGCTCTTTTTTTGTTTATAGCGCAAAAAATAAAAACTGCAGAGGTGATCAAATACCACCAAAAGAAAGCTCTATTTGTGGGGGAAAAAAGGACGTCAATTTTGTTTGGGTACAGTGTTGCATGATCGCACAATCGTCAGTTAAAACGACACAGTGCTGTATCGCAAAAAATGCTCTGGTCATTAAGGGGCAAATTCTTCCGGGGTTGAAGTGGTTAACCAAGCTTCCATGTCCTCTTCCCTGCCTTTTTTAGTGGTGATCCTACAAATAATACACTTCATGTCAACACTCACTTCTCTGCTGTAACCATGGAACAATGGCTATCGCACAGACTGGATTTAAAACATGTTTTCTTTAGGCAACTTTCACACTTGTGCGACTTTTCCTGCAACTTGGGACTGCAAAGTCGCATGACAAATTGTACCCGATGATTTCCAATGAGTACCATTCATATCTGTGCGACTTCAAGTCACAGTGACTTCAAAGTATTCCCTATACTACTTTGGTCGGACTTTGACGCGACTTGAGGCCCAAAGACCTCACGATTACACAGGCATTGCTTCAAGTCGCATCAAATACGTGCAACTTTCAGGTTCTACAAGTGTGAAAGGGGCCTTTGTACATTTTTATTGAATGATGTTTCGTAGGTTTAGTAGTTTACAAAAGAACAATATCATTGCTTTTTCTGTCTTTTCAGTTCACAGGGAGCGACAAGGACATGGCTTTTCTGGCAAGATCAACAGGTATTTTCTGTAGTTGCTGAAAATATTCTTGGCCAAAAAAATTAAAACAAATGCTTTTTACGGCATCTAAAAACTGGTGAGCTGCAATATATTACATTTTTGTTTTTGGGCTTAGAGACACATAAGGTTGTATTTCCAAAGATCCACAATCTGTTGAAAAAACAACATAACCATTAGGTTGCAAGAGTGGCAAGTTATATGACTAGCCTGTACCCCTTTCGGATTATGTTTTTATTCCATTGTTCTTTGTTAGAAAAGGAAGGGGATTGGCCACTGGAGTACTGGTCTTTTTTTCAAAGAGGATTCTGCCAACATCCCGAACACGTTTAATTGTAGAAAATGATTACCTCAACTGGGACTTTTAAGGCAGAATGTGAAAAACAGTAAAGATATATAAGAACAAAGGATAGAAATTGGAGCGGGACTTTGCATGAGGCATGTCAAAGAGTTGATATAAGGTTGTTAATTAGAATTAAATTAATTTTTACCAATACTAAATCTATAATCCATAGTATTAAAATTATATCAATAGACAATAATATAGACTGAATAACGTAATCACAAAGGATTTACATAGTAATAATCATATAAAATGATTTAATATAATTAATCACTGGACATGATAAAGCAGGTACAAAAAAATTGAACAATAAACATAATTGATACAATTGGTACAAGATCGATACATAAAAAGTTATTGTAGAGTATGAAAGTTTTTAGGCATGCATAAGTTTGTAACTCAACGCGTTTCTTGGCTTGCAACCAATCATCAGAAGTCGGATGCATAGTAACTAAAAAATTGGATAATGAGACATCTATTAATATACAAAACCCTCTACGTGTGTAAATGGTAAGTGAAAAGGAAACATCAGTTTCAATGGTACTCACAAATCTCCATGGGTTGATAGCTAATGTAATGGGATTTTTCGGTGGTCTGGGTTAACAAAGTCTCACCCGGGGCTGAGGCAAAGAACATCCCCCAGGATAACCCAAGGAAAACAACCACCAAGAGTTCGGAGCACCCCAAAAACTGCTACGTGGGAGTGGGCAACCAAGCCTCAAAACACATCAGATACTGTAAAAAGAAAAAGTGTAGATGACTGAGTGAGGTTGGAGAGGAAGGAAGTGAGTAAGTGTAGATGGTGGGAATGAGCGTTACATCCACAGGTACACACCGAAGGATGAGTGTGTGTGAATATATTAAATACTATGGGCCAATGGGAAACATGGATCAAATAAATGTGAAAATGTGAAAAAAACAAAAATCAAAGACTAAATATGTGTACCATAAGTGTATGCAACAAAAAACAAAACCAAAGTCACATTGGTGAAAATGGAGGGTGAATGAATAGTGAGGTGGTTACCTGTCTTGTCAATGTGTAGCGCAAACTGATCACTTCCCCACTGCGGCGGTGCATGGAGCGAACTGGCTAATGGCCGCTGCTAAGTACCCTGGGTGGGGGGCGTGTTCACGTCAGCGTCATGTGGGAGCGTCAGACCGGCATGTAGGAGGAGGGAATCTCCACTCTGCTATACATCCAATCACGGTGGGTACCCACCCGCCTACCGCTGCAACGCTGAGTGGAACAAACACTGACTCCCACAAAACGGCGTCATGTGGCGCCGCATGCGGGGCGTGAAAACATGACGCCGATGCGCCGAGGTCACAACCCGCCCCCATCATGATGTAGGATGGGCAGGGGGTCGCGAACTGGACGCATCACATTGTTCGATTTTTTTGTACCTGCTTTATCATGTCCAGTGATTAATTATATTAAATAATTTTATGTGAATATTACTATGTAAATCCTTTGTGATTACGTTATTCAGTCTATATTATTGTCTATTGATATCATTTTAATACTAGGGATTATAGATTTAGTATTGGTAAAAATTAATTTAATTTAATTCTAATTAACAACCTTATATCAACTCTTTGACATGCCTCATGCAAAGTCCGGCTCCAATTTCTATCCTATAATTTTAATACTATGGATTATAGATTTAGTATTGGTAAAAATTAATTTAATGACGCCGTATTGTGGGAGATTCCCTCCCTCCTACATGCCGGTCTGACGCTCCCACATGAGGCTGACGTGAACACGCCCCCAACCCAGGGTACTTAGCGGTGGCCATTAGCCAGTTCGCTCCATGCACCGCCGCAGTGGGGAAGTGATCAGTTTGCGCTACACATTGACAAGACAGGTAACCACCTCACTATTCATCCACCCTCCATTTTCACCAATGTGACTTTGTTTTTGTTTTTTGTTGCATACACTTATGGTACACATATTTAGTCTTTGATTTTTGTTTTTTTTCACATTTTCACATTTATTTGATCCATGTTTCCCATTGGCCCATAGTATTTAATATAGTCACACACACTCATCCTTCGGTGTGTACCTGTGGATGTAACACTCATTCCCACCATCTACACTTACTCACTTCCTCCCTCTCCAACCTCACTCAGTCATCTACACTTTTTCTTTTTACAGTATCTGATGTGTTTTGCGGCCTGGTTGCCCACTCCCTTGTGGCGGTTTTTGGGGTGCTCCGATACTCTTGGTGGTTGTTTTCCTTGGGTTTTCCTGGGGGACGTTCTTTGCCTCAACCCCAGGTGAGACTTTGTTAACCCAGACCACCGAAAAATCCCATTACATTAGCTATCAACCTATGGAGATTTGTGAGTACCATTGAAACTGGTGTTTCCTTTTTACTTACCATTTACCCACGTAGAGGGTTTTGTATATTAATAGATGTCTCATTATCCTATTTTATAGTTACTATGCATCTGACTCCTAATGATTGGTTGAAAGCCAAGAAACGCGTTGGGTTACCAACTTATGGATGCCTAAAAACTTTCATACTCTATCATGTCCAGTGATTAATTATATTAAATAATTTTATATGAATATTACTGTAAATCCTTTGTGATTACGTTATTCAGTCTATATTATTGTCTATTGATATAATTTTAATACTATGGATTATAGATTTAGTATTGGTAAAAATTAATTTAATTTGATATCACGCTTGAAGAGATTCAGATGGCCATGGGACACCTCAAGGGGGGCAAGGCCCCCGGAGCAGATGGACTACCGTCCGAATTCTACTCTAATTTTTCTGAACTCCTTGCTCCTAAGTTGACCTTGTTATTTCCCAAATTTGCAACATTGGAGGCCCTCCCTGACTCAATGAGTGAGGCGGTAATAGTGCTAGTTCCTAAACCTGGTAAGGACCCGCTTGACTGTGCATCCTATAGGCCCATCATTTTAATCAATGTGGATGCCAAGATCTTTGCTAAGGTCTTGGCTACCCGGTTATCTCATGTAATAGAAGACCTGGTGGGCATTGATCAGACGGGTTTTATGCCGGGCAAGGGAACTGACATAAATATCAGATGTTTATTCCTTAATCTAGCTGTCTTACAGGATAACTCGGGGTCCAGAGTTATTGCCTCACTAGATGCCGAGAAGGCTTTCGATTCTGTTGAATGGAACTATTTATGGGAGGCTTTGCGCAGATTCGGATTTGGTCCCAAATTTATCCATGGAGTCAGATTGTTGTACCGTTCTCCCAGAGCTCGCGTTCGTACTAACAACTGGGTCTCAGACTCCTTTAATTTATATCGCGGTATGAGGCAGGGATGTCCGCTCTCCCCCAGCCTGTTTGCCCTGGCACTGGAGCCCCTGGCAATTGCTATCAGGAGTGCTCCGGATGTCCTGGGCCTGCGGGTGGGTATGATGGAAGAGCGCCTTTCCCTCTATGCCGAGGACGCGCTATTATATTTGAATGACGCTGGGCCCTCTCTTCAAGCTGCCCTGCGAATTTTTGATAGTTTCGGGGGATTGTCAGGAATTAAAATCAATTGGACCAAATCGATCTTATTCCCTCTGGATGATGGTGCTACCTCTGGACCCCACTCCTCCCCGCTGCAATGGGTAAGGGAATTTAAATATCTTGGAGTCATGATAACGAGAAATCCCTCAGAATTCATTGTTAAAAACCTAGTCCCTGTCTCAAACACCTTACGTACAAGATGTTCTGCATGGGAGAATTTACCACTGAATCTTCTGGGACGCATCAATCTCCTTAAAATGATGATACTACCTAAATTTAACTACCTGTTCCGAAACTGCCCGGTTTGGGTCCCTGCTTCGTTTTTTAAGGACATTGATCGAATAGTGGGCTCCTTTATTTGGTCAGGGAGGAACCCTAGGTTGGCACGTTCCACATTATGGTTACCTGCTGATTTGGGTGGACTAGCTCTACCCAACTTTCAGGTTTACTTTTGGGCGGCTATGTTGGTGACAGTACACTGGTGGTTTCAGGGTTCCAGAAATAATGCTGCAGTCTGCCTCGAGGCGAATATTCTGGGCTCCTTGACCGACCTTCATAACTTTCCCTACAGAGGGTCCAGGGCATACCCTGAGGTGCCCGGACCTACTAAGGCAACATGGAGGGTATGGGTGGCTGCTAGACGGAGGTATCTAAAACCTGGCCAATTGTCTCCTGCTCATCCTCTGTGGGGAAACCCAATGCTTAAACACTTCCGTACGATTCCGGACCCGCAGGTTTGGGCCAGATACGGTATTACCACATTGGGACATATAATGCCTGGGGGACAACTGCTCTCCTATCAGGAGTTGACAACTAAATTTGGTCTGCCCCGGTGGATGAGGTTCAGGTATCTGCAGCTGAGACACGCGGCCAGAGCTCAATTCCCACAAACCCCCCTCTTACAGGCAGACCCCATTGAAGACCTATTGTCTCCTGGAGATGTCTCTAAACCTCTATCTTCTCTTTACAATGCGCTTATAGGAAGAGATTCCCCCAAGATGGACAAACTATGGGAAAGATGGCGGGCGGACATACCATCACTGGATAAGGAGGGATGGGAGGACTGTTTAGAATATGGCCCCAAACTAGTGATAGCATCCAAGGACAAACTAATTCAGGTTAAATTTATACACAGGGTTTATTATACCCCACAGAGACTCCATCGCATATTTCCTGAGAAGGATCCCATATGTCCTAAATGTAAAGTTCAAATTGGTACATTTTTCCATATGTTCTGGGAATGCCCAGCTGTAGCGACATTTTGGTCTGAAGATATTTGGAGAAATTAACTCCAGGTTGCAACTGTCTATTCCGCTTTTGCCGGGGTTGGCCCTTTTGGGGGTACACGATGACGAGCAGAGGCCCTATCATCTTAAAATACTAATTTCCTTCCTTCTCTTCTATGCAAAAAAGGAGATCCTCATGAAATGGATTGACTCTTCCCCTCCATCTTTTTCAGCCTGGGAGGCACAGATTGAGGCAGTTATCCCCATGTATAAAATAACCTACATAAATCGTGGTTGCCCATGGAAATTTGAGAAAGTGTGGGCTCCATGGATGGCCTCATAGGGGCGTTCAGTACATTTTTGGTCTTGTGCTTAAATGGGGGGGAGGGCTCTAGGGGGAGGGAGGGTGGACGGTACTTGGTATGTATGGTACTACTACCCTTATATGTTACCCTACAGGTTGTTCACACTAATTCTCTATGATAAGTATGTATTTCCTCCATGAAGTGTATTGTACTGTGTCAGTTGGTATTTTGTAATTTTTACCTCTTTACAACAATAAAGCACCACTGTTTTTGTTAAAAAAAATAAAAAAAATAATTTAATTTAATTCTAATTAACAACCTTATATCAACTCTTTGACATGCCTCATGCAAAGTCCCGCTCCAATCTCTATCCTTTGTTCTTATACAATTTAGGGATGGAGGCATGTCATTGTGTATATAATGGTGTGGACAGGTCACAACCCCCCTTTCAGTAAAGATATATGTAACAATTTTTTTTTTTTTTTTTTAAGTATAATTTTTTTATTGAAATTGATAAAAGAAGGTTGACCACATGGTCTAAACTACATCACATCATTAAATCCATCGCATGAGGACATCAAGATACATATACTTAAGCCTCATATGCACGATCGGATTGTTGGCCAACAGAGCGTCAGACTTTTGTCCAAAGGGCGTGTGCCAGGAACTTGTCTTGCATATTAACGTTACACAATTGTCAGCCAACAAACACAAACGTAGTGACGTACTATGAGGAATTTCAGCTCTTGCGCGCCCCCCTTTGGGCACCTTCTGCTAAATTCGTGTTTGGTGAGCATTGATTCCGAGCATGCGTGTTTGTACTTTCAACTTTTGTGTGACGAAATTGTGTACAGACGATATGAAAATTTGACAACAGACCATTGTCTGCCGAAAATTTACTAGCCTGCCATCCAACATTTGTTGGCTGAAAGTTGGACAACAATTGTCTGAAGAGGCGTACTAACGGTTGGATTTTAGGACAACAGTCTGTCAACAGACAATCACCTGCCAACAATCGTACATACCATTCAAAATGTTTACTGTATTTATAAATGGATATATGTCCATTGTAACCACCTATTGAGACAACTCACTTGTGCGCACGCCAAGTTTGCGCTTGCTGCATTCGGTAGAACGCAACCAAGATGCAGGGTGAGGGACTGCTGGCTGTTAAAGCGGTTGTATAGTCAAAATTTTAACTTTTACCTACAGGTAAGCCTATAATAAGGCTTACCTGTAGGTAAAAAAAATATCTCCTAAACCTATACGGTTTAGGAGATATTCCGCTTGCAATGAGCCGCTGACTGCAGCGGTGCATGCGCACAGGGGGTTCTCGGCTGAAAGCCCAGCAGAAGCTGGACCTTGCCGGAAAGAAATCTCCAGCGCGCATGCACAGGAGTGACGACATCGCGGCTCCAGCCACTCACAGCACTGGAGCCGCGATACGCGGAAGACACGCCGAGGCAACATGTCAGCAACCTCGGCGTAGACCAGGTAAGATACCGATGCCTCGTTCTAAGGTAAGTATTTCATAATGCGCTAGTATGCGGTGCATACTAGCTCATTATGCCTTTTACCTTACAGGTGTATACAAAAAAAAAAAGTGTCAGCGGGTTTACTACCGCTTTAAGCGTAAAAACTGTTTTGTGCCACAAAAATGAATGTTTCTGCTATTTGGTTTTGAAGTTATTGCATATTAAATTTCAGATTATGTGACCTCCAGCCCCACCCAATTTGCACCCCATGTTATTAAAATGTAAAAATAAAGATGGCATTATTGTTGATGAAACCCTGCCCACTTTGCACCACATGCCATTCAATTTTAAAAACAATTATACCATTTGTTTGTGCTGATTTGTGCCACAAAACTGAATGTTTCAGCCGGTTCGGTTTTTGAGATATTGGAATTTAACCACTTGCCGACCACCCACTGTCATTATACGGTGGCTGTTTGAAGAAGAATACCGTTGTTATGACAGCAGGTAGCAGGCATCTGTGCTGAAAAAATGAATGTATGTGCTGGTTTGGTTTCAGAGATATTGCGCATTATAGTTGATGAAACCTCTCCCCCTTTGCACCACGTTATTACATTTTAAAAACAATTATACCTGTCAGGACCGGGACATGAGACTGGGATCTTAGCTGTGGCTGTCAATAACTCTTGCTGAGCTACCTGGGATGCTGGACAGCTCCCTGGACAATTCCTTGAATGATGCTGCTGTGAATCTTATTTGCCTTGAACCTTGAACTCTTTGCTCCTCTCATGAACTTCCTGATTTAAAGCGGAGGTTCACACAAAAATGGAACCTCTGCTTTTTGGAACCCTGCCCCCCTCCGATGTCACATTTGGCACCTTTCAGGGAGGAGGGGGGTGCAGATACCTGTTTAATACCCTTCCCCCCCCCCCCCCGCTGTCTCTTGGGAAACACACAGGTCCCAGGAGATAGCGGGGATCAGTTAGGACGCGCAGCGCGACTCGCACAGGGAACCGGGAAGTGAAGCCGCAACGCTTCACTTCCTGATTCCCTCATAGAGAATGGCGGCGGCAGCTGCCAAGAGCCGAGTGATTGATCGGCTTCGGCTGCCGACATCGCTGGACCCTGGGACAGGTAAGTGTCCATTTATTAAAAGTCAGTAGCTGCTGGCTTTAAATATTTTTTTTTAGGTGGACCTCCTCTTTAAGCAATGTCTCTGCACTTCCGGGTTGCCAGAATATTGTGCTTTCTCCAGCCAATATCTCACTTTTGTCCCCCCTGCTGCTGTCTGTATCTTCACTACTATTTGTTACCGACATTTGGCTTACTCCTCGACTACGCTTCTGCTTAATCTCTACCTGCAACTATTCGTAATCGCTGACTGTGTGAACAGTAACAAATAAATGCAGCTGCCATTAGCCAGTCATTGCACTGTACAGACTCAGTGGCCACAGCTACGTATTTACACACAGCTGTCAATCCCAGCCGCAGGAATCAGTAGATTTATGTTGCTGGGATTCGCAGCGTGGTCAAACATGGGTTTAGCTAGACAAAGAAACGTTTGTACAAACATTTGTACCAATAGTTGTAGAAAAATTCTCAGTACATTTAACCCTTTGGCAAATGTCTTTTGAAAATACTTCAAAATGTTGTTTGCTTTTTCCTTTGATTTTGGAACATATGGACGTACTGACTCAAAGCGGAGTTCCACCCATTTAAAAGTCAGCAGCTACAAAAAGTGTAGCTGCTGACTTTTAATAATCAGACACTCACCTGTCCAATGGTCAGGCAATGCGGGTGCACGAAGCCCTGATCCTCTCCCCCTCCTCTTCGAGGCGCCGGCATTCTAACCGTGGGCGCCCGGCTGTGGCTTCACAGCCAGGCGTGCACTGCATATGCGCGAGCCGCACTGCACGCTGTAAATGGCCGAGCAATCTTCTGGGACCTGTGACATGTCCCAGAAGATTGCAGGGAGGGAGGGGGGAGAGCTGAACTTCCTTCTGGAGCCAGGGGAGGAAGTGGGAGCTGGGTGCCTGTAAAAACATGGTACCTGCTCCTCCCCCCAAAAAATGGCATGCCAGATGTGGCATGTCAGGGGGTCAGCTGCACTTAAACTGGAAGTTCCATTTTGGGTGGAACTCTGCTTTGAATACACTATTAGAAATTTGTTCATTCAAGCTAAAAATTTCCATCCTTCTTTGAATTTCATTGTGACTGCAGCAGACATTGAATGGCGGCTTTACAGCACTAATGATTAGAAATTAGGGCTGTGGAAATTAAAGATTAATTCCTCGATTAATCGTTAATTTTTTTGATCAATCAAAATTTTTTTGATCAGTAGGCTGCCTGCCCTGGGGCCACTTTGGGCCAAGCTGTGGCTGCAGCGCAGCGCCCTCCACTATATGTCATACACAGTCTGCGGACATCTCCCGCTGTGTGTCTCCGAGCTAAGTGTGAAAACTTTGGCCGCGCTGTGAGAAAAGTCCCGCCCTTTTCTAGATCAGCTCGTGTGATAGACACAGTGTTCTGTCTTTCACGCGAGCTGATCTAGGAGGAGGGCGGGACTTTTCTCAAAGCGCGGCCAAAGTTTTCACACTCAGCTCCGAGACAAACAGCGGGAGATGCCCGCAGACTGTGTAGCCTGGGCACAGGCACTGACTACAGTGAGGCTGCCATTATAGGCACGGCGAGGCTGCGATTAGGGGCACAGTGAGACAGCATTATGGGCACGGTAAGGCTGCCATTATAGGCATGGCGAGGCTGCGATTATAGGCACAGTGAGACAGCATTATGGGCACGGTGAGGCTGCGATTATAGGCACGGCGAGGCTGCGATTATAGGCACAGTGAGACGGCATTATGGGCACGGTGAGGCTGCGATTATGGGCACGGTGAGGCTGCGATTATGGGCACAGTGAGACTGCATTATGGGGACAGGGAGGCTGCGATTATGGGCACGGTAAGTCTGAGATTTTGGGCACGGTGAGACTGCATTATTGGCACGGTAAGGCTGCGATTATGGGCACGGTGAGGCTGCAATTATGGGCAGGGTAAGGCTGAGATTATGGGCACGGTGAGACTGCATTATGGGCACGGTAAGGCTGCGATTATGGGCACGGTGAGGCTGCGATTATGGGCAGGGTAAGGCTGAGATTATGGCGTTTGACGTCCTAGCCATTCCCCGCTATGTCCGGCTTCGGCCGTTGCCATAACAACGGTGCTAAATCAGCTAAAAGTAGTTGTATCTGTATGTGTGTTATAATTGATCGAAATTAATCGATTAAAAAAATCGATTAATCAAACACGAAAATTTTAATCAGTAACAGCCCTATTAGAAATACAAATGAATGTTCTTAAAAATAAAAATTGTGCACAAAATTCTACTAGTGTATAGCCAGATTAGGACTCTTGTGTGTGTGTGTAAAGGGATGCTTGGGCCTCAGCTCTTATTACAACCCTGACTTGATCATGTGATTATAGTAAATGCAAACCCTTTACACCTTGTAGTCAACTTAACAACTTTAATACTGGGCACTTTTACCCCCTTCCTGCCCAGGCCAATTTTCAGCACTGATGAGGAGGCACGAAAATGCAGCACTGATAGGCACTGATAGGTGGCACTGATGGGCACTGATAGGCGGCACCTATGGGCAATGATATGGGGCACGGATAGGCAGCTCTGATGGGCTGCACTGATGAGCAGGCACTGATGGGTACTGAAAGGCAGCACTGACTGGCATCACCGATCGACACTGACTGGCATCACTGCTGGGCACCGTTGGGGCTGCACTGATCATCAGTGCCCTGATTATCTGTACAGGTCTCCCCTGTGAGGAAATGCCGCTGATCGGCTCTCCTCTCCTCACACGCTGTCAGTGTGAGGCAAGGATAGCCGATAACCGGAATTTCCTTGTTTACATGTGATCAGTTGTGTTTGGACACAGCTGATCAAATGGGTAAAGAGCCTTGTCATCGGCTGTTTACCGAGATCAGGGTTGCGCCATGCCCCAGGGACACAGTGCACCGCCGAGTGCCCCGCTTGCTCCCTCTCGGGCGCGCAAGCACGGTGAGACTGGGGCAACATCATATAACGTCGTCCCAGATTGAGAGACCCAACCCACCACCGCCATTAGTCTATACGGTGGATGGGATGTGGTTAAAGGGGATGTATGGCCAAAGATTTTTTGGCTATGCTTCTCCTATGGATCAGAGGAGAGCAGTTTGTTTTGCACTCCTGTGACTCCATTTTAGCCGACAGTGGGCTAAAGCTGGTCCAGCCTCAGGAAATATCCTTACTTTACAGTGGGGAACCAACCAGATGCCTGGACCAGCAGCTGGCTCAGCCTCTCAGCTGTGCCTCTATAAGAAATAGCCAGCAGCTCCTTCCCGCAGCCCAGCACTCCAGTGAACACTGGAGGGGCAGAGCAGAGAGTCGGTGACTGACAGTCACAGCTCTCTGCTCAGAGCAGAGGGGAGAACTGAGCGATCAGTGCTGTTTGAATGGTCAGTTCTCAGTGCAGAGGCGGCAAGGGGCAGATGCAGCATTGGATCAATGCTGCATCCACCTAGATAAGTATAAGTGTTTTTTTTTGTAAACCCCATACTTCTAGGGTGTCCACTTTTTCTACAAGCTAAACCCGAACACTTTAGCAGCGCACAGTATGTTTTTTTTATCATACACTATAGGATTGTAACAGACCTGGGACACCTTTGGGAACTTCAAAGAGAATAGTAATGCGGCGCACATAGTGGCCCCTCCCCCTTCTGTCAAGTTCTGTCCTGAGCCACATTCCTGTCTGAATATTGTGTCCGAGTTTCAGGTGGACTGAAACCCGGACACATGATTCAAAACCCGGACTGTCTGGGCGAATCCTGGAAGGTGGCAACCCTACATACTTCTCTTGTAAGAAAGGGCTCTGATAAGGTCTACACCAGTATATCTAGAACAAAAGTACATAACAAGCCACAAAACAATTAGTAACATACACAAATCACCAAGGAGGAATCTGCTTTATTAACAAAATTGAAGAGCATTTAATGAAAAGGCAGATAGAAAGGTGATGTAGCAAAATGAAATACAATTGTATTATCTCATGTATTAAAATCTGATTTTGGTACTGACATACTATACCATAAAGTTCTGTTTTTCTTATATTTGAATGCAAAAAAAAATATCCTAATTGGCTATTTTGTGTTAACACGCAGGAGCTTATATTTAAATCACTCCGAATGGTGATGGTAGTTTTAAGCTTTTGAGATACTCTACAAATATGTGTTTTCATAATGAGGGTTCTTTTAACTAAAGCAAGATTTTGCTAAAGACTGTGTTGTTGGCCTTCTTCCATTAATATTAGTCACACTAACCTGCTGCTAGAGGGCAGTGTTGTATCATGTCAGAAATCACTTCCAATCACTTCTACCAATAGATAATTTCACACTGCGCTCTAATTCGATTATTTGTAACTTAGAAATGTTCTTTACAGCTGGCCGCCCCACTACAGAATTGAAAACATGCAAATGACTTTCAAGTAATATATAATATGTCCATTAAAATACAGATCATTTTCTGGTCATGTAATCTAATTTACTATCATGTTTGATAATTATTGCTGTGATATTCTGATGTATCTTAAGAGGTCAAATTCATAGCAATGTTATCTGATTAGTATTAACAATTAATCTTGGGGCCCTATAACGATCAGTGTGAATGGCCTTTGATGGGAAAATGCAACGTGCTTATAGATTGCAAGCTCTGATGAACAGGGCCCTCTGATCCCTCTTGTATTGAATTGTAAATATATCGTTTTCCTTTATTTTGTAAAGTGCTGTGCAAACTGTTGACGCTGTATAAATCCTGTACAATAGTAATATAATAATAATAATAATAATGTCAGTTTGCGACACTTCTGCTATCATTTAGAATTCATTGGCGGTGCAGATTACCTGCTTCAGGTGCTTTTGCATTCCCATAGACATGTTGTGAAGGAAACAATGCTTGTTGACACTGTATGTATAGATCAAAGTTTTTTAGGTTTAAGGGCTCATTTACACTGCCCACACGCTAAATGCTCCATTTTGGCATGCAAGAAGCTGTCAGTTTTTACTTGCAGTGAGCTGCAGTGAGGGGTGGTGAGATGCGCATTTCAGCACATCACACTGTTTCCTTCCTTTCCTTTCTTCTTTTTACCCTATTTAAAGCATCATATAGTGGCCATTCATTCATATTTCTGCACAGTAGCATGGTGTGCTGCTGTTTGATGCCATGCAGTACCTTGCTGTACGCTGCAGTAAAATGCTACATGCCTGCATTTTACCACAGCTCAGCGCACATTACAATAGCATTGTGATGTGTAAGGGACACATAGAAAACAATTGTTTTATCCAGTGCGAAAATGTGTGAACAAGTCCTGGGATATCCTAATGACAGTGGTCATTTACATTAATAGAGAGGGGGAACCTGCCTAGTAAAAGCGCAGACAGTAATAACACTACAAATCCCATAGTCCCTAGTGAATCTCTGGAGCAAGCAAGAGATCGTTGGCTACATTCCTACTGTACATACAGTATTTTTTTATTGCGGGCAGGCTGTTTATTGAAGAAGAGACGTACTGTACAATGTCTCTTCTGCAACAAAATAAACCTGCCTGCCTGTTTACAGTCTTTCTTAGAACGTACACTGAGCTGCACAGCTTAGTATACAATCCAGCACTGTGACCAGGACAGGGACAAGGGGTGGGCAGGAGGGGTGCTTTGGAGGAGGGGGATTTGAACTAGTAGTGTGGATTTGTGTTAGGAAGGGGTATGAGGGGGATTTGTGTTAGTGGGGATGATTGGGGGGACTTATGCTTGGAGGGGAAATTTGGGGGGAAAGGATTAGTGCTAGGAGAGGGGATTTGGTGGGATTTGTTCTGGGAATGGCGGATTTTGTGAGGGGTAGAAGACTCACGCTCAGAGGGGACATATTTGGGGTAGAGGATTTGTGCTAGGAGGAGGGATTTGGGGAGGGAGAGGATTTTAGTTGGGAGGGGGGATTTGTACTGGAACTGCTTTTCACTTGAGGAGAATTTTGGCTTGCAATTAATGCTTAGGGGGTGGGTTTCGAAGATGAGTGTTCAATTTTCTCTTTTTTTGGGGGTGGATATTTGCTGACACTTAATGCACATACATTTTCGGGGTGGGGAGGGGTGCCATTTGGCTTCTTCACCCTGGGTGATTGCACTCCTGGGCATGTGTGGTACATACGGCAGAAGTTGGCAAGAAGATTCTGGTGGACCCCAGGAGCATCAAAACATTGGAGCTAAGGTAAGTATTGTGAACTTTAGTTCCGCTTTAAGACCAAACTCCAGACAAAACATTCATTCTACATAGCGCATAGATACATAGTTAGAAGGTCCTTTGACTAATGTCTTTTTTCCCTTTTTGAAAGATTACCCTTGCTTCTTGTCCTTTATACTGGAACAGAAAGGGAGTGACCCAAGCAGCAATGATATTTTAGTAGAGTAGGGTAGATTTCAAACCTCTGCATCCAACGCAGAGACTGCTTTGACAGAAAGTGACGGCAGATCTTCCCATAAGACTGCTGTAAAAACATGACAAAGATACTTTAAAATGTTGAAAATCTCCTTTTTGCTTCGACATTCCCAGGAATCATTATTTTGGAATCTGCCCAGCAGTCTAGCAGCATTTGGTAGCAGCTATTTGCATAATGGAAAGTATCAATACTTCACTTTCCTAATTCATCTACATGGCAACATTCATAAGGATCCCACACGTACAGTCACATTGGAGCAGTCCATAGGTAATTTTTTCCATATTAACAGATGAACATTCTGGCCACTATGTCTTGAAGCCTAGGTCAGCCAAACCAATGCTGTGATGGAGATGACTCAGAAATGGAAGATATTGGTGTGCATTGATAGAAATAACTCAAAAAAAGGTTGGCATGCTGATAGTTTTTATAAGAACACGAGGCTGTGGACTAATATTGGGTGAGGGGGTACCACATCCAGGATTCTTTGACATGCTAATAATTTTTAATAGAGGCAGAAACAAAGGAGAGCCGAGGCAGGAGGTCCAGCTAGGTAAATCTCAGGAGACCACAGCTTCATACTAAGTAAGTGGTCACCATCCAATGCAGAGAAAATCCATTTCACTTATGTAGTTTTCATAAAAAACTTTGTCAAAAAGGCAATGGGGAGGGCCTCACCTACCTGTTTTAGGCGCTGTGGCCAACTTGGGACCATGTACCACATTTAGTGTCAAAGCACCAAAGAACTGAAGACTTTGGATCACAATCTTTATTCTCATCCGTTTGGTAATGGGGGTAGATATTCACATCCCTGAATTTGCTTTATTCCAGAAATTACCCTCTGAGGTCCCAAAGAATTGTAAGCGGTTGATTTTGTATATGACTTTAGCAGCCAGCATAACGATTCGATTTGATTTGAACTGCCAATCATGTATAGTCTATCACAATACTGGTCATCTATACCTTGGAAAAGAAGTAGGGCATGCAGGAAAAGTTTTTTTTTCCTTAACTTAAAGATCTTTAAAGTGAGCCTGTCATCAGAAAAATATGGAAGCTGATGTTACTGAAATCTGTGAAATCAGAACACCTGATCGAATTACTTGTTAGGAGTTTGTGACTCAGAATATGTGAAATGAAAAAGGTAAATATAAAAACATGAGGGGGTCCTGGAGGTACAGTGCCGGACTGGCTAACATCTATTGTAAAACTGCAAGTATACTTTGTGCTATTTGGCTTTCTGGCCTTCATGAAAGGATGCTTTACCTGTGAAGATACTTAGGACTCCGCATCACCAGATCTTGGTTATATTTATGCTCTCCTGAGGAAGCCAGTTAATGGCGAAATGCGTAGAGACCGACATCCTAATTGTTTTCTGTAGTCTGGCCCAAATACACTTACTACATTATACTATATATACAGTGAATATAATTGTATATGTATACATATGGGCTATGCAATAGTGGAATGAGCCCTTTTCTTAGAGAGCCTCCTATATGCAATATGTAATTGCACTGTAATGTTTTTATGGATATAGAAATGTCTAAGGAATTTTTTGTAAATAAATAAAATTATCTGTGAATTTTAACTTCCAAGTATTCACTTTCTTGGGATTATGAATGGCACCTGGAAAATCCTTTTTTTTTTTCTCTATTTTTGCTCTTTAAATAAGACAGCAAGGCAAACAAAATTAGTTTGTCAAAGCTGCGTTCATGTTTTCATCTTCTGGGTTTCCTATACATAGCTGCCCTTCTGAAAAGCAATCCACAATGGTTTGACATATTTCAGAAGACATTTGGCAGGCATTGGAGAGGCAATATGTCACCTCCTCACCACTTGTTATAACCCTTAAAATGCCACATCACGGTGCCATAACCTTGTGCATTGTGGGCGGTTGTGGTGCAACCCCATTCACTTGAATTAGTTACACTGGGCAGCGGTACGGCCGAAAGCGACACCCAGTTTAAGTTTTTTTCCATGTCAGCCAAGAAAGGCATGTCCTTGTGGAGGTGGGTGGTTAGAGGGGTGGTAAAACTGAATCTCAACTGCCTGATTTTTTTTACCACCCTCTGGCCACTCATGTGAACAAGCCCTTAAAAAGCTTATATTTCAGTAAAGGTGCTGCATATTCCCTTTTCCGAATTTTCCCAAATGCCTTATGTGCTTCCTTGGCTTATCACCTCTACGTTTTCAACTGCTTCTTCCCCATTCTAAGGCCTCGCTGGCTCCATTCTGCTCGTGTGCTAAAATCCCCTGTCTTTCTTGCCATGTCGTTATGTAAGCTTTGAAAGTTTTTATATCATTGCCGTGGAAACCCTCAAATGTTTTCACTGTGTAATCCCAAATATGAGCGAGGCGGGAGGAAGGGGGCTGTAATGGGAGAGAGGAAATTCTAAGAAAATGAAATAAGACAGGAAGAGAAGAAGTGGAGCACCCAGATGACTGGAAAATACATTCCAGCTTTCTCTCTAGATTCATTATACAGGAGTTTGCCTGCTCCTTCCTCTAAAAGGGATCCTAATTCTTTCGTCAAAATTGTGAATTCAGTAAACAAAAAAGGACAAATTTATTTATACCAACAAAACAGGTTCATTTCCTAAAAGACTGGGTTTAAAGAAAACCTGTTCTTAGGAAATATGTAGACTGCAATCCTGACCTATTATGAAAATTCTAGTTTCCTGGCTGTCATGCTTATCTAATAGCCTAAGTGCTTGCAGCTATTGACCTGGAACAAGTTCAAGAGTTATGCCGTGTACACACAAGCGGAAATTCCGACAGAAAGAGTCCGATGGGAGCTTTTCATTGTATATTCCGACTGTGTGTATGCCCCATCAGACTTTTTCTTTAGAAGGACTTAGATAGAGAACATGTTCTATATTTTTCCGAGTTTATTCCGACGGCAAAACCGGTCGTGTGTACAGGGCATTATGACTTCACGCTGACTTTTTCTGCAATATGCTTGTCAGTATTGAAAAATATTGAAAACTGTGATGGCCAGGTAAATAGCATTTCTGGTAATTATTATTAATATATAGGATGTATATAGCACCAACAACTTGCATAGTGCTTTACAAAAAGTATAGTTCATATATACAATATAGTCCAGAAGGAGCAAGGAATGGAGAGCCTATCAAACACAACTTAGATCCAATGTGATGGCCATGAGATCTAAACAGACAGAATCAGTTTCAGTCCTAATCTCTGAATTTTTGTGCAGATTATGTTGTGCAGCAATAGTAATCACCCCTAACCCAACTGGGAAAGAGCAAGGATTTTCTCCAAATTTGACAGATTGTAACATGTCACATAGATAAAACCCTTCAGAAGCAAACTGGGAGTCAAGCCTATATCAGAATGGACAGCAGCCCTCCCTTGAATAACTGGTGTACAATGTTGTGTCTGAGGAGCATAGTGGACTTCACAAGCTCTTGAAATAAGATTTGCTCTGACCTGATGTGTTCAGTGCAGACACTTTTCCTGCTGCAGAGGATCCCAATCACCCAAGATCAAGAGAAATGCCCACTGTAATTGCACACCTAGAGGGAATGGTGTTTTTCTCCACATCCACCGGTAGAGACCATTGACCAAGAGACCCTGACCATCCTGTTGAAAATGGATAGCATCCTGATATTTCTTTTAAGGCTGGACAGTCTGTGGACACTGACTCTCGTCTGCTTAGGCAAACCACTTGAGGACTTATGTCTGTCAAGAACTCTGATTATGTTACCTGAAATGTTCCTTCTTTGCTTAGGCAGGCCATATGCAGCGCTTACTCCCATTGGGGCCACAGGAATTACTTCTCCAGGTCTTCCCAACTTCCACCCCACAGCCAAACACACAACAAGCTCATTCAATCTTTCTCTAGGGGATGTTGTTTTTGTTGTTTTTTATTTTTGGAGAACTTGGGTAGGGATTAGGGAAGTGATGGGATACTCTAAGTATAAGAACTATGTACAACTTAAGGACTTTGTTTTCCTTACTAAGCAAGCTTTAGTGAAGTCCAGGTTTGTAACAAACAGTAGACTTCCGCTTAAAGTGGATATTTCGTTTTTTTAAGTTTAAGGTTTTTTTTAAGTTTAAGTTTTTTTTTTTGTTTTTTTTTTATGAAGAGACATGCTTTGCATTAAAGAGTCTTACCTGCCTGTCCACCCCTGTACATTAAACTGCCTTGCTCCGCTCACTACACAAATTCGACAATGCTTAATCTGACGGAACTCCCGTGCATGCGCCTGAAGATATCAGTGGCAGGATGGGAGCTCCGAGGATGGCTCATCACTGGATTCTAGGTGAGTATAGTTCTGTTTTAAGTAGTAGTAAAGCTATTAGAGCAAAGTCCCTTTTAATAGGAAAGTGTCTGGACAGAGCTCTTCAGGACATCAACCAGTGTCTTCTTTAATAGACCCACAGCTGACTGTAACTAGGCACCAGAGGGGTAGCTAGAGCACAAAAACCCCAAAATCTTTGAGGGCCTGTACTCACAAGGCCCAAGGACAGATGGATGTCCTTCCAATCTTTCAAACAATGCCCTCCATTGATACCAGACAGATCTATGGCAGACAGCTCCCCTCAGTCAGCTTCTTCTAAGCACCCAGGTCTTTGCACTCCTCCCTAAGGTTGCCCACCCGAGGCCTCCACATGGCAGCCTGTGCCTGAAAGGGCTCAACTGCTCCATTCTGGGACAAGACTCAGAGCTCTGTTTGTTCTCTGGATAAATACAGTCCTCCAGGATGCCTTCAGAGCCTGTCTCTCTGGAATGGGCCAGGGCTGTATCAATATTCATGCTGCCATCTGCATAGCTCCACACCTATCACCCAGAAACTTCTCAAGTTGCCCGGATACCGAGGGAACTATCAGGCTGATTGGCAGCAGCAGAGCACACAGATCAGGCCTGACATAACAACTGTAGCTTACTGAGTACAGTGAGCCAAACTATGCTTTTACCTCAGCCAAAATCACAGTCACACTGACTACAGTGTGGCAACTATATTTACCTGTCAAAAACAAAGACTTTTAACTATCCTAGCACCTACCTACAGGGCTGCTAATAGAAATCATGGGACCCCGTACAGCCTACCTGATGGGGCCTCCTTCAGCCCCACCCTCAACCCCACCCCTGTCTCCTCCGCCGACCCCGCCTCAAAAAATAATAAAATGTAACAATCGAACAGGCTGATTGTACCCAAGTCGATCTATCCATCAGCCTACCCATAGATGGTGGAATCTTAGCAGGTCCCTGCTAAACAAGGCAAGATTCTAATCATCTATGACTGGCTTAACTGACTAACTGACACTGCCATCATCAGTGACACTAATATAATGATCAGCCAAGGGAGAGGAGTGCAGAGTATATGGCAGTGGGTAGTATGTGCAGGAGAAGAGTGTGGAGTATATGGTGGTGGGTAGTATGTGCAGGATGGTGTCAGTAGGGCAGTGGATAGTGTCAGTAGAGCAATAGACAATGTCAATTTTTTTTTATGCTTATCATTTTTTTTACAATTTTATTTTTGTATTATTTTTTTTTACAAAGATTTTGTGAGGGTAGTGGATTGTGTCAGTAAGGCAGTGGGTGGTGTCAGTAGTTTATTTTTATTATTTTATTTTTTATTATTTTCTACAATTTAATTTGAAATATGTTTCTAATAATTTCTTCACAGTGCTTCGGTTGGGGGGGGGGGGGGGGGGCAATGGACAGTTTTGGCTGGACGGTGTCAGTAGAGCAGTGGACGGTGTCAGTGTCTGACAGATCTGGGACGAGGAGGGGACCGAGGGAGGACACGGAGGGGGACCGGAGGAGGACACGGGGAGCTGGAGGAGAATACGGGGAGCTGGAGGAGGACCCAGGGGAGCCGGAGGAACACACAGAGGACACAGGGAGCCAGAGGAGGACACAGAGGACACGAGGAGCTGAAGGAGGACACTGGGAGCCGGAGGAGTGCATTTGATGTGCAGTCGGGATTATCGTTGCGGCTGTGGTTTGAGTTACAAGCACCGATATGTGGCTTTCAATGAAGCAGCTGACAGCCGCTGCTTCAGTGAAAGCCACATAGGGAGATCGGTGCTTGTAACTCCCCCCATCGCCGCACGATCATCTGTGAGGCTGCCTGGGCCCCCCCTGCTGAGCTGAGGACTCTGGGCCTGGTACAACAGGGCTGCCTGTACTGGCTTATCAGCAGCCCTGCCTACCTAGGAGGGTGCTACAGATAAAATGGCTTTCTTTCCTTCTACCACCTCAATTACCCATTCATCACATTCACGGGGAGCTTTTTCAGCCAGCAGAATACAAGGATTATTGCTAGTGGCTATAGTCGCTGGCAGTAATCACGTGTAATAGAATTTGACAGGCTGGTTGTACCCAAGTCGTACAATCAGCCTGCCCATACATGGACTGAAATTTGGCCAGTCCCTGTTGAACTGGCCAAATTTCGATGCATGTATAGCCGGCTTTATACTACTGTTCCTTACAATGTATGCTAGTTTTATTGCTGGTTTTTCATACGTTGCATGGTTGTTCATTATGCTGAAGACTGCATTCCTTAATGAGTAGGTGTGTAGGCAGGTGCTGGGCTGCAGTATATCTGCCATCCTGAAGATGCCACTGTGCTGTTTCTTTAGACTGGCAGAAGACCATTGAGGACTAATGTGTCCCCTGCTATGGGATCCAGGCAGCCATCTTGGGGAGGACAGCACTTCATATTGGATGCCGAAATCCAAAAAGATTTGGGCAGCTGTCTTGACACAGTAATCCTTAAATAGGAGATTCTGTGTCATAAGGAGTGCCTGCAGTGTGGATGTAAGAAAGGGACAGACCCTCTGCTGGTTAGAGAGAGTGAATAGGAGCAGCATTAGGGGGAGATACCTGTCAAGGAGTGAAAAGAATAAGTTTGCTATTATAGGGTGTCTACTCTGCCAACTTCTCAGACCAGTCTCCTAGTGGAAGCCAGATATCTGAAGGAACTTTCAGAGATTGCCGTATGATTCAGTAACACCGCAACCTCCTTCAAGGGAAGTGCTCTTCAGGCCTTCTGTGGTGTGTAAATGCTACTTATGCTACTATTGGAGAGTACCTTGTGGAGAAACGTTGTCTTTGCCTGAAGAACTGCATTGTCTGTAACATATTGTACACTATGTATGTACCCCGTTTCCCCGAAAATAAGACCTAGCGTGATTATCGGTGATGGCTGCAATATAAGCCCTACCCCCCAAATAAGCCCTAGTTAAAGTCCTTGTAGGACTTATTTTCAGGGTAGGGCTTATTTTCGGGAAAACAGGGTAGGGCTTATTTGGGGGTAGGGCTTATATTGCAGCCACTGACAATCACGCTAGGTCTTATTTTCAGGGAAACAGGGTAGTACTATTGCAATTGTTGCTTTGTTTGTGCCTATTCAATGTCTACAATATAAACAATTTTTAGATAACTCCATGTGGTGATTATTTCTAGTCTTCAGGTACACTGATTGGGCCCAACCTACAAGCTTGTCTACTGCAAATATAACAGTATTACATACGATACTCAAAAAATTAAGATACTCAATATAAGATACTCAAAAACCTAAGGGGTTAATCCTCGGCATTGGGTAAAAAGACTGTTTGATCTTGTCTTCTCTGATCCTCCCCTTCTTCCACAGTCTCCAATCCATCTACTGATAGAACAGAACATTGGGGGCACTCTGCACATGCTCAATTTGGTGTGTATTGCTAGAGAGTTTGTTTTTTTTCTCTTGGGAGAGTGTATGTGATCAGCACAGGGCCAATCGGCACTGTCCAGACAGAGGGTCAGGAGTCTTGCAGCCTCATAGGACAGTCAGACTAAAATGAAAACTCCTCCTGCAAGCTTTAACCAGACTCTGATAGAAGTCACAAGACTGCTATACACTGCTGATGAAAAAGGTATTTAGCAGTTCATATTTACTAAAATAAATACATTTTCATGTTCTGTGTATTGTGGGAGACCAGATATAGCGAATGCAGGCTCTTGGGTTTAGTAACACTTTAATGCATTCTGTGCCTTAAGGTAAAAAACCTTCAGAGTTCAGCCTGAGCCTAATCTTGGTCCAGCACTGTGGATGAGAGCAGTAACTCTCTGAGCTCTCTCCTTCCTCATAGGCTCAGAGACAGCAGTGAGAGCTATTGGCTACTGCTGCTGTCAATCACAGTCGGTGAGGAGGGGGTGGGGCTGAATCGTGCTGTGTGTGTCAATGAACACACAGAGTGCAGCTTGAGAGTGAGCCCTCACGATTACCCCTATAGCAAGTGACCTGCTAAGGTGGGCACTTGGCAGGGGAAGGAGCCAGGAGCGTCAGCAGGCGACCTGAGTAGGGGAGGATCGAGGCTGCTATGTGCACGAGCAGTGCACAGAGAGGGTAGGAATGACATGTTTGTTATTTAAAGAAATATCGGTTTACAATCACGTTACCTTCAATTGTTCATCACCTATTTCACACTTAATTTTAAGATGCTTCCGAATTTAATAATTTTAAGAAACTTACAACAGGAAAAGTAGAGATATGCAGCAGGGAAGGGGAATAGTTGGCAACATTCTTACACAATTTCCTAAAACACTTTGCAAAATGTACAATTAGCCTTAGCTCATAAGCCTACAACTTGGATCCAGGAATGCATCCAGGCCTTGTGTGGCTGTCTGTTTCTAGAATCAGAGGACCTCTTGGGAAGACATTAAAATGAACAAGTGCTGCAGCATTAAATCTATTAGATGCTGCTGTCAGGCAACTGATCTTAAGTAGAATGGGCAGCCCAGGTCTCACACAGTGACCTGGAGGAGAGCTCTGTGAGATGAACTTATAGATAATCTCCTCTCTCCAACTTGTCTGTCCTGTGACGTTCCCAGAAATATTCATGTAACATTCATTAACATATTGCTGCCACAGTTTACATTCAGAGATGAATAGACACAGAAGCGATCAGATACTGGAACTGATCCCCTAGCAGAGCACCCGGGGGGGGGGGGGGGGGGTGGTTGGAGTGGAAGAGAAGCCGGCAGCACTGTAGTGGGAGGCATAAGAGCAGGAGCATAGGAGCCGGCCCTCCTGCTTGAATGAACGGATGAATGAATGATTTATAAAGCGCTGCAAATGCGAACTGAATCGCCTCAAGGTGCTTGGCACATGCCCGGGCCCCCATTTTGATCTAATGGGGTCCTGTACAGAAGGGCAAGCTGTACTGCTATATCAGCAGCCCTGGTGTCAGTGGACATACAGAGCGTGATCCGGGAGCAAGCCTGCATGAGTGCCCCAATAGCAAGTGGCTTGCTATGGAGACATTCAGCAGGGGTTGGAACCAGGAGTGGCAGTGGGGGATCAGAGAAAGGAAGGATCAGGGTTGCTTTGTGCAAAACCATTGCACAGAACAAGTAAGTATAACATGTTTATTTATTTATTTTTATTTCAAATGTTACCTTTACAATCACTTTAACAAAACGCCAAATAAATTGCCAGTATCCACCAAGTAATAACAGGAACACTAAAAGCAATACCACAAATATTTCAACACTATCAGAATTATAGTAAGGGTGGCTGAAGGTTAAATAGCATACATTCTGTACATAAAATAGAGCAAGGTCTATGGACTGGACACTTCCAGTTGTGTTGACTGAGCAGATAGTTAGGTCAAGGTAGTGTTCATATATGCACACAGAAACAGCCCCCTGCAGAGAACCAGCTTGTGCTCGCCCTATACTTTAGTTAAAGTAAAATCTGGTTATTAATTAAGAGGAAACAATGATCTTCATGAAACAGATCCTATGCAGTACATTTTTTGTATTACAGGTTGTTTGGTTGGTTGAGCTAGAAGAAACAGGGAGATATACTGTAGCTCACCAGATTGCAACACTGTGTTAATGAAATATTAAAACATAGCAACTTGTGTCTTTTTTCAACCTAAGTATGTAACTATGTAACATATTGTACTGAAGTCTAGCCAAATCTCAGCTGTCAGTTACAGATAGCCACCATAATTCTTTGAGGAGCAGTGTGATGCGCTAGCTGTTTCAGCTTATCACACTGTTTAATTCTTTTTTACATTTTTTTTGAAGTGTGCCAAAGTGACACTTCATTAAATGTTGTGCACCACAGCTCAGTTGTGGTGACAAACAGTGACATGTGCTTACATGCGGTGTATGTCTGTATTTGCCTGCACAGCACCACACATTACTGCTTTGTTTTGGTGTGACTAAGGCACATAGAAAACAACCATGTGTGCCCTAGAGGTTAGACATATGCAATTTGTTTCGGTCCGAATACAAATTCGGACAAAATTTTGGTTATTCGGAGGTTCGGATGTATCCGAATCTCCGAATGAAATAGTAACGAATGGTAAAGAATTGAGTTGAAATCCATTAAAATTTGTTTTGTTTATTCCTTTTCTAACGAATTCCAACTTTTCAGAAAAATTCGAATTTGGATTGGTCAAAAAATGATCGACCGATTCAAATCCTGTGGGAAGAAATAGCTGGTTGTTAAGCCGGCCGCCCGGGGACTTAACAACCATGAGTCATCATTTGCCAGCTGGCTTCCCCACTGACAGATGAATGTTAAAGGAAAGAATGCTGGCAATGTCCTAGCAATAGAAAAATGTTAAAGAAAACGGCATAGCCCCCCCCCCCCCCCAGTCCATACCAGGCCCTTCGGGTCTGGTATGGATTTTAAGGGGAACCCCACGCAAAAATGAAAAAAAAAAGGAGTGTGCCCCCCTCCTGAACCATACCAGTCCACATGCCCTCAACATGGGGGGGGGGTGCTTTGGGGCAGGGGGGCTTACATCGCAGTGGATTACATAGCGGGACACTATATTTTCTTTATTTTTTTCTTTTAAAGGATTTGTCAAAAACTGTGTCCTGTTTTTTTTACTTTTTGGCACTTTTTTGGTGAATGGGTATGGGTATGATGTATCCGATACCCATTCACAAAGGGGGGGGGTCAGGATCTGGGGGCCCCCTTGTTAAAGGGGACTTCCAGATTCCGATAAGCCCCCCACCCGCAGACCCAGACAACCACAGCCCACATTGTCGGGAAGAGGCCCGAAAAGGGTAGAATAATACAAGCATTCTGTTTTCAATAATAATACTACAAGCATTCTGTTTTCAAACATTTCATCAGATTATAAGTGGTCATATTCTCAAAACATTTATTGCACTAACAATGCTACTGAATTTTATTTGTTCCAACCTCTAAATTCCTGATACGTGGCTATTGCATAGTGCTAACCCCTTCCACATTGCACACGATTTTAGTTAATTTATCACATTAGCTATCTGGCAAAGCTGTTAAAGGCATGCGGTACAATATATATCAGTATTCTCAGCAAGGCTCACCCATCTAAAAGATGAACACCTAATTTGAGCATCCCCATGCAAAATGTTTTACCTTGGAGCATCCCGCAAGTCTTATTAAAAAGCATGATGCAGAGCTGATGCAGTTTTTATTATCGCATGAATCTAAAGTTCAAAAGAGTTCCTAATTGGCTTTGAATGATCTCATGATCTAAACATTATAAAAGCTTTAATTCTTAGTACACCAACATGGTGAGAATGTTGCACAGCTGCTGCTGGAGTACTATTGTGAAACAATTTGTCCTCTTTTACTATTGCCCTAAATACAAACCATTCTATTCTACCCTGCAGCCACCAAATCAAATTCACAGGAAATATGACATCTGAAGACAAATGTTTAAAGTGAACCTATTGGCCAGTTTAAACATTTTAAATTAGACATCCTTAATACCAGATGGTAATAAAAAATTTGTCTCTTTGGTAAAAATAAATCTCTTTGGTAAAAATAACCCAAAGTAGTGGATATTATTTAGTCTCTGTGAAAGTTATAGAGTCTACAAGCTATGGTGCAAATCATTGAAAATTGATCACACCTGATGCACTGACGGCCTATCTCATTTCTTGAGGCTCTGAAATGTCAGGAAAGTACAAATACCCCCCAAATGACCCCTCATAAAATTGTCATAATAACAAGTTATTTCTCACAAACAGCATATGCATACTTCCAATTACACCCCAAAATACATTCTGCTACTCCTTCTGAGTATGGCAATACCACATGTGTGAGACTTTTACACAGCCTGGCCACACAGAGAGGTCCAACATGCAGGGTGCACCATCAGGTGTTCTAGGAGCATAAATTACACCTCTAATTTCCTAATCACCTATTACAATCGTGAAGGCCCTGGAGCACCAGGACAATGGAATTACCCATAAAATTACCCCATTTTGGAAAGCAAACACCCCGTCTATTCTATGAGGCATAATTAGTCTTTTGAACGGTTCATTTTTCTCCACAAGTCTTTGGAAAATGTGGAAAGAAAATTAAAACATTTTTTTTTTACAAAAGGTGGTCAGTTTATAAGCTATTTCTAACTCAAAGCATGTATATAGCAAAAATGACACCCCAAAACACATTCTGCTACTCCTCCTGAGTATGGCGATACCACATATGTGAGACTTTTACACAGCCTGGTCACATACAGAGGCCCAACGTGCAGGGAGCACCGTCAGGCGTTCTAGGAGCATAAATTACACCTCTAATTTCCTAACGACCTATTACACTCTTAAAAGGCCCTGGAGCACAAGGACAATGGAATTACCCACAAAATGACCCCATTTTGGAAAACAAACACCCCAACTTATATTCTATGAAGCATTGTACGTCTTTTGAATGGTTATTTTTTTACACAAGTCTTCAGAAATTGTGGAAAGAAAATGAAAATCTTTTATTTTTTTTTACACAAAGTTGTCAATTTATAAGATATTTCTAACACATAGCATGTATATAGCCAAAATTACACCCCAAATCACATTCTGCTACTCCTCCTGAGTATGGCGATACCACATGTGTGAGACTTTAACACAGCCTGGCCACATACAGAGGCCCAACATTGAAGTAGTACCTTCAGGAGCATAAATTACACATCTCAGTTCATTCCTACCTATCACACTTTTAAAGGTCCTTGAGCACCAGGACAGTGGAATTACCCACAAAATGACCCCATTTTGGAAAGCAAACACCTCAACGTATATTCTATGAGGCATGGGCTGCAGATAGGTACTCAGGTACTATAAAGGGCTGGAGACAGGTAATCGGTTACTCTGATGGGCTGGTGACTGGTACTCGGTTACTCTGATGGGCTGGTGACAGGTACTCGGGTACTCGGATGGGCTGGAGACGAGTACTCGGGTACTCTGATGAGATGGTGACTGGTACTTGGGTACTCTGATGGCCTGGTGACAGGTACTCGGGTACTTGATGGCCTGGTGACAGGTACTCGGGTAATCTGATGGCCTGGTGACAGGTACTCGGGTACTCAGATGGGCTGTGACAGGTGCTCAGGTACTCGTGTACTCAGATGAACTGTAACATGTACTCAGGTACTCAGATGGACTGTGACAGGTACTCGGGTACTCAGATTGCCTGGTGACAGGTACTCGGGTACTCTGATGGGCTACAGATAGGTACTCGGGTACTCTGATGGGCTGGTGACTGGTACTCAGGTACTCAGATGGGCAGAGACAGGTACTCAGATGGGCTGTGACAGGTACTCAGGTACTCAGATGGGCTGTGACAGGTACTCAGATGAACTGTGACAGGTACTCAGGTACTCAGATGAACTGTGACAGATACTCAGATGGGCTGTGACAGGTGCTCAGGTACTTGTGTAGTCAGATGAACTGTGACAGGTACTCAGGTACTCAGATGGACTGTGACAATTACTCGGGTACTCAGATGACTGGAACAGGTACTCAGGTGCTCAGATGAACTGTGAAAGATACTCAGATGGGCTGTGACAGGTGCTCAGGTACTCCTGTACTCAGATAAACTGTGACATGTACTCAGGTACTCAGATGGACTGTGACAGGTACTCGGGTACTCAGATGGACTGTGACAGGTACTCGGGTACTCAGATGAACTGTAACAGGTACTCGGGTACTCAGATGGACAGTGACAGGTACTAGGGTACTCAGATGAACTGTGACAGGTACTCAGGTACTCAGATGGACTGTGACAGGTACTCAGGTACTTGGGTACTCAGGTGAACTGTGACAGGTACTCGGGTACTCAGATGGACCGTGACAGGTACTCAGGTACTCGGGTACTCAGATATATGGATGAGCTAAACACCCCCCGGTTCGGTTTGCGGCAGAACATGCGAACAGGCAAAAAATTTGTGCGAACACCATTAAAATCTATGGGACTCGAACGTGAAAAGTCTAAAGTGCTAATTTTAAAGGCTAATATGCAAGTTATTGTCATAAAAAGTGTTTGGGGGCCCGGGTCCTGCCCCAGGGGACATGTATCAATGCAAAAAAAAGTTTTAAAAATGGCCATTCGGGAGCAGTGATTATAATAATGCTTAAAGTGAAACAATAAAAGTGAAATATTTCTTTAAATATTGTGCCTGGGGGGGTGTCTATAGTATGCCTGTAAAGTGGCGCATTTTTCCTGTGTTTAGAACAGTCCCTGCACAAAATGACATTTCTAAAGGAATAAAAGTAATTTAAAACTGCTTGTGGCTGTAGTGTAATGTTACACCCCCCCCCCCCAGCCCATTATCAGGCCCTTTGGGTCTAATATGGATATTAAGGGGAACCCCACACCCAAATTTTTTTTTAAAAAAGGGTGGGGCCCCCAGGCCCTATATACTATGAACAGCAGCAGTATACAGGCAGTCCCCGGGTTACAAACAAGATAGGGACTGTAGGTTTGTTCTTAAGTTGAATCTGTTTGTAATTTGGAACAGATACATTTTGTAAGTGTAGCTCCAGCCAAAAAATCTATTTTTAAGCTTTTTGGATAACATAGGGAAGGGTTATCATCACCCCTGTAACATTTGTTTTGCTGTCTGTGCCCCTGTTCAGAAGATTTCACCTCACTTTCTGTCCCAATGACAATTGGATTTAGAAAATTTTGGGTTATCAAAAATTGTAATTACGCACCCCTGTTAAACAGGGGCATAAAAATTGGGCCTTAGGCCGTGGTGGTGGTGGCACAACACTGTAAAGCCTCACAGATACTTTTGTTGAGTGCAAGAACAGGCCCTGCTGTGAAATATTATATCAAAAATTGTAATTATGCACCCTTGTTTAACAGGGGCATAAAAATTGGGCCTTAGGCAGTGATGGTGGTTCCCTGAACCGAAAATATTCCTAGAAGCTATCATCATGAAGATTGAGGAGGAATAGGATAGTCACTCAGCATAATAGGATAGTCACTCAGCATAATAGGATAGTCAGTCAGCATATGCAGTCTTCAAAGGATCCTATATCCATCAGCGGTTACATAAGCATCATGTGTTTGGTAGCTGGTGATCCAAGACTGATTCATTTTTATGAATGTGAGCCGATCAACAGAGTCTGTGGACAGGCGCACTCTGTGATCCGTTACAAAGCCTCCAGCAGCACTGAATGTGCGTTCAGAAAGAACGCTGGATGCAGGACAGGCCAGTAGCTCAATTGCATATTGAGCATGCTCTGGCCAGTGGTCCATCCTCAAGACCCAGTAACCCAGTGGATGTTCTGGTGGAAAGGTCTCCAAGTCTGATCTTGCCCCTAGATATTCCTGCACCATGTAATTCAGACGCTGGCGATGGTTGCTGGAACCGATCAGACCTGGGCGCTGAGGACTGAAGACTTGTCTGAAGGCATCGGTCACCTTCTCCACCGCTCTTTCTGTGACTGAACGAAGCCTCAGCAACACGTTGTCCAGCACCAGGAAATTGTAACCTCCCAGGCTCTGGAAACTCATTGCACAAACCTTTCTGCAAGGCCTCCCAAAGATGTTTCATCCTCTGCTCCCTCTACGAAGGCTGGATAAGTTCTGCAACCTTACCCTTGTAAAGTGGATCAAGAAGGGTTGCCAGCCAGTAATGATCCCTCTCCTTGATACCACGAATCCTAGAGTCCTTTCACAGGCTTTGCAGGATCAGGGAGGCCATGCAGCGTAAGTTTGCAGAGGCATTTGATCCTGAGTCCTCTGGGTCACTAAGAATCACATGATCCTCAACCACCTCCTCCCAGCCAAGTACAACTCCATGGGTTTCTGGGGACTGCAAACGATCCCTTGAAGATTGATGCTGATGCTGAGTGTTATCCTCCACCTCCATGCTGACACAATCCTCCTCCTCCTCTTCTTCTTCCTGTGTGATCAGCGGGCCTGCAGAAATACTAGTATCTTGATAAAGGGGGCCTTGAGAGGTAAGGAAGTCCTCCTCCTCCTCCCGCTGTTTTGCCTCAAGTGCCCTGTCCATTATTCCATGAAGCGTGTGCTCCAACAGGAAGACAAGAGGGACAGTATCACTGATGCATGCACTGTCACTGCTCACCATCCTCGTGGCCTCCTCAAATGGTGACAGGACAGTGCATGCATCCTTGATCAGTAGCCACTGGCATGGCAAAAAAAGCCAAGCTCCCCTGACCCTGTCCTGGTGTCATACTCACACAGGTACTCATTGATGGCCCTCTGCTGCGTGTGCAGCAGCTGCAGCATTGCCAATGTTGAGTTCCACCTGGTGAGCATGTCACAAATGAGGCGGTTCTTGGGCAGGTTGCATTCTGTTTAAATGTCAGCCAGCCGAGCACTGGCATTATATGACCGGTGGAAATGACCACAGACTTTCCTGGCCTGCCTCAGGAGATCCTGTAACCCAGGGTACCTGCTCAAGAACCGCTGCACATTGCAAATTCAGGACATGAGCCAAACAGGGAACATGGCTCAAGTGTCCCTGTCGGAGGGCGGAGAGGAAGTTGGCAGACATGGGGGTAAGTCACACATGTGCAAGTCACAAGCAAGTCTCAAGTCTTAACCTTCAAGTCATAAGCAAGTCCCAAGTTACTGTGGCGAAAAGCAAGCAAGTCAAGTCGAGTCCCTGCTAGAAGTCAAGCAAGTCAAGTCAAGTCATTTATTTTGGTCAAGTCACAAATTAAGTCAAAATACTGATCTACCCCATTTCCATCCTTAAAATTAGTTAAAAGTCAGTTTTCAGGAAAGGTTTTGTTTCATTTTCAACATTAACAAAACTGCTTAGTGCTTTTTTCTTGGCATATTTTGCCTAGGCCAAGACACAGCACTGGTGGTGCCAAGTCATTGCAAGTCATTGCAAGTCAAATAGCCCAAGTCAAAGTCAAGTCGCAAGTCATTAGTGGCAAGTCAAAGTCAAGTCGAGTCATTTATTTAATTTTGTCGAGCAAGTCGCAAGTCCTCAAACAGGTGACTCGAGTCCGACTCAAGTCAAGTCATGTGACTCGAGTCCCCCACCTCTGGAAGTTGGTGGCATTGTTGCGTACAACCATTCCTTGCTGAAGCTGGCGTGGCATCAACCACCTCTGAGCCTGCCCCTGCAGAGCTTACAGAATCTCTGCCCCAGTGTGGCTCCTGTCCCCTAAGCAGACCAACTCAAGCACCGCATGGCATCTTTTTGCCCGAGTGCTTGCATAGCACCTTGAACGCCTATGGAGCACCGCTGGTTCAGAGGAGAAATCTGCAGAGGAAGAGGCCATAGAGGAAGAAGAAGAGGAGGGGTGGAGGAGAGAGCTGTGGCAGAATCACCACTAGAATTTTGGAGGCGTGGTGGCGGAACAAGCTCCAACAATACTGAACCCTGTCCTGCATCCTTCCCAGCTGCCAGCAGAGTTACCCAGTGCGCCGTGAAAGAAAGGTAACATTCCTGTCTATGCCTGCTGGACCATGAGTCAGCAGTAATATGCACCTTCCTGCTGACCGCCCTGTCCAACAAGGCCAAGACATTGCCTTCCACATGCTGGTAGAGAATGGAATGGCCTTCCGTGAAAAGAAATGGCGTTTGGGAACCTGCCACTGAGGTACCACACATTCCACAAATTCACGATAGGGGGCAGAGTCTTCCAGCTGAAAAGGCAGCAGTTGCAGTGCTAGCAATTTGGCCAAGCTAGCATTCAGACGCTGAGCATGTGGATGGCTGGGACCGAATTTCTTTCGACGGTTTAGCAATTGGGGTAGGGAAATTTGTCTGCTAAAATCCGATGTTGGTGTACCGCTAGCAGATTGGCCACAAGTACTTGGGACACTTATTTCTATACCTTCATTCCTCTCAGTGCAGGTTTCTGAGAGGACTGGAGGTATAGTGGGGTTGGAGATCCCAGCTGATGAGGAGCAAGGAGAGGTCCGCCTTATTCTTTGATGTGGGTCTTTTTTAGTGCTGATGCCAACGGACTGCATGGGAGGTCGTGATATGTCTGGTCAAGAATCTGCTGTTTTGGCCACGCTTGATACGCTTCAGACATATCTTGCAAACAGCAACGGTGCAATCTGCTGCACACGTGTCAAAAAAGGGCCACACCAAAGAACTTTTCAAAATATGTGGGGAGTCAGCAGCGCCCTGCACCTGCTTAGCTCTGCGGTGTGATGCAATAGGGTGGCTGCCCTTAAGCTGCCCCCTGGAGGGCATCCTGCCTCTTTGGAGATGTGCCTCCTCCTCCTCTTTTCTATCAGGCACCCAAGTAGAGTCAGTGACCTCATCATCCCCTCCCTCCTCGTCACTGAAGCAAGCTTGGCAGTATGCTGCAGCTCGGGGAACATGACTGGCAGTTTCTTGACCTTCTTGGGCACCCCCTCTCTCTAGGCTCACGTTACTCCCTTCCTCAACCTGGGTACCATCATCAGAGCCTTCAAATTTCTGCGCATCCTCCTGCAACATGTACCCAACACTGTGGTCGGGGGACTCCTCCGTGCATCATGGTGGGGCTAGGGAAGGAGTGACTGTTGACATGGAGCCGATGGAATAGGCCGCTTTGGCAGCTGCATTGGCAGGCAAACTACTCTGAGCCTGGGTGACAGAGGATGAGGAGGGCTTTGTTATCCATTCCACCAACTCTTCTGCATGTTGTGGCTCAATAACACGGCCAGCTGCAGAAAAAAAGGACAAGCGTGCCCCACGGCCACGTGCTCAGGATGCACCGTGTCCATGACCAGCACTGTCGACTGTAGACACAGAGCCTACTTGCCCTCTTTTAGTGGCCTGTGAGCATCTGCCTCTCCTTGGTGGGCTTTTGGACATGCTGTAAATTTTGTTTAGCAAAACCACACTACACTGTATTGTGTACTATGTACACCACCAGAAAAGTAGTAGCAAGTGCACTAGGGGTGCACGATACTGTGTACACCAACAGAAGTGTAATAACAACTATGCGTGTACTGTATTGTGTACACCACCAGAAAAGTAGTAGCAAATGCACTAGGGGTGCATGGTACTTTGTACACCAACAGAAGTGTAATAACAACTATGGGTGCACTGTATGTATTGTGTACTGCGTACACCACCAGAAAAGTAGTAGCAACTGCACTAGGGGTGCACGGTACTGTGTACACCAACAGGAGTGCAATAACAACTATGGGTGCACTGTATGTATTGTGTACTGTGTACACCACCAGAAAAGTAGTAGCAACTGCACTAGGGGTGCACGGTACTGTGTACACCAACAGAAGTGTAATAACAACTTTGGGTATACTGTATGTATTGTGTACTATGTACACCACCAGGAAAGTAGTAGCAACTGCACTAGGGGTGCACGGTACTGTGTACACCAACAGAAGTGTAATAACAACAATGGGTGTACTGTGTACACCACCAGAAAAGTAGTAGCTACTGCGTCCTGTGCACACCGCCTGAAGTATATTAGAAAAAGTGCACCAGGAACGGCCTGCAATCAGATATAGCTAAACTGGATACAGTGTATATATATATATATATATATATATATATATATATATATACACAAGACTGTATATAGTGTATATATATATATATATATATATATATATATATATATATATATATATATATATATATATATATATATATATATACATACATATATATATATATATATATATATATATATATATATATATATATATATATATATATATATATATATATATATATATATATATATATATATATACATGACACTCTCTCTCCGTCCATGCCAACAACACACTACACGGGGCCGACGTGCAGGCAGCAGACAGACAGAAAGCTCATCCCTACTCAGATATACTGTGACAGGTACTCAGGTACTCAGATGAACTGTGACAGGTACTCAGGAACTCGGGTACTCAGATATTTTGATGGGTGGTGACAGGTACTTTGATAGGTGGTGACAGGTACTTTGATGGCTGGTGACAGGTACTTTGATGGGTGATGACAGGTGCTATTTATTAGGGGGGTGGGGCAATCAGTGTGGTTGGTGTACACTGTACGCGGTAATGAGATGTTACCGCAATCTCTTTCTCACACACGATCGGTGTGTGAGGAGGAGAACCGCTGTTTGTTGACATTCTGTGATCGCCTGTGATTGGACACAGCCGATCACGTGGTAAAGAGCCAATTTCATTGTCTCTTTACTGCGATCGGGGTTGGGCTGTGTCAGGGTGTCAAGCCTCATCCCCGATTGCTGTTCTGCGCGCCCTAGAGGCGTGCACGAACGCCGTGCACCTGGACAGTACACGCAACCAGGCTGTGATTGGACACAGCTGGTCACGTGGTAAAGGGCCATTTTTTATTGGCTATTTACACAGATCCGAGGGACACACCTCATCCCCGATCGCCGCGCTGCAGGCCCCCAGGGGCCCACAGGAGCAGCGAGAAGCCAAGGACGTCATATGACGCCCGCGCAGGATGGGAGATCCCATCTCTGTACATTTTATGGTTTATGTTGATTCATGCATTGCATGAATCTATCTATGGTCGCTGCTGACACCCCCTTTTCGGGTGCCGGGCACCTAAATTACAGCGGCGGGGGTGTTTTTGGAAGCACCTGATTAGAGCCGCAGGCTCTAATAGGCGCCCAAAAAGGTGAACAGCGGGCGCAATGCTGTGCGTTCACTGTTCACTTAGCTGTGTGTTAGTGAAAGAATTTGCTTTGCTAACACTGAACCGCCTCTCAGCCAATCAGGTGCTCGGGTCTGTTACCTGTCACCTGATTGGCTGAAATGTCAGGCGCTGTGATTGGACGCTTGATAGAGAGGACAGAAGAAGACATCGAGGAGCATGCAGGACACCGCCGCTGACCCACTGCAAGATAGGTAAGTGCCGGGCGATGCACACTGGCAGCATTTGATGGGGCACAGTAGTGGCAATTGATGGGCACACTGGCAGCATTTGATGGGGCACAGTAGTGGCAATTGATGGGGCACACTGGCAGCATTTTATGGGGCACAGTAGTGCCAATTGCTGGGCACACTGGCAGCATTTTATGGGGCACAGTAGCGGCAATTGATGGGCACACTGCAGCATTTGATGGTGCACACTGGCAGCAATTTATGGGCACACTGGAAGCAATTGATGGGTACAGTATCTGCGTTTGATGGCATAGTGGCTGCATTTGATGGGCACAGTGGCATCGTTTGATGGGCACAGTGGCTGCGTTTGATGGCACAGCAGCAGCGTTTGATGGCACAGCGGCAGCATTTGATGGCACAGTGGCTGCGTTTGATGGGCACAGTGGCTGCGTTTGATGGGCACAGTGGCTGCGTTTGATGGCACAGTGGCTGCAATTGATGTTTCTTTTTTTCAGTTTGTTTGTGCCCCCCCCCTACAAAAAAAAATGTTGGGCACCTGCCGCCACTGGTATAATATGACAACAGATAAATAATTGCAAAGTATGCAAATGCTAAACTGACTTATATAATAGTAACTTAAGACAAACTACTGCATGATGCAAATATGATGCAAATAAGTTTTTGTCATAATATCTCGAAAAAGGGCCATAATACAATGATAGTATTTGTATATTGAAGCCTGCAATTTAGAAGCTGTTAATTAGCATGCCAAGGAGGGAGAGGTTGAGAGGCTGGATTCTTCAGTATGTTAAAAGTTCACAATGCCTGGAGATGAAGTAACTCATATCAAGATGACATAAGAAAACACATCATATTCCGCAGTAGTGCCTTCTTACATAAGGTACACAGGAACGGCCTCCTCCCAATCCTTATACCTGCTCAGATTCCATGGATATACGCCCAAGCTTGTTAAATATTCTTTACATGAAGTTTTCCCACACCTCCGGAATGCACTAGCGATGAGCAACAGCATGCAAAATGGAGCAATAAAATACTTAACTGGTTTTCAGGTTTTTTTTTTTTTTAATGTCAATTTTATTCCATCATGCTAGCAGTAAAGGCTTTATCTCTCAGGTTTAAAATAGTCATCATTTTAGTGATGCTTTTATATAGCTGAATTCCAATACATATGACTTCCTTAAGTGGTGTAGCTGTGGTGTATTAGCAAAGGACTTAAAGAACCATTCAACATAAAATATCAGCTGACCCGCTTAAAGTATAATTCATATATGATGATATTAGATCCCATTCACATGTAGATGCTGCATTGTAAGGCAAACCCTTCATTTTGCATTGGATGTGAACACACTGCAAAGCTGGGAAAAAGAACATGCAACATCTGTGTGGTGCTGCAGTGTGTACGAAGTAGTGTGCGGTATTACAATAAAAGTGGCACTGCAATGCACCACGGTGCACACATTGCTACCGTTTACCATGCATTGCAGTAATGCACTTTAAAATGCCTTTTCATAGGCGCATGTATATTATAACTGCGTATATTTACAGCAAGATGGCAGAGCATGCATCAGTATTTTCTGATTTCCTATACAGTAATCTCAAAGAGGAGGCTTGTTGACTGTCATTTAACAGGAAATGTGTAGAGTTTTGTACATATATTTTCTTTTGTTTTTATGGTCACTAAAAAAAAAAAAAGAAATTAACCAGCATTTTTCTGTTTAATTAGGCAGGGAAATATGAAATATTGCTTTGGTATTCTCCTGTTCAGCCAGCAAGTGGAGCTTTAGCCTCTTTTTCACAAGGTTTCCTGTATCTCTTTGCTTTCTGTTATACATAAAGCAGAGCACAGATTTGTCCCTCTCACTTCTCCATATAGCTATGCCTGAAGTCCTTGGTCACAATGAGATATAGCATGCCCAAAATGATTATGAGGTTGTCATGCATGCACACTCACAATCATAGGCTACCTTTCATAAAGTGGTTGTAAACACTTACATATACCCAGTGAAGTGACCGGGCTCAGGTGATACACAGAGATGAAACAAATCCTCCTACATAAGTTGCATCTTTTTATCTGCAGTATTCTCTTCTCTACAGCTATTCAAAGTGCAGAATTTATTAAGCTTGTCTGATCTGTCAGAGAAAAAAAAGGGGGTGGAGCGCTGACATTACACTCTGCAGAGCTCAGTGATGAGAGGTCTGAGAGCTGATTGGAGAGAAGGGACCACCCCCTTCACACAGCACACAGGGATAGAGCTGAGGCTGTTAATCAGCTGGCGGTCCCTCCCCTGTCACCTTTTTTCTCTTGGTGTCAGGAAAATGTGTCAGAAGTGATTCATGCTGACAGCAGAGGAAAAAAGCAACAGGTAAAAATGACATTTAGAGCTCTTATTGAGACAAGTACAAACTATAGGGGGTTATGCTTTGTTCATATTTCATGCCGTAAGTTTACAACCACTTTAGGGAGTAAGTGACTTGTGTGGTTTGCTTGAGCCACCAAAACGTGTCTAAAACTGATACAATATACTAGTCAAAAAAAAAAAAAATTACAGATGATTGCAAAAGAGAGATTGTTTCCCAACATAAATTTTATTGAAAGTAACTAATTTAAAGTTGTTCTAAAGGCAGAAGGTTTTTTTTTTACCATAATGCATTCTATTCATTAAGTTAAAAAACCTTCTGTGTGCAGCTCCCCCCCCCAGCCCCTTCTTATACATACCTGAGCCTCATCTTGATCCAGTGCATGTGCATGAGAGCAGTGACTTTCCTGGGGTACTCATTGGCTCACACAGCAGGGGGAGTCGTTGGCTCCTGCTGCTGTCGATCACAACCAGTGAGCCAATGAGGAGAGAGCAGGGGGAGCCGAGCCATGCTCTGTGTGCTATTGGGGACACTCTGTAGGGGCAGAAGCCAGGACCGCTGATGGGGGACCCAAAAAGATGAGGATCGGGGCTGCTCTGTGCAAAACCTTTGCTTAGAGCATGTAAGTATAACATGTTTGTAATTTTTTTTTTATGACAACTTTTACAATCATTTTTCTTATTAGATTTAATTATTAGATTTTTATAGAGAGGGCCCCTTCTGGCAGAGGGCCTGCAGCTATTGCCCCTTTTGCCCCCTTATACATATTATACAGTAGCTAACTCAACCTCAACTTTTCATGCATCATTTACTGGCATGCCTGCTTCCTCATCTCCCCATTCTTTTCTTCCATAAGCTTGATTTAATGGGGAAGGGTTTCCAGCATGCAATGTTTTTTGATCTGTCACAGTGTTATATATTCATGACTATGGCATTAACCATGGCTTGTTACCTGCTATGCCAATGACCCCCCCCCCCCCCCTTTACCTCTAATGACCACGCCACACATAACTGGGGTAAGTTGGCTGTAGCAGCCGTTTTATTAACCAAAAATATAAATATCCAATAATTATTATATCAGTAACCTTTTTTAAACATAACATACAGCTTAATTCATGATAATGGAGCCCAAGGTCCCAATGGCATAAGCCAGAACCGTACCTCATAGTCACTTTTAAGGCCTCCAGTCGCAAACCACCGACTCAGAGACAACTAGCAGGTACCCGTACCAACTGGGAGCCGTACCTCAGATGGGTCCCTACACCATACCTTTTAAGTGCCCACATGACCTAAAAGGACCTTGCACCCCGCCAAGTGCACCACCACTTATTTCTCGGGGACGCTCCAGTCCCCCAACCTCAACAGGAAAAATACCACAACATGTAGGAGGGTGGGAAGCGGCTCTCTCCCGTCCTGACTGAGGCCGCCTCCCTCCTCATGCCGCATCACTTCCTCTTCCAAGGCTCAGCCCCATCTCCGTCCCCCCACCGCGCTCCTCCTTCTCCTCCTTGGTTCCTGATGTCCATTAACCCCTGTTATGCCGTTATGTCTTTTGGGCTGACTCTGGGCCTCTCTTTATATAATGTTCATGTTGTAAAGCGCTGCGCAATCTGTTGGCACTATTTAAATCCTGTATAATAATATAATAACAATGTTCAGCTTGGAAATTTTCTGTTGTGGCTACTAGACAGGCCATGTACAGGAATTGGTTAAATAATTTAAATGATATATTTGCAGAGGCATTAACTATGAAAGCAGCTAATGAATGTATTACATTAATTTTAACAATGTCCCAGAACAGCCTAATAAAGCTGAGCCAAGCCCAAACTGAAATACCAGGACCTGAAATCAGGAATTTTCTTCTGGTGAAGGAGTCCAGTGAAAGAGCCATTCCTTCAGGCTGAATAATGCAGGAAAGCAGGTCACTGTGTTCACATCCAACATTACTGTGCATACTATCTGGGCCATTATTGTCTTATTAATGGTAGAAGAAATGCTGCAAATATCTCAGGAATGTTTGGTATCATTAATCACTGCAATTAATGGAGTTCTAACTGTTAAACTGGGAATGTACAATCAGTTCATCCATTTGATATATTTGTGTCTGGCAGGTAATAAGAGAGATTCTTTAATATTGACCATAATTTATTTAACCATCCCTTGTAAAAGATTAAAACATTGGCACTTATGAAATGCTATGTCATAACTACAGATTAATGAAACTATTTAACATGTTTCATAATGTGTCTGATTGTGAACCTTGAATAAAAACAGTACTCCAATGTAAGGAAAAATGGGTAACTGTATCAGCTTAAAACGGAAGTAAACCGCTGAAATAAAAAAACAAACAAAAAAACTTTCCCCTGCAAAATAATAGCATAATGTGCTAGTATGCATCGCATGCTAGCACATTATGAAATACTTACCTTAAAATGAAGTCCTCCAGCAGCATGCTGTCACTGCTGAGAGGGCTACCATCTTTTCCAGCTGTGTGAGTGGCCAAAGCTGTGATGACGTCACTCCCGCGCATGCGTGCGGAAGCCCTCGGTTACAGTATGCCGGACCTTCAGAGCACATGCGCCGGTGACGTCACTAGCTGTGTCCAGGGTGAATAACTCCCAAAATGGCGCACGTTTAGGAGATATTCATTTTACCTAAAAGTAAGCCCTATTATAGGCTTACCTGTAGGTAAAAATCACAATGGGGACTTTAGTAACACTTTAACTGAAAAAACACAATTTACTTGGAAAAATGGTAGAAAAAAAATGGGTAAATTTCAGCAAGTTTTATAAATGTCCTGCTATTATATATAACAGCAATCAGTACAGTTAGAGCAGACCTTCACTTCCCAGGCTCATTTTAGTTATCTGCACACCATCCGCAATATAAAACACTAATTTTGTTTTCATTTACTTACTCTATTTTTCGTTGGCTCCACCCCCCACCGCCATTCTTGCGTAACCTCCTGGTTACCTAAACCTGGATGAAGCAGCCAGCTTCTGTGTCACCAAAGATGGTGGTGCAGCAGCTGAGCAGCGGATCACAGCAGGGCAACATTGAATCCGATTGGTGGGAGTGTATATAAATCAAGGTCAATTATGGTTACAGGTATAAGGGAGGGGGGGTTAAAAAAATAGAGCAGGGGAGTGTAGTTCTTCTTTAGACTCCATTCAAACTTGTACGACTCCAAAGTTGAGCAGACTTTGGAGTACAACGTTGGATGGGTGCAACTTGGATACCACTTTGGCTTTGACCAGTGATAATGGACAACTGTTGCATAACTGCTGCATTGTATAATGTTCAGGTATGACGTTCATGCAACTTTTGAGGATTAACATTGAAGTCTATGGCCCTCAAGTTGCATGAAAGTCGGACCAAAGTAGTGCATGAACTTTTTGAAACCACTGCACCTTTAAGTTGCACATATATATAAATGGTTATCATTGGAAAACACAGGGAACGACTTGTCATGCGACTTTGATGTCCAAAGTTGCATGACATGTTTCACAAGTGTTAATGGAGCCTTAAGGTTGCTTTCACACGGGTGGCCAGGGGGGCAGTAAAAACAGGTGATATGCATTTTTACTGCCCCCCAGCACCTACCTACAAAAGCACATGGTGCACCTTGGAGCGGTACACATTGCTGCTGTCGCCATGCATTGCATTGCAGCAATTTTAATGTTTAATGCTGAGTTTGATAGGCAGCACCCCTGTCAGATTCTCCTATGTAAGTGAATGGGGCCTCGCCACAATCACGAGCCAGAGACTTGGATCGCAGTTGTGGTGTGATACTGCAATGTAAAGTTGTCATTCGGTAATAAAAAAAAAGCCATACCTTCCTAAATGCTTGCAAACCTCATTTCACTGTTCTTTGAAAAGCAATCCCTAGCAGATTGCTTTTTTTTCAGGGGGGAAGTAGACACCGTTGCAAGTGTAAAAGGGAGCCTGGTTGCGGCGCGCTATGCAGCAATCAAGAGGTTAAAGCAGGCTATCAGAAGGTGATACAAACACTCCTTACTGCCTGTCAAATGCTCTCTGACGAATGATCCAAATGCAAAAACCGCAGCTCATGTGAACCAGCCCATAAACCCAAAACTCATCTGAGGCTAACTAAAGCTTGTTGACACGGGCCCTAGAGGAAACCTGTACTAAAGAAACATATCCTTTTGTAAATGCTAGTTACCTGACTGTCATGCTGATTCAGTGGTTTTACTATTTTACGAGTAACTGACCCAGAACAAGTATGCAAGTTGGGAAAAAATAATTCAGAATAGGACCTATATATAGAGTATGTTCAGTTGTTTTTTGTGAGCTGCGGAAATATTTGTACTGAAGATTACAGATCATTCCCTGGAGGTAAGTGCACATTTGCTATTAAAGCTAAGGATACGCTCACATCTTTGCGTTTTGCAGTGCATTTGCAGATTTGCAGAAACGCACTACAGTCCATTTTAACATTAGTTCCTATGAGTCACGTTAACATCTATGCAGTTTCCCCCAGTGCATTTTTTTGAAAGGCGCAGGGACTTTTTTACACGCAGCACACCCGCTGCATTTTTGGCTTTATAGATTTCAATTAAATCACATCAAAAACTCATGGAAAATACATGTACATGCATTTTTTGGTGCGGTTTCTTGCATGACAACAAACACCTCCTCCTAACAACATTAACACATCCCAAAAATGCAAAACGCATTAAAATGCACCAAAAACATGCATGATAACACAATATGCACCGGAAAATGGGCCTCAAAAACGCATGACCCGCACATGCATAGATGTTTTTGTCAATTACACACAGTAGCACGTTGATCCACAGGCAAGCTTCATTTCATAATAATAACCCTAAACTTGATCAGTTGGTACTTTTGTTTTACACATAATCTAGAAACTACAAGCAGGCACATGTAAATAGTTGCTCACTTTACAAATGTATTACTTGATAATGTGTTTGACTTGGAATTCTCTTATAATGGCTTGACTTCACTCAAGCAGTAAGCAGTAAAATACTGTCGTTGTTGTAGACAGGTTTTTGAAAACTCTTGGCTGCCCATGTCATGTGCCTAAGTTGGATAACATGGATAACTTGGAACTTCTTCCAGAGCAAAAGAGTTGAACCCTCTAGAGTTACAAATGTGCCAAGAATGTTCCTCCTGAGCAGGGAACAGGCATCTGCACCCCTGTATAGAATGTGTTTTCTCTACTGTCGGGGTGTAAAAATAGCCTGATATTAACAAACCAGGTTCTACTGATGACTAACCCTGGCTCTGCGTACAGCACCGAGACTAGAGTCATGCAACCACAATTAGGTCAACTGTCAATTCAGACATTGCTGAGATGCTCTCGATTTAATTCCTGGCCACATTCCAACTTATTTATAGGCATCTGGAAGAAATTTTGGTTTTCCCTGTAGGAGATTTAGGAGTTTTTTTTTTCTGTAAAAAGGAACTGCATACATACCATATCTTGCACGTTGGCTATTTTCCAATATATGCACATGTTTCACGCAGTGAGGACACCCAATATGGGTAGATAGAGTTCCATTTTTGGATAAACTGCATCTTCCAGGCTACCTGCCTAGGTTTCAACTCTTTCTGCTAAACTGTTATTTCCTATAAACCTGACAAAAAATAGTGGTGGCACTGATGATAATGATCATTCTTGCTGAATCTACATTTTGTCTCCATCCATAAATACTCTCCATATAATCCTTTCCTCTCTTTCTTCAACCTCCTAACCTCTGATTTTCAGTTTTCCTGTGTCCTCCCTTCACATCTCTAGTATTTTCGTATAGGTGGGGTGCAGCATGGTGCAGCTGCAATAAGACACAGAGAGGGAGATTTTCTAAAACTGGAGCACTCAGAATCTGGAACAGCTCTACATAGTAGCCAATCAGCTTCTAACTTCAGCTTTTTCAGTTAGGCTTTGACAGTAAAACCTGGAAGCTGATTGGTTTCTGTGTAGATCTACACCAGATTTTGCACACTCCAGTTTTAGTAAATCAACCTCCACAGTCCCAGTGCAATGAAAGAACTTAATAGCAAATAACCTAGTGGGGAGGCAGCCTAGCCGAGAACACTCACAGATCCAACAGCGTGTAGCGAGCAAGTTTTGGGCGAACTGACAGTGTCTGTAGAGAGGGGCAGAATGCGGTCTGGCAGTCTGGCACACAAGCAGGCAGATGTCCAGAGAAGTAGCAAACCCTATGCTTTCTCTTCTTGTTGGGAACCTTTCCTTGCTAGTTGCTAGTTCTGTCCCTACCAGACAGGCTATCTGTCCCTACTCTACCAACTCGTAAATGCGTGCCAAACCTAGGAGCCAGGGCCTTTAAAAGGCTCTGCCTGACACAAGATGGCTGCATGAGTCACATGGGGCAGCAGCATCCAATGGGATAGCTTCTCCAGTGACCCAGGAACTCGACAGAAAGTCGACTGCACCTGCCTACAGTCTTCCTATTGCTGTTTATTTAAGGCAGAAATTGCAGTGAACTGCCACAAATGCAACAGGATAAATTAAATAATTAAAAAAAGCACATTAAATGTAGTTATCACTACTAGCAAAAGTGTGCCTGTTCTAGAAAGGGAAAGGTTGGGGACATAACAAACAATGCTCAACAAGTGTAGAAGGTATGACAGTGGGCAGTATGTGCAGAAGAGGAGTGGGAAGGGTATGATGGCAGGCAGTATGTGAAGGAGAGCAGTGCAATAGGTAAGATAAGCATGGTATTTGCAGTATATGGTTTTCTTGCTGGGTTGGCATCTTGGAAATAGGGGTATAAGGGGAAATATCTTTTTGTTTGCATAAAGACCACATATCCAGTTTTTTTTCTTAATCGTACTCCTTTTGTATTAAAAGGAATAGGTTGCCATACAATGCTCACCCTTGCCATGCTCCAGTGTCCTTTGGACCTCTTTAGGGTCGAATGATTTCCAGTGTCAATCAACCCATTTTCGGCAAGTCCAGGGCATCATATTATCACATTGGCTTTGGTTTACTAGGGTATGATGCTATTGTGACATTTGCTCTGTTATGTGCAGAATTCAGGAGTACCCACCACTGGAGGAAGGAGAGGATCCTGCTTGTCATGTAAATGGCCAGAAGATACCTGAAAGGTATGTATACATATGAATTTCTAAATACGATGTTGGTAGTGAGGAGATAAGACTGAAATTGGACTTTAATATTGCAAAAGAAAACAATTTTAATAGCTAATTACTTCTAGGAAAAGTTTCATATGTTATTACATGCCTGAAAACTAGGAGGAAACTCACACAAAAATGTTTAGTACATAAAAAATGCAATTCTTTCTTTGAAGAAACAAATCAAACCCATATGGTTTCACAATGCTTACATGTTCATGTTCCTTTATACAAAACTGAATGTCACCTGATTTTCACTGTCACTCTAAAAGTAGATAAAGGTGGGTTTCTTTAATGATGTTATATTACTCTCCTGCTCATTTACTTTCTTTGCTTCAAGTTAGTTCATGAGCACTCTGTAAGTAAACTGTATTGTATTCAGTGTTCCATTTATAACGGGGTACAAAAAGACCATTGCTTTTGGCCCACCAGAACACTTGGCCTAACAACAGACTTAAGATCTGATAAAGGTTGGAAACATTTTCATATACAGTGCCTTGCGAAAGTATTCGGCCCCCTTGAACTTTTCAACCTTTTGCCACATTTCAGGCTTCAAACATAAAGATATAAAATTTTTATTTTTTGTGAAGAATCACCAACAAGTGGGACACAATTGTGAAGTGGAACGAAATCTATTGGATTGTTGAAATTTTTTTAACTAATAAAAAAATGAAAAGTGGGGTGTGCAAAATTATTCGGCCCCCTTGGAGTTAATACTTTGTAGAGCCACCTTTTGCTGCGATTACAGCTGCAAGTCGCTTGGGGTATGTCTCTATCAGTTTTGCACATCGAGAGACTGAAATTCTTGCCCATTATTCCTTGCAAAACAGCTCGAGCTCAGTGAGGTTGGATGGAGAGCGTTTGTGAACAGCAGTTTTCAGCTCTTTCCACAGATTCTCGATTGGATTCAGGTCTGGACTTTGACTTGGCCATTCTAACACCTGGATACGTTTATTTGTGAACCATTCCTTTGTAGATTTTGCTGTATGTTTGGGATCATTGTCTTGTTGGAAGATAAATCTCCGTCCCAGTTTCAGGTCTTTTGCAGACTCCAACAGATTTTCATCCAGAATGGTCCTGTATTTGGCTGCATCCATCTTCCCCTCAATTTTAACCATCTTCCCTGTCCCTGCTGAAGAAAAGCAGGCCCAAACCATGATGCTGCCACCACCATGTTTGACAGTGGGGATGGTGTGTTGAGGGTGATTAGCTGTGTTGCTTTTACGCCAAACATATCGTTTTGCATTGTGGCCAAAAAGTTTGATTTTGGTTTCATCGGACCAGAGCACCTTCTTCCACATGTTTGGTGTGTCTCCCAGGTGGCTTGTGGCAAACTTTAGACAACACTTTTTATGGATATCTTTGAGAAATGGCTTTCTTCTTGCCACTCTTCCATAAAGGCCAGATTTGTGCAGTGTACGACTGATTGTTGTCCTATGGGCAAATTCTCCCACCTCAGCTGTAGTTCTCTGCAGTTCATCCAGAGTGATCATGGGCCTCTTGGCTGCATCTCTGATCAGTCTTCTCCTTGTCTGAGCTGAAAGTTTAGAGGGACAGCCAGGTCTTGGTAGATTTGCAGTGGTCTGATACTCCTTCCATTTCAAAATGATCGCTTGCACAGTGCTCCTTGGGATGTTTAAAGCTTGGGAAATCTTTTTGTATCCAAATCCGGCTTTAAACTTCTCCACAACAGTATTACGGACCTGCCTGGTGTGTTCCTTGGTCTTCATGATGCTCTCTGCGCTTTCAACAGAACCCTGAGACTATCACAAAGCAGGTGCATTTATACAGAGACTTGATTACACACAGGTGGATTCTATTTATCACCATCAGTCATTTAGGACAACATTGGATCATTCAGAGATCCTCGCTGAACTTCTGGAGTGAGTTTGCTGCACTGAAAGTAAAGGGGCCGAATAATTTTGCACGCACCACTTTTCAGTTTTTTATTTGCTAAAAAAGTTTAAAATATCCAATAGATTTCGTTCCACTTCACAATTGTGTCCTACTTGTTGGTGATTCTTCACAAAAAATTAAAATTTTATATCTTTATGTTTGAAGCCTGAAATGTGGCAAAAGGTTGAAAAGTTCAAGGGGGGCGAATACTTTTGCAAGGCACTGTATAAGCCCTGTGGTGCTTTAGAAAAACGAGAGCTTCATCATTTAGGTTTTTAGATCAAAGATCAAAGGGATGCTACTATACCTGAACTCAAATTCAAAGCCAGAATGAAAAAGCAATGTTTAATTTCTAATCTAATCTAAGGTTGATTAGATGAAAAAAACTGCATCAAAAAGCAGATATGTCTTTGTAAAGTGTACATAACACCAGTAAGTTCCACAATATTTATCAGGGTGTGGGTGAGGTAAGTTTCTTTGTGTTGCTACTACTACGCTTGGATCACTCGAGACCGCTTCAACTGTGTGGTATGGTTTTATTTTGTATTTTGGTATTTTTATTTTTTTGTATTTTGGATTCACCACATTTTTTGTATAACTGTGCAAAACTTTAATAATAAATACATATTCATCAAGGTGCATGGGACTAAAGTTCAACAGGTTTAAATAATTTCATAGTTGTAAATGTACACCTGTATTCTTTCCATCGATTTTGTTTGTCCATCCACTTTACAAGAATGACGCGATAACTTTTTAAGGTCTCTTTCACACGCATTTAGGAAGGGGCAGAAACTCGTGTGAAAAAGGACGTAATAAAAGCTTTATACCCTACTAGTCAAATAACAGCACTGTCATTTTTAAGGGAAATTCCTAATTTTGTGTGAACATTTTGTAAAGTATAAAAGCTAGGCATATGGATCATCATCCTATCTCAGTGTACTATCATTACACGTATTTCATTAGTTCAAACAAAAATCCCTCCCTTAGAGATACACACATGTATCTTTGTAAAAAAAATGCATTTATTATACAACATTTCACAAAATAATTGTAAAAAAAAAGATAAAAATTTGTCAAATGACATCTCACCTCCTTGCTCATAGCCCAACATACAGTATCACAAATTATTAGACTAGGGATCTACAGCCCACATTAATATCATATAATATATTTGGTGTATATAGAACTCGCCACATTTCATTGCTTTTGCTGTCCGCTTTATAGAAGCTTAGTCAAGGTGGTTATTCAAAAACGGTAGAGCACCCTTGTATGGTGAACCCAAATTGGGACCCCCACTAAAGTGGGAGGCGATGTTGAGATGTACAGGAACTTATATGTCTGATGACCATTTATATTGTCAATAAGCTGCATATGTTCAATGTCTGTTTTGTACATTCATGGGGAAAATATTCACCCCATGGATGTACAATACAGACATTGAAAATATGAGGTTTTCAACAGAGTGAATACATTTAAACGACTTCTGCTGTGCTCTCTCTTTAGAAGGGCCAGAGTGCTCTGGGAATGCTATGTCATTGGTGTAGCCTGTATCAAGTGTTTATATGTAAAAAAAAAATTGTATTTATACAGTAAATAAATTGCCACCAGGTTAGGTTTTTATAGATGTACATTACTTGATAAAAGGTAAGGTGCTACAAAGGAAGTTTACAGGTCAAATGCAGGTCCCATCAACAGACCAAGATCCTAAGATCAGGCCAAGACTGGCACTAATAACTGTGCTAAGCCAGAACATGGGTTATACCTGACAGCAGCTGTGGTTACAAATGAGGGTACAGTGCCAAAAAAGTTCAGGATGGCAAAGAGCATGCATACACTGCAGAATAATACAAAACAGATTATGAAAGCTGCACAAACATACAGGTGATACTCGAAAAATTAGAATATCATGGAAAAGTTAATTTATTTCACTAATGCAACTTAAAAGGTGAAACTAATATATGAGATAGACTCATTACATGCAAAGCAAGATAGTTCAAGCCGTGATTTGTCATAATTGTGATGATTATGGCTTACAGCTCATGAAAACCCCAAATCCACAATCTCAGAAAATGAGAATATTACATGCAATCAATAAAACAAGGATTGTACATAAAACAATATCGAACCTCTGAAAAGTATAAGCATGGATATGTACTGAGTACTTGGTTTGGGCCCCTTTTGCAACAGTTACGGCCTCAATGCGGCATGTCATGGAAGCTATCAGCCTGTGGCACTGCTGAGGTGTTATGGAAAACCAGGGTGCTTCAATAGCGGCCTTCAGCACTTCTGCATTGTTCGGTCTCATGTCTCTCATCTTTCTCTTGGCTATGCCCCATGGATTCTCTATGGGGTTCAGGTCAGGCGAGTTTGCTGGCCAATCGAGCACAGTAATCCCACAGTCATTGAAGCAGGTTTTGGTGCTTTTGGCAGTGTGGGCAGGTGCCAAGTCCTACTGGAAAATGCTGCTTGTGTACCTTTTTCTTCCAAACTTTTCCCTTCCAGATAACTTTCCATTAATGTGCTTTGATACAGCACTTTGGGAACATCCAACTTCTTTTTCAATTACATTTTGAGGCTTTCCCTCCTTATGGAGGGTGTCAATGATGGTTTTCTGCACAACTGTCAGGTCAACAGTCTTTCCCATGATTGTGATTCCTACTGAACCTGACTGAGAGATCACATTTAAAGGCTCAGGAACCCTTTGCAGGTGTTATGGCTTAATTAGATGATTAGAGTGGGACACTTTGAGCGTAGAATATTGCACCTTTTCACAATATTCTAATTTTCTGAGATTGTGGATTTGGGGTTTTCATGAGCTGTAAGCCATAATCATCACAATTATGACAAATCACTGCTTGAACTATCTTGCTTTGCATGTAA